>JAHZTW010000002.1:33109970-33129465 GCA_020283515.1 Alliaria petiolata | reverse complement strand
AGGGTAAGGTAACTGGTGACCCTATGGAAGTTTCCTATGAAGAGTTAACTAGGACGGATTTTAAGACAAGCATTGATCCCGGTTTGACAAATAAAGGTAGTGATATTAGTTTGGATAAAGATGTAGTCCTTAGCATGTTATTATTGTTTGTTAAATATTGTAAGGGTTGGTTATGATTTTGTATGTTACTATGACGATAGTGATCCTATTTACGTGTGTCGGAATTGTAAATCCTATATGTGGTACGGAGAAAGACTTGGGAAAAGATTTGCACAGTCGGTATATTTTTTCTCGATGTGCTGCGGTCAGGGAAAAGTAGTACTTCCTCTCTTAAAAACTCCACCGAAGACGTTGTTAGTATTGTTATACAATACTGATGGAGAGAGGGATCATTTTCTTGAATATTTGAGAGCCTATAACATGATGTTTTCTTTCACTTCCCTTGGAGGAAAGGTTGATCGTTCCATCAACAATGGCGTGGGGCCTTTTTTATTTAGAATGTGTGGAGAGAACTTCCACAGGGCAGGTGACTTACTCCCACCGCCTGGTAAAGCGCCAGCATTTTTGCAACTTTACATACACGATACTGCAAATGAAGTATCTAAGAGGATTGCGGCTTACGGGTACTTGATATATCCTTGATATATAAGATTATTTTGATTTTCTTAACAATATGGGTTCCTGATTTGAGTTTGGTACAGGAAGGCCGCTGTCCCTGGCGGTACCGGTGTTAGAGAGATGATTGTTACCCAGCTCAAAAAAATGTTGGATAGACACAACTGTCATGTAAAGGCGTTCCGGAGTGCACGATACCGGCTTGATTTGGCGAGCAATAAGAACAATCTAAGGTTAACTCTAACGTGCAATAGGAAGTCTGATGCAAAAACCACTAATCTTCTGTCCGCCGATGAAGTAGCTGCTCTGATCCCCAGTGATTTCGATATTGGATCCGAGACGCGGGATATAGTTATCCAGACTAATACCGGAAAGTTACATAGAATAAGTGAACCACACCCCGCGTATTTAGCCCTACAGTATCCATTGTTGTTTCCTTACGGCGAGGATGTTTTTAGGCTGGGAATAGACATTGGGTTTGTCGACAAGGAGGGACGAAAAAGAAAACATGTAACAATGCGTGAATTTTTTGCTTACCGCATACATGAACGGTTCGGTGAATCACCAATAATTGTTATGTCAGGAAGGCTTTACCAACAGTTTTTGGTGGATGCATACACGATGGTTGAAACGAACAGGCTTCGTTGTCTTTTTTTTAACCAGCAGAAGCTTCGGTCGGAGAGTTATAAGCAGATTCAGAAAACTGTTGTGAAGGGTGGTTCTGATATTTCGGCGCAAGGACGACGGATAATTATACCATCTTCTTTTACTGGTGGTACGAGGTATTTGTTGCAGCATTACTTAGATGCAATGACGACATGAAGATACTTTGGTTTCCCTGACCTGTTTATTAACGTTAAAGTGTAATCCTAAATGGCCTGAGATTACTAGACACTTAGACAGACACGGGTTAAAAGCTGAGGATAGGCCAGACGTATGTTGTCGAATATTCAAGATGAAGCTGGATGACCTCATATATCAGTTGATGAAGAAGGATGTGCTAGGAGGCGTGTCTGCTGGTAATTTTTTATTTACGGTCCCTGACGATTTTTGTTCGGTAGTCTATGCTGCAATAAGAATTTTTACGGATTATTTTTTTATGTATGTAGCTATATACACAATCGAGTTCCCGAAAAGAGGATTGCCTCACACACATATTGTGCTTTTCATGAGGACTGGCAGCAAGCTACCCACCGGTGATGAGATCGACAATATCATTTGTGCGGAAATACCTGATAAGACGACCGAGCCAGATTTGTATGACGTTGTTAGCGATGTAATGATACATGGACCGTGTGGTGTACTCAATAAAAGTAGTGTTTGTATGGCGGAAGGAAGATGTACAAAGTTCTTTCCCAAATCCTTTAGAACACACACTAAGATCGGCGATGTGGCCTATCCTATATATAGGAGACGCGAGGATGGTAGGTCTGTTACCAAAAAGGGTTTCAATTGTGATAATGGCTATGTGGTCCCTTATAACAAAGATTTAACACTCCGTTATAGAGCCCATATAAATGTTGAATGGTATATAAAATCACGTTCTGTCAAATACCTCTTCAAGTACATTCATAAAGGGGCGGATTACGTACGTGCCACTGTCGAGAATGATGACGATAACGACGAGATCAGAAAACATTTTAGCTGCAGGTGGATTAATTTCCTATTATATTGTTCTCCTTATTATGTTATTTTCTCTAGGTTAATTCATCGACATGTTACTAATTTTAAATATTTTGGTTTGCCAGATATATCTCAGCTTGTGAGTCAATGTGGCGTCTTTTGTCTTTCGTAACACACTATCGAACAGTTTCTGTTGTGAAACTTCCGTTTCATTTGCCAAATCAGCAACAAGTCATTTTCAGCGAAGATGATCCGGCAGAGGATGTGGTAAATCGTCGTTCGGCTGGTCATTCTAAGTTCATCGCTTGGATGGAATGCAACAAGAACTTTGAAGAGGCAAGGGTTTTAACATATGCAGAGATCCCTACGAAGTTCAGATGGATTGCAAATAGACGAATGTGGAGTCTAAGGGTTCGAGCGAAATTTACGCTGGGTAAAGTAACGTATGTCCCTATGTCCATTGGTGAGGCCTATTATTTGAGGCTTCTGTTGAACATAGTGAGAGAGCCAAAGAGTTACAAGGATATAATGACCGTGGAGGAGACTCATTATCAAAGCTTCAAAGAGGCTTGTTATGCTTATGGTTTGTTGGATGATGATAAAGAATACATTGATGCTATTAACGAGGCCGATGTTTGGGCATCGCAAAAGTATATTCGTAGGTTATTTGTGATCATGCTGATTACAAATAGCATTGTCATACCATCGAGAGTTTGGAATGCGACTTGGCAGATCCTAGCGGGGGATGTTCTATACCAGCAGAGGAAAGACACCGGGAACCGAGGTACGGTAAATTCTAAGAGTGATACGTATATACTATTCTTAGTATGTGTTGTTTGTTATGTTAGCTAATATCTGCTAGGGTTCGTGTAGAGTTGAGGCTTTCGGATGATCAAATCAAGAACCTTGCCTTGGTTGAGATAGAGAAATTGCTACTTGTCAGTGGGAGTTCTCTTGCAAATTTCACCCCTATGCCGTTCCCAGATGACATGGTTATGGAAACGCACCATAACCCACTTATTAGGGACGAGGAGAGTTATGATCGCAAGAATTTACGGCGTAGGCACGATGAGTTGATAGCAACTGTTACCGACGAGCAAAGGATGATTTATGACAAGATATTAGCTGTTGTGCATAAAAACAGTGGAGGGATGTTCTTTGTGTATGGTTCTGGGGGTACCGGAAAAACGTATCTCTGGAGTTTGTTTGGTGCTTCTCTACGTTCTAAGGGTCTAATTGTTCTCAATGTTGCGTCGAGTGGCATTGCCGCGTTGTTATTGCAAGGTGGTAGGACTGCTCATTCTAGGTTTGGAATACCTATCGTGGTCAACAAGTTTACAACATGTTGCATTAAATCTGATTCTAATTTAGCGGATTTGATTAGGAAGACGAAATTGATAATATGGGATGAAGCGTTGATGATGAACAAGGATTGCTTTGGGACTCTAGACAGGACCCTACGCGATGTCATGAAATGTGATAAGCCGTTTGGTGGTAAAGTAATCATCTTCGGTGGAGATTTTAGGCAGATCTTGCCGGTTATGCCGAATGTTGGGAGGGTAGAAGTTGTCATGGCAACTTTGAATTCGTCCACCCTTTGGCCAGATTGTGAGCTGTTGAGGCTTACAAAAAATATGCGGTTAATACCAGGAGATAATAGTAAGGAAATGCATGATCTGGCAGAATTTTCACAATGGATATTAGATATTGGTGACGGGAAGATAAATGAGAATAGTTTAGGCGAATTCGAGATTGACATTCCAGAGGATATGCTGATTATGGACGGTGGAGATCCGATTAAAGCAATAGTCACTGAAGTTTATGGATGATCGTACGCGGGGAAAACAGATCCCAGGTTCTTCCAAGAGAGAGCGATTTTAAGTCCACGGAACGATGACGTAGAAGTCATAAATAACTACATGTTATCGCAGCTACCAGGTTTTTTGTTTATTACTTTGATCGTATTTCAAATTATAACAATGTGTTCTTAGTTTACAGCGTGTATAATAACGATTGTTTTGCATACGCCAGGTGCCGAAATAATCTATCGAAGTTGTGATAGTATTGACACGACCGATCGAGAGTTCGACGGTGACGAGACATCTGATGTTCCATCCCTAAGCTCCGGGCCCGAAAATGAGCATGTACCTGGTAATACGATATATACAGATGAATTTCTTAATTCAGTGAAAATATCCGGATTGCCAAACCACGAGCTGCGTTTGAAAGTTGGTACGTCGATAATGTTGCTCCGAAACATTGACCCTAAGAATGGTTTGTGCAATGGAACAAGATTGCTTATAACCCAGATGGCCAATTATGTTATCGAAGCTAGAGTCATTACTGGTGATAAGGTTGGAGAGAAAGTTCTTATACCCCGGATTTTCGTGTCTCCTGTTTAGGATGAGACGTAAACAGTTTCCAATCACTTTGGCATTTGCGATTACCATAAACAAGAGCTAAGGTCAAACACTTGCAAAGGTAGGGGTGTTTCTGCCAAAACCGGTTTTTACACATGGCCAATTATACGTGGTTTTGTCAAGGGTAACTTCGAGGTTGGGGTTGAAGATCTTGGTAACAGATAAAGATAATAAGCCAAAAAGGAAGACGTTGAATGTTGTTTACGAAGAAGTGTTCCCGAAACTTTCTTAACTCCCTAACGATGAATTATTATTGTATTGGAAAGCTATGACTATGTACAATTGTACATTACATGGGAGTTTCTGAACCCTGGTGGTTTGGGGCTGTTGAGAAAGTTTTTTAAATGTATAATTGTAGCATTTATCACCCCTATAATTGTAGTATTTATCGTCCCAAAAAAAAAGGAAAAAATCCCGAACGGTAAAATGTAAATATCGTTGTTATCGAAAAGCGTATATATATTAACCATTCTCGCTATTATCTGAAAAGGGTAATTTTGATATAATGCATAGGCTATAAACTAAAATTTAGGTCATGGACGATATGCTTAAATTTGGAATTAAAGTTCTGGTCTTAGTGGTTTGGATTATTATGTTTGTATTTATATACAAGTACTGATATATCCCTTTGTTTGTCTTACGATATCTCTTCCTGTCTCGATACTAAAACTTCATGGCTTTCACGAAAATCTCCGAATTGAATCCGTCGCGGTTTCCATGTCATGTTCGAGTCAAAGTTATTCGTAAATTCAAGCATTCTTTTGGCAACGAAGCAACATTGGATTTGGTATTGGCTGATGATAAGGTACTATCAATAACATGTTTATATTATTCTTTTACTTTTTGAATTTTTTCTGATTAACGGTTATGGAATTATCGATTGTTTTAGTTTCACGGTTGGTAAAGAAATAGTCGGTACTCATGGCTATCCAATTTGGACTGCAGGGTGAGAAGATGCACGCTTCTTTACCGAGAGAATTTATTTAACAAGAAGAGAGTGATTCGGTTGTTTTAGATGGGTTTGGGCTTGTACCTGCAACTGGCGATCTAAGGCCGACCTTGCATGATTTTAAAGTCTTGTGGAACTCATCGACTTCTTTTGTTAAAATTTCATCCACTACTGGTGATAATTGTTTTGGTTTCGTTGAGTTCGGTGATGTTCATTCTGGTCTTCGTGATCCTACCTTTTGTGCTGGTATATTTGCCGTACCCACTGCGTATTGTATATCCTTTTTGTGTGTGTTTTTGAATCGTTCTGAATTTGATTAGTAAATTCGTGTTTGGTAGATCTGATTGGTCATATTGCGGTGGTTGGAACTTTTACCCATAGTTGTCCGACGTTTGATCAAGACTGGGGAGAGGTGTATCTTGAACTTCGTAATGAATCGTACGAAATTTTTCTCCTTTGTATTTTGGTTTTATATTTTTGCAATTGCAACATTGTATTTAGAGATCGTTTAATCTTGCGTAGTGATGTTCGTTTGCAATTGCTCATGCGCAACGATATTGCTTTTGAGATCGTGGCTTCTTTGTCACGTAGTATGCATAAAGTAAATATTTGTGTTGTAAGGTTTGCTAGAATCTTTGAGGTGCGTAATGGTTGGAAAGCTATGACTATGTACAATTGTACTCAGATTCTGCTGAACTCTGAGCTTCCTGAAGTTCGGCGAATGCGAGCTACGATAATCCGGACTGGTTGATTGCATGACACGCTAATAGTTCTGCCTACCCTAGATGTGAGATTTTTTTTTGTTCAAATTCTTTTCTTGAACAAATGGTTTGCATGTTTTTTTGAGGCGGTGTTGTTTTAAATGGTTGTGGTTATGTAACGTATTAATCCTCTTAATCGATTCATCGACTACTTCTAAGCTTGGTTAAAACAATTATTTTTGTAGATTTCTCTTGGCGCTGTTCACGATATACGGTTTATAGATTGTTTATAATAAATTAAATCAACAAATTTAGGATAAATTTTGAGGTCAACATCATCGTATAATATGCAATACAATAAAAACCAATAGTCTGCGCATTTGCGCAGGCACTCACCTGGTTTTTCTTATTTTGGTATATCATTCTTTGAAAGATAGAAGCATAACAAGAAAAAATAATAAGAAAAATAATAAAAAGTTAGATAAAGAAGCAAAATGAAGACGAAATTGTATTGCACATACAAAATATAGGAAAATAATGTAAAATCTTACAAATTATTTAATGAATAATTGTTCAATATATAACAAAATAAAATATTTTAAAATAGAATTGGAAATAATAGGAAGCCTTTTTATATATTTTTGTGAATCTAATCTTTTTATAAATTAATCATTTATAATGATTAAACAACTTTAATTAAATATTAAGCTTTTAAAATATTTAATATTTACTATTTTTACATTTTATTATTTTTAATTAAATATTATGTGATAAGATAGAAAGATATTCTTCTCCGTATTTAGTAAGACACGTTTGTAATCTCTTAATCTTAATCTTAAGAAGACGTTCTTCTTCTGAAATAGGCAGAAACACTCTTCATTTTTTTTAATATGAGCTTTTAGTTAATACCAAAATGATACAAGCATATGATTGTCACAAAGCTTATGATCAGTCGATAAACATATATATCAAGTAGGGGATTGATAGAATGATGCATCATGCATGTCGACCGATGAGCATCACAAGGATTGCGGAAGACCATTCTCTTGATATAACTCAAACTTTTAGTTTGGAGGTACTGTGGTCTTGACAAGATTAAAGAAAAAATACAAAGTTTATTTGTAAAAAACTTTAAAGTGTTTGATTTTCATAAAATAAATGGGTGATTTTTACAATGAATAAAAGAAACTTTGTATATAACTTTTACAATGGGTGATTATCACAATAAAATATCTTAATTTCAAAACAAAAATCAAACCAAAATAAAGAAAGACGTAATTGATGGTGATGAGGAAACTTAATCGTGGGGAGTTGATCAAGGATCGCTGACTGAAGGGAGATGAATGTGGAGTTTTTCTATTACTTTTGGACGTTTGAGATCAATATGAGTGAATGAAGAGTCAAGATCATTGCTGGTGTGAAATGAACAAAGTCGAGTAAAGAAAATAGATTGATTATGGTTGTTTGTTCTTTCAATGATTTTCTTGAATGTGATAACCTCCTCACGGTGGAATAACGATTAGCTAACATGATATTTTGGCGTTCGAACTGAAAAATTTGCCGTCAAACCGCGTGTGTGATGTATTTGAATTAGTCCTGCGACTTCGAGTAACTTCGGATTCGGTTCGGTTCGGGTCGGATATCCGGTAGTTCGGCTAATTTTTTTTTTTTGAAGCTAATCAAAATTTTGTGATTTTTGTTTAAAATTCGGTTAAATTTAATTAAAATTGGATAATTTCACTTAAATTCGGGTAAATTCGGTAGTTTGATTCTTCGGTTTGGTATAATTCGATTTAGTTCAGTATAATTCGGTATTATTTTGGTTTAAAAAATAAATAAAAAGGATAACTGATCGGTTCCAAACCGAACCGATAACCGAATCAAGTTTCATATTTTACCGATCGGTTCCACCTAATGAACCGAACCATAACTGAAAACCGAAAAGTTTTGTTGGGCTCGGCTCGGTTACTTCGATTCAGTTTTTAGTCGCAGGAATAATTTGAAACCTTGAAGTTTTTCTTCTTTTTTTTGGTCAACACCTTTAAGTTTTTCTATTTGTTTTTCGTGCTGTATATGTTTATGTAGTGTAGAAAGTAGAAACACTTAAAAACGTTTTCCATCAAAAAAATATGTTTCTTCTCTTTATTTAGCTCTACATTTTTATTGCCAATTTTACCCCTGATTCCTTTGCTTATTTACGGAAAAAGAGTTAAACAGCTGAAAACTCGTATATCCAAAAATCTCCAAATCTCAGGGAATGATGACTCCGTCACAGTACTTTCCCAAGCTCACATCCGTTGTGTGCTTCGCATTTCTTCCGTCACTTCATTTTATCTCATTCTTGCAATGGATGAGCAGAACAAAGGTAGAAGATAAGAGTTATGATTGTTATTATATTTGAAACATTCTACAAGAACTATGTGGTTAGATCAATTTCTCTGCTTGTTGTATGTTTGCAAAGGATATATTGAAGGCTTATAATGTATGGAAAGCCAAAGGGAATTTCCCACCGGATGCAGATAAAAAGGTATGAATTCGTGTTTTATTGTTGTTAGAACTTTGGAACTATCTTCAAGACATTTTTTTCATTGGGTTTTTTAGGTGAAGCTAATGTGTTCGTATTGCAAGAAACACAATGACAAGGTAGTCCCAGACCCGTATTAAGGTGGATCTCAAGGTTTTGAGAAGGTAATAATAACCACGAGTGCGCTTAGTAGTAGCACCGTTAGAGAATTATATCAATCTCTTATTGATGGAAATATGGATACTAACTGATGGTTTAGAGTCACATAACTAAATACATTCGGATATTTTGGTATTGTTTCGGGTATTTTGGTTATTTCGGTTTAAACATAACTAATATCTTCGGGTTTGGTTCCTTCTAATTTGGTTTAGTTAGGTTCGGTTCCGGGTAATTTGCATATGCCTAGTTTAGACAGATGCTACCTATAATTGCAGCTTAGTATCATCTTTAAAATGGTTAATTTGGGTTGTAAGACTTTTAAGTTGGCCTTGGATTCCCAAAATTTTCCTGTTTGATCACTTGGAAACCTGAATCTTGATCTCTTTTCTTGTTGCACCTATTTCTTTTGACAGGTATTGGACTTGCTTGAAGATGCATGTGAGTCGTTGCTGGACAGTATCACAGCGGAAAACTGAGACTACCTTCACAAGCAATTTCAAGAAGTGAGACTACATTCACAAGCAAGTTCAAAGTCCCGATTTTGGACGCTTTGTTTCTGATTAATGGCTTTCACACAAAATTTAAAATTTCTTTTATTACATTTATGATGATGTGAATAGTGTGAGAAAAGATGTGAAGCTTGAACCTTTTTCAATATATTTGTTTCAAAGTTTCTAATAGACTGTACACGATTGAATAATATTAACTCTATTTATGGGGTGTTATTATTCAGGATCCTTGAGTGGGAGAAAATGAAATCATATAAAACCCTATAATATTAAAAATTTGAATAATATTATATGGTTATTTAGAAAAATGAAAAATTATGTAAAAAAAAAAGAAAACCCTTTGAAATTCAGTTTGGTCTTCTATTTTGTTTACTCTAGTTTAGTTTGCTTTCATGCAATACCGATTTGATTTTCGGTTCGATTTTTGTTAAAAAATTTATAATTCTTTGACATGATATACATATAATCTAAAATTATAAAGTTTTTGATGAATTTTGATGAATTCGTTTTGGTTTACAAAAACATCAATTTTAATTTGGTTTATTTTTAGATTTTAAAATAACATAAACAAATTTTCATTACTGATCTTATAAATACTTCCGCCTATAAAGGCCACCTTGTCCTCAAAGTGGAAGATAATGGAAGAATGAAAGACAACAACCATCTCCTTGTAGTCAACATTCAACACCTACTGTCATTGCGAACCCAATGGTTTAAAGTGCTTCCCATGCTCCAAACTCTTCATAAATCATTGCGAACCCAATAGTTTCAAGTGCTTCCCATGCTCCAAGCTCTTTATAAGTCACATGCAGCGTGATTGTAATGAGCTGAATTTCAAAATCAGCAAGAATAACTTGCTCCCAACTTCTAACGCGAACAAGCCATAGTAGTTCATTCGAGGCCAACAACCTCTTTCCTTGTTTGTTACTTCCAATTCGATGAGCTGAATATTCTTCTAACATCACGTTTCTTCTCTCCAGCTTCTCATGACTAAATGAGTAACCTGTTGTTTCAAAACTAAGATGCATCAAGACAACATATACCTCTCCAATTAAAGGAGGCAACTCGTCAGATTTCATTGACTTCATGGTGGCTGAACCCATTGTACCCACTTCTTTTGGCTCTCATTCCTGCCTAAGTAATTCTCTCGCCATTGTATCAGTTTTCCCCAATCAACCCAACAACTAAAGAACATCTTAATCCTCTTCATCAAACTGTCCACATGAGCATCCTTAACTTTCATGGATGGAGACATATGGGAATCTTTCTTTACTTCATTTTCCAGCTTTTCAACATATGGGAATCCTTACCACCATGATTCCAACGGCTAACACATTTGAGCATATTTCCTTATTTCTGGTTTTATTTACTTATTGGCAATTTCCTTATTTCTAGATACAAATCATTGGTTTTTGTTTTCCTTTTTTTTAGAACATGAAAGATCTTCCAAAGTCGGTTGTGACTTGGATTGAATCTCTATTTATAGTGCTTTAGCTTTGCCTTGTAAAAGCAGAATTATTTAATAAGAAAAACAGATAGTTATCTCTTTTCCTTGAAATCGATTTGATTAACGTCATTCCTTTCAAGAAGCAGGTCTCTAGAGGTTTGAAAACCCCTAGATTGAGCTTAATCCTGCTCGTACCCTCCATCAGGTTGGTATGAGAGCAAAACCTATCCCGTCACCATGGCAAGACCTCCCCGTGATCCACCACCACCGGCCGAGGCTGAACTTACCCGCCAAGCTCTCGTTCGACTCCAGGAGCAGGTTAAACAAATCTCTGCAGCAATGCAAACGCTGAAAACTCCACAGGCTGCAGCACACCAAGACGACCACCACAACAATTCTGATGATGGAGTTGAGAACCCCTTTGCAGCAAACAACCACAACCCTATTGTGCAACACAACGTTGATTGGTGTTGGGAACAAGGGTTTAAATCTGAAATCCCTGAGTTTAACGGTGGTCCCACTGCCGAAGAACTACTCGATTAGATCGTGACTGTTGAAGAAATCCTTGATTTTAAACATGTTCCTTATGATTGTTGTGTTCCTGTCCTTGCAATGCGTTTTCGAAATCGAGCTGCTGCTTGGTGAACCCAAACCAAAGCTTCTCGTGCTCGTTTAGGTAAACCGAAGATCATGTCGTGGGACAAATTAAAGAAACATCTCCGCAAGACGTTTCTACCTTATAACTATGTTCACATGATGTTTCAACGTTTACACAATCTGCGACATGGAAACCGCTCAATTGAAGAATATTTCACTGAATATTTTCTTCTTCTCACGCGTGTTGATCTTCACGATTCCGAAAGTCAGATCATAGCTCATTTTGTTGGAGGCTTACGTCAACAAATCCAACACACGTTAAATCTTTTTCACCCTCTCTCCATTGCCGAAGCTCATAAACAAGCCTTAACTGTCGAATCTCAAACCAAAACAAACTATTATCCATGGAGCTCCTCACGACAGCCACGTAGCTCCCCCATCTCCGGCTCACCTACAACCATTACTTCACCTATCAACGCTACTCCCGACACAACAATTGATACACAGGACCGAACTAATAGCACTGGTACTCTTCGTTGTTTCTCCTGTTGCGAACCCGGTCACCGAATGTCCGCTTGTCCAACACGTAATCGCCGAGGATTACTGCTTGATGCTTCTGGTCGTGATGTGGAAATTGAATATGATGATCTGATCGATGAATCTCCATAAGAATTGGAAGCCGATACATTATTGTCGCTGATGTTACGTAGATCTTACCTTGCGCCACGCATTCAAGAGGATTTTCCACACGTAACAATCTCTTTCACTCTCGTTGTACAATTAGAGGCAAAGTTTGTAAGCTCATCATTGACTCCGACAGTTGTGAGAATGTTATTGCTTCTGATGCAGTTCTCAAGCTAGGACTTAAGGATGAAGAACACTCACATCCTTATAAACTCGCTTGGTTGGAACAAAAAAATGACATTCGTGTCTCCCGTCGAGCATTGGTTGCGTTTTCAATCGGTAGCACATATCGAGATCAAGTTTATTGCGATGTTGTGCCAATGGACGCATGCCACTTACTACTTGGTCGTCCTTGGGAATTTGACAGCAAAGTTGGTCACGATGAATTTCTTAACACTTACACCTTCAAATTCAATGATCGTAGCTTTACGTTGAAGCCATCTTTACCGCAACTACCCACTCCGCCCTCTGCCCCTCTTCTATTCCTCCAAAAGGCACCGTTTGAATATGCTATGCGTGAAGAAGGCCTTGTGTTCATTCTGCTCACAACACCGTCGTCTCCACCGTTAGTTATGCCTTTCGGCTTGTCTAATGCACCTAGCACATTCATGCGTGTTATGAACCAAGCTTTGCGACCTTTTATTGGCAAGTTCGTGGTCGTGTACTTCGACGACATCCTCATCTTTAGCCTCTCTTTCGACGATCACTTGATGCATTTGCGAGAGGTTCTTTTGGTCTTGCGTCGCGACAAGATTTTTGCCACGATGAAAAAATGTTCTTTCGGTTCTCCTGAAGTTCACTTCTTGGGTTATATTGTCTCGGCCAATGGACTCGCTGTGGATCCTAGCAAAGTCTCGGTTATTGACTCTTGGCCACAACCTACTACTATCTCTGAGGCTCGAAGCTTTCACGGGTTAGCTTCTTTCTATCGTCGCTTTGTTCCTCATTTTAGCTCTATCATGGCACCACTCACAGATTGCATTCGTGATGGAACTTTTTCTTGGACGCCTGCCGCAACGACCGCTTTCAACATCATTAAAGACAAGCTCAGTTCTGCTCATATTCTAGCTCTTCCCGATTTCACTTTGGTATTTGAGCTACATTGCGATGCGTCTAAGACAGGAATTGGTGCGGTTTTTAGTCAACACAATCGGCCTATTGCGTTCTTTGTGAAAACTTTTGATACTAGTCTTGATATGAGTTCTGCTTACCATCCTCAGACCGATGGACAAACCGAAGTCACCAATCGATCTTTAAAAAATCTCTTACGTTGCTTGGTTAATTCTTCTATAAAGACCTGGGATTCTAAGCTACCGCATGCAGAATTTGCACACAATCACGCCCTTAATAGAAGTTCTGGTTTCAGTCTGTTTCAAGTCATTTATGGGATTGTACATCGTGGACCACCTGATCTATCTTCTCTACCAGATCGTGTACGTTTACATGGTGGTACTGAAACCTTTATGGAAAGTGTTTTGGATACACACGTTCAAACAAAAGCAAACTTGGAAGCTTCAGTTAGCAAATATAAGGTTGCCACATATACACATCGACGTCGACTTGTCTTCGAAGTCGGTGACCTGGTTTGGGTTACCCTTACTCGCGATCGTATGCCTTCTCATGCCTACAACAAACTCAAAGCCAAGAAAATTGGTCCTCTTGAAGTCCTTGAACGTATCAACGACAATGCATATCGTCTTCGTCTTCCGCCAGATATCACTACCTCTAATGTGTTTAATGTCAAGTACTTATCTCGCTACCTCCCTACCGATCACGTTCCAGATTTGAGGGCGAATCCTTCCCACCCGGGGAGTCCTGATGCAGCAGCATGCTTACCACCATGATTCAACCGGCTAACACCTTTTAGCATATTTCCTTATTACTGGTTTTATTTACTTATTGGCAATTTCCTTATTTCTAGATAGAAATCGTTGGTTTTTGTTTTCCTTTTTAAGAACATGAAAGATCTTCCAAAGTCGGTTGTGACTTGGATTGAATCTCTATTTATAGTGGTTTCGCTTTGCCTTGTAAAAGCAGAATTATTGAATAAGAAAAACAGAGAGTTATCTCTTTTCCTTGAAATCGATTTGATTAACGTCATCCCTTTCAAGAAGCAAGTCTCTAGAGGTTTGAAAAACCCTAGATTGAGCTGAACCCTGCTCGTACCCTCCATCAAAAAGGCATCAAAATCCAACAAGAGAAAAACCCTTGAACCTGTTTCGCCAAATAACCGCTCTAATGGTCTTGGAGAATGAAACATTCCATAGGTGACGAGCGAAGCCAATTGATTCCCAGAATACTCCATTGCGAACTTGAAAACCGTAGCTTTTATGAGAGCCTCTTCAAAACTTATGATAGGAACCAAACAACTCCCCACCAAGTGTCTAAGATCATAGGCGAACCAAGCTTTGTTATATAAGACCATAATTACATCAAGGATAGCTCTCTCTCACTCTCTCTTTAAAAGTATGAGTACCATTCCCAAATTTCATTTAGTTCCCAAAACTTATGCATATTCATTCCATTGAGGAGCCAAGACTACAATGATTCCCACACCTACTGAGGAACTACCAATTTCCATTTGATATGCCTTATCATTCATACTCTCTGTTTCTCTTTATCATTTACCACTAGTCTCTGCATACTATTACTCACCTCTGAAGGACACACCTTGTCCACAAGGTGTAATAACAACAGTTTTGAGAATGGAAACAATTTACGACTTCTTTGCATCTTCTAGCCAACGACCAGGAGCTCCGTACCATACATATTGCATCCAATAAACTCAACAAAGAGCAATATTAGCAGAAAAACAACACGTCCCAAAAAGCTTCTTAAACTATGATAACTTTCATTAGCTCTAAACATTGAAGTGTACCCCAAAAAGCTTCTTAAACTTTGATAACTTTCATTATCTTCAATGAGAAGAACCTAAACAAATTCCTTCTTCTAAGCCGAGAAAGACAAAAATTCTAGATAAGTTCCTTCAACTCCATGCGATCCACCATTAGTTCCTACATCAGCTCCATGACTTAAGAAGATTGAGCTTGAGTGAGAGTACTTTTAGAGGGTTCACCATGAAAAGCCTGCAATACCACAAACAAAGCTAAAAACAAGAAACACAACACCATAACAAAGCTCAAAATATAAAACACAACCACAAACACATTTAAAGCCTATTTTATCCTTATCATACCTATATTGCTTCAGAGTTCGGCATGTTCTTAAAGCATAGTCGATAACAAACTCCTTCAAAGCAACTCCATTAAAGAATGTCTGGTCTTTGTACAATCTCCCATCACCACGCCGTATATGGGCCGGTTGTCTCTGTCTCTCTCGACGGCCACGTTCTTCACCTTCTTCGTTTTTGCTGTTTTCGGTTTCTGGATACACGTCGTGCTGAATCGGAGCCTCGTCGACGAACTCTTGCACAGGCTTCTCGATTTGATATTCATCTTGGTCCATTGCTTCTTCATCGAATTCTCTGTCGCCAACCCCATCTCGAATCACTAACGCCATTTCAAGCTCTTCAAAATGTATTCAAGCTTCTAAATTGAACAACAGTTCTAAGGAATTGGGAATTTTTGGGTTTGGGAATTTTTTTTTTCTAATTTAGGGTTTGCGATATGGATATTAATCGACTAAAGGGGTTTGCTAATTGGTTTAGTCTTTCGGTTGGGTCATAAATCAGGTATTAGTGTTGCAATCAGGTCATATTCGGGTTTAGTTTTGGTTTAGTTTTGGTTAATGGTTGTTTAGGAAACAATTAACCGATTAAAAACAAGAGATATGGGTTCTTAAGTTTCAAACTTTTATTTTGTGGAGATACAAGTTTGAAACTTTAATTTCGGGGATATCTGGATCTTTAACTTGGTTTTTGGGAACATCTGGAACGAGGTCATAGTTCGGGAGACGCCTGGTGCTATATGATATTTCTGGTGGGGAAATAGATCGGTTTTCCCAATTTTAATCAAAACAACACACAATTTTTGTCAAAAACAACACACTCTAACAAAATAAAAATGACACACACAAACGATAACAAACTAAAAAATGACACAATTTCATATACAGGTACCCGCAAATCCGCTTCTCTAAATACTATGACCTGCACTCCCCCTGCCCCCCTCCATATACAAGCTCTGACACGTACCCGCCCCGCCTATTTGATATCTTAAACTTGGCCGACCCGCACCCGCCCCGCGGCGGGCCTAAGGAGGCGTGACCCGCGGTTTGAGTGCTTCATATTATCATCTCTCGTAACTCTCAAACAAAAATAACTCCTACTGGATCAAAATGTCGTTTGTGGCAAACACAAACTTCAAACGCTAGACACGTATTATCAACATCACTGCCATTAATACCATAAAACCCTTGCACCGCACAATATTTATCAACTACCAGCCTAATCTGCATCTCATACCCAGATGAATAGATTCTTAACCAATTCTGTTTAGCATATACATGTTTTAATCCACCCGATTTTCATAATCCCTAGATGAATTAAGTAGTCTTCCAGTCATAAATATTTTATCATCAAGAGGCATGACATCATCAACATAGGATATGTTATTAGATACTAATAGAACTGGTATGACCATGGAAGGGAAATAATTATTCAACTATAGAGACACAATCATCATACTTTCATCCAGTGGAGATCACGTCTTTTTTTTTTCCTTGCAAACCTGCCCAATGTGTCTTTGGCTTAGACTCCAACACTTCACCATAACTGTGATAATTATCTGGCCAGCCCCACTGAGTTGTCTTATTTGGTAACCCGCCCGACTCCCATACACACTAAGTCAGATAGAGACAAGCAGAGTGTCTCACTACAGTATCATCTCTGCCCGAAATTAACCGAACAATATCGACCCAAGATCAGGAAACAGAAACAATATCGGCCCATCTTCTTTTCTACATATGATTATGTATGGTAGGAGGAGCATATGTACATGATTTGAAAGACACGTTCTGTGTTGAGTCGCACACCACTTGTTCGCAATGTCATTTGCACTTGTTATACTCTATCATAGATTTTCTTGAGTAAATCGATAGTTTCATCGCTGAATATTTTTCTGATTCGTCGTTAGAAGCTCATCGTCGGTGGCTCTAGACTGTGTAACTCAAGTTCCAGCGAGGATGTCCTCAGATTTGTAACGAGCGCTGCTAACTGGTACATGAGCCATCGCTAACTCTCAATGAAAGCACCCATTTGTTAAACTCAAATCCAACAAAAGATAGAAAAGATAGAGATGAAAGAAATCAGAAGAAAAAGAGAAGAGAATAGAAGAAAGGAGATGAGAAGGTAGAAGAAAAGGGAAGAAGAACTTGGTTGATCATAGACGCCACTCTCTATTTTTGATTGATCAAACTTGTGATAAAAGGTTCTACAATGGCTTACTCTCATCTAAATACATAAGCAAAAGGGATAATGACATTAATATATAAAACATGAACTCTACATGAATCTGCGCTTCATTATTGTTTATCAAACTGTAGGCCCAATTACTGATCCTATCAAGCTCTCTGTTCCTACTGGCGCGGGGTGGTGGTTGAGAACCGAAGTGGTGGTGTGAGCGTTGAAGAGGTGTTATGAGTGCATGAACCTCTGGTGGCTTCGAGTAAGTTTGCGGCTTGAGGACAACGGCTGATCTGAAAGGAGTTCTTTCGGCAGGGGCTAATAACGATGATAGTTGCATTTCGAGGTCGTCGAGGTGTGGTACTTATCTCTCCTCCCACTTGCTTATTAGGGTTGAATTCGGATCTGCTCCCCTCTTCCTAAATCTCATTTTAAACCTCCTCCTCCGATGAGTATTCCGGCATTGGCGTTATGGAGGATCCCAGAGGCGTGGTTCTGCATTTGTTCCACTCTGGTTATATCCTCGTGTCTCTAAGGTTTCTGGTCTCCAATTTAATGACAATTTTATAGTATTTCATCTTCGGTTTAACACCATAGAGTTAATAATAACTTGTTATAATATCTGTTTATATTATGGTTATTATATAAGGAGGCTCGGCTACCTGTATATAAACTTTTCATCTAAAATTTGGTAAATTTAACTGATTGTTATTTAAAATTTCAGATTGTTTTTTATTTTAACTATTTATCACCTAACGGTAACAAATAAAATTTTCAAAAATTTTCACCTTTTCAAACGGCTACTTAACGGCTAATGAACAGTATTTTTATTTATAAATAATCTTATATTTCATTCATTCATTTCACTCAAACATTTCCTCTTTCTCCAAAATCTTCTCCAAACAAAATCTTTTGTTTTCATAAGGAAAAAAAATGTTTCATCTATTTTTAGTTTTTGTACTTGGTTAAATTCTTGTTGCTTTTTATAGTTCTTGTCGGAGAATTTTCTTAAGAAAAATAGCTGATGATTTTCATTTTAATGTTTTATGCATTAGTATTTCTTGTAATCTAATTATTTATTCCAGTACCTCACATATTTTAAATTTAATAATACCACCTTTCTAATTATTTTATTTTCCATTTCATTTTAGAAAAATCAAATGGCAAACATTGAGAGTTTAAGTTCCGGGCTCACAAAATAACTGGAGCAAACTACATAGCATGGGGTTACCAATGTGGAGCTTTATCTAGAATCAAGAAATTTATCCGACACGATAAAAGATGAGAACACATCGCCTGCCTGAGACAAGGCATAAGCAATAATCTTCCTGTGGAAGCATGACTATGAGCACATAAAAGATCCAGTAAAATTGTGGCAAGCTCTGAAAGAAAGGTTTGACAACCAGAAGGATGTAAATTTCCCTCATGCTCTGGAAGAGTGGAAAAATCTGAGATTTCAAGATTTCCATAAAGTTGAGGATTATAATTATGTTATCCTGAGAATAGTTTCACAATTGAAATATTTTGGTAACCCAGTCAGAGAAGCAGAAATGCTCTAGAAGACTTATTTTACTTTCCACAAGGAGCTCCTTATCCTGCAACAAATATACAGGAAATGTCGATACACAATGTTTTCTGAGTTAATTTTGACACTCATTCTAGCTGAGAAAAATAATGAGCTTCTCATAAGTAATCACAACTCCCGACCTATGAGAAACAAAGCATTCCCACAAGTGAATGCAATAGATGTGAAAAATTCACAAAATAGTCAAACCTTTCGGGGTCGTGGCCGTCGATTTAATCGCGAAGGCTCGAGTGACACGACAACTATAAGAACGCCAACATGGTGGTGCTGTTGGTCATAAAAAGAGGCCAATAAAATATTTGTTCAACTTTTTCGTCTAT
>JAHZTW010000002.1:33061546-33078708 GCA_020283515.1 Alliaria petiolata | reverse complement strand
ATTAAAAAACCTAACAAATCTACCACTACATACAATAGGTTAATCTACCACCACGTCTTACTAATCTACCACAACTAATCAAATCTACCGTCAAAGAAATAACTCTCCCACCAAGCATAAATCAACCGTTCCACGGTTGAGACCTAATAAGTCTGCCACTTCATTAAATAACTCTACCAGATAAACGGTAAATCTACCGTCGTTAAAAATAAATCTACCATTTCGAAAACAAATCTACCACGGATGTCGGTCATGGAAGAGGCAAAAAAATAAATCTTTCATCGTTGCAATTAAATCTACCATTCATAAAACAAATCTACTGCTCTGAAAAAGTCTACCGCCACGTTATTATGGATCTACATTAACAAGTCTACCAAATTCTACCCTGCGCTTTCGTACGTTGACCAACAGTAATAAGTCTACCGTCAAACGCCTTGCGTACGTGGCAACCCAAAAGTAATGGCATTGTCGTAAATATCGTTTTTCTCACCAAAGGCTTGAGGGACATTTTCGATACCCTAGGTTATTTGGATAATAAAAAAAGATGTGCATCAAACTAGGCGAATCACTACTTTTAAAAGTTAGTTTAGTAATCCACCCCAAATAAATCACATGAAATTTCTGGACAAAAAAAAATCAAATGAAATTTAAACTTTATTTAACAGTTTATTTATTTATTTGTGATCGCCGGTGGTCTTTTTTTTTTTTTTTGGATCCAATATCGCCGGTGGTCGTTGATCGTTTTACTCGCAACATTGATTCTGTCTGCAAAGACTGCAATGCATTAATTTATATCAAGACATACAGTTCGTGTAAGTCATAAAACAGAGATTTTTTGTTGCAAGAAAAGTGTATTTGTTGTAAAAAAAAAAAAAGAACGTTGCCAACTAGATATATAAAAAAGACAATTAAATAGAGAAAATGTTTTTCTTTTCAAGTGGAAAGTGTTTCAAAAAAATTGAAAAAGTTGGGAAGGTCTTATTGCTTTCCCATTTAAATAATCAACGATCATATAAATTAGAATCCCACAAACCCAAAAAGCTCTTTCCTCTCTCTCTCTCTCTCACAGTGAATCTCGTTGGTGAAGTCGCCGCCGGTAGAACTCAGGTTTACCGATGACATACATGCGAGATAATCCAGCAATAATGGTTGGGTTACGAGCTTCCAAGTTTCTACTATTTGCTCTCATTTTGATCCAGTTGCTAGCTACTCAACTCGTTGCTCAAAGATCTAAGTCTCCATGGCAGACACTCAGTGGTAAGTAAGCTCCTTATTTGTTCTATCTCCGATAGATCTCCACTTTGAAATCGGGAAAACAGAAGCAAAACGAGTGAAAGCTAGTAACTCGGACTCGTCCAAAGAAATTGGGGTTTCCCGAGTTTCATCCAAAGAAAGATCAAAGCCTTTATTATCTCTTTTTTTTTTAATTCGGGGAAAAAATGTGGCCTTTCAAGGAAAGTTTTCAAGATTTTGTTTTTCTAGTATGTATGATCCATTTCTTGAATTACCTTTTTTTGTTTTTTTTGTATTTGTAGGAGACGCTCCTCTTATCGTCGCTCGCGGTGGGTTTTCTGGGTTGTTGCCAGATTCAAGCCTCGATTCTTACAGTTTTGTATCTCAGACAAGTGTGCCTGATGCTGTCCTGTGGTGCGATGTGCAACTTACCAAGGATGGAGCTGGGATTTGCTTCCCTGATGTGACAATGTCGAATGCTTCTAATGTCCTAGATGCTTACCCTGACCGGAACACTTCTTACCTGCTTAATGGGGTCCCTACTCAGGATTGGTTCACCATTGATTTCACCTTGAAGGAACTGAAAAGTGTTTTCTGTAAGTTTCAACCTCTTTTTTTTGCTGCTCAACAGTGAGCTTGAGTGTTCATTCTAATCCATTGGACTATAAAATTTTCTTTGCTTGTATAATTTTTTTTTTTCTTCTTTCTTACAATTCCTTTTCAACTTTGCAGTGATCCAAGGAATATTTTCACGGTCAGAGGCATTCGATAACAACCAGAACGCGATTTCTACAGTTCAAAATATAGCTACGCGATTGAAACCCGCAGGTTTTTGGTTAAATGTCCAGGTGATTCTTATGTCACTTGCTATTTTCCTTTTTTCTTTTTTCTTTTGTTATCTCGGCAGCTCAATCTAACATGGCTGCTCTTTATTCAGCACGACGCGTTCTACGCGCAACACAATCTGAGCATGAGCAGCTTCCTGCTATCAGTTTCCAAGACTGCGATTATTGACTATCTCTCTTCCCCTGAGGTGGACTTCTTTCGGAATATCAGTGGCCGTTTTGGGAAAAAGGGGCCAAAGTTTGTGTTCCGGTTTCTCGAGAAAGATGATGTTGAGGTGTCAACTAATCAAACCTATGGATCTCTCATGGGGAACCTAATTTTCATCAAGACGTTTGCTTCAGGGGTTCTTGTTCCAAAGTCTTACATATGGCCACTCGAGAGCCAATACTTGCTTCCCCACACATCATTTGTTCAAGATGCTCACAAAGCAGGATTAGAAGTATATGCATCAGGTTTTGCAAATGATTTCGATCTTGCATACAACTACAGTTATGATCCATTGGCCGAGTACTTATCTTTCATGGACAATGGGGATTTCTCCGTGGATGGTTTGCTATCTGATTTTCCACTAACCGCATCTTCGGCTGTTGGTAAGTGAAATCTCTTCTTCTGTATCACATGGACATATGGCATATTTTTTTATGAGTACTGCTTGAGAAAATACAAAACTTCACACAATGTATGTGTGTTCTTTTGAAATTAGCCAAAGTGAAACCATATTCACTTTTCCTTTTAAACTTTTTAGACTGCTTCTCCCATCTTGGAAGTAAAGCTACAACGCAAGGTATGTGAGTCATTCATATGCGTTTTAGAGGCTATATTATATGTGTATACTAATGCTACGTCACTATAACTAGCGGTATAAATTTTTCATCTCCTATACGGTTCATGTCACAGTGGATTTTCTTGTTATATCCAAAAATGGAGCAAGTGGAGACTACCCTGGCTGCACTGACTTGGCTTATTCAAAGGCTATCAAAGATGGTGCTGATATTATCGATTGTTCCCTTCAAATGTCATCGGACGGTATTCCGTTTTGCTTAAACTCAACTGATCTTGGAGAGAGCACGAACGCTTTCGAAAGTCCTTTTAGAAACCGTTCAGCAACTGTTCCTGAGTTCGGCTCACTTGCTGGAATATACAGCTTTAGTCTGGCATGGTCTGAGATTCAGACCTTGAAACGTAAGTTTCTCATATAACTTTCTAAGACCTGTCTTTTTTTGTTTGTTTTTCTGGCATTCTTATTACTCTAGGCATTGATGTGCTTGAACACTTATGCTCCTATTGTACGAGATATGCATCTATCTCAGAACCGTTTTTATCTACTAGATGTTATTGAGTAAGCTTTTGTTTACCCCATCTGTTTGCAGCTGCTATTACGAACCCCTTCAAGCAGGGTTTCAGCTTGTTTCGGAACCCGAGGGAGAAAAGCTCCGGGAAGCTTGTTTCACTTTCTGATTTCCTGAACTTGGCCAAAAACTCCAGCTCTCTCGTTGGCGTTTTGGTCAGCGTGGAGGTAAAGTTCTACTCTCGCTTAAACTAAAGATTTTTATCAACAATGAGCATGAAAGAGATGTTGCAACGACTATGTTTTGTTTCCTTTCAGAATGCAGCATACCTGAGAGAGAAGCAAGGGCTCGACGTTGTTAAAGCAGTTCTAGATACACTCAAAGAAGCTGGTTACAGCAACGCGACAACAACAGACACCACGAAGGTAATGATTCAGTCAACAAACAGCTCAGTCTTGGTTGACTTCAAGAAACAGAGCCGGTACGAGACGGTATACAAGGTCGAGGAATCAATCCGCGATATCCTCGACTCTGCGATCGAAGACATAAAGAAATTCGCCGACGCTGTTGTCATCAGAAAACAATCAGTCTTCCCAACCAGCAAAAGCTTCACCACTGGAAAAACCAATATAGTGGAGAGGCTACAGAAGTTTCAGCTCCCGGTTTACGTTGAACTGTTCCGGAACGAGTTTGTTTCTCAACCGTGGGATTTCTTCTCCGATGCAACCGTCGAGATAAACTCGCATGTTACTGGAGCTGGTATCAACGGAACCATCACTGAGTTCCCTCTCACAGCCGCGAGATACAAAAGTAAAGTGAAAACCAAAAAGAATGGTCTCAAAAGGTTTTTATAACATTTTAGAGTTTTGATTGTTTTTGATGTTTGCTCTCAGGGAACCGGTGCTTGACCCGCAAAGACCCGCCTCCTTACATGATCCCGGTTGAGCCCGCTGGCCTCTTAACCATCGTGAGTCCTAATGCTTTACCTCCAGCACAAGCACCAAACCCGGTTTTCACAGATGCTGATGTCACTGAACCACCACTACCTCCGGTCACAGCCAGAGCCCCAACCACCAGCCCTGGACCTTTATCAACCGATGAAAAATCTCCTAGCGGACAAACCCGAGTCGCTCAATCTCTTCTTCTTTCTGCGTTCGCTACGGTTCTTGCTTCTCTTCTACTTCTGTGATCACATTGATCCGGTCACCCCGTTGGTAGGATTTCTTTGCGAGATTGACCGAGTCCTCAATAATTTTTTCCTTCCTAACAGTTCTTGGGATTCTTTGCAGTGATGATGATGAGTCTCTGTTGGGGTTTTGTTTGTTCATATATTCTTCGTCATCTTTGTAAAAGTTCTGGCAACAAAAAAAAAAATTCTTAGACGTAAATTTGTATTATGGGGTTTCATATGTTGTTGTAACATTATTTACTGTAACGTTCTTTAAAACTCTTGTGTGTTTTGTAGTATTTACGAGACTATCTTCTTTGAACACAATACGTTTCATGGTTTTTTTTTTGTCAGCTAAGATTTTAAATTTTATGTCATGTTTCTTATCCTCTGGAGAGAGGAAGAAAATATGAAAATAGAAGAGACTGACCTCTTCTTGTGGAGAAGAGACTCTTGGTTTGAATCCATTACATTTTGTTGCAATCTTGATTTCAGTTGTTGGAACCACATGACAAATCAATTGTTAGCTGTAAAATCACATGCCCAATTTTTTTATTTATATAAATTTGTATATGGAACGTGCTTGATCCATCCCATTATTATTTTAAATACAACAACCGAAGTCAAACAAACTCATTGGCGACTGCGAAAAAAAAAATCAGAAAAGGAAGATCTAGAGAGATGGAGGAAGAAGTCAAGAACTTCATCAAGGCTTGGGTTTCAGCAATAATCTCCATATCTTATTGTTACTACTTATCAACCAGAATCAAATCTGGAGTCTTTCGATTACTCTCTGTTCTTCCTGTTTGTGCTCTGTTCCTTGTACTTCCTCTGTTTTTCTCCTCTGTTCATTTATCTGGCACCATCGCATTTTTCCTCTCATTTCTCGCTAATTTCAAGCTCATACTCTTTGCCTTCGATCAAGGTCCTCTCTTCCCACATCCACCAAATCTCTCCTTATTCATCTGCTTCGCTTGCTTCCCAATCAACAACACTCGAGAAATCCCTAAATCTCAAAACCATTTGCCCAAATGGGTTTTCGCCATTAAAGTTGTCATCTTCGATGGGTTGTTATATGTTTATTATCAATATTACAAACAAAACCCGCTTCCGATTGTGATGTTGGGTTTCCACTCTCTGCATATTTACTTAGAGATTGAGATCATTCTGATGGTGGTCAAAGTTGTCGTCTTTATTTCTTTTGGGTGCGACCTCGAGCCACATTCCAACGAACCATACTTATCCACATCTCTTCAAGACTTCTGGGGTCGCCGGTGGAATCTCATGGTTCCGGCGATTCTCCGACCTGCAGTTTACACTCCGATACGGCAAGTCGCTGAACGGAAACTGAACTCCGATTTGGCTCAGTTTCTAGGGTATTTGGCCACGTTTATCGTTTCCGGCGCAATTCACGAGCTGATGTTCTTCTATTTAACACGCGAGTTGCCTACAGGAGAAGTTACTATGTTCTTTGTCTTAAACGGGGTTTGTACCGCGGCGGAGAAGGTCGTGAAGAAGAAGTTTGCATGGAGGCGGTGGAGGATGAGTACGGTTGCGTCGCGGCTGCTCACGGTCGGGTTTGTGGTTGTGACTGGTGGTTGGCTGTTTTTCCCTCCGCTTGTAAGGAGGGGCATAATCGAGAGACTTGCTAACGAAGCCTGGTTGGTCAACGATCTTAAAGGACTTGTTAGATCAGGGTTTTTGATTGATTTAGCTTGAAATTTGAAAATTTAGATTTTCTAAAAGAAAATTTGTATCTTGCGGTTTAGTATGATAAAACTACACAATCTGTTAGTACGAGTTCAAGCGTTTATTCATTACACAAATCATCATCAATGTTGCAATGACATCCATTTCATTGAGTTTATTAGGAGCAAACCGTGAGTGAATTCAAATTCAAAAGCCCAAAATAAAATAAAATGGGCTTTCGCCTAAAACCCAAATAGATGAAATAAAATTTATACCCGTTCTTTGTGCGTCTGTGAACAAGTTAAAAAGAAGCCACAGGAAAATACAATTGAATCAGGGATTTTCAGATCCTCCGATGAAGCTTTCGGGAACAGCGACGAGAGAGATTTTCTGGGGATATTTCTTTGTTATAATTGGTTTCGTTTCCTTCTTCGGATTTTTCTTTGCAGCCATCGCTTCGAGTTTGTTTCCGCTCTCTCAAAATCCTTTAATCCAAGCTATGGAGAAGGATAGGTATTACTGCTTCTTGGTCCCCTTGACTCTACCGGTTATAATGGTTGCTGTCTACTTTCATTGGCTTAGCATGAAGCTCTTCAAGCACGCCTGATATATCATCGATCACCGGTTCTGAGGATCTATTATTTAGGATTGTGAGTTCAAATTTCACTCCTCTCTTGACATTCATGACTGGGTAACGGAGAATCGATGAATGTGAATTTCGGATTCAATTTTTGTATCATGGATTCGTATGCTGAATAGATCTTCTCGTGAAGAAGAAAAATCGAGAACTTGCATTTTGATAAGTGTATCTGTATTCTAGAGTTTGATGTAACTCCGATCAAACTAGATTGTTCAGTTTGTTGATCATTGCAAAATTAGGGTTTTTGTGAGTAAACAGATGATATCTGTGGAATGTATTGCACTGTGTATGGATGGATATCTTTTTCAAATTAATGCTCAATTAAAATCTTCCAAATTGCTCAAAACTGGAGAAGTTAACTTTATACTACTGTTTATGGATATCTTTTTCGTAACTATAAAACTTAGATGTGTCTTATGGTTAATATTTGCTTCCCGAAGCATCATCATCTATTCATTAAGCTCCTGGAGAGCAAGACTCCTAGTATGCATCTCAAGGTTTGTAACAAAAGATTATGAAAGAGCCCATACGATCACAGTTTTTGATCCAGTGGCTGAGTCTCTGTCATTTGTGGTCAATGTAGTTTTGACTGCAGTCACATAATTTGCTGGTTATCGTGGACGGAGATTGTACAGTCTTTTTGTCATTGATGAGGTGATAACCGAATTGTCCTTGATCTGTTCTGGGATTTTGTAATCAGGATCTCCAAGATTGTCATCATCATCAGTTAAATCTGTATCAATCCAAGATGTCCACTCTACCTCGCTATCCGTATCTTCATCCCACGACAGATCTCTCTTGCTTTGCATGTTGTTAACTTTATCAACTAATCTTAAGAGAATCTGGTGGTTTAACACTTCATAGTCCCTGCATTCCATTAAAGAGTATAAAGATCAGCTTCTGAGTTTTGATTTTGTTCAAAACACATCCATTTTGTGCATTTGATCATACATACCTGTATGTGAAAGCAGCATGAAGAAGCTGAGCTGAAGCAAGAACAGCAAATAAAGACCTGAGAATGTTTATAACCCATGCTCGGTGTTCTGCATCATTCACGAAACGCAAACTTGCCACTTCTAATGCTAAGGTAACGCACAAACCTGCATCAGCGAAATGGAGAAAATGTCTGTTAAACTACTGAATCCTACTTTTACAATTTTTTTGTGGTATGAGAAAGAGATATGGGATATGATACTTACCAATGTATAGCCTTGGCCTTATGATATAAGTTTGTTTTGTACTTGTAAACATGTAGATGACAAAGACGGACAAGAAGTAGATGAAGAAAGCTTTTATCA
Organism: Alliaria petiolata; assembly: GCA_020283515.1. Classification (NCBI taxonomy): domain Eukaryota; kingdom Viridiplantae; phylum Streptophyta; class Magnoliopsida; order Brassicales; family Brassicaceae; genus Alliaria; species Alliaria petiolata. Next base: position 33,070,545 of record JAHZTW010000002.1, on the reverse strand, counting down.
CCCGGGACTCGAGAAGCATCGCATTGTGCAAAGCAAATAGCTTATCAAGAGCTACAAACATGTTTGCCTGTTTCGCTTCAAACGCTTCCTGCAAACACAGATTTGTTAGAATTGGTTTTCTCCGATCTTGCTTTGCACGCTTTTAAATTTTTGTTAAGGTTTGGGTGACTTACCTGAGCTGCCAACATTGATTTTGAGTTCTCAAACAGGTGATCGTGAACCTGTTGAAGCTGTTCTTGCCTCTTTGCAAGATCTTCTTGTTGCTCCTGACTAAACTCCACAAAACCTTGCAAGGTACTCCTACTCTCTTGCAGTGCCTCACTCTGAAACTGGGTAAGAGACTGAAGATTATCAAGAGCCACAGATTGTCCGTCTAAAAGCTTCTGCTGTTTATCCAGCGTAGTGTTAGTCATGTTTCCGATGACATTGGTTGTATTCTCCAAAGAAGTCATCTTCTTTGACATTTCTTGTCCAAGTGCATTTATCTCTCCTTCGATTTGCTTTGTATCGTTTCTCAGCTTATCTACTCCTTCCTTGACGTTAGCAACCGTATCATTGACCATCTCCATTCCGGCTTTCATCGTTTCTCCCATCTTCTCTTGACCTTCCCTTAACGCCAACTGTGTCTCTGCAATGCTCTTTTGCTCTTGATAGATTGCTTTGGCTTGTTGAGACACTCCACTCACTTGAGTCTCTATCGTGTTTGTCGCATGAGCCACGTTCTTAACCACAACATCTACTGACCCTAGAGATTCATGAATCATGCTCGTGCTCTGCAATAGAACATCGGATTTACTCCCTAGAATATCCAGTTTCTCTTCTGTATCTTGGGCTGAGCTCCTCAAATCATTCACAAGCCTCTCTATTTCATTCTTGAATGCATGACTCCTGCCACCACAAAAGTAGATTGAGAATCCACTACACACAATCCAAAGTTAAAAAAAAAAAAAAACTGAAAACATGGAAGTTTCTTACTGTAATTGTTGGCAGATGGTGTTGGTCTCAAGCATGAATTCGAGATAGATCTTGTGCTCATGATCATCTAGCTTCTTGAGGCAACTCATCATTGTTGATTTGTCGTTACATGTGGGAAAATCAGGTCTTCCCGATTCCTTCTGGAAGCAATCGCTCAAATGCCAAGCAAATCTCTTCCTCTGTTCTTCTGTGGCAACCATGTTCTTGCAGCCAGACAAGAGGTAACCATATGCATTTTGCCAGCAACTGTTTGGACCTACAAGCTTGTTTCTGGCGTCTTCAAGTAATCGAACCGCCTTCTGGTCACTGAAAACTTCTATGGAGAAGTCTGGATTGGATTTGATAGACCTAGAGAAAGAAGAGTCTGTATTTTCTGAAGAAGAAGAAGAAGAAGAGGAAGAGAACCATCCCCAACTGTGGCATATTATTGGAGAATCTAAAAGTATGATCAATAGAAACAAAAGAAATCTTCTGCTAAAACGATCCATTCAATCGGGTTTTAAGGTTTTCCTTTTTCTTTTGTGTGCCCTTTTGATCTTCGTCTTCTCGAGGAGATGTGTGATTGATTCACCTTAAAAAAAACAACAACAAAAGAAACAGATTGTTACGTTACGAAAATCTTAAATATATTTGAAAACTTGGAGCGCAAGCGAAGTAAACCCCTTGAATTTCCCATGCGAAAAATGGTAATTATTTTCCGTGGTATCGTCATTAAAAAAGATAACAAATAAAAAGGATTATTAACAAATCAATTTGCAGATTTAAAAGGAAAAAATCAAACCCATTAGATTCATCGTTTGAGGGGTTAGAGAAACATCTATTTTTCAAAAAAAAAAAGGTAGAATCTCTGTATCCACTCTCCTTTTCGTTTTCTGAGATTAATACATGCATTTTAGCCAAACAAAGAGAAAAAAATACATGCATTTTAAGTCGTATCATATACGTTACCCTAAAAGCAAATAGAAACTAGGAAATAAGATGGAAGAATTGTCTTAAACACAGGAAAACTACAATAAATTTTTTGTCCTCGAGCGTACAGAGAACAAGAAAATTACATGAAAAGATATAGATTCAGAGTCTCAGACGATATTAGAAAGAAAAACTAAAGAAAAAAAAAACCCAAAAATAGTTATCTTACTTTTGAATCAGAGAAGAAGCACTCAATTTCATTACAGAGTGGCAAAACAAATTAAGGTACGAAAATAAACACGGAAAGCAATTTTATCTGGTTTTCAAAAAGTGAAGTTGTATCCCTACTAATAGATACAACCCTACATGAAACAAACATTTTTGTTTCATCATAAGGTTTCAAAAAGTAATTCAGGATTAGGGACAGTAATACAAGATTAAGCAAGGCTTACCTTACCAATTCAGAGAAATTGCAGATTTCTGAGTCGGTGGGAGTAAATGTTGTTATCTTCGAGAGAGAGGAATTATAAAGTAACTGAACGTGTTTGACAAAAAGAGAAGGAAACGTTTGGCGAACGTTTGGTTTATTTCCGGTTTGACTTGATTTTTGGGTATGAAATTAATTAATTTCGGTTCGGTTTTATTTGGATCTGGTTCAATATATTATTAGTCAAAAAGCAAAATGCCAAACAACAGAGAGGATTCATGGAATTATCTGCTTTAATAAATAGGCACCTTTGCAAAATTCCGATTCGTCTTCACGTCCTTCACCCTGAAGAATTTTCCGGCGAAACAGCCGGTGAAGTTTTCTACTGAATCTTTCACCGGCGTTTGATTTTTTCTTCAGGCTCGAGAGAGAGAAAAACCCATGGAAATATAAAAAATAGAAAGTTCCAGTTCCATCGCGATCGCCTGTAGAGAATCTCTCTCAAAACCGCAAATCAAGGAAGGAAAGAGAGAGATGAGTAAACGGAATCCACGGATTCTGAAGATATTCCTCTATATGCTACTTCTCAACTCTCTCTTTCTCTGCTTCTACTTCGCTTTTCACTCCTCGTCGTCGTCTCCGGAGCCACATCCCCATTTCCCACTGCGATTTCACGTCTCCGTGAACAACCAGTCGGCGATTCAGAAGCCGTGGCCGATCTTACCTTCCTACCTCCCATGGACGCCGCCGCAGAAGAATCTACCATCTGGCTCCTGCGAAGGCTACTTCGGGAATGGATTCACTCGGAGAGTTTACTTCCTCAGACCGAGGATTTCCAAAGGAGGAGAAGGAAGCTGGTTTCGATGCTTCTACAGCGAGACGCTACAGAGCTCGATATGCGAGGGAAGGAATCTGAGAATGGTCCCCGATCGGATCGTGATGTCGAGAGGAGGTGAGCAGCTAGAGGAGGTCATGGGGAGGAAAGAGGAGGAGGAGCTCCCGGTGTTCCGTGAAGGCGCGTTTGAGGTGGCGGAAGAGATTTCACGGTTAGCGTTCAAGAGACATCGCCGCATCGGCGGAGGAGGAGGCGGCGTGGTTTCGCGGCGGCTGGTGAATGACGAGATGCTGAATGAATATATTCAAGAAGGTGGCATCGATAGACATACAATGAGGGATTTGGTGGCTTCGATTCGTGCTGTTGGCACCGAAGATTTCGTTTGTGAAGAGGTTTGTGCTTCTCACTGTTCGTTGTTCTTGTGATTTAATAAGACTGTTATTGGTAAACTCCTTTCACGGAATAAGATTGTGTTATTGGTGAAAAGATGCATATTTGGAAAGTTTAAACCGTTTGGAACGAATTTGGAATATCAAATCCATTCAATATATGCAGCAATGAATCACTGTCTTACACAATCTTTCTTTGATTGGATTTAGAATTCGAGGTTTTACACTGTTCATATTTGGTTTGTGGTTTCAGAGATTCTTGAAACATATGTAAATGTCTTGTTGATTGATGTTTGGCTTGCTTTTGCTTGGCCAGTGGGTGGAGGAACCAACTTTGCTGGTCACTCGATTCGAGTATGCAAATCTCTTTCATACCGTGACAGATTGGTACAGCGCTTATGTTTCCTCTAGAGTCACCGGTTTGCCTAATCGGCCACACGTTGTTTTCATTGATGGGCACTGCACGGTACGCTCCTCTTCTTGTTCATGATCATGATATCTCCACGAGCAGAGAAATTCTAGTTTCATTTGCCGCAACTATCTTTAGACTTGTAGTTACTCTTAGTTATAGGATTTGGAGTTTCCTTGTGTTTTATGGTTTTAGTTTACTCCCCATTTGGACTCCATTTGGTTCTAGTAGGAGTCTCATGTCCATGTTGTGAATCTTTTTTTGCAGACGCAGCTAGAAGAAACATGGACAGCTTTGTTTTCCGGAATCAGATACGCAAAGAATTTCAGCAGACCGGTTTGTTTCCGCCACGCGGTTCTTTCACCATTGGGATACGAAACCGCGCTTTTCAAGGGCTTGACCGGAGAAATAGACTGCAACGGAGAATCAGCTCACAGTCTGTGGCAAAACCCGGACAATAAAAAAACCGCGAGGCTCTCAGAGTTTGGCGAAATGATCAGATCAGCCTTCGGGTTTCCAGTCAACAGGCACCGCTCATCAGAAAAACCGACGTCATCATCATCATCATCATCGTCAACCTCTGTTCATAACGTTCTTTTTGTTCGCCGTGAAGATTACTTAGCGCACCCTCGTCACGGCGGTAAAGTCCAGTCTCGGCTCATCAACGAGGAAGAAGTGTTCGAGTCGTTGCACCATTGGGTCGCGTCTGGCTCAACCGGTCTGACGAAATGCGGGATTAACCTTGTGAATGGATTGTTTGCGCACATGTCGATGAAAGATCAAGTCAGAGCCATCCAAGACGCGTCAGTGATCATAGGAGCTCACGGAGCGGGGCTGACCCACATTGTGTCTGCAACACCAAACACAACGATATTTGAGATAGTGAGCGTCGAGTTCCAGAGACCTCATTTCGAGCTTATAGCTAAGTGGAAAGGTTTGGAGTATCATGCGATGCATCTGGCGAATTCACGGGCGGATCCAGCGGCTGTGATTGAGAAGCTACAAGAGATAATGAAGAGTCTTGGCTGCTGAAAAAGCATGCAAAAGAAATGGAATCGGAATAGCGAGTGAGAGGATCCAGTCTCCGGTGACCCGAGAGCTTCCAAGCTTTTGCGGTCATGGGATGTTTTGATATATATCTTTGTTCTATTTTTTTAGGTTGGTTATTGATGATGGCCAAGTGCTGTAAATTAGCTTTCGCTTTTTGACCCATTAGTTCGAGGCTTAGCGGCCACGAGATGCTTTTTTCTTATTTATTATGATTATATAGTCTTGCGATCTTTTATCATTTCTCCATATTTAGATTTATAAAGTGATATATGATTTATCTTAAATTTTCCATTAAAATTGAAATATAAGAGAATTTTAGGAGAACAAATTGGTTGTGAATAACTAATTTAGTTGATGTTGTGCCATGCATGATCTACAACAAAGAGTAAAAACACATGAGATTATCTCTTGAAGCTATTATCAGAAGCATAATCATAACATTTAAAGGTTTCGAACAAAAAAAACATTTGAAGGTAAAGTTGTTTTTTATGATTAAAGAAATTAAATCGGTTTATATACATTAGAATCTCTATAAATTAATATTCGATAAATTAATAAATCACTATAAATTAATAAATTTTGTCGATTCCGAGTCGGAGAATTAGTAAAATTCGATAAGATAATAAGATAATAATTTTCATGTATATCACTTTTAGCTTGCAACAATAATATGATATCCAAATTGCAAAATTACTTTCTCATATTCAGCTTTGAATGAGAACTTATCAATTAGATAAACACAAATCGCCATTTGTCTCTTGAAAACATCGTTACAGGAAAAATTGTTTATGTAAGTTGTTCTTATGCGCTTTATGTGATGCTACGCATACAAAAGAGAGATTTTGTTAGTTAGTAAGCAATAAAACTTTGAAATGGTCAAAAGACCAAAGAGAAAAAGAAAAAAAAAAACACACCTTTAGATCCCTTACAACCTCAAGTTTTTTTCTAGCAGGATGAGTTTACAAAACTGATTTCCTCAGCATGATTATCACCTTCGGTATATACGTAGTTGGTCTCCGTAACCAGCATCTCACATCGTCCATGATTGGGACTTTAGAAATTCTTGGGCATCCTCTTTAGAATCACCCATTTCAAAATCAAGTGAAGAAAACTCAGAAAACAATAAAAAACAGGCAACCGATCTACCCACTGACCAATAGTCACGAGAAATAAATAACATGTGAAATACAATATCAAACCACACTCATCGGTTTGAAACTCTCCAATTTTCTTGTAAACAAGAGGTTCAACTTTGAGTGTGTTCACATACCATAATGCATCTTTACCAATAAATCCAAACTATATACGTGCATACAAAAAAAGTGTACAAAAAATCAAAAAAAAAAAAAATCAAACTATACACATGAAGGAAATGGAAAATGTGTGAGTATTATTATTATAAATCTTTTGCCCATGATTAAACACACATAAACATACATAATCAATATTAATTACCTTTTATTTTGTTTGTGTGAATACATTCCACATGTCCAACTTTGATTTCGCAACAATCAACCATCTTCTTCTCCTCATCCAACAAATCCAAAAATAATAGAAAAACGTGAGATTTTCATCATCCTCTGAATAAAAAAAAAATAATTCGCGCAGTTCCGAAACTGAACAACATCAACCCTGATAGTAAAGTATTAAGTCGGCTTCGCGATCTTCTCAGTATTGCGGACACAGATCGCAGCACGATGGGCCTTATTTCTCGCTCGCTCGAGTATCTATGGTAAATCTGTTGGGTATGAACCGTAGTGAAAGAGGAAGAGCATGAAAATAACCATAGTGAAAGAGGAAGAGCATGAAAATAACCACATGTGAGAAACCCTAGAGCTAAGACGATGCAGTATATGCATATATATATAAAAAGTTTTCAAGAGTCACGAATGTTCCGCCGCCCCCCCCCCCCCCCCCACCTACATCTCGCGCCTATGGGCCGCTATAACTATCCAAGAAGACACTCGAAACTGGAAGGATAAACAAACCCACCCGGTGGACTGCCGAGCTACAAGTTCCACGACTCAGGAGCGGGATTCTCTAAAAAGCCAAGGTCGCGGGTGGCCAAGGGCCCACTTGGAGACTTGGGATCTCAGCAGGCGTTCCTCTCCTATTAGTCGAGTAATTGGCGTTCCTCGGAAGGTTGCAACAAGCCGGCCGGCCGATAGGCGAAAGAGAATCAACTAGTTCTGATTTGAGTAGGCTCATAATAGGGAATACTATAACCCTGGGAACCGGGGCCTGGCCATCCTTCGTTTGCGGTCGACGTTTCAGTTTGTCCGTCGACAGCTGAATGTTTCGATCTGGTTCGATTCATGATCGCATCTGCAAACGTTTTCCCGTGGGGAAGGAGGATATAAAACACGGCCCAGTTCACCAAACATAACCCGAGTATCTTATCGCTAAATGGGATAGATAAGAAAGAAATAGAAAATATGTAGAGCACATAGGATGAAATTATATTTGACTCATTTGTCAACTAGGGAGGCAACAGTCAGCTCCCCCGCCACAATTATATACTATGTAAGCTGGCGGCCTTCTGTTCTAACTGAACTTGGAGACAGTCAGGTGCACCCATTGGTAGATGGAGCTGGCCAATGTTCTACACACAGAAGAACTGCGGAGAACAAATGGGATTGTTTTTTGCCTAAAATAAGAGGCAATTGATTAAATTAATCTTATGACAACTTTCAATAAAATGAAAGTGCCAGGCATGGCCCAAAACATGCGTAATCGAAATTTTTAAACTCGTGTCGTTCTTATCAGTTTTGGACTAATTTCTACGATAAACTGAAAAAGTCTCAGAAAGATAAGTAAATAAGTAAAAAGATGAGTACTGAGACAGATGATTATAAAAAATCCGTATTTAAGGCATTCAAAAGAATTGAAAATCCGCAGCTTTCTAAAGATGATTTGTTGGGAATGCAGAAACATCTTGAAGAAATGACTGTGAATTACAATCGCGGAACACTTTCTAATCGCAGTGGTTGCATTCTCATCAGAATCTCGATTCTTTTATGTGTTCTCGCTATATTTGATTCTCTTCCTTTTTTCCTAGGGAAACCCTTTATGGCCATACTATCTAAGGTTGGGGTATACCTAGTAGGGAGTCGAGCCATCTCTTTCTTGATCATCAAGATCGGCTGGGGGTCTGGCCTTGGCAATGGGCTTTGCTGTGAGGGCCCTCCTCGCTACCGAAGTCCCGCATTTTTTTCGGGAATATGATGTTTCCGTCCCAGTACCTGTAGGAAACTGCGAATTATGACCTTCGCCCGGAATGTGAGCAAATATATCATGTCGATTGGCAACTTAGTGACAGGCTAAAGACGGCTTTTCTCAACTTTTGCATACCGGTGGTCTCTTTTCTAGAAATAGAGACGAACTGAATCTTCCTCGAGGAACGCCTCCCAACGAGTAAGCCAACAGCTCCCTGGACCTCTTTCAATGAAAGCTCCCCATCCTCGGCAAACTCCGAATAATGTATAGCGTCAGCAAAATGGATTTAAGATCTTTCGAAGGGAGTGCTCACCGCTGGTACGAGTACTTATTTTCCTTTGATTATACCTTTAATACATTGATGGTATGTCAATGGGACCGCTTGGTCTTTATGAATCTAGAGTCTGCCCAGAAGAGCGTAATATGTCGTCGGTGCAAAAACAACCTGGAACTCTATCGGACTCTGAAAAGGTCCAACGTTGCAATTGACTCTGACCATACCATTCCTAGAAAATGGATTTTACAATTCGAACTCAAATTATATACCTCGAGAAGTGCTCCTCCAATCTTTTCTTTTGGGATGCCTAGTGGACATAGGTATGAGATTGACTGTGGAGTCAGGATCAACCATCACTCTCTTCACAGCCACCCTATTCATCTCTGCTTCAACATACAACGAACGCCCCCGATCAGTGCAATGGGACGTGTCTATTTATCTATCTCTTGACTCTAAATGGGAGCAGGTTTGAAAAAGGATCTTAGAGTGTCTTTCTTCTATGTAGAAGGATA
>JAHZTW010000002.1:32992570-33048595 GCA_020283515.1 Alliaria petiolata | reverse complement strand
CTTCAGCTTGCCCCCCCCCCCCCCGCGGAAATCAACCATCTCCTCTTCATCATCCTATTAATAAATAAAAAAACATAAGATTTTCATGGGTTAACTTTCAACAATAATATGATTGTATATCTCTTTTTCCCTTTTCCAACTTGCAAAATTTACCCTCACTTATCCATCTTTAAATGCCAACTTATCAACTAGATAAGCACAAATCACAATATGTCTCTTGGAAACATCCTTAAAGGAAAACATTATTTGTGTAAATTTCCCTTATGCTTTCATGTGATTCTACATATAAAAGAAATTTTGTTAGTAAACAATAAACTTTGAGATGATCAAAGAATCAATCAAAGAGAGAGAAAAAAAACCACACAAAATACCTTTAAATTCTTTGCATAGAAGAATGCATTTCTCTCCATCTCAAGCTTTTTCAGCATGATGAGTTTGTCAAAACTTATTTCCTCAACATACTCATTTCCTCAAATTTGAGTTCACAACAATCCACCATCTCCTCTTCATCATCCTACGAATCCAAAAATAAATTAAAAAACGTGTGATTTTCATGGGTTAATTTTCAACAATAATATGATTGTATATATCTTTTTCCCATTTTTAACTTGCAAAATTTATCTTCTCATATCCAGCTTTAAATGCCAACTTTTCAACTAGATAAACACAAATCACAATATGATTCTTGAAAACATTCTTAGAAAAAACAAATATTTGTGTAAATTGCCCTTATGCTCTTTATGTTGTGCTAAAAAGTTATCTTACGCTTTTGGATTGAGGTTTCTAGTCTTCTTTCCATCAGAACCTGTTTCGAGTTCTTTAAGAACCTCCTGAGGAATTAAAAATAAAACAAAAATTCAGACACAATGCATAAAATAAATCAAGTAGAGAATTCCCCAAAATATGACTCAAAGCTTAATTACCCTGAGTCCAACTCACCATCTTGAAGCTCTCCAATAGACATGTAACCTGTGAAATAAAATAGCAAAGTCGAACTCACCATCTTGAAGCTCTTCAATAGACATGTAAACAAGTGGCTCAACTTGGAGGGTGTTCAAGTACCACAAGGTATCTTTACCCACAAATTCAAACTATATACAAATGAAGAAGGAAAAGGGAAAATCTGTGAGTGTATTACTATTATAAATTGCCAAAGTTAATAGAAGACCTTGATTGTTTATTGATGATTCGAGAGATATATATATATTACAAGAGTTTAGGGTTTAACCTTAATGAGGTAAGAGAAAGGAAATATAACAAATCCTAACTTTAAGGAATATTTTACCTTTATTTGCTTTAACATAAATGTTTTGCAAAATCAACACACATAATCAAAATATTTTACCTTTATTTGGTTTGTTAGGATACACTCCACATGCCCTATTTTGATTTTGCAGCAAGCCAAGGTCTCCTCATCATCATCCTGAAATTGATAAAAGAAATAGGTGAGATTTTTTATCGGTTAACTTTCAGCTTGCAACAATGATATGATATCCAAATTGCAAAACTTACCTCATTTCCAGCTTTGAATGAGAACTTGTCAATTATATAAAGACAAATCACCATTTGTCTCTTGAAAACATCGTTACATGAAAGATTGTTGGTGTATGTTGTTCTGATGCGCTTTATGTGATGCTACACATACAAAAGAGAGATTGTGTTTAGTTAGTAAGTAATATCCCAAAGTTTAATTCTGTCGACATAACTCCAACTCATATTTATACACAGAGGATGTACAAGTATTTATACTCGACATAACTCCAACTCGTATTTATACAAAAGAGAGATGTACAAGTATTTATACACAGAGGATGTGAGATTTGAGTCTAATTAAAATTAACAGATAGAACCAAAATCTATTATGAGGGATTTTGAGATTATCTATTCTACGAGATTATGTAAACATATTATCTAAGTAATACCCCAAAGTTTAATTCTGTCGACATGACTCAAACTCTTGAAGAATCCAGACTATATACTTTTTGAACCTCCATCATTTCTAATAATGTTAAGTTTAACACCCGAGACTTATAATTACAAAACTTTAAAATGATCAAACGACCAAAGAGGGAAAAAACAAAAAAACATACATTTAAATCTCTTTCAACCTTAAATTTTTTTTATGAGGATGAATATATCAAAACTGATCTCCTCAGCATGATGATCACATATGAAGGAAATGAAAAATGTGTGAGTATTATTATTATAAATCTTTTGTCCATGATTAAACGACACACATAAAACATACATAATCAAGATTAATTACATTTTATTTTGTTTGTGGGAATACACTCTACATGTCCAACTTTGAATTCACAACAATCAACCATATCCTTCTCCTCATCCAACGAATCCAAAAATATTATAAAAACGTGATATTTTCATGGGTTAACTTTCAACAATAATATAATTGTATATCTCTTTTTCCTTTTTTCAATTTGCAAAATTTACACTCTCATATTCAGCTTTAAATGCCAACTTATCAACAAGATCAACACAAATCGCAATATGTGTCTTGAAAACATCCTTAGAAGAACATAATATTTGTGTAAATTGCCTTTATTCTCTTTATGTTGTGCTACATACAAAAGAAAATTTGTTAGTTAACAACAAACTTTGAGATGATCAAAGAATACAAACAAAGAGAAAAAAAACCCGCATAGAATACCTTTACATTCCTTGCATAGTAGAATGTATTTCGCTCTATCTCAAGCTTTTTCAGCATGATAAGTTTGACAAAAAACTCATTTCCACAACATACTTATTTCCTCAACTTTGAGTTCACAACAATCAACCATCTCCTCTTCATCATCCTATGAATAAAAAAAAATAACATGAAATTTTCATGGGTTAACTTTCAACAATAATATGATTGTATATCTCTTTTTTCCTTTTCCAACTTGCAAAATTTACCTTCTCATATCCAACTTTAAATGCTAACTTATCAACTAGATAAACACAAATCGCAATATGTTTATTGCAAACATCCTTAGGGAAAAAAAATATTTGTGTAAAATGCCCTTATGGTCTTGATGTGGTGCTACATACAAAGGAATTTTTTTTAGTAAACAAAAAACTTTGAGATGATCAAAGAATACAAACAAAGAGTGAAACAAAATACTTTTAAATTTCTTGCATAGTAGAATGTATTTCTCTCAATCTCAATTTTTTCAGCATGATGAGTTTGTCAAAACTTATTTTCTCAACATACTCATCACGTTCAGTATATACATTGGTCTTCATAACCCGCACTTCACATCGTTTATGACTGGGACTTTCAAAAGAAAAAAGCTCATCTCTTTCTTTGTCGCCCATCTTAAAGTCATGAGAAAGAAAAAGAGAACGCAAAGAAAAATAGGCAAAGTTTTCCCGCTGACCATGATTTATCAAATTAGTATGATTTGGTAAATGGAGATTCTTCAACACACCAGATATGGATGATTCAAAGAAGTCATCATTTTTTGAGATGGAGAAGAACCAAAATTTTTAGCTGCTTTTAGAGAAAACGAAAGTCTGGAATTCGAAAAAAATTTGGAGTTAGCAAAAGAAAGCGCAGCATGATCTGAGACTCTTCTCGCTGAAGAAATTAATTGAACTTTAGCAAAGGACTTTTTTAGATTAGAAAATGGAGGAGGAAGCAAGTTTGAAATAATTGTAACCATTGAAAATCCAAATATATGCAGAAGAAGAAGATGATGATGAACAATGAGCTGGAGAGCAGATTACGAAGATGATACTTTTTATCATTTGAGTTTTTTTTGCAAATTAAAAACTCATTAAATTGATGTAAACCATCACTTCTTATGGAAACATTTTTGTGTAAATTGTCCTTATGTTTTTTTATGTGGTGCTACATACAAAAAAATGTTTGTTAATAAATAAAAAAAAATTAAAATATCAAAAAATATATATTTTCCCATTATTAAACACACATAAAACATATATTGTCAACATTAGACCATCTCCAATGGTTAGCTCTATTTTTTACTCTAAATATAGAGATCTCTATAAATAGAGAGCAGATTTGCTCCAATGGTTACCTCTATTTTTTATTCTAAAAAATGAATATTCCCATTATATTCTATTTTTCTTTAGTTATTAATTTCTTATATGTCCTTTTACTTTAAAAGTATACAAATTTTATCCATTTATCTTATTAAAATTAAATATTTACCACAAATATTTACCACAAAAATAAATAAAATTTGATTTCATTAAAATTAAATATTTACCACAAAAATAATTTTTAATCGTGTATCATGTTATTTTAATTTAATATCATTCAATGACTCATTTACACATTTTAGTTAATTAAATAATTAGTTATCATTGATTTATTTTTTTTAGGTGCAAAATAAAACATATAATTTTTGTTTAAATACAAAATATAAACATATTAAAGTGTACAGGATTATTTTGTAAATAAAAAAACTTCACTCTAAAAAATAGAGATCTCTATTTGTGACTCCAAATTTGGAGTTGGAAATAGAGATCTCTATTTTTAGAGTAGGATATAGAGTATCATTGAAGATGGTATTACTCTAAAAATAGAGTTTAGAGGCAAAAATAGAGTCTTATTGGAGATGCTCTTAACTATATTTATTTCGTTTGTGGGAATACCCTTCACATGTCCAACTTTGAGTTTGCAACAAGCAATAGTCTATTTATCATCATTTTACAAATCCAAAAAAAAAATGCACAAAATATAATGACTTGTTAAATTTAATAATTAATTAAAAAATCTAGTAGTAATTATATATTTTTAGGAAAACGCGATTTTGTGATTTTACAGTTTTCATACAAATGTTCAAGTGTTGTGATGAAAAGATTCGTGATAGAATTAGCTAATGGTCAGATCAGTTTGAAGAACGTGATGTTGAAGGACGTGTTATAATAGTCATCATATCCGGCGATAAAGGCTACACAAAACTGATAAGAGAACTAAGAGGCAAATGACACAAGACTGCCATAATTTATGACACATGCGCAACAAGCGAATTATTTATACATGTGCCACACTTTTCTCTAATTTGGTTAGATATTACTCATATTGGTGGTAAATTGAGTCGGGAGGCTGGTCTTCAACCACTTCAACCTTACATTTCAGATGGAAGGTTGAGGGATGTTAAATGCAACCCGCGTTCTTCCGAGCAGCTATGAAACGTATTAACGCTTAATTCATCACAGCTCAGTGCTATGAAGGTTGAAGGGAGGATAGTTTTGGAGTACGAAAGGTGGGTGAATCGAGGGACCAAGCCAGAACTTTTTTCTACCGGGGGCAACAACAAAAATTTAATATAATTTATAGATTGCCAAAAAATAGCTACAAATATAAAAACTTTGATAAAAATAAAATTTTTAGAAAAAATACACGAAACAATCACTTAAAACGTAATCATCAATACGATTTTGCACCATTCGTTGATAAATACTTCTTTTTGAAATCGATCCATCAATTATCTCGTGAAAATAACAAACTAAAAATTAAAGGTATTCGAGTTTATAGATTATAAACTTTAATATTTATGAGTTTAAATTATCTCATATCTAATTTAATAAAAAAACATAAAACATAATCTAAAGAGATTAAAGTAAATTAAAATATATATATAAAGAAATTTAACTTGAACATGTGAGATTTTTACTTTGTTAACAATAATTTTAAAAAAAACATATGCAAAAAAATATAATGATCAAGGGAGGGTTTGTTGAATGTGAGTTTTTTTGTTTGTTTTAAATGCTTTATTAGCTAATAATTAAATTAAAACGTATAAAAGTGATAAATTTTTTATGTAAAATGGGCTTAAATTAAACTAGCCCAAAACCAAACTAAAATCAATTGTCCAATCTAATTATGTTTGTCTTCCATGTTTTTCTTTTTCTTTATGGGTTCAATTAAGAAAATTTAATGGGGTCATAAACAATTTTAACCAAAAATAACAAATAATTTTTTTAATTAGGTGGGGTCAGCTGACCCCCCCTTCCACCATACTGGCTCCGTCTGAATCTGATTGCAAAGACAGAGGGTAGAGGTAAGTATAACATAGAACAAATGTAAAAGGTTTATGAGGCTTTCCTAACTAACTTTCCACTGTGCATTGACTATTAGAAAAAGTATGACAGACATGAGGATAGGCTGGGAACAATAAAAACATTACTGCTAGTTTATAGAAAAGCACAATATAAGGCAAACACTCAATAGATATGTGGTTGGTGGAGGAGGGGGAGGACGGCGAGATCCAACGCAAAGAATTAGGATTTAACATGATGAGTGATATAACATGGTTTTTACCCGCTTTTGGACCATGATATAAGTGTTTTTATAGAGTCTTTTGGTCTTTTTAGAGTCTTATTAGAGTCTTTACAGGTTCAGGTACGTTTTGAGCATAATTGGAGATTTTGGAGCTTTCTGGAGCATTGTGAAAGAAACTGCTGAAAAGATGAAGTCGAAGTGAAGATGGATGAACAGTGTCGATCGACACTGTTCATGGTGTCGATCGACACCCCCAAAATTCGAAGACGGTCGCGACGTTCACAAGATTGAAGAAAAGGAAATTGCCCAAAAAGTTTTCCTTATTTCCAAAAGTGTCCAGCTCGTGTTTTAGCCTATAAATATAGTTGTCAAAGCCATTGTTTAGGAATAATCTCATACTTTAAGAATCATAGAAGTTTAGAGTTTTTGGAGAGAAAAATCAGACTCCTTTAGAGCTGATTTGGAACTCCTTTATTTTCTTCTATTGATTTCTTTTATGCTTTCTATTCAAATAATGATTTATGTTTCATTGATCATGTCTGAGTAGTTTGATTGTTAGGTTTAGGGTTTTTCAAAGGTGATTGATGAATTGTTAGGTCGAATTTAATTGTTAGGATAAAATCATTAGAGTTCTTCATCTGGATTTGTGATTAATGTTTATTCTAGCTTCGCGACCTAGAATCTGATATTAGGTTAATTAATAGATGAGAGAGTATTATTAATTGCCTGAACTAATGTTAGATGAGCAAAATACATAATCGCAAAAAGATTTGGTTTAGGATTTTGTGAACAATCGAACATGATATTAATGCTTGTCTGAATTGTTTGAATTTGCAAAGAGATTTGGAATTCTAGGGTTTAGACATAGATAATCTTCGCAGCGAGAGTTGGTTGATTTTACATTAGTGTTTCGAGTTCAAGAACAGTGCTTAATAATTCATAACATTTTGTCTAGACCTGCAATTTGGATCACCTGAGAATTTCTCTGAACCTAGCGTTTCGTCTCCTGAACTTACACCGTTTTTAATTACCTGCTGTCTTTTAGTTTTATATTCTTACTTAGCTTAATTCGAAATTAGAAAACTGCTGTGTGACTATCCCTTCCTTGTGGATTCGTTCCCTAAGTACTACAACTGATCTCTTAATTTGAGAGAGTAGCTCTAGGGTAAATTTGAGAGCATATCAATGAGTTTGTGAAAACTCATTTCTCTAACATACTTATCACATACATTATATAAGTACTTGGTTTTCATAATCCCCGGTTCACCTAGTTTATGAGTAAGACTTTTGAAAAAAATAACTTAATTTTTTTTGTCATACAACTTAAAATCATGAGAAAGAAAAGGAGAAAATAAAGACAAACGAGCAAAGTTTACCCACTGACCATAATTACCACATCGTATGATTTGGTAAATATAAATTTTTTGTATTAGTGTCGTATAATTTTTTTGTTATTGTCTTGTGGGACACAACGGGTTCGCCCAATGATTCATAAACTTTATACAGAGAAAAAGAGCCCCACATGATAGAATTGAACTCCACACAAAAGTACACACCGTCAAAATATTTAACAAAACTATTTATTTGCTATGATGATGTAGTATTTTTTAATTAAAAGATAATATTAATTACAATTTTACTGTTTATTATAACAAAAAAATCAGAAAAAATTTAAAATGAAAATAAGTTTTTTTTTAAATAACCGAAAAACTTCATTTTTCTCAATTAATTTTTTTAACATCAATTTTCTTTTTCTGTTAAAAAAGATAATGACTTGTTAAATTTAATTATTAATTAAAAAATCTAATAGTAATTTTTTATTTATTTCTAATATAATCAAAAATCTAAAAAACATTTAAATAGAAAAAATGAAAACAAAAAATCTACATTTTCCTCTTCCTCTATTAATTGACAAAACAAATCATATTTTAGTTAATCTAATTATGAGCAAATTAAAGAATTCAAATTCTCTCAAACATATTTGAAGTTTCTTTAAATCTTAAAAAATTAAGACATAAATTTTTCATCCATGAATATTTATATATATATATATTTTTTTTTTTTTAAATACAATAATTTATTACCAAAATTGGCATGTCATTAACATCATACATAGTGACATATAAAATATTTAAACTTCCCTCCCATGAGCGTTTTTTCTTTTTGGGTCGTGCGTGATCTCAACGTCCATGTTTTGTTTTTATCTAGATGTTTTTAAAAAATATATATATATATATAGGCGTTGAGATCACGCAGGACTCAAAATTTGTATAAAACCCCAAATTTTGTGTCTTGTGGTTCGAAATTCATCGCCATACAATTCTCTCTGTAATTTCTCTCCCTCGGTCTCGCTTCGTCGGCGTATAGCAATAAGGTTTCTCAGACGCGTTATTACTGTGTAATGATGGAGGGAGCGAAGAGAAAGGTTGTTGGTTCGGAAGAAGGTTGCGAAGTTGCGATTGCGGAGACTCAGAGCGGTGATGTGATGATGGCTGAGTCTCAGGAAGAAATCGCAGAGGAGAAAGAGGCCAAGGGACAACAGGAAGAAGAAGAGGATAAAAAAGAGAAGAAACCTGATGAGGACGATGAGCCTGAGTACTTGGAGGAGAAGCGTAATCTCGTATGTTTCGCTAACCTTAGTTAGCCTAGGATATCTCTTATCATGTCTACTGCTTAAGATTCATCACTGTGATTATAAATGAAGTTGTTTGTTTTGTGTTTTGTTTTCAGCAAGATTTGTGGAAGGCTGCGTTTCCAGTGGGAACTGAGGTATATTTGTTTTTGAGGAATTGAACATTAATGGATTTACTCTTCTTTGCTTATGATTTGTTAAAATCGTGATGGCAGTGGGAATACATAGACGCACTTTATGAACACAATTGGGATTTCAAGCATCTCGAAGTAATTTTTTGGATTATATTGCATTCTCCAATTTTCTCTTGTCTATTGTTGACGAGATTCTGGTATTTATATATGTTACAGGAAGCATTGGAGGAAGGAGGAATGCTCTATGGGAAGAAAGTCTTTGTTTTTGTCAATACAGAACGTAAGATTTATGTCTCTTCTTTCTTTTGACATTTTTTTATTAAGTATGCTCTCTCTTCCTTTTTCTTTAACATTTGATTGTAGCTCCTGTTTTATTTTTCTGCATTTACAGCTCAGAGTCTCCTCTACAAAGGTGTAAACAAGATGGTCCTTGTCCCAATAGTTGTTGTTGTAAGTTATTGTTTAAATTCGCTATCAACAGTTCTGCTTGCTATCACTGATCATATATATATTATCTCGTTTCTCTTTCTAAATATTTTAAATATGCAGATTGAATCACCTTTTCTCCCTTCTGATAAGATAGGAGTCACATCGGTTCAGAGAGGAGAGGAAATCGTTCCGATGAAGCAGATGAAAATGGATTGGGTTCCTTACATTCCATTTGACAAAAGGTACCTTGAGTTCCACGCTCATATATAGCAACACATTTGTTGGGATGCCCTAATCTCACTGAGATTATTCTTACTTTTGCTCTCTTCTTCTTGCAGAGACAGACAAGTCGATAGGATGAACTCTCAGATTTTTACCTTGAGTTGTACTCAAAGGAGGTAAGAAACATGTTTCATCAGATAATTTTATAGAGTTAACAAAACATGCATCTCTAGTCTTATACATATAATAATTGTTTGAATCTACCAGTTTCTGTTTAGACTCAAATTTAGCTTTGTACATAATCTGCAGATCTGCTCTCAGACATTTGAAGGAAGATCGTCTTATGGAGTTCATCTATTGTGTTCCTTGTGAGTTTTATTCCTCTACTACCACAATACTAGTTAAATTTTGTAGAGTGAAAACCATTTATTAGCGTATGGTAGTGGATTAGCTGTATGTTTTCCTTGTTACGTATGTGGTGCGCAACACCAAAATCTAACATCTCTCTCTTTTTTTTATTTTTGTAATTTGCAGATTTCTATGACCCATTTAAGGAAGATGAATTTGAACAGAGTATTGTGGTCGATATATTATCCCCCTCTGAAGCGGGGGTAAGTTTACTGGCATGCAATGAATGTTGTGTTGGAAGTGACAGATCTAGATGATTGTTTTAGATGTTTTCTTTATAATTAAACTTTTAATTTTTCTGATTGTGCAGGTTTGGCATGATTTTGACTGGAAGTTTGAGAGACTTTGAGGTGTGCGTTTGGCTTTTTCTGTAACCATAAAACTTATTATTACTTCTTCATCTTGGCAATTTCTCCTTCCTTGGGTGTTTCAAGTTGCATTCATTGTATGCTGAATCTTGAGATGGCTCTATGATCTCAGGTATTTACTGATGAACAGATTGAAGATGGAGAATTATCTTTGCAACAAAAGGATGAATTCAAAGTAAGTGTTTAAGCTGTAACACAATTTGTCATTCCATGTCGCTTGAGTATAGCTCAAGACTCTAATTACCAGTTTTCTTCTTGCTTATTTATTTATTTTTATTCTCAGGAATTTGTCAAAGAGCAAGTTCGAACAGCAAGGAAAGCTAGACAAGAGGTAAGAAATTGTAAATCGACTGAGATAATGTAATATACATTGAGTGAAACTGTTTTGGTAAATAAAAGGGTATATTATTAATTCTTGCAGGCAAGAGATGCTCGAATGAAAGCAATAGAAGAATGAGCGAAGATGATAAGCAAGCCTTTCAAAGCATCAAGTTCTACAAATTCTACCCTCAAACTTCACCAAACATCTCAGGAGTTATCAAGGTAAGAAGTAAAAGGAAAAACAAACGGCACAATTTGTTTAATATATAAGAAGAAACAAAAAAAGGGTTTTGAGTATAGTTTTGTTATAAAGCTCTGAATATGTGAATCTTCTCTTTGCAGGCGCCGAGAATTAACAGATATTACATGAATGCTCATCAAGTCCTTTGATCTCGAGTCTTAAGAGACCATATTGGCTTTTCTGCTTTTATAAGCCTAGTTTGAACGACAATAATGTCTTTTATTTTCTTATATTAGTGAGTTTGTTGTATTCTTAAGATCTTGGATGAATAAATGAACCAAATTCTTTCTGTGTGAAAGATTGAAGAGAGCTATTAATAATTTTATCCAACTTTTTACAGTTTTTCTTAATTTGCAATGGCATTTTCAATTTTATCTGGACAATTGAACATATGCTAAGTAAAAAACAGAGTATGACAACGGTGGAGAATGACATGATTTGTGAAAAACAATAAAAATCTTTTGATTTGGAAAAAAATTATCAGTTTGGAGATGCGGGGTATCGATCCCCGTACCTCTCGCATGCTAAGCGAGCGCTCTACCATCTGAGCTACATCCCCATTTTGTTAAATTCACATTTTATTTTATATTATTTAAATGGTTGGAAAATCATTGTCCATAAAAATGACAAATTGGTTTCATAGCTACTTCGGTTCCGAAGAAATGAAAGATGTCATATGAATGTGAGGGATCCTTGAGATATCCAAGAAAAACATTATTTATATATCCAAGAAAAACCAAACCAAAGAACAAAAAAAAGATCCAAGTATTTAAAAAATATTCATAAAGATTAAAATATAAAATCGAATAGAACTGGATTTACAAACAAAAAGAATGCCAAATCGGATATACAACTTCAATTTTAGCTACTAATCTCTTTAAACTGAACCAAAATCGAGATTAAGCACCCTAAAAAGCCTGCTACAAAAGGCCTAATGTTTAAAGTACCTATGATCAAATTACCCCAATTGAGAGACTATTAAAATTGCAAAAATTTCAGCTAGAATTTGCAAAAATTATATCTTGACTTCAGTGATCATGAAAAAAAGGCACACATCTCTCTTTCTCATTAGCTCAAGCAGCAAAAACATTTTCATTTGTTTCCAGCATCTACAAAAACGCCGAAGAAAGAAGAAGTTTGATAAAATCAACGTGCGCGGGGAAATGCGAGCTTCTTTGGTTTCGTTAAGGAGTTGCAGAAAGAAGAGAAAGCTCCTTTGATTTCGTCAGGGATTGGGAGAGCCAAAGAGAGTGGTAAATCATCTTTTGAGACTTGTGGTCTGACGTCTCAAGGAGACAGAGTGAGCCAAAGCTGTTTGTCTTTTGTTGAGTCCTTCGAGGATAAAAGAGAAAGCACCAAAAGTGAGACAGCTTTGTAGCATTGCTTGTGGTGCTCCTGCAACACGCACGATCATAGGGAATTTGTTAGCTTGATAAAACAGTTTAAGTAGCTTCTACAATGAAAGGTCAATAGTGATTGCGAATGTTCTCATCATTTAAATTCTTAGAGAGAGCTCTATCAAATGGAATAGTGTCCGATAAAATACTTGCAAACGCGGGAATATGAATTCAGGAATGTTATCTTCTTACCGGGGAAACTAAGAGCAAGGCCAGTGCAGCAACCAGCAACTCCAACGTTAATGGCTGCAAAATAGAGATCATGTGAACATACATAAGCAAAGACACGCCAAGAGTGACTTCAATTATACTACGCATGTATACAGTATTACTATATCGTAGAAGTGAGAACGGATAAGAAGGAGAAACGATAAAGAGTCTCACCATCATCTTTCCCTCGCAGTTTCTTCAGAAGGCAAACAACCAGACTGTGTACTCCAGATAAAACCGCAAAATTCTAACAAGAAACCACAGTTATTCAGTTGCTTTTCAGTGATTAGCATACAGCGAAATAATATAGCCTGGGGGCAGTTTCAATGAACATACTCAATTCACAAGAGTTCAAATTTAGGTACCTTTGCAGACTGACCCGCATCCACAAATGATCCTTTAAATCCTTTCTTCTTAAACAATCCAGAACCTAAACCCCAGCTTATGCGTAAGATACATGGTTCCATCAGACAAAACAAGCACATAAACTGATTCTCCAGTCATTAACGAAGTCAACACAGAAATCTAGGCTAAACTGACTGCAAAACCAATGAAGTCTACACAGACCATTGTTGTTCCTTAGGATTGAGGCACCATTGTTGTCCCTAACTCAAGTAATCTAGTTGTTCCTCCAGTCGTTACTCGTTAGAGCCCACAATTAATGAACTATACGCAGAAAGCTAAGCTAAATCGACTGGAAATTGAGAATCTGAGTAATGTTTTTCCCTGGAAAAGCTATGCTAAAGAAGTCTACACTGACACCATTGTTACTCCTCAAGAACCTCATGAGTCTAGAGTTTTTAGAGAAACTGAAACAATAAACAGATACTAAGTCCGTTCGAACACCTACGATTGCTCGACCTCTAACTCAAGTATTCTGGTTTAAATCAAATAAATCTCACTCGCGAGGAAGAGACAACAAAAAGAATCATCCACACACACACACACAAAAACAGGGAAAAACATATAAACTCCGACATAAGACGTAGTACGAAGGAACGAAGTGGAATAAAAATAATCAATCACCATAGCCGAATATAGAGCCCATGACGGCGCCGCCTGCAGCATCTCCGGCGAAACTGACGAGACAAACGGCGGGAGAAGGGATTGTCAATGCCTTGGAAGAGTCTTGATTGGTCTCATCATTAGCTTTGGGGTTATGGTTTGAATCGGAATCGAGAGTCGTATCGACGTCGATATCGTTTGAAGAATTCTCGGCCGCCATAGCTGAAGAAGCTTTTCTTTTTCTACCAAATCTTCAAAAAAATTATTTCCTGAGTTTTGAGAAGAAAAAAACAGATCAATTTGTTTATCTTCTTCTGGTTTACTTTTCCACAGTATTAATGGGCCTTTGTTGGGCATAAAATAGTGCCACTGTATGTCTGTATCTCTAGGAAGAGGCCTATTAGAGAGAGTAGACAAGGAGAGGATATTTGCATACATGCCTCTCTATTTTATAGATTTTGGAATTATAGCCTCTCTACTTTATAGATTTTTGAATTCTAACCCCTATGTGATTTCAATCCGCTTCACATCTTTGATTTCGAGATTAAGCACGACGTAGAAAAGGAAAAAAAAGTTAGATTTGAGCATGATCCACTCGATAATCCTATGCTTTCGAAAGAATTTGGGTTTAAATCAACTGTGATTTTGAGATAACCCAAGATGGGTCTTGTCTGAAACAAAAGGTACTGATTTTACAAACTTTTTTGTTCTTGAAATGAAATGATCGCAATTGATGCATCAATACTCATGGTTTTGATATATGGCTCCAAACTCAGCTCTCCATGCCTGATCATCTGCATAATCGTCATAGCTGACCAAACCGGTTCTGTGTTCATGTTCCTCATTCTCCTTGACCAAACCGGTTCTGTGTTCTGACAGATGTTCCTCATTCTCCTTGAACCATGGCTCTAATGCACACCCTGGTAATTTGCTTTCTGCAAGATATTGCTTCATTGTGCCCATTTCTGTTTTGTGCTTGCTCTTTAACTTCTCCAGTTGGTTCTTCAACTTCTCATTCTCTTCTTCCATTATGCTGAAACGTTCCTGCAATTATGGTTTTTTTATTCCAAAACCAAACCAACATTAGAATTCACAAGTGAGCCAACCACCACAAGCAAAAAGTTCAGGTGTTTTTAAGGTTTGGTTCATGCATTGCCTATAACGCTGAGTTTTAACTCTTCAAAAGGTTTTTTTTTTTAGTTGGTGAAAATAAAAGTTACCTCAGTGGATTGTACATATTGCTCAGCTTCTCGGAGTCTGATAAGTAATTCTCCAGCAGCTTGGACAGCTTCAGCGGTATCTCGCAGCTGAATTTTAAGGACCCTGTTCTCCTTTTTCAAGAACTCTCTTTCCTTCTCCTTCTCAGCTCTGATGGCAGTAAGCTCAGCTGAAAAGGCTTTTGCAAAACGCTTCCCATGTCGACCTTTCACAACAGCTCTAGCCGCTGCTTTCTTCACATCAACTATTCCTGCCATCGTCACACGATGCCTCTCAGCTAATTCATCGTACTTCTCCTGCAGTTCTGTGTACTGCTCGATGAATCTACTGTGACCAAGCATAGCTCTACTAAGGGCGTCATTTAACTCCTCTGTAGCCATTTTCTCCTTTTTGAGCTCTATCTCCAGATCCTCTGCGTGTCTACGGTGGCTATCAATATCCATTCTTAGATCATCTGTCAAAGATATCCATTCACTCTCCATTTCTGTCCACCTTTCACGTTCTTCCTCTAGAACATCACTGTTGCTCTCAGCGTTCTTGGTAAAATCAGTGCTTTTCCTCATTTGAAAAGACCGTAACAGCAAAGAAGACCTCAGATTATCTGTTGATTTTGTTGGCTGCAGCTTGCTCTTAAGCTCTGCGATCTCCTTTAAAAGAGCTTCCTTTTCACCGAGATCAATTCTTATCTTCCCAAACTCTTCACTAAGTTGGTTTGTCTCATATGCATCCTTTACAACCTCTGTGTCATCTCCTCCATCATCGGATTTCATCAGCTGCACAAACAGATAAGCATAGTTAAAGTTGTGTATACCCATGTCTTGCAAACAATGCACTGGTTAGCTTGTTGGCTTACCTTGCTTGGCTCTTGCACAGTATTCTTTTTGTATTGGTCTAACTGAAGAATTATTAAAAAAAAATTGTGAGAAAACTCAAATTCAACCTTAGGCATTCAATAGTCTCATCATAAGTTTATAAATATTTTACCAGACAAGTTAGCTGCTCAATTTTGGTAGCCTGCTCCACACATATGTTCTTGAGATGATTCTCGTCCGTGCAAGCTTCTTCTGTTGCCTTATATCCTCCCTGTTAATAGAAGATAAAAGTTGTAAAAACGAATAGGCCACTAAAAACTGAAGTAAATGCAGGAAAATTCATGTCAGGTTTTGTAGACATACTTCAGCGTCTTGGTCAAGTTTCTGTCTGCAAGAAAGACAGAGGAGAATCGATGATCCACCTTCTTTTGGTCTATCTTCCTGTAACGATTTAACCGAAGCACTAAGATTCTCGGCTTCATCAAAAGGCTTCAGAGACAGATGTCCAAACGAGAAGGAAACAGAAGATATGTTTGACAGCGAGCTCCGTTGGTGACTGTCTATAATATGTAGTCCTCTCTGGAGACTTGCAGCAAGAGAATCTGTAGGACTCAAAAGCTTCTTGGACACAGAAGGGCCAAATTGTTTGAGGTTTTTGTTTCCGATGTTGGAGCTCGCGGACACATTCCTAGGACTTGCCTGAAACTTTGTCGACGCAGCCAAGCTCTTCCTAAAATTCCTAATCTTTGGAGATTCTGACAAAGTTGGCTCCTCAAGAATACGAGCCTGGTGAGGTAAGCTGATTGAAATCTCATTTCCCACAGTGCTTGGATCAGAATCAGCCAAAACACAACCTTTGTGAATCCGATGCTTGTGTATCTCTACATCTTCTGAGCAGATCTCATCTCCACTCATTGACTCTGCTTCACAACAGGAAGCACTTGCAAAAGAGGATTGCATAGAATCCCTCAAGTCATCAGCATCACAATACGTGTGAAACTTCTCAATATGTTTATTCAATTCCATTACATCATCATCCACTGTTTCCTTCTCGAAATCTTCTTTGTTTTCACACGACATGACTAAAGACTTGTTGAGGCTCATTTTCAGTTGACTCAAGCTCTCCCTCACAAAGTAACCACTCTTGCTTCCATCAGGTTTGTACCCATCAGACTTGGTTCTTATTAGTTCCTCCTATAAACCACAAACCCAACATTATCACAATGCGATTGTTCAAACACAAAACAAATACACAACCGATATGTAACGAACAGGAGACCTTTAGTTCACGAATTTGGTCACCCAATTGGTCATCTTCCTCTGTAATCTCATCAGCCATTGTGTTAGATCTTGTGGCTAGTACACACCTGGCTTCAAACTGTTGTAATACAATTGAAATTAAAACACTGAAACAATAACTTTTCAAATTGAAAGGAATGAAAGAAGATTCACTATCGTGAAGACAATAACTGTTACCTTCAGTGGAGAATTTGAAACAATATCCTCTTTGTCTTCAGAGTGAGTGTTTGGCCCAAATTTCTGAATCTGACAAAATTTCACATGTAAGCGCTTGTTGAATCAAAACAGTTCTATTTTGTTTTTTCACCCGAGAATCATCTACTCATGTCGATACTATGTATCAAACTTCAATCAACCTTACATAGAAAGTTCTTAGGTACCTGAGTTTGTTCTTCGGGGAGAATCTGGGTCGCGGCGGAGGGAAATACTTTCTGAGGGGATTTTTTCTTCAAGTGGAGATCGTTATGAGCAGCCTGTATGTTTGGGTCGCACGGAGGCGCGTTCTCGTCGCTGGATCTGAAACTCTTGGTTTGTGGATTTTGGATTGATTTCTGCTTCGCGTAGATAGATCTGGGAAGCAGATTCCGGATCGAAGAAGCCGAAATGTTTCCTAAGAACCGATTCTCTCCGATCTTCGCTGGGGACTTCATCGTTTTCACGCAGAGATAGAGAGAAACTGGAGATTTCTAGATTTAGAGAGAGAATGTGAACGTTGAGTGTGAGAGACAGAGGAAGACGATAAGGTTAGAGCGATTTTTGAATGTTGAGAGAAGAAGACCGTTTGGAATTCAAATGTTGTTTTTGATATTTGTTTTTTTAATCTTTAAGGAAGAATACAGAAGAGAAATTAACAATGTGGGACCCGCTCAAAGCCGGTTTGGAAATGGGCTTTAGAAATTGGGCTTTTAAATGGGTGTATTATTTTGGTAACCTGCATGGCCTTTTTGTACTTTTGAATTTATTACCGGATTCCCAAATTAAAATTTTAATTTGATAAGTAGCAGTCATATAGTTGATTTCATAAGGCATGAATAGCAGCACCGTTCATGTTAACCCCAAAAATTACCGTCCGTGCACAAATTAATTTCAAGTTCATTTCAGTAACAACAACGATTTGTATGATTGGAAGTGAAGTGATTAGTTAACAAAAAAAACTGTGATAGATCAAAAAGAAATTGGAGGGGGAGAATAATTAAACAATAATTTGGAATTGGGAGAAAAGTGAATTTGTACGTTAATAAAATGGAATATAAGATTTTAAGCAACTAAAAGGAAAGAGTAAGCATCGAGATGATGGGGACATTTTTTATGTTATAATGTCAGCAATTATAGTTTGAAAATTGTGGCATGAAAAACATATACAACCAATAATTGTCAAAAGAAAAAGGAAAAAAAAAACAAACAATGATATTTAATTTACACATGAATAATGACAATATATTAGATTAAAAAAAAATCAGCACTTTTTGGATCTTTTTATCATTTTAGCTTTTCTTGTGGGTTCTACACATCTTCAAAAAAATTCATACTTTTTAATGTCATATCATGCATTCATATCCACTCATATTTTTAAATAAAATATGGTTGACAAAGAATTATAATTATACTTTTCGTCCACTTTTTTATGAATTTCCATACTATTTAAATAATTATATATGTATATTGGTTTGAAATTTATTTAGAGAAAACAGAAAACAAAACAAAACAGATATATAATTATTACAGATCATGTGAGAATCACTTGATATGCTTTGCTAAAAACTGACGAGTGGAGCCCAAAGTCCATTAGCTCCGAATAAGAAAAAGTCATTTAAAAAGAAATGAAAACGCTCTATATATATATATTTTTTTTTAATCTTGGTGATAATTTTGCCAATTTACAAAACTTGCAAGAAAGACTCCATTAACGCTTTTGCCAGCCAAAAGCTCACAGCTTTCCTTCTTCCGAAACAGCTCTGTAAGTGATTTTCATCCGCGTGAAATATTATTGTAAGCTTTGCGATCTTTTGGTTTTAGTGATCATGGAAAAGAGCTAAAAGCTTATAGCTTTCAATCTACTTTTTTTTTTTTTTTATCACAGCCGAAACAGTTGAATTTTGTCTATAAGACTATGCCCCACTTTCTTAGTGGTCCGCCATTGAAGTGACTGTGCAAAACCCTAAATCTTATCTCTCTTTCTTTTTCTTTCCGCCGACCCCTAAAATTCCAATCTTTTTTCAACTTACTAACAGTTTTGCATTTAAGTCTCTCTTTGAAAATTGTCCTGTTTGGTTCCTAACTTTCTTATGTAACTCACATGCTTGTTGTTGCGCTTTCAATCATCTTCTTACACGACTGCTACGACTTTTTCTCTTACCCTCTTTTTATTTTTGTTTTAAGTACCTCTTTTTGGGTTGCTCTGTTAGAGAAATCAGCTGACTTCTCTTCCTACCTTGGTTTCTCTTGTTGGGATCAGAGCTTGGTTCGGGATTTAAGGCAAGTTTTGTTATGTAATTACCCTCCTTTTTTGTTTGTGTTGAGTGCGAGCTGTGGCAGAATTTTTGAGTTTGTGCTTTATTTTCTGATTGGATCGAGCAATAAATTTTGAAACTTTCAGTTAGGTCATCCGTTGTTGTCACTAAGACAAAGTCTATTGCTTTATTGTATGGTACCGCTCATGAATTGTTTGACTTGGTTAGAGTTTGAATTTAAAGACTTGTACCTAAACATGACTCTATTTTCGGAATTTATTTGTTGTTGAATGTGTTATCTGAACTTGTTCTGGTGGATTTTGCCTGTGTTGATTGTTGATGGGTCCATCTTGAATTTTGAGAGTGACTTTTAGTTAGAATCTCAGGAAGGAGAGAGTTCGTTTCATTGTTCTTGAAATTCCCCAGTATAACTCTGCTTACTTTGGGCTGAAAGCCTAAAAGAGAACTCTTCCAAGTTTAAACTCTGATTTGACATCAAACTATCTTTTTTGGTTGGTGCTTCTTGATCTCTCAGTTTATGGATCTTTTCCAGGATAATTTTTTTCTGTTGAGAAATCTATAAACATTTTCTCTTAAAGAAACGACTTTCTGGTCTTCAGAAACTAATTTTCTACATTTTTTTTCGGTTTGATTATGTTGGTAGTAAACTAAAGGGGTTTATTCGAGATTTCTTTTCTTTTCTAAATCTCTTTTTAAAGACCTGATCTTTCGATTACATTACATTGTGATTTATTTTCATGAGGTCTTAAAAGTTAAAACACTTTCTGTCTGGGATCAGGGCTTATTTCTGCTGAGGCTGATAGTTTTGTCTTGCATTTATATGGACTATTGAATAGCCTTTTGTATGCTAGAGAAATATCCAAACACCATTGCTTGGTGAAAAAAATTACCCAGCTTAGTGTTGTACTAATCAAGAGCACATATGTCTCTTCTTGATGTGCAAGTTGCCAAGAAAGATGAGGCCATTTACGTATACTTATACTAATTGGCCTTTATTTTTTTGCAGGATTGTTTTCTAAGCTTTTGCAATGGACTCCCCACAATCTGTGGTTTCACCATTCAAGAATGGTGAGTCAGAGAATGAGAACTCAACTTCTGTGCAGAGCTCTGGAAACCGAACAAATGGTATTAAATCCAATGGAAAAGTTTCTATCAGCTGTGGCCGGCAAGACCCTGTTGGTACTCTTGAGGTTTATGTGCATCAGGCAAGGGATATCCAGAACATTTGTATATACCACAAGCAAGACGTTTATGCCAAGCTTTGCCTTACCAGTGATCCTGAAAAGTCTGTGTCGACCAAAATCATCAATGGCGGCGGGAGGAATCCGGTTTTTGATGACACTGTTAAGCTTGATGTCAGGGTTCTGGACACTTCCCTCAAATGTGAGATTTACATGATGAGCAGGGTGAGGAATTATCTGGAAGACCAGCTGCTTGGATTTACTCTGGTTCCTATGTCGGAACTGCTATTCAAGAATGGGAAGCTGGAGAAAGAGTTCTCTCTTTCTTCCACTGATCTGTACCATTCGCCAGCTGGTTTTGTTGAATTGTCTCTCTCCTACAATGGATCCTACCCTGAAGTGATGGCTTTTCCCACTATGCCTTCATCTGTTTCTGTTGACGGAAGTACCAAGAATGCAGAAGGATCTGAATCAGTTCCGGATGAGTTGGATAAGATCGAGTTTCCAGATCCTAATGTCGCTAATGAAAATGAGAAAATGGTTTCCGAGTATATTGGGATCTCCTGTTCTACTATTGATTCAGAAACTTCTGACAGCTTGGTTACTTCTGATGCTGAGAATCATGTGACCAATTCTGTCACTTCTGTACTGAAGCAAGATTCACCTGAGAGTAGCAGTGCAACAAACGGAGCTGCTTCTCCTCACGCTTCAGCTCACTCCGCCACAGAAACACCAGACCATGAACATCTCTCTGTCGTGAGCTCGAAAGCGGATTCCCAGGAGTCAGGGAGCGAGGCTCAAGGTGAGACATCCGAGGAGAAGATTGTGAAACCTATTCTCAGTGTGAGGGTTGAGACAGAGTCAAAGGTGGTGCAGCAGGATATAGTCGACATGTACATGAAAAGCATGCAACAGTTTACTGATTCGCTGGCTAAGATGAAGCTTCCTCTGGACATTGATAGCCCAACAAAGTCAGAGAACTCAAGCTCTGATTCTCAGAAGCTGCCAACACCAAAGAGCAACAACGGATCCCGTGTGTTCTACGGGAGCAGGCCTTTCTTCTGAGCATCTGTTTTACCAAGTTCAGAGGAAGAACGCAGGTCTCACTCCTAGACTTTTCTAATGAAGAAAGACTAATCCTAATGATGTAATTTTATAATGTACTCTTTGATGTTGTATCCCCCATCTGGTCAGGTCGATGCTTTAGTTGATGTGAAGTTATTATTATGTATCACTAGCCTTTGTACTATTAGAACTATGTTTGCATTATGTATGAACTTATGCTGCCTAATCAGGTTTGTTTTCCTTGAATTGCTGATTGTTAACATCCACTGAAATCTCTAAAAGCATATCGATCAATGCTAAGATTGCTTAATTATTCGTACAATCATCATGTGGTGTGATTGTCACTCTCTGAACCCACTTTTTCTTTGTGACCATCAAGAGGAGGTCCCATAGGTGGGGAGAGAGAGGCAAAGGATCCAATGATTCAGCTTTCTGAAAGAAAAAAAAATCTTGAGAACAAATTGTTTGGATGTTTTTTGGTTAGTTGAAGTGTCTTTTTCATAGGATCTTGAGAAGATGCTTTTCTGTCTTTATACCATTGTGGTAATAAGGAAAAAGGATCCAACAGTCGATTGGTAAAGATTTAAATAAAAGCATTATCATACAGTAACAGACACTTGAATAAAAATGGTTTTGACTAATTACTCTCTTACTATATATTTTTTTTTTTTGTAGCAAGCATCAGAGGGGAACTTGGATCACTTCATGGGCTCTGGTGATCATATGTCGTTTGCAGATCCAGGCGATGGACCCATCGTATCTGTATCTAACTCGCCACAGGCCAAACTTTTCTGCAATGCCCCTCCCGGTTGAGCAATTCTGTTCCCTCAAGTAATCGATGAGCCACTGTTGAGCTTCTCTTTGGCTTTGCTCCTGAAGTTCTCTGTCTCTGGCTCTGTTTCTACCGAATGCAGCAGCGAACCCCATGGCTCCTGCGGCTCCGGCAGCTCCAGCCATAACAGCCGGGTTGGCTAGGTGAGCGATAGTGTGGCCCAAGTCAGGTATCATGTGTCCCATCCCAGCTGCCCAGTTTGCTCCTATCCTCAGTGCAAAAGTCACCAGCTTCATGAAGCCTGTCATGTATGGAGCCAAGGCCTTCACAGCTTGGTTGTCTATCTGCATCACATCACATCCAAGCTGATCTTCCACAACGTGCATCTCCTGTCTAAACTCGCATAACATGTGTAGTCTTAAAGCAACCATGCCAGGAACCACTGATGTGATCAGCCTTCTACCGTAGTCCTCTTGTCTGACGAAGTAGAACATGTTTGGAACTTTTCTTTCCTCCACTTGGACATTGTAGTTGACAAGGTAGTCCACTTTGTGGTAAAGCTTGATCAGAAGTTGGTGCTCGTAGTATCTCAGCCCTTGGATCTCTTTCTTCACGTCTCGTATCTCTTGCTCGATGATCTTCAGCCTCTGAAGTACTGCTTCTACACCCTTAGCGATTCCACCAATGGTAGGATCGACTGTTTCCAGATCGCTCCCTGGTACATGACTTTCTTCTTCGGGGTTTTCGTCAGTGGGAACTTGTAGTTCTTGGGCTAAGTTGTACAGATCATGGTACCTTCTTTGCAATACGTCTCTGAAATCATCATCAGAGAGGAGGTCTCGGGCTAAATCGAATCCAGCTCTTAGAACAGTCTTACCTGAATCTACAACAGGGTCCCATGTGTGTTGATAGTCATACATAGTCTCTGCAGGAACAGATGATATTGCTTCTTTTAGTCTCTGGAGGGAAACCAACTGAAATTGTCGGAACCGCGGTGGAGTCAACTCCTGGACGCATTGTGGTCTTATGATGTGCTCAAGGAGGATTACACCGTGGCAGCATTCCTGGATAGCTGGAATGATTAGTTGGTGAAAGAGCCTCAAAGTTTCTGTCAAGCTCTGTGTTGAACAAGCAAGAACATCAACGTAATATCCGAAATGTCCACCAAGCTCCACTCTAATATTAATCCCATGGATCGTTATAGCAATGAGGTACTTCTCAAGGCTATAAGTTGCCCCGTATTGGTTCTTTAGATCCATGATTATGTTGTGGAGATGCACCTGTGCAAGCAATATAGACACAATCAGTAAGGTTTGAGTTCTAAAGAGATGAGACAAACAGAGATTTTTTTGTTGAGCCCTTGCCTGTAGACGAGGGAAGGATCCAGCTGTGAGGAACATGTGACTCGAATCCTCGCACTCAAGATGCCGGCCTGAATAAACATAGTCGCGTTTCTTTGTCTGCCATATCTGAGGCTTTCCTCTGCGTTCTTCGAGAAACGATGGGACTAATAATGGAGAATCTGGATTGGAAGGGTCTTGTTCATAGCAAAGCTCTACTTTCTTCATCACCATCACAAGGTCAGACACATTGAAATGCTCAAGTACCTTGGAGGTCATCCCTGGAATTGGACTCTGTAAACTTCTTCTCAAAACTCTCTCCAGCTCTTTCCTACCGACAAAACCGTTTCCTTCTCCAATGTTTTGCTTTCTTACACTGAGATTTATCAACTGAGGAAGAACCTCCCCATAAAACCATTCATAGTCAAGTATTAAAAAGCCCAAGTCATCAAAGTAAAGCACCTCTCCTGCTTGGTGAAGGCATGTGGCTATGGCTCGCCGTCTTGTCTCCACAATCTCATTGCTCCCGTTGCGTGACTTTATCCTCAGGGAAGGAACCCTAAACTGGCAGAGATCTGAAAAGTCTTTCCATCTCATCATAGGTTTGTCTGAATTCTCTGTTCTCCAGTCTGATAAGAGCGGTACCATATCATGGCAAAGCTGATAAACCTGAGGAACTCTTTGAAGGATGGATTTGCTTGTCATCCGAATATGATGTGTGAGCTTACTAACCGAAGAAGATGATATTGCATTAACTGTGAATACGGTCGGGTTGAAATCCACTGAAGCTTGAAACATATCACTCAGCCTCTGAATACAACCCACAATTGCCTGAAAGCTTTCCGATTGTAGATTGATTTTCTCGGAATGCGTGAAGACGACTGTGACATTTGGTTTCACGCATTGCTCAACCGCTTTTCTCGAGTTGGAAACGATGAATCTAAGCCAGTACCGAAGCTCTTCTTCTACTTCTTCTGGCGTTTTGGGTTCTCTATTGCTCGGCTTCCTAAACAAGCTCATTACGATCAAGAAGAGGCTTGGGTTTGGGAACATAACATCATGAAGAGCATAGAACTCGTGATGCCCCGCGAGATTCCACACCGAGATCTTCGTTTCCTCGTCCATAAACGTCTTTATTTTCATCCCACCAACAGCGAACTCCCCAGGATTCATCAAAGTTATCACATTCTCCACAAAAGGGAAACCTGAAGCAGAGGAACTTTGCAGTATAGAGTTGCAGAGCGTTGTCTTGCCTGCATAGTCTTGTCCACAGAGGAAAACTCTAACGCTCTTTGGCTCAGTCAGTGGCATATCCTTTAGTGCATCCGCCTCTGCTCCATCTATGCTCCTACCATTGTGTCCCAGTATCGCGTAAATCTCACCTGCTTTCCCTGAAACGTGAAGCGGAGTTCCCTCTAAATCGATTTCCTCAATCAATGGATTAACCTGCAACGTCTCTGTGATTGCCTCCAATACTATATCCCCTCTTACCCCTTTGCATCCTTTTAACGAGAACCGTCTTAAAGACTCGTTCTTCTGCAAGCTCTTGAAGATCTGAACGAAATCATCAGGTCCTAAACTCGCATCGTCGTGGATCCCGAGATGAACCACCGTCTCATTTGTTGTCAACATCTTTAAAATCGCGGTGAGTCCATGTCTTCCAATCTTTGTGTTGGGACCTCCAAACGCAACTGACTTGAGTGTGGTGTTTGCTTGTCGTTGCAGAGCAAAGAATCTACTCAGTGGACAAAGCAGATCCTCGACACCAAACCTCCCGAACTGGTTTCCATCAACGTACAAACTCTCCAAGGTCTGGTTCTTGAAAAGCCCAGCTGCAACATACACAACCGCTTTGTCTTTAAGACCGGTTTTGGAGAGTTTCACTTCTCGAAGAGTCTTGTTCTGCTCAAGAACCCATCGGAAATCCTTCGCCCACCGCGAACTCAGATTCGAACCCGTCATGTCTAGAGACCTCACGGTTGTGTTCATCCCCAACGCTGCAGCGACCCTGCAAGAGCCGGGAATGTCACTCTGGCGAATCCTTAGAGTGTTGCTCTCAGGCAAGAACTCAACGACCTTTGAGCATCTGCGTCTTCTGGGATCTTCACTCCACACATGAACCTCCATGTCCCTGTTCATACCCAAAACGGCAGATATCAACGGCGTCGCAGTGAGGGGACTCGAGTCGAATATGGAGAAAATCTTCAAGCTTGAGTTTTTCTCGATCATCTTCGAGAGCTCTTCTGCTCCTTTTGGCCCGATTGAGTCTTCCCAAATCTGCAATTCCTCTACAGAACCGTTAACTTCGAGAGCCGACCCGAGAAGCGTGGCTCCAGTGAATCCAATCCTCGACTCCATGAAGATAATCTCTTTCATCGAACTGTTTCTTTTCAAAATCTCTGAGAGTTCCCTCAGACATTGTTCACTGAACCTGTTATTTCTGAAAGCAAGGTGCTTTATCTTGGGGGTGTTGTCGAGTAAAAGGCCAAGGCTCCGAAATGGCTCGATTGCCCAAGCGATTCCTTCGAATTCCAAGTTCGTGACAGATGTATGCGTCTCTAAAGATGTGGCTAGCTCGATGAAGATCTGGGAAAGCGCAGAGGAGCTGGTGACGTTGATGTTCATGGAGGAGTTCTCTGTTTTTATCTGATAATGCGTGGCTTCTCCGGAAGGGGAGAAAGATAAGGTTTGAAAATCGAGGAAATTTTTCTCTGGGTCTTGGATTGCTTCAAGAAACAATGAGAGGTCTGTGAAGCTTTGGTCTGCCTCTGACGCCATGTTTGGGCGAGAGAGGGAGAGAGAGAGAGAGAGACAGAAGAAAGGTAAAGTGTGAAAACTAATTAAATATTGTCAGAGCGGATTTTGATGAGTTTGAAAATGCTTGGTGACTTTTTTATACTATATTATTGATTTATCATCAAAGGTTGTGTTGATAGTGTTTTTGTAAGAATCAGACAAGTAAGTTCTCTTATAATGTCTTGAAAATTACATACCAATCACATTATCAAATAACTTATATTAATAAATAAATAAAATCTTTACAATATTATAAGAGAATAAAGAAATAAAATCTTTAGAATTCAGAATTCTCTTTTTTTCCTAACTATGAAATGAAACTTATATTTTTGAACATTAGAATAGGGTAGCTTACTGTATAAATGCCAATAAAAGAAACAAATCCACAAATGCTTTATGGTAAGAAATCTATTATTTAGCAATAAAAAGGGTTAAAAACTTCTTAAATTTTACTCCTTTTTGATAGTTTGATGTTTTAGATTTTATGTTTGTTTCTAATAGATTGATTTTCTGGATTAGATTTAATATATTCCTTTTTTCAAGACAATAAACAAACAAAAAGTAATACTTTTTCTGTTTCACAAAGAGTGTCATTCTGATATTTTCACATAAATTAAGAAAAATTCATAAATCTCTTTTATACCCTTTATTAATACATTAAATTAGTTTCTTTCTCTAATTAATAGATTAAAATAGTAGGGATAAAATTGAGATTTAATTTAAAAAATTGCATTGAAAATATAAAGTGATATTTTTTGTGAAACAAAAATCAAGAGTCAAAATGACACTCTTTGTGAAACGGAGGGAGTAAGAAAAAGTAAGTAATAATTGTTTCTTAATATCTGTGAAAAATCTAAAAAATCAATTTTTGAGAAATAGAGGGAGTATTAGTTAATCCTAATTTTGTTAAAGATTTATTAATACTTTCACAGTTTCACTTTCACCTAAGAAAATAACTATGCTGAACCGTAAAATTATTTTTATTTTTTAAAACAAAATTATTTTTTGATAGGCGCAAAAGTTTTGGAGCGACTTTTGACTTTTGTGACCTGTCTGTCGACTGCTTGTTCTGTAATACCGTTGTTTTTAGGGATTGTGTTTTTTTTTAAGATTTCATTTTCTCAAAAGTAGGAAAAGATCTGAACATAAAAATAAGCTTTCACAATTTTTCTTCCACATAATAGACATAATAATAAAAACTATAAAATAAACCAAAGTAAATATATCTCATTAGGGATATATGCAACAAAATAATCTTATCCCTCTCATACACAATATTTTCTGCCACGCTAATTGAAAAAAGTCGAAGTTTGCATGAACAATTCGATTTTAAAAGAAGAAACCAAAAAATTAAAATTAAAATTACAAAGCAGAGCACAGAACCCTGAAGAATCTTGATCGAAAATTCTACGACCCTTGTTTGGTTATTTCTATGGAAAAAAAAAAAAAGCTTTTGAGAAGAACTTTGAATGCAAATCTTCATCCATCTTGTTGTATCTCTGGCTGCTACGATCTGATCTTTTATGTAAGAAAACAATAATCTGTTCCTTTTTTTTTTGTTTTGTTTTGTTTTGTTTGGTCTAACAAAGGGAAAGAAAAGCAGAATCTTTGGCAAAGACTCACTGTGACTAACAATGTTGGTTTCTTTGTCACGAGAACCTCTTCAACCTCTGCAATTTAAATTGGTTGCTTTCAATCTACAAATCTCTCATCTCTTTTTTTTTCTTTTTCTTGGTTTTTGATAACCTATGCCGCAATACCTAAACAAAACACAGATCAATCGTGAACAAATGTATCAAAGCTAAAGAGTCTTTTAAGAACGACAAAGTTGAAGTGTTGTTACCTCTATTAGTTTGTCTATTTCCAACAGTGTAGCTTCCATTGTAACCTTCTGAGTCATTTGCAGATGGGCCTGAAACTACATTGTCAATGTCATAACCGTAAGAGCGAGACAAAGCGTCTAGCTCATGAGAAGACTGAGGTCGTAGCTGCTGCTGCTGCCACGTTGAGTCGCTGTAAACCGAGCTGCCTCTGTACAATTCCCCTATAGAACCTTCAAAACCGTTAAACGGTGACGCAGAAAGTCCAGAACCCGTCCCAAAGTTTCGTCCGTAACCATTGTTATCGTTACCAACAGCAGAAGAAGCAAGTCCCCAGTTCCCTCTGTTGTTTCCAGTCGACATATCCAAGTTCCAGCCCGGACCTGCGGCCTCGGTTCTGTTTCCCCACAAGTCTCTATTGTTCGAATTGTAAGGAGAATCAGTTCTATTTTGCCCGATAGGAGAGGTGTAACGGTTTGGGGAGCCACCGTTGAAGTAAGGGTTGCTCGGAATCCGGTTAAACCCAAATGTAGAAGTTGTTCCATCATAGCTTGGATTCAAGTTCAAACTCAACTCATGATTCAAACCGAGGCCGAAACCAGAAACCGGATTTCTACCGCTACCGATAACAGGACTAAACCGGCCACCAACAGAGCCTAGATTGTTATAGTAACCAGGACCAGGAGCAAAGTTATTAAAGTAGCTATTAGCAGACATCCTATTAGAGCCGCCTCCATAACCAGCACCAGGAAGCGGGAGTCGGTTATTAGAAACCGGCGAAACCTCCTTGGGAACCGCTCTTTTGACCTCGACTAGTTTCCCATTGAGCTCATGGAAGGTCTTGTGGAGAACCCTGTCAACAGCATCATCTGAATCAAATGTGATGAAGCCAAACCCTCTTGGCCTCTGCGTGTTGTGATCATACATTACCACAACATCAGCAATGGTACCAAACTGATCAAAGTAGTTCTTGAACTCCGCCTCGGTAATGCTAGACGGTAAACCACCTACAAAGATCTTCTTAGTCCTACCACCACCATGGACATGTGACATAAGGTGTATAGGACTGGCGTGTCGTTTCAGCACTTGCTGATCATCTCTAGGCACGGCCTTCTTCGCCTCAACCTGAAAATCGGAAAAAAAAAACCCGAATTTTGATCCTTTTCACTCTAAAAACATTGTTGCCACTTCCAAAGTTCCAAATCAGATCAATCGAAAGCTAATGCAGCTACTTAGAAGATCCTCCAAGATCTGAACTTTTTTGTTTATGCTCAAGATTCGTTCTGGAGATTAAGAGGGATTCGATGATTCGTAATACTAACCGTGCGGCCATCGATGATGTGTTTCTCCATGATCACTCGCTCTGCAACGGAAGGATCTGCAAAGACGATGAATCCGAAGCCACGAGCACGTCCTGTGGCACGGTCTCTCATGATCACAGCTTCAACCACATCACCGTACTTGCTAAAGTAGTCTCTTAGCCTTTCTTCATCTGTGTCCCACGAAATCCCACCAATGAAGAGCTTCCCCAGATCCGATTCCATCTCTTAGCTCCGACTTTACAAAAAAAAAAAAACAACTTCAATCCCAAAAGAAAGTAAAACGATTCGATTTGTGCGAGAGTCATAAAGAGGGAATTCTGATGAGTTTACAGCGAGAGTCTGTCTCAGATGAAAAATTGAAAATCAAAGACGTGGAACATACTTTTGTTGTCTGCAAATCTAGACGGAATCCGATCTTGTTGTTGTTGTTGTGGTTGTCCTGATCAAATAGCGAAATTAGGTGATCTTCAAATCTGAAAAAAAAATGCATCATCGAAATCATAAAACCAAAAACCCACAGAAACGGAAAAATCATTATGAAGAATAACGGCAGAAAAAAATGGAGGGTACAATGACTAAACGTTAGATTAAAGAAGGAAAAACAATTTTTGAACTTTGAGAAAGATGGAAAAAAAATCACCATTTTTGGAGACGACCCAGATGAGGAAATGTGGAGGAAAAAGAAGAAGAGGGAAACAGAGGATGTTTTGTTCATCCTATAAAGAACATCATCTCTCTCTCTCTCTCTATAGGGCCTATGGGTTCGTCTCTTATCACGATTGCCTCTTTCTCTCTCTCTCTCTCACAAGCTTATTAAAAACCTTTCCTTTTGATGTATCTGTAAATGGTTTTCTTTAATAATCCATTGAGAAGAGTTCTTTGATAATTAAAATAAGATTAAAAAAGGCAAAAGATTTGAGATTTGGCTTTCTTATGGTTTAAGCATCTTTTTTAGGGGGTGGGGATTTGTAAGAGAGAGAGGTCCTAAAGAGAAATGACAGAAGTTGATGACGACTTCATTTGTTTTTTTAATTTTATAAAATTGTCAAATCTAAATTTAGAGATATAAAACTGGAAAAAAAATAACAATGTGCAAAAATTAATATGTTTCAAAAGAATCTCGGCGTATTAATAATTTAAGACTAAACTTTATGCAATTGAGATAGTTGAGATATTTATCTATTTTTTAATTAAGACTAAACTATTACTATCATGGAGACCCATAATATATCATGTATGTGTGACCTAATTTTTCAAATAAACAATAGAATACTTTGAGATTTTATTTTAACGCTTTACCATAAGAAGATTTGTTATTCTAACAAAAGCTCTAACTGGTAATCATAAATTGGAATGGAAGGAATAAATAAAATAAATTTATATAGAATTAAAAAAATAGAATGGAATAAAAATTGTATTCCATTTATTCCTTATCATTTTTGAAATGGAATAGTTTTTCAAAAGAATTTGTTTTTCTTTCTATGGAATGAATGAAATAAGTGAAATGGTTTTTCATTTTTTTCTTTGTAAATGGTAACAATTTTGTAGAATTTGATGGAATGCTCAATTCCACATCATTTTATTCCATAAATTATACATCCAGTTGCACCCAAACTCTTTCCAATATTTAAACTATCGGGGAACACCAATTCTAACTAGACTAAAATGAGTCGATAACTAAATGTCATTTAATATCATTTTTCATTACAAACACTACAGCATATGAAAATATGAAATGTTTTTTCGTTTTTTATATTTTTCCTGAACATTGTTTTTCTAACATACCTATTCTATTTCATTGAAAATGGTGTATATATGTTTGAGTAAAATAGAAGGGAAATATATAATTGTGATTTTGTGAGTAAACCAAATGTAGTAATAATACTTGGGCAGTTAATTTAACTCAGTGGTGTCAGAGATTCTGACTGGTGTCCTGACATCTCGAGTTCAAAACTTTAATGCAATTGAAACAAACTTTTTTTTTTTTGTTGGGACATCAAAACAAAAACTAACTGCAATTAAGTAGTAATATATATAAACTAATAATCGTTCTTTGGAGGGATAATATAGGGACCTAAAATACAACTTGTTTTGTGTGTAGCCAAAGTCTAGCCTAAAGGATCTTTCTGGCATAATGATGTGTATGGAGTATCTAAAGGATGAATCATTATAAACAATAATCAACTCTTGCAACATTTGGAGTTCTTGATACTAGTCTTATAGATAACTCACTTTTAGTTATTTTTCATATTTTAAAAAAAAAATCATTATATCATATGTTTCCCTTGAATAAATCAGGAAATTTTCAAAATAATATGGGTTCATGACAGTGCATTTCTATTGAAAGAATATATATATAGATGTAGATATAAATCACAAATAAATAGGAAACATCTTGAGTATAGCCTGTATTATTAATTCGTGGGTACTAAATTAATAGTTTCTTTAGTGATATTTTATTAAACTTTATAATTTTTATATATTATGTTAGATTGAAACAACTGTTTTCTTGGTGTAACATGATGGTGGTGGTGTGTGATTATGCGAAGGACAACAACTTTTGGAATTTTTAGAATTTTCATGTAAAGTTGTCGTTTTTAAGATTATAATATGGTTTCTCTTTTTAAGTTTCTATTTTTCTGTCTTCTTTTAAAATTGTTGCAAGCTTTATCAACTTGCAAGAACAACTTTTTAAAAATTATTCAAAATTTCCTTCTTACCTAATTTTTTGTGATACACCACACATATTTTTCACACCGTTCAGCTTTGATCGTTTTATGATCGTGATACAAAATACTCTACATTTTATAATCAGAAATTAAGCATTTTTATTATTTTTATGCTAATGGTCAGCATTTTTATTTTTCACACACCGATCTTCATAATTTCTGACCAAAAGAACATTGTTTTGGTATTTTCAATTTTGACATGGTATCATACTCACAAGTCACAAACTCCATATAACTTTCTCTTTGTTTAGTTTTAATGTTATGTATCGTTGTATTTATTTATTATCCGATCATTCGTAGATCACATTTATCCAAATACCCATCAAAAATATAATGTATGGTTTAGAGATGGACACAAAGATGGCAACCGAAATTAGACAAGCAACAGTTGAGCCATCACTTTTAAATTTTGTCATAAATAACGTTTTAGTTTTGTTATCAACCATTAGTCATAACTTAAGCTTTATTAATATGTGGACGTCGTTGTGCATAATAATACATTAATTGGTCTAGTGCCGATGTTAAAATTTAGAAACATTAAAAAAAAAGGGGACGAAAATAAAGAAGGAAAACAAAAACTTTGGTCTGAACGGTAGCAATCAAAATCCCCAACAACTTTCAGCGTGACAACAGTTTCACATAACCACATGTTCTAAATTTTTTATTTTCCTAATCCTGGTTTTTGAATATTGTTTTCTTTCTTTTTTTTTGGTGTAGGGACAATTTACTTCTTTTACTAGAGATTAGAGAATCTATTTTTTGTTATTCAGTACTCTCATTTTCTTGGTGGTTTCTTTTGTTAGGTAACCAAAAAAAAGTTATTGCGCTAAGCTTAGGCCCTGGGTTTGGGATAAGAACATGTTAAGTCTATTAGAGCAACCACGGAGATAACAAAGTGTATTAAGTCAAAAAAATAAATAAAAAAATAAAAAAATAATGATATGGAGATATCAAAGTGTCTTAAGTACAAGAATGGTGTCTTATTTAAGATCCCATTTTATGGTGTCTTCTGACACGTGTCACGACACGATTCGTCACAATTTTTTATTTTATTTTTATTTTTTAAATCGAATTTTTTTGTTTTTTTTAAAGAAAAAAATCATTTTTTATTATTATTGTAAAATCTTTAAAATACCCAATTGAGTGTCTCCATTGGGAATGGTCTTACTGTCGATGTTCAAGCTTTAATTTTTCATTTGGGTGTTTAGTTAGTACACCAATGTTTTTTTTTATATATAGAAAATAGTTAGTAGACCAGTTAAGTTACTGATACTGAGTTTGTGATTTGTTATGAATTTGTGCAAACTAAAACATAATATTTTATCAACAATATGATGGGAGTTGAAAATGATTCATTTGAATTGTTCCGTTGACCCAACTGTGAATTTTAACATGGTGTAAAATCTAGTGTTAGTTAAAGGTTATAGATATGATTCTCTTACTCTCCACCTTCTCTCGTATCCCTCTGTGAATTTGTTTCTCCGACCGGCAGATGGAGGCTTCCACAACTCCGATGTCGATCGGTTGGGTAGTTTTATTTGCTTAATAGTCTGTTTATTCTTCTGTTTTTCCTTCTCTTAGTGTATTTCTTGAAGATCTAGATCTATTTTTTAGATCTAGTTTTTTAAATCTACTTTTTTGAGATTTTCCTTTGTTTAGATCTGAATTTCTATCGGTTTCATGCTTTCTTCCCTTCTAAAGAGATGGTTTGTCTTTTCTCATCTTGATGTTTTGCTTCCATTTTTGCAAGTTTTTCTTTTCTTTGGTGGATTTGCTACGGACGCTTTCCAACTGTGTTTCTGCCGTTCTTGTTTTGGGTGCGGTTTGGATTGAGTGGTTAGGCTTCGCTTCTTACCAGATCTGTTGAGATTTGGGTGTTTTCTTTGGGTCTTCTATCTAGGCAAAAAATTGTGCGCACATGTTTGCGTTGCTGCCGCATCCGAAAGTTTCTTTGTGAATCCATTAGTGGTTCTGTCTTGCCGGGTTATGAAGTCTTCGGTTCGGTTCGTGGTTACAAGAAGCTGATGGTATCGTTCGGTGGGTCGTGGACAACAACGATAAATCTCGTTCGGGGATCGCCAGAAGATTGGAAAATTTGCAGATTCTGGTACAAATATCACTGTTGGGTTTTAAATTAACTGAATTCTGTTTTAGTTGGGTTTTAGTTTGTAGTTCTTCTAATGTTTCTACCCTGTATTATTCTCTGCTTCCCGTTTGGTCGGGATCTTGTCTTTGGAAAGGCTTTGTCCTTTGCCGACTTTATATTTCGCCTTCGTATCCGATATGAATGAAACAAAAAAAAATATGATTCTCTTAGTTTAGTACTAAAACATCTCGGTAGTGTAGTAAGATAGATACTAATAAGATCAATCTCTAAGCCTAAAACTAATTAATATAATAATGGTTTCTTTTTTTTGCTATAGGATAGTTATTGTATCATCATCCATCAACATTTAAATCCAGTAAATTGCATATGTGTGAGTTGTTGAAAACTAAGAGAAACCTTACATACCTTCAAATAAAACATATTTTCTCTTAGTAAACAAAATTATAAGCTTTTGGGTTTCAAGAACAAAAGCAGAAGGTCAACAATAAATATTTTCCTCCATATTGGATCACCATTCCACGGAAAATCGGTTGGAAACGAATAATTTTCCTTGCTTAAAAATATAAACAATGTATTGGCTAGTCAGATATATAGAAATAGTTGACTATCTGCTAATAGATATTGTTAATGGGCATGCCAACGTGAAAGCATTCTCAAGATACGAACACAGCTGCAAATAAACACAACGTGTGTTAAAGGACATAACTGCTCAGCAAACTGAATTAAATTTATTGACGTGTGTAAGAGTAAGCTGAAAAAGTATTAAAGGAAATGCTGAAAGGGAATGGTAGAATGAGTAATATGACCAGTAGCTCTGGCATTCGGTACCTATTCAAATTCAGGTTTAAGTTTCGGATATTTCGACACTAGGGTATAGGATCCACTTGGGGTTTTTTTTTTAGGGTTTTGGTTCGGTTCCGTCCGGGTTCGAATTGATTCCGGAT
Source organism: Alliaria petiolata (assembly GCA_020283515.1). Lineage (NCBI taxonomy): Eukaryota > Viridiplantae > Streptophyta > Magnoliopsida > Brassicales > Brassicaceae > Alliaria > Alliaria petiolata. The sequence goes on along the minus strand of JAHZTW010000002.1, from coordinate 33,013,099 downwards.
ACACGAATTATCCGAAATTTATCTAAAATACTTAAAAAAATTTAAGATATTTTTGTTATTTAGTTAATTTTTTAAAAAATATTTAATTTGACATATATAACTAAATATTTTCTAATATTTCGAGTATTTTAATTATTGTGATCTAAACATAACTAATATATTCGGTTTATAATTATAATTTTAGGTATGTAAAGTTTAAATACAACACATATTTTTGGGTATATAAGTATTTCGAGTACCCATTTGGTTTCTGATTCGGTTCGGATTTAGTTCCGATTATTTGGATGTAAAAATATAGAATCCATTCAGATATTTAGGTCGGTTCTGGTTTGATTTGATAGGTCCAGTTTTTTTATTTCAGGTAATTTGACCACAAGACAAAGAAGTATGTTGTAATTTGTTTTTTTAATTAGTTAATCAATTCTAAATGAGATCAATACTATCATTATGTAATATTCCGATTTCCAAAAATAATAAATCATAATTCGTGAATAAAAAAAAAGGATTCTTTGAAGAATTTTGTGAAGAAAAATACCGTCTTTAAATTTTTTTAAAAACTAAGGCCCATAGTAAGATCGAGATCCTACGGGAACTGGCCCGAAAAAGTCCAATCGTTTTGGAGAAAAAAGAAAGACAATATAACCAAACCTTTAACACTGCGCTTTTAGGATTAGACAGGATCATCAGATCATGCATTGAGATATTTGGCATTAAGTAACACCTCTATGTTTAGAACATGATGAGCTTAGAAAGTTGCAAGTTATTAAAATCCACACCAATCGAGTACCCTTCAGCAGATAACAGTGAGAAAGTATTGTCTTGCAAATGGTTAGACATAAAACAAAATATATAATTTACAAAACTATCTCAAAGATTCAAATAAGTTTAAAGATTCCGCTCTGTCTCATGTTTGGAATTACAAACTAATGGGAAAAACTGTGTAATTACCATGTCGAATCAACAGTATATGTACAAACAAACAGAGAAAAAGAATTAGAATTGAAAGGTAATAAACGAAAACAATGCCTCCCAAACTGTAAACACAGACTCAAACCATAAGACAAAAAATACAAACTTGGTCATTTGTATCCAATCATCAAGAAACAATACGACCAGTTCCATTATTGTCATTGTTTCCTTCTTCTTCTTCGTCATCATCTACTATCCCATCAAAGAATGGGTCACGAAGCAGCTCGGCTGCAGAAGGTCTAGCCTTTGGTTGCGCAATGCACTTCTCAATAAAGTTCTTGGCTTCTAGATCCTTTACTTTGCTCAGAGCCTCTGGTTTGACTCCATTGCTCACCCTTTTGTATATCTTGGCGACGCTGTCGCATTCGCTGTACGGAATCTCGAGTGACACGAGCTCCAAAACGCACATCCCGTACGAGTAAATGTCAACCATCTCGGTGTAATTCTCCTCGTACAGCTCAGGAGCCATGAACTCTGGTGTCCCGAGGATCGAGTGAGCTAAATGGTTCTTCCCCACGATTGCAGCTAAACCCAGATCACCAATCTTGACCTGGTTTTCAATCAAAACTCAACCATTAACCCAACAAAAGAGTGACTTTTTTACTACAAAATGTTTGTGTGTGTATGCATTACCTGGCCGATGTTTCCATTGACGAAAACATTGCTGCAGTTGAGGTCTCTGTGGATGATGCAAGGCTCGTGTGTGTGGAGATAATCCAAGCCTTTGAGTATCTGCTTCGACCACTTCTTCAAGGCCCTCATAGAGACGTGCCTGTGCTTCTTCCGGTACTCTCTCAGGTTCCCGGAGGTACAAATCTCGGTGATGAAGTTCAAGGTGTTGTTCTTCTCCTCTCTCCACACCTTGTACAAGGAGATGATGTTATTGTTCTTCAGGTTCTTAAGCAACCTGACCTCAGAGTAAAGCCTCTCGATCATGGCCGGGTCGTCGGAGAAACTTCTCAGTTTGACCTGGTTCCACGCGACTTCTATGCCTTCTTCTTGGTCAAAGGCCCTGTAAACTTTCTTCACGGCGCCTGAGCCCAGGAGCTCATCGTACCGGCCGTATCTACCGGTCGGATCCGCCTCCACGAAAGGCTCCGAGTCCTTGTCTAACGGATCGGAGCTCGCACAAGGCATCTGTTTAGCAGAAACAGAGTGAGATTCTGATTAAACGACTAATCAGAATTCACAAGCGGCCAAAAAAAGATTTCACGGTTTTAGTAGTCGGAATCTAACACGATTCAGCATAANGACTCCTATATATACAAGTCAGAGCCACGAAATCATATAAGTGACTTGCCCTAGCCGTCAAGTAGAACTCAGAAGCTCCCAGAGGCACTAGCATCCCTGATCCAGTCTTGTGTGCGTGTGGACTAGCTATAGAGGCGCAGCATCTGAGGCGCTCCGGATCTCGTTTTACCTATCCATTCCGCTGCCAATCACCAGGTAAATCTCTGATCTGAGGACATATATTCAATAAGCATGATCTTGTGGCAATAGGAATTTGACAGTATTAAAGAGTTAATACCCATCAATTTCCATCAGTTTCTCCTTATAATGTTGGATATTCGGATTCACTTAAAAACTCATGTAATCCGTGTTCCTTGGCCACTAAATAGATCACCCATATTTGGCTCAAAGGTTTCTTTAAAATTCGTAGGAGAAACATTTCTTATCCAACATATATATATTCCCAATCTCCTTATGAGATTCCATCTTAGACGGCACATATGTATGTGGTGGTTTTATTCAAAATCTCTTAAGATGGTATATGTCTGGCTCATGACCCGTATTCAATCTGAGATGGGAATATCTATGCTCACTTATATGGCCTGATGCATATTGATCTTATATACATGTAAAACTTGTGATGTCTCCAAGCTGATAAACTTTAGGGTCTAAACCTTATAGGTAATGACTTTATAAAACTCGGCCAAGTCTTCTTATGATCATCGAAATTGTAGTATAGTCATTGACCACGGGTTTGTCCTCACTCCCCCTCATGAATATACTATAATTTCGTGATGCTTGAGACAATAAATCTGATGAGTTTCCCTTGTGCACATGTAACACAACGTGAGACTCTATGGGATAACTCTTTGTGCCGTTTTCATGATCAATCTTTGCATCAAGTTATGGACTTGGATGGCTAGTCCAGTCATGCCATATAGTGTAAATTTCGTGGGGTATACCAATTATGGTTACCATGGCTTTTGCCTCTAACATACTGATCTTTAGCATAGTCTAGATCAGTAGAGTATAGTCTCGACCATTTTCTTTTGATGCCTTAGGCGATCTTGAGGAATTTTCATTTCCTTTTGCCCATTGTTTCTATTTGGAAACCATTCTTATAACTCAATGGGCTTTGTATGGGTGAGAAAATCATGCCCTTTTAGGCAATGCCTTTTGGTCGAGATTTTATACTTGCAATAAAACAAGCAATAAAACATTCATATTATCAAGCAAGAATCAAACAAGATAATAGCAATAAAATAAACTCAAAGTAGTTTAATGCCAAACAAATCCAAAGACATAAAACCAAAACAAAACATGAATGCAAAACAATTTTAATGCCTATTTTAAACAATCTGATGTCTCTATGAGACTATTATTTTCGTAATCGATAAGGTCATCACGTTCATGATCGAAGTCGCCTTCTATATCATGCTGGATCATGTGGGCTTCTGGATTCTTCCCTTTAACACTCTCTTGATAAAGATCCACAAGGTGTCTGGGAGTCCTACATGTCTTGGCCCAATGATTATCCATCCCACATCGATGGCAAACAGACTTGGTCGGGCCGGACTTGTGTCCGGTTTGGTTCCCGTGGCCATGCCCTTGGCCACGGCCTTGTCCGCGGTTAAAGTCAGATCCGCGGGCATTCCCTCGACCATATGGGTGGTAGCGACCACGCCCTTGTCTCGTTCCACGCCCACGGCCGCGGTTAAAATCAGATACACGGCCGCTATACTTTTGGTATCTTTGGACATGGTTTGCCTCGGTTTCCATCTTAGTGTCCTCGGCCACATGGGCTTCTGGAAGTGGGGTTGATCCAGGAGGTCTCATCTCGCTGTTTCTCATCAGCAATTCATTGTTTTGCTCCGCAAGTAATAAACAAGAGATCAAAATTGCATAGGTCGTGAAGCCTCTCTCACGATACTGTTGCTGTAGCAACACGTTGCTTGAGTGGAAGGTCGAGAAGGTCTTTTCAAGCATATCCTTCTCTGTCACAATCTCGCCACATAGCTTCAATTTTGAAACTATCTTGAACAGGGCCGAGTTGTATTCATCCACGGACTTAAAGTCTAGGAGCCTTAAGTTAAGCCAATCATATTTGGCCTTAGGCAGTATAACCATCTTCTGATGATCATATCTCGCCTTTAACTCCTTCCAGAGATCAAGAGGATCCTCAAGCGTCAAGTATTGATCTTTGAGACTCTCAACGAGATGGTGGCGTATGATTAAACCGCCTTATACTTATTCCTCTCGGATTCGTTATTTGCATCATTAATGCATTCACCGAGCCCTTCTGATTTCAGCATCGGTTTTATCTTAGGATTTTAGGGTTTCTTTCAACCGACTGTATTTATGCATTTATCATGCGATTTTAAATCAAGCAAGTTTCCCAAATTCAATCCTAACATTTAATTCTAGGTGATAAAGGAAAACAGGAAATTTTCCAAATTCAAAATAAGGAAATCATCCCAATATCAAATAAGGAAACTTTTCAAAACAAATAAGGAAATTGTCCTAACCGATTTTAATGTGGTTAAACAAAAAAGGAAAGTTTCCAATTTAAAAAATTAGGAAATTGTCCAAATTTCAAATAAGGAAATTTTCCAAAACAAATAAGGAAACTTTCCAAAACGAATAAGGGAATTTCCAATTTGCGATTTTAATGTTTAGAAACAATCCATGCGATTTTACCAAAACAAGCAATCAATCCTTTACAAGCACATGAATCGGTTTTAGTGTTCATGTATGATTAATGTTCAAATTCGATAGTGAGGTTTTCAGAGATTAAATATTTAAACAAGCAATCCGATTTTAGTTTAGGTATTAGGGTTCATGCAATCAATCAATCAATCAAAAACAAGCAAGTAGAACATAGAAGAATCGATTTTAGGGTTTGATAATCATTAGGTCAGAATTCGATTTTCATGTTCTAGGGTTTTAGAAATTTGTTTATACCTTGGATCCTTCTTTTGGGTTGACTGGAAAAGAACCGGGAGCTAAAGACCTCGGAAAACTCAAGCTTGGAACGCGCGGCTGCTTATGATCGGATCGCACGGTTGCAGCTGCTCGACGGCGGCGGCGGTTTTAGGGTTTGTATATATTTTTTTTTCGGCGCGGCTGCTAGGGTTTTTCAGAGCAAGCTCGTGCTGATAACGTGTTATGAATAACTTGTATTCTATATATTATTATGGAGGACCAATGGTCTCTTTATATAGTGGTTACATCAAGGAGAGAAAAGGAAATTGTCCTTTTACTACTCATACATGGAATAGGAAAACTTCTACTAATCCTATTGGTATTTGGAAAAGGAAATCCTATCTCTAATAGGACTTGGTCTTCACGCGAGACTAGACCACGGATTGGGCCTGATGAACTGAGCCGGTTATGGACATCCAAACCTCAATGGTTTATAACATAATCTTCTTAGAAGAAAATACAAATAAATTTACTGGCAGGGGAACAACTAATAGTGTTACAATTGTCGCCAACACAATCTTAGCACAACAAATATCCTTTTTGTGTGTACTTTTGGAATCATAAGTATTTAACTCAAAACACCTGGTAATATACTAATAATTAAATGGAAGGGAAAGTGTCCTTTATATATTATGTTAGAACCCTCTCTACTTTCATATGTGATATTCTAATAGCTCTACTCGAGAAGAGAGCAGAAACAACCCATCATCTAAGAAATATCACTACGGGTCACTATAAAATGAGAATCGTCCGACAATGAGTGGATTATGTTAACATTNAAGAGAGCAGAAACAACCCATCATCTAAGAAATATCACTACGGGTCACTATAAAATGAGAATCGTCCGACAATGAGTGGATTATGTTAACATTTGGATCACAAATCCGACCCTCAGGACAATGATTTGAGCAAGAAATAATAAGACGTGTACAATTTGTGGTGGAACCACCGAACCTGACCAGCCCGAACAAGAAGTTCCCACGGTCATAGAGGGCAGGATGACTCGATCCAAGACCAAGTCCTTACGCCAAAGATTCAACCTACCTGTAGAAGGATCATAAATTCTTTCGAGCCAGAGGCCATGGACCGGCCTTAGTCAACCGCGCTTGAAAGCTCCAATGGACCCGAGAAGAAGCAATGGGAAGAATTATCCCAGCAAGACATCGTATAAGTCTCTTCTAAGCATAACCAAGGTATGACCCTTTTCTTAGCTGATCCCATAGTGCAATACAATAGGAAGCACGAGGAGACCATCGCCGAGCCTCAAGATACCGCGATCACAAGTCTAGTTGCTGAGGTGGATCATTTGACGATTCTGGAGTTTGAAGACAAAGAGGAGCGTTCCAGGGAGGACTTCAACAACACGACATCAAGCACCCTCCAAACTGTCCAAGACAAGATAAATCTCACCGAAGCCGCGCCAAAAACCATCAAGACAAGTCTGGTCGCTTCTAAGCGATAACAAGGTACTTTACATTTCTATAATGCATGCAGGTACAAGCTACATTTCAGAGCATCCAGACTAAGTTAGATACATCAAAGAGGGCCAAGAAAACCGTCAAAGTGATGGCCGAATGATTATTTAGTTGGTTTAAGTTTGTTTCCTTTTTTGGTTAAAACGCTAGTATTTTCCTTTTCCTTTGTATTAGGCATTTTTCGTTTTGTTTCTTTTATTTTCTATTGTGTTTTCCTTTTAATTTGCCCTATTGGGAGACCCTAGAAGGCCACTGCCGCCGGACTGTTTATAAAGTCCCCATTCGGCTTTGTAGCTCGACACACCTTTTACATATCAATAAAATCGGCAGTTCTTCTTTCAAGTCAAGTCTTGAACTGTTTGCTCGTTCGTTTGTGTGTGGATTCACGCAAGGCTCGAGTGTTTGCTGTATCAGAGAGCCTCTCATCCTTTCTGTGGTGTCATCGTTCCATCATCCAATCCATAAAATCCAACGTGAGAGAGTCTTTAGACCAGCACGTTTGAACCCATCCCGTGAATTTCGAACCATCCGAGGTTCATACCAATTTGTAAGCTCAAGAAATTTGGAGCTTAAACCGAGGCTGCAATGTTACACAGGGAGGATGTTGTAGTGTAACACACTTCACTGGAACAAAGGAGGTACTGTCAAAACGTGTTGGTGACGTGGAGTGTTCTCATGGTGCATCTGGCTTTTACGTGCCAAGCAAGTTAGAAGATTTGGAATCACGAAATGAAAATTTAGGGACGCTGATGTTTAGGAAAGAATATATTGGCAACTAGGAGAGTTGGGCAGTATATATAGTGCGTTTAGATCTAAGGTTTAGGTTATGCCTTTGAAGTTGTTGTTCTCATAGAAACGCAAAAGATTTTTGGGTTTCATATATGAGTGAACAAAGAGTGCAACACAACAGTTTTTGTGTCACGTAAGGTGGGTAGCTTAGGAATCGGTTTGTCTAGAGTCGTGTGTGACTTAGAGTAATCCAAATTAAACAAGTATGTTTAAAAATTTTCTAGTAAAGAGATACTCATTTGTGGAGTTTCTATGTGTTCTTGTTAGTTTCGTAAAGTCTTGGTTTTACATTTAGTATCAAAGCGGGTCACTTTGGTAGATTATAAATCAATAACAAGAAGCAAACTCAAAGGAACATGTTGCCCTTGAAGATTAGGACAGGGTGGAAGTACCAACCTTAGTATTTTGAGAATCTGATTTTAGTTCGGTTTTTGATCTAGCTTGTAAGCCACGCAGAGCCTCTCCAGTTTCACAGCACATCAGTAGGGCAGTTTCACAGCACATCAGTAGGGAAAGGCTGATCAAATTCAATGAACTGATAAGAAGGTATCAATGTTCATCTCTTTTGAAGAAACATGGAGAAAGTATTCATTAAATGATTACTTTCTGGATAGTAGAGAAAGCAATGAAGTTATTCGACTCTACTTTGGTCGAGCCAAGAGTTCTACAACAGCATACATATGATTCACATGCCTCGTGTTGAGAAGTACCCTAATGGGTTGTACAAATATTTCTGAAAACAAAGACAATGTAAGAGCTGCAAAGGCACGTCAATCAATTGTAGTATTAGGTACCAAATACACAAAGAGAATTGAGTGCACAATGGTTTTAAAAAAAAAACGAAAGCTAAGTCAAAAATATAATTTTGGGTTTTGATGCAAATGAAAGTAAATGAAATAAAGCAAATAGCTATTCTAATGATGTAAGGCTCGAGTGCTTGTTGTATCAGAGAGCCTCTCATCCTCTCTGTGGTGCCATCGTTTCATCATCCAATCCATAAACCGATCCAACGTGAGAGAGTATTTAGACCAGCATGTTTGATCCCATCTCGTGAATTTCGAACCATCCGAGGTTCATACCATCTGGTACCAGTGCCGAAAGGTTCCCAATGAAGTGATATCTATCTTTTACCTTTCAGTTTGATTTAGCTTCGTTTTGTTTCTGTTTCTTAAAGAAAACCCCATTAAAATATTGTTATTGCTTCCGTTTTGTTCTTGTAAGTTGCTGTTTAGTTAGATACGATTAAGTTGTTGTAGTCAAGTGGTTTCCTTTGATTGTGCGAGTTGATTTGATTATCTGTTTGCTAGTTTTGTTTCGCTAAAAACATAAAACCAAAAGAGAATTGTTGATGCTTTTGCCGCCTTTGTTTATTTCCTTTGAGCTTTGCTTCTGTTGTTGCTTTGGCTTTGATAAAACCGAAAACCCTAAAACGAAAGTGTTTATTTTATGTGTCCATCTAGTTTGTTGCAGTTCTTTGGTTTCTATGAATTGCTAGACTAGCCGATTTGTTTGATTTCTGTCTAAGTTGTTCTTGTTGGTTTTAGATTCATTTATTGTGGTGCTTTGATTAGTTGTTGTTTTTGTTGACTTACAGAAACTTACAAGCAATTTAAGCAGTACTATGGGAGAAGAATTTCCTCAAGACGCCGTGATGCAGATGATGGCTGCTTTCAGGGAAGAGATGCGANGCAGTATATATAGTGCGTTTAGATCTAAGGTTTAGGTTATGCCTTTGAAGTTGTTGTTCTCATAGAAACGCAAAAGATTTTTGGGTTTCATATATGAGTGAACAAAGAGTGCAACACAACAGTTTTTGTGTCACGTAAGGTGGGTAGCTTAGGAATCGGTTTGTCTAGAGTCGTGTGTGACTTAGAGTAATCCAAATTAAACAAGTATGTTTAAAAATTTTCTAGTAAAGAGATACTCATTTGTGGAGTTTCTATGTGTTCTTGTTAGTTTCGTAAAGTCTTGGTTTTACATTTAGTATCAAAGCGGGTCACTTTGGTAGATTATAAATCAATAACAAGAAGCAAACTCAAAGGAACATGTTGCCCTTGAAGATTAGGACAGGGTGGAAGTACCAACCTTAGTATTTTGAGAATCTGATTTTAGTTCGGTTTTTGATCTAGCTTGTAAGCCACGCAGAGCCTCTCCAGTTTCACAGCACATCAGTAGGGCAGTTTCACAGCACATCAGTAGGGAAAGGCTGATCAAATTCAATGAACTGATAAGAAGGTATCAATGTTCATCTCTTTTGAAGAAACATGGAGAAAGTATTCATTAAATGATTACTTTCTGGATAGTAGAGAAAGCAATGAAGTTATTCGACTCTACTTTGGTCGAGCCAAGAGTTCTACAACAGCATACATATGATTCACATGCCTCGTGTTGAGAAGTACCCTAATGGGTTGTACAAATATTTCTGAAAACAAAGACAATGTAAGAGCTGCAAAGGCACGTCAATCAATTGTAGTATTAGGTACCAAATACACAAAGAGAATTGAGTGCACAATGGTTTTAAAAAAAAAACGAAAGCTAAGTCAAAAATATAATTTTGGGTTTTGATGCAAATGAAAGTAAATGAAATAAAGCAAATAGCTATTCTAATGATGTAAGGCTCGAGTGCTTGTTGTATCAGAGAGCCTCTCATCCTCTCTGTGGTGCCATCGTTTCATCATCCAATCCATAAACCGATCCAACGTGAGAGAGTATTTAGACCAGCATGTTTGATCCCATCTCGTGAATTTCGAACCATCCGAGGTTCATACCATCTGGTACCAGTGCCGAAAGGTTCCCAATGAAGTGATATCTATCTTTTACCTTTCAGTTTGATTTAGCTTCGTTTTGTTTCTGTTTCTTAAAGAAAACCCCATTAAAATATTGTTATTGCTTCCGTTTTGTTCTTGTAAGTTGCTGTTTAGTTAGATACGATTAAGTTGTTGTAGTCAAGTGGTTTCCTTTGATTGTGCGAGTTGATTTGATTATCTGTTTGCTAGTTTTGTTTCGCTAAAAACATAAAACCAAAAGAGAATTGTTGATGCTTTTGCCGCCTTTGTTTATTTCCTTTGAGCTTTGCTTCTGTTGTTGCTTTGGCTTTGATAAAACCGAAAACCCTAAAACGAAAGTGTTTATTTTATGTGTCCATCTAGTTTGTTGCAGTTCTTTGGTTTCTATGAATTGCTAGACTAGCCGATTTGTTTGATTTCTGTCTAAGTTGTTCTTGTTGGTTTTAGATTCATTTATTGTGGTGCTTTGATTAGTTGTTGTTTTTGTTGACTTACAGAAACTTACAAGCAATTTAAGCAGTACTATGGGAGAAGAATTTCCTCAAGACGCCGTGATGCAGATGATGGCTGCTTTCAGGGAAGAGATGCGAGCCATGAGACAAGATTTTGGTGAGCGTATGGTTTTGAAAGCAGATGATGGCTGCTTTCAGGGAAGAGATGCAGATGATGGCTGCTTTCAGGGAAGAGATGCGAGCCATGAGACAACAGCCATCACCACCCCATGCACCAGCTGTTGTTCCTCCACCGAGAGCCCCATTGAGAAATCTAGTAGAGCCTGACGAAGAAATGCCTGAGCTTGAGGATAATGTTCCCCCTGACCCGTTACAACAGCAACACCAGCGAGCACAAGACCCTCTTAGGAGACAGCGTGTGCGAGAGGAAGAGCATAGGGAAGGAAACATGGATGTCAAACTAACTCCACCTACCTTTGCTGGAATATCAAATCCAGACGTGTACCTGGATTGGGAAAGGAGGCTTGAATACATATTCGAGTGCTATGGATATGATGACCGCAAGAGAGTTGCCTTACCTGCTGCACAGCTCACTGACAATGCCATTGCTTGGTGGGACCGAAACGTGGCCGAGAGAAGGAGAAACCGCTTTGCCCCCAGTGTCCATGTGGCGAGACGTGAAGTTTCTCTTGAGGTCCATATACGTTCATGATCACTACCACAGGGATTTACAGAAGCGATTCTGAAAGCTTTCTCAAGGAACTAGGACCGTGGATGAGTATTTTGAAGAGTTCGAGAAGTTAATGAACCTGTTGGAGCTAGAAGAGTCAGAAGAAGCTTTGATGGCTCAGTTTATTGATGGGCTGCAGGAGCGCATTGCTAGAAAGGTTGAGAGAACACAATATAGTGGTATGCAGGAGCTCCTGCACCTCTCGTTATAAGTAGAGCAGCAAATCAAACGTAAGGTGTCCATGAAAAACCGTGCTAGAAACCCACAGTCGTGGAGCACAAGCAATTCTAAGCCTCTGGACAAGGGAAAAACAGTGGAGATTGATTCACGTTTCAAAGGGAAAGCCCCTGAACCACCCAAATCTACACGGCCAGAGCAAGGTAAGTTCCCTAGTACATCTAGAACTTGTGAAATAATCTGTTTCAAATGTAAGAGGCCATATGACAAGAGAATGCCCCAACCAGAGAACCATGATCCTAACCCCGAGTGGGGATTACGAATCTCAAGACGAAGCAGAAGACGATCCTGAAGAGCTAGAAGGCAACATAGACTATCCTGATCATGGCGAGATGCTTGTCACCAGGAGAATTCTAAGCGATCTAGTTACACCAGAAGAGAAAGTGCAAAGAGAAAACATCTTTCATACAAGATGCACCATCCGAAACAAGGTATGCAATCTTATAATAGACGGTGGTTCTTGCACTAACGTTGCTTCTAAGTACATGGTAGAGAAGCTAGGTCTGGAGAAGACTAAGCACTCGAGACCCTACAAGCTAAGATGGTTAAATGATCAAACTGAGTTGAGGATCTCAGAACAAGTCAATATACCGTTTAGCGTGGGAAAGTATCAAGATGAAGTAACATGCGATGTCGTGCCGATGCAAGATGGGCATCTTCTGCTAGGGAGGCCGTGGCAGTTTGATCGAACAACAAGTCATAATGGTCAGTCCAACTTCTATTCTTTCACATACAAGGACCGTAAGCACAACTTAGCCCCCTTAAGCCTCACTGAAGTACATCAAATGCAAACTCATATGGCTAAGGAGACAGAGGTAAGTAACTCTAACTTATACATTACAAGCAATGCTGTTTTTAAAACCATGAGTGCTCAAGGCACCGTGCTGCTAATGGTTTTCAAAGATTGTCTAAGTACAGGTTTACGTGAATTACAACTTCTGAGTGAAGTACAAGCTGTCTTAGATCGGTTTAAAGATGTGTTTCCAGATGAGATACCGGCTGGATTACCTCCTATTCGTGGAATAGAGCACCAGATTGATCTAGTCCCCGATCTGCTTTACCCAACAAGGCTGCTTATAGGATGAACCCAGAGGAGACTAAAGAACTTGAGAAGCAAGTAAAAGACTTGATGGACAAGGGATACATCAGAGAAAGTCTTAGTCCTTGTGCAGTGCCAGTCCTATAAGTACCTAAGAAGGACGGTACATGGAGGATGTGTGTTGACTGCCGAGTGGTTAACAACATCACCATCAAGTATAGGCACCCCATTCCACGCCTATATGACATTTTAGATGAGCTTAGTGGAGAATTTATCTTCTCAAAGGTGGATCTTAGGAGTGGATACCATCAAGTGAGGATGAGGGAAGGCGTTAAATGGAAAATGGCCTTTAAGACTAAGCAGGGACTATACGAGTGGTTAGTAATGCCGTTCGGCTTAACCAATGCCCCTAGCACTTTCATGCAACTCAAACCGCAGATTTGTTTTTCATAGAAGTGGTGCGTTTACATGGAGTGTCGAGATCAATAGCATCTGATCGTGACACCAAGTTCCTCAGTCACTTAGAAAACACTTTGGAGAAACATGGGTACTAAGCTGCTATTATCTACCACATGCCACTGTCAAAACGTGTTGGTGACGTGGAGTGTTCTCATGGTGCATCTGGCTTTTACGTGCCAAGCAAGTTAGAAGATTTGGAATCACGAAATGAAAATTCAAGGACGCTGAAGTTTAGGAAAGAATATATTGGCAACTAGGAGAGTTGGGCAGTATATATAGTGCGTTTAGATCTAAGGTTTAGGTTATGCCTTTGAAGTTGTTGTTCTCATAGAAACGCAAAAGATTTTTGGGTTTCATATATAAGTGAACAAAGAGTGCAGCACAACTGTTGTTGTGTCACGTAAGGCGGGTAGCTTAGGAACCGGTCTGTCTAGAGTCGTGTGTGACGTCGAGTAATCCAGATTAAACAAGTATGTAAGAGATTGTTTAAAAGATTTCTAGTAAAGAGATACTCGTTTGTGGAGTTTCTATGCGTTCTTGTTAGTTTCGTAAATTCTTGGTTTTACATTTGGTATCAAAGCGGGTCACTTTGATACCAAGAAGCAAACTCAAAGGAACATGTTGCCCTTGAAGATTAGGACACGGTGGAAGTACCAACCTTAGTATTTTGAGAATCTGATTTCAGTTCAGTTTTTGATCTAGCTTGTAAGCCACGGAGAGCCGCTCCAGTTTCACAGCACATCAGTAAGGAAAGGCTGATCACATTCAATGAACTGATAAGAAGGTGCCAATGTTCATCGCTATTGAAGAAACATGGAGAAAGTATTCATTGAATGATTACTTTCTGGATAGTAGAGAAAGCAATGAAGATATCCGACTCTACTTTGGTCGAGCCAAGAGTTCTACAACAGCATACATATGATTCACCTGCCCCGTGTTGAGAAGTACCCTAATGGAGTGTACAAATATTTCTGAAAACAAAGACAAGGTAAGAGCTGCAAAGGCACATCAATCAATTGTAGTATTAGGTACCAAATACACAGACACTTGAGTGCACAATGGTTTTTAAAAAAAACGAAAGCTAAGTCGAAAATATAATTTTGGGTTTTGATGCAAGTAAATGAAATAAAGCAAATAGCTTTTCTAATGATGTAAAACTTATGAATTAAAAATGTTGGGATGTCGGGGAATCCTTAGGGTCATGGGTTAAAATATTCAAGCTTAGAAAACTAGAGGCAAACACAAGTATTTTTATCATAAAGTCAAAACTTCATCAAATTCAATAGTTCCATGTTTGTGGTTGAAAATTGACTTTTATCTAACAACCTATATCACACTTGGCAGATACAAAATAAGCAAAACGATATAGAGGTGAATGAACCAATTTTGATATCTCACTAAATAATGCTTAGGGTCAGCGCTAGTGCTCTAAGGATATATATATAGCCTATAAATTCCACTTTCAGTCAAATCATCTTGTGGTGTTCGAGTATGACTTTCTTATATTGATGCAGCATACTTTCTTTTTCTGTTTTGGTTTTGGTTTTATGTTAACTTTCCATTTGCTTTTGATATTTTACTTTTCATAAACTAAGTTTTTCCTTTCTATTTAGACTTCGATCTTTGATCGTTTTTATATATAGAGTTGATGTCTTGGCTTGTAAGAACACAACCCATTGAAATATTAATCAAAGAAGCTTTTGCTCTCTTAATCTCTTGTCTTCGGCTAGAACATCGGTTCTCAACAAACTCAAGACGCGTGTTTCTTTTGTGAATTCTTAGACTAAACAATTGAATCCGCAAACTATCGGCTACTTTAAATCAGTTGGTATCAGAATCCAGAAGCTTTAGTTCCTCAATTAAAGCACGATCCAAGGTCTTTCATCACGATGGCGCATCGGAAACCTACCATTGAAGAACAGCAAGAAGAACTCCATCGTACCTTGGAGACGTTTACTGCCGAATTGCAAACCACACTACTCGTTGCAGTAGAACAAGCCATGACTAGAGTGTTACAAAATCAACGTGATCTGCAACAAGGTGCTCGTCATACGCAACAACACCCAGAAGCAGAGTACGATCATGATCATGAAGATTTCGCAGAAAATCTATTTGCTTTCCCAATTCATGAGAACAATCAACGTGCAGCAGTGGACGGTAACAGAGACGAAAGTAATGACGACCGACGCGTTAACCCTCGTGTTGCGGATCGTCGTGATGTAGCTCGAGCAAATCCAGTTTCACGATGGGAATATGGATTCAAACTTGATATACCAGAGTTTTCCGGTTCTCTTAATCCCGAGGAGTTTCTTGATTGGTTAAGTTCTGTTGAAGAAATTTTGGAGTTTAAAGACGTGGCAGATGCGATGCGAGTCTCGTTAGTAGCTACTCGTTTCAAACATCGAGCCATGGCTTGGTGGCAACAATTGAAAGAATCTCGTCGCCACTCTGGAAAATCTTGAATTGATTCTTGGGAAAGCCTTAAGAAACATATGCGGCGATCTTTTCTTCCGTATAATTATGAACGTACTCTATACAACAAATTGCAGAATTTGAGGCAAGGAAATCGATCAGTGGATGACTATGCTACAGATTTCTTTTCAATGGTTTCACGGACAACGTTGTTAGAAACAGAGGAACACCTCATCTCACGTTTCATTGGTGGTCTACGAGCCCAATTGCAGAACGCTCATCAACAATTCAACCCATCAACCGTCTCGGAAGCTCACCAGCTTGCAATCGCAATAGAGATTCAATTACGTTCTTCTTGGAATTCAACTGGAACCCATAATTGTTTTCCACCTCAAAACCAGATTGAACCCAACACCGGTACTTCGACTGAACAACAGCCAACCAGATTCAATTCACTTCGTCCAGCCCTGTGCAAGACTCAATCGCGACGTCACGACCACCACGAACCAATGCCCTCCGTTGTTTCACGTGTGGCGAACCCGGACATCGCCAGACGGCATATCCCAAACAAGATCGACGTGGTCTGGTTGCTCACGAAACAGACTTTGACGATGAACCGCGTTTTGATGAGTACTCTCCTGATCATATTGATGACGATGATTTTATTCAAGGAGATATTGGTCAAAATTTGGTTTTAAGACGCAACTGTCTTCTGCCAAGAGCAACGCAAGAGTCTTGGCTACGCTCTAATCTGTTTCGGTCGTCATGTACAATCATGACGTTTTTCCTGTGGAGTTACCCAACGACTTACCACCCTTGCGAGATATTCACCATCAGATCGACTTGGTTCCCAATGCTTTACTTCCTAATAGACCACAATACCGTGTGAGCCCTCAAGAACATGATGAATTACGTCGTCAAGTCGAAGAGCTGCTTGTGAAAGGCCATGTTCGTGAAAGTCTAAGTCCCACCGCTGTACCTGCTTTGTTAATTCCAAAGATGGATGGATCGTGGCGTATGTGTGTTGATAGTCGTGATATTAATAAAATCACAGTTCGCTATCGCTTCCCGATTCCAAGACTTGATGATCTTCTTGATCAAATTGGATCTGCTTCCATATTCACTAAACTTGACTTAAAAAGTGGGTATCATCATATACGTATTCGTCCAGGAGATGAATGGAAGACGACTTTCAAGACACGTGAAGGTCTGTTTGAATGGACAGACATGCCTTTTGGTCTTTCCAATGCGCCTAGCACGTTTATGCGAGTGATGAATCAAGCATTACGACCATTCATTGGTAAGTTTGTGGTTGTTTATTTCGATGATATTCTTATCTTTAGTAATGACTTGGCCAGCCATTTGAAGCATCTAGCCGAAGTTCTTTGCGTTTTACGGCGTGAGAAGTTATTTGCGGCACGTCAAAAATGTGTTTTTGGGTCTGAACAAGTACTCTTTTTGGGATATCTCCTTTCAAGTAAGGGTCTAGAAGTGGATCCAAGCAAGGTAGAAGCCATAAAAACGTGGCCTACTCCACGGACGATTAGTGAAGTACGCAGCTTTCATGGCTTAGCATCCTTCTATAGACGATTTGTTCATCACTTCAGTAACATCACCGCCCCACTTACTGATTGCATGAGAGGTTCGACTTTTGTTTGGACTCCTGAAGCTAACACATCATTTGAAACGATCAAACATAAACTACTTTCAGCTCAGATATTGACGTTACCTGATTTTTCTGTTGTGTTCGAACTACATTCTGATGCATGTAAGTTTGGTATTGGCGCTGTCCTTAGTCAACAAGGTCGACCAGTAGCGTTTTACAGTGAGAAAATTGCAGGCTCCCGCACTCGCTACAGCACCTATGGTGTTGAATTCTATGCAATAGTTCAAGCCATCAAGCATTAGCGTCATTATCTGTTTCACCAAGAGTTTATTTTTTACACTGATCATGATGCGCTAAAACACTTGGGAAGCCACAAGAAGATCTCTGCTCGTCATGCTGCTTGGATCGCTTTCTTGCAACAATTTGCGTTTGTGATTAAACATCAACCGGGCCGCACAAACAAGGTTGCTGACGCTTTAAGCCGTAGACACTCTCTGCTTGCGACTTTACAAGTCTTTGTTCCCGGTTTTGCTGTCCTTGCAGATTTATATGTAAGTGATCCTTTCTTTGGACGAATCTGGTCAGATATGTAGCAAGGAGTACGTCCAGAGTTTGTCTTGCATGATGGTTATCTCTTTTTTGATAAACGTTTATGCATTCCTGAGGGTAGCTTACGCTTACAACTTATCACGGAACTTCATGGTGAAGGCCACGTGGGTCGAGATAGAACTCTCGAGTTGGTTGATGCGTCTTATTTCTGGCCATCTTTACGTCGGGATGTTACTCGTTTTGTCGAACGTTGCGTTGTGTGTCAGCTCGCTAAAGGACACGCAAGTAACAGCGGACTTTACATGCCTCTACCAATTCCAACGCAGCCTTGGACAGATATAAGTATGGATTTTGTATTGGGCTTGCCTCGAACGCAGCGTGGTCATGATTCAATTTTCGTGGTTGATCGATTCTCGAAAATGACTCATTTTATTACTTGTCGAAAGACGACGGATGCTTTGCACGTGGCTCAATTATTCTTCCGAGAGATATATCGCCTTCATGGAATTCCTTTGTCCATTGTATCTGATCGCGATTCACGCTTTCTAAGCCATTATTGGTGGTCGCTTTGGAAATTGCTTCGCACAAGCCTTGACATGAGCTCTGCTTATCATCCTCAATCTGATGGTCAAACGGAAGTCACTAATAGATATTTGGGAGACATGTTACGCTGTTTAGTAGGTGACAATATCAGATCATGGGATACAATTTTGTGCAAAGCAGAATTCGCCCACAATTATGCTGTTAATAGAAGTACTAAATTCAGCCTCTTTGGTGTCATTTATGGTTTCATTCCGCGTGGACCGGTTGATCTTGGTGTCATTCCTGATGTAACAAGAGATCATGGGCAAGCAATTGATTTTGTTGCTAACTTATCATTCATTCATGCTCAAGTACACGAGAATATGCAAGTCTCTTCAGCAAAGTACAAAGCTGACGCTGATCGCCATCGTCATGATGTTCGTTTTAATGTTGGTGATCACGTCTGGGCTGTGTTAACAAAGGATCGTATTACACCTCGTGAGTATAATAAACTCAAAGCTCGAAAAATTAGACCATTGGAGGTGTTAGAGAGGATTAACGCCAATGCTTATCGTGTCAAACTTCCTCCGGAGATACGTTCTTCTGATGTCTTCAACGTCACATATCTGGTTCCATTTCACGCTCAAGATGACACTAAAGATTTGATGTCGAATCTTTCTCCACCCCGAGCGACCTGATGCAGCATACTTTCCTTTTCTGTTTTGGTTTTGGTTTTATGTTAACTTTCCATTTGCTTTTGATATTTTACTTTTCATAAACTAAGTTTTTCCTTTTCTATTTAGACTTCGATTGTTTTTATTTATAAAGTTGATGTCTTGGCTTGTAAGAACACAACTCATTGAAAAATTAATCAAAGAAGCTTTTGCTCTCTTAATCTCTTGTCTTCGGCTAGAACATCGGTTCTCAACGAACTCAAGACGCGTATTTCTTTTGAGAATTCTTAGACTAAACAATTGAATCCGCAACCTATCGGTTACTTTACATCAGTTGGTATCAGAATCCAGAAGCTTTAGTTCCTCAATTAAAGCACGATCCAAGGTCTTTTATCACGATGGCGCCTCGGAAACCTACCATTGAAGAACAGCAAGAAGAACTCCACTGTACCTTGGAGACGTTTACTGCCGGATTGCAAACCGCACTACTTGTTGCAGTAGAACAAGCCATGACTAGAGTGTTACAAAATTAACGTGATCTGCAACAAGGTGCTCGTCATCCGCAACAACAACACCCAGAAGCAGAGTACGATGATGATCATGAAGATTTCGCAGAAAATCTATTTGCTGTCAATTCATGAGAACAATCAACGTGCAACAGTGGACGATAACAGAGACGAACGTAATGACGACCAACACGTTAACCCTTGTGTCGCGGATAGTCGTGATGTAGCTCGAGCAAATCCAGTTTCACGATGGGAATCTGGATTCAAACTTGATATACCAGAGTTTTCCGGTTCTCTTAATCCCGAGGAGTTTCTTGATTGGTTAAGTTATGTTTAAGAAATTTTGGAGGTTAAAGACGTGCCAGATGCGATGCGAGTCTCGTTAGTAGCTACTCGTTTCAAACATCGAGCCATGGTTTGGTGGCAACAATTGAAAGAATCTCGTCGTCACTCTGGAAAATCTCGAATTGATTCTTGGGAAAGCCTTAAGAAACATATGCGGCGATCTTTTCTTCCGTATAATTATGAACGTACTCTATACAACAAATTGCAGAATTTGAGGCAAGGAAATCGATCAGTGGATGACTATGCTACAGATTTCTTTTCAATGGTTTCACGGACAACGTTGTTAGAAACAGAGGAACACCTCATCTCACGTTTCATTGGTGGTCTACGAGCCCAATTGCAGAACGCTCATCAACAATTCAACCCATCAACCGTCTCGGAAGCTCACCAGCTTGCAATCGCAATAGAGATTCAATTACGTTCTTCTTGGAATTCAACTGGAACCCATAATTGTTTTCCACCTCAAAACCAGATTGAACCCAACACCGGTACTTCGACTGAACAACAGCCAACCAGATTCAATTCACTTCGTCCAGCCCTGTGCAAGACTCAATCGCGACGTCACGACCACCACGAACCAATGCCCTCCGTTGTTTCACGTGTGGCGAACCCGGACATCGCCAGACGGCATATCCCAAACAAGATCGACGTGGTCTGGTTGCTCACGAAACAGACTTTGACGATGAACCGCGTTTTGATGAGTACTCTCCTGATCATATTGATGACGATGATTTTATTCAAGGAGATATTGGTCAAAATTTGGTTTT
>JAHZTW010000002.1:32954395-32972918 GCA_020283515.1 Alliaria petiolata | reverse complement strand
TTCTATCATAGATTCCATCTTATTGTCTTGTGCAGGAGGCTTCTGGTAAGAAGAAGAACCATAGCTTCTCTGGAAGTTGTTGTTCTGAAAAGGCTTCTGGTAAGAAGAAGAACCATAGCTTCTCTGGAAGTTGTTGTTCTGAAAAGGCTTCTGGTAAGAAGAACCATAGCCTTGCTGATTGTTGAACAAATGACTTTGAAATCCAGCACCATTGATGTAGTTAACCTCTTCTTGTTCTGGCTCAAAAGTCTCCACTTCTGCAGCAAACTGAACTTGCCTTTTTCCCACCAAAAGACTGTGTACGTTGTCCAGCTTCCTGTTGACTTCAGCGATATGGGCTCCTCCATTCACTCCAGCGTGTTGTCTTCTTTCGAAGTCTGCGTTCTTGGTGCTGTTACTAGAAGCCAAATTCTCTATAAGCTCTATCGCACCTTCTGGAAATCTTGTGTTGAAGTTGCCATTGCTCGCAGCATCTAGGGCCATCTGGTACCTCCAATCGATCCCGCGGTAGAATATCCCGATAAGCTGCGGCTCGCTGAATCCATGATGTGGGCAGTCCCTCTGGTAAGATCTGAACCTCACCCAAGAAGCCTTGAAAGCTTCAGTGGGTCCTTGAGAGAATGTAGTGATCTTGATCCTCAGCTCCTCGGATCTCGCATCATCAAAGAAATTGCAAAGGAATGCATTCTTTGTATCTTCCCATGTAGTCAAGGATCCTGGTGGCAATTGCTTCAGCCAGTATGATGCATCTCCAGCAAGTGAGTAAGGGAAAAGCTTGCAGAAGAGATAATTATATGTAACTCCATTGGCCTTTATGCTTGAGGCTAGGTCCTCGAATCTCTCAATGTGGTCCATGGGATGCTTATTAGGAAGACCATGGAAGGGATGCTGAGCCACCAATGTGTAGTAAGCAGGCTTCAGCTCGAAGTCATTCCTCTGAAATGCAGGAGGACGGATCGCAGCTCTATTAGCACAGAACTGGTCTGGGCGGTTGTACTCGCTTAATGTTCTTACACGTCCAGCTTCTGCAGGTGCGATTTGCATCGCTAGTTCGACTATGACGGCGCCAGCCTCATCAAGTTTCTGTCCTTGGGCGTTCCTTCTATTGCCCTGAAGGTCAAATAGGTTGCCTTCTGCGTCGCGTACTAGAACCACAATGTCTGCCATCTCTGTCTGCGCACGGTGTCGATCGATACTGTATGTGTCGATCGACGCTGAGGGTTGGTGTCGATCAATGCTAGAGGTGTCGATCGACGCTCGTGCAGATGCTCGGTTTGTGCGTTCGAGATGACCGAGCTCCTGGTTCAATGGGATTAGTTCCTCTTCCTTGTTGCTTCTGGTACTGGGCATGCACCTGAAACCAAAGATAAGAAACTAAATCAGTAACAAAAACAAAAATAAAAAACCTAGACAAAATTCTAATACTAGAAATCTGGAGGCAACTAATCTCCTTCCCCGGAAACGGCGCCAAAATTTGATATGGGTCAAATTTACCTTAAAGCAACTCTCTCAAATTAAGAGATCAGTTGTAGTACTTAGGGATCGAATCCACAGAGAAGGGATAGTCACACAACAAACTTCTAATTTCGAATTAAGCTAAGTGAGAATATGAAACTAAAGACAGAAAGCAATTAAACGATTTAGTAAATTCAGGAGACGAAACGCTAGGTTCAGGGAAATTCTCAGGTGATCTAAATTGCAGGTCTAGACAGAATGTTAGGAATTATTAAGATCTGTTCTCGAACTCGAATCACTAATGTAAAATCAACCAACTCTCGCTGCGAAGATTATCTATGTCTAAACCCTAGAATTCCAAATCTCTTTGCAAATTCTAACAATTCAAACAAGCATTAAAGTTCAGGTTCAATTGTTCACAAAACCCTAAACCAAATCTCTTTGCGAATAGGTATTTTGCTCATCTAACATTAGTTCAGGCAATCAATAATACTCTCGCATCTATTAATTAACCTAAGATCAGATTCTAGGTCGCGAAGCTAGAATAAGCATTAAACACAAATCCAGATGAAGAACTCTAATGATTTTATCCTAACAATATAATTTGACCTAACAATTCATTGATCACCTTTGAAAAACCCTAAACCTAACTAGCAAACTACTCAGACATGGTGAATGAAGCAAACATCATGAATAAAGAAGAATGCATAAAAGAAATCAATAGATAAATAAGGGAGTTCCAAATTTGCTCTAAAGGAGACAAATTCTTCTCTCCAAAAACTCTCTATAAATCTCTCTCTAAATAATTGTAAAATAAAGTGTAGCCTAAACAATGGCTGAAAAATTATATTTATAGGCCTAGGTTCGAATCTTCAATTCCCAAAAGGATTAGGAAAAGTCTTGGAGATTTCCTTTTCTTCAAAATATGGAAACTTCTTGATTCTGGAAATTGGAAAACCTGGTGTCGATCGACACTACATGGTGTCGATCGACACCTTGCGTGTAATTCCAGTCTTGACTTCATCACTTCGTGACTTCATTCCATTAAGCTCCAAAATGCATCCAAATCTCCAATTTATCTTCAATTGTACCTGAACCTGCAAAGACTCTATATAGACTCGAAAATAGCCAAAAGACTATAAAAACACTTATATCATGGTCTAAAAATGGGTAAAAACCATGATATATCACATCGATCGGGTCGCACAAACAAGGTTGCTGACGCTTTAAGCCGTAGACACTCTCTGCTTGCAACTTTACAAGTCTCTGTTCCCGGTTTTGCTGTCATTGCAGATTTACATGTAAGTGAACCTTTCTTTGGACGAATCTGGTCAGATATGCAACAAGGAGTACGTGACCACACAAATACTCGAAAACTACTAAATATACATTAATACCTTAGTGAAATGCTTATTAAAGCATACACTTTCAGGAATACATAGGAAAAAGGGAGAAAAACGGAGCAAAACGGACGTTTTCGGAACATGAGTTTTCTACAAAAGTCTACCATGGGACGGAGGCCTTCCCACCACGAGATCAAGCTGAATTTTGGTGGCAAGATAGCCTTATCAGCTGTCTTTCACTTCGAAGTGATTTGAGTCCAATCCCACGGTTGAATCTCAAGTTACGAAGGAAGTAAGAAGGCCCGTCAGACACATCCTTAGAAGAAGGATGGCCGCGCCATGAAAGGTCAGAAGGCCAACGGCCGGCCCATGAACCCTCCCTCGCGCGGCCAAGTCAAGTGATGCTCCCGAGCCCGTTTGCAAGCCCAAAACAAGCCTGACGGCCACCAAACTTGGTGGAACCCTAAGTGACGCCTGAAAGAACCCAAAGACCTATAAATACTCGCAACTACTCTTATTTTTTAGGGAGAGTTCGAAGTCAGCCACCAAGACCTAACCTAGAAGAGCGCCGCAGCTAAGGAGGAAGAGAAGAGGAGCGAAAGCCATCTTCTCCAGTCCCCAATTTCGTCGCCCTATTCGATACTCTCTTTCATCTCTTTTCTGCACTTTCTTTGCATCGTTATCACTTCCTTTATTTTCTTTTCAAACCTTTGAGATTTTTACTTGTTGCAATGATAATGAATTTCGATTCCATGTCTGAGTAGTCTTTTAGTTGGGTTTCGCAGGGGGTTTCTCAAAGGGATTTCATGGCTTGATTCGATAGGTTGTTAGATCATAGATAGAATACTTTTCACTGTTCTTCGTTTGGATTCTTTCTTATTGCGTAATTCTTGACTGGCCACTTAAGAATCGATTGTAGGATCATTAGAACCGCTAACGCGCTGAATCTCTTGGCCGGACATAGTTTTAAACGAGCAGGCACCGAAGGATGCTTATGCATATCGGCGGTGTGTTGTGAGCTTCATTGAACCTAATCTTATAGCTGATCTTGCTGTGAAGTCGCTACCGAAAGGGGAGCGAACGAGCAGTTTAGGTTTAGGTGTTTGGTTTTCCGAAAGGGAGATCCGACCACTTTCGTGTTTGAGCTTAAGAACCATTAGAATTGATTTGCCTAGATCAAGTGTTTTAATCGTAGAATCACTCCGTGAAATACCCCGAGAGATCCCTGAAACCCAGCGTTACGTTTTATAGTTTTACAAACCATCTTGATTTCCGTTCAGTTACTAAACCATCACCTCTCCAAAACCAACTTTTAATTCTATCGTTCTCATTTGATTTTCTGTTTTATTGGATTCGTTTGAAGCATCATATTCTCTGTGGTTCGACACCCTAAATACTACAACAAACATCTGTGCACTTGCAAGCAATAGGGTTTTAAATTTAAAACTCGAAAACAGACTCTAAAACCTGTTGCATCAAGTTTTTGGTGCCGTTGCCGGGGACTATTGATTTGCTTCTCACAAATTCCTTACGGAAAAATCAACAGAGCGATCACTGAACTACTCGTTTAACTCCTCGTTTTGCAGGTACTTCTCTAATGGGGGATCAAGTTCGAGACCCCGAAGCTCTTGGAGATTCGTTCAACCCGAGCGGAGAACAACGGGTGGAAGAAGAAGAAGATCTGTTGAGCGACGAAGACGAGACGTTCGTCGAGGACGCGCCTGCAATCTCTGAGTTCGACGCTCCTCTCAAGTCCTTCCAAGACCGAAATCCTTTTCGGTTGACACTACCTGAAGGAGACAATTTTGAGATCAAGAAATGCATTATAGACCTGGTTAAGCAGAACCAATACCGAGGGCAACATTGAAGCATTTGAAGGAGTCTGCGCCATTTCCAAGATTAATGGGGACTACCTGAGATGCATGTTGTTCCCCTACTCTTTAGGAGAAAAGGCAAGCAAGTAGTTGAGATCCTTAGCCCCAGCATCCATCACGAACTGGGACGAATGTAGGAAGGTTTTTCTAAACAACTTCTACACTAAATCTCGTTCCTACCTTCTAAGGGATAAGATACTAGGATTCCGGCAGGAAAAGCATGAAACTCTCATCGAAGCGTGGGAGCGATTTAAAGGCTACGAAAGAGACTGTCCACACCACGGATTCACTGACGAACACTTGATCAGCATGTTCTACCAAGGAGTCAACAGGAAACTCCAAGTCGCGCTGGATATCGCGAGCAATGGAGACTTTTCGTCAAAATCAGTAAAAGGAGTGCGACTATTAGTGACCAACATGGCCACTAGCGAGTACAACGGCCTGAACGACCCTGGCCGTGCATCAAGCCAAAAGGAAGAAGCCGAAGCAGACCCCTTGAAGGTCATAATGGGCGCGCTAGCTAAAATGGGCTCAGAACGTTCACAACAGTCAGAAGCCATCCAAGAACTACAGGATTTCCGCATGCGTTACAACTCGGGCCATGATATCGATATAAGGCACTGCCGCGACCTCAACCCCCATCGCGAAAACTTAGAAAGGAGCGTAGTGCGTCATCACGGCGTGGCTCACTCCCGAGATCTAATGGGAGTGAGCCACTCCCTCGACCTTTCAATTCACCGAGACCATTCAGATTGAATTAATAGACTCGAGGACAAGATACAGGAACTCGTGGATTCTTTCGAGAGAACCTCGAGCGATGCTAAGAAAGAAGCTGAACGTAATCGCCATGAGGCGAATGGCAAGATCGAGCACCTCGCTTTGAAAATATGAAAAGTGGCGAAAGAAAACGAAAGGCTAACCAAAGGAGAAAGAAAAATGGTGAAACCAGAAGAAGAATACAAGGAGGGGAAAGACTGCTATGACACCGTGAAGGCAGTAGAGCTTAGAAGCGGGCTAACCTACAGGGAACCCGAATTCCCAAAGGATAAGGAAGCAGTGGAAAAGGCGAAGGACAGCGGCGGCGAAGATCAAGTAGTCAGATATATAGAACAAGACAGCGTCAATAGGGAAGCCGTGACGGAAGACATCCCATAGGAAGAAGGAACACCACCACCGCCAACACGAGTCCACGCACCCAAAGCACCATATCCACGCTGTCTAAGCACGCCCAGGAAGGAGAGAGAAAGAGCAAAACTGTAGGAGCTGATAGGACAACTCTCTATGAGACTACCTTTCATAGAGGCCTGCGCATGATCCCGACACTAAGAAGATACATGAAGAGTATTCTAACTAACTCTCTCACCCTCGAAGAGGGAGTTACGATGATCACGCAAGAATGCAGCTCGGTCATCAAGAACCTTCCCCCTCGGAAACGTGAAGACCCCGGAAGTTTTGTACTCTCCTGTTCGATTGGAGAGGAAGTGTTTAAGCGAGCTCTATGCGACTTGGGGTCAAGCATAAACATGATGCCACTCTCTGTAGCAAGACGCCTCAGGTACTATGAATTCCTACCTACAAAAATTACCCTATTCCTAGCTGATAGATCGACCAGGCAGCCCGTCGGAATCTTGGTCGACGTCCAAGTCATCATCGGGGACTGCGCAATTCCAACCGACTGCGTGGTGCTAGATATCGAAGAGGAACCTCGGGACCCTCTCATTCTCGGCTGCCCATTCCTCTCTACCGCAGGAGCAGTCATCAACGTCCCAAAAGGAAAGATAGAACTACACCTGGAAAACCTCGTTATGAACTTCGATATGAACAAAGATCTTAGGAAGCCTACCCTGGACGGGCAAGTCTTTCGCATCGACGAGCTCCCAGGAGCTGTGGAAGAAATATACGAGGAGATTCTTATGGACGACCCGCTGGAGGTAGCCCTGACAAACACAAACACCGCAAGCGACCCCAGTCGCGAGAAAACTAAAAGCTGTACGAGAATGCTTGACCAGACATAACCCCACGTCGGACCCGCCCCCTTTCTGGATCTAGGGGACAAAGAACGCAAGCCTTTACCACCAAAGGACGCCAGAGGAACAATTTCAGACTCTTGGAACCCACTCAAAGCGCCAAAGGTTGAGCTGAAGCCGCTACCGGACGGGCTAAGGTATGCATTTCTGGGACGAGATTCGACTTATCCAGTGATCATAAATTCTACCCTAAACAATGTCGAAGCAACACTGTTGCCCTACGAGCTACGAAAACACAGGAGAGCGATATGATACTCTTTAGACGACATTCTTGGGATATCTCCAGACCTCTACATGCATAAGATCCATTTGGAGGAAAACACTAAAAACTCGGTTGAACAGCAGAGGAGGCTCAACCCGAACTTAATGGAGGTAGTCAAAAAGGAAGCAATGAAGCTTTTGGAAGCGGGAATCATATACCCAATCTCATACAACACGTGGGTAAGTCGGTTCACATGGTCCCAAAAAAGGAGGAGTTATTAAAAGCGACAAGGACGAGATGATCGCTACGAGAACCCTGACCGGCCATCGAATGTGCATTGATTACCGGAAGCTAAACACGGCGACCAGGAAGGATCACTTCCCGCTGCCATTCATCGACCAGATGCTAGAAAGGTTAGCAAACCATCAGTACTATTGTTTTCTTGACGGGAATTCTGGATTTTTTTCAGATCCCAATACGGCCGGAGGATCAGGAAAAGATGACCTTCACGTGCCCTTACGGAACATTCGCGTACCGGCGGATGCCGTTTGGCCTCTGCAATGTTCCTGCGACATTTCAAAGGTGCATGCTATCAATCTTTACTGTTTATATTGAGACATTTATGGAAGTTTTCATGGACGAATTTTCAGTCCACGGACCGTCCTTCCAAGAATGTCTGAGTAATTTAAGGAAGGTCCTACAAAGATGCGAAGATAAGCACCTAGTTCTGAACTGGGAGAAGTGCCATTTCATGGTGCGAGAGGGCATAGTGCTCGAACATAAGGTCTCCGCAGAAGGGATCGAGGTTGATAAAGCAAAGATAGAAGTCATGACAAGCCTGCAGCCACCATCAAACGTCAAAGGGTCACGCAGGGTTTTACAGGAGATTCATCCAAGACTTCTCAAAGATAACAAGGCCACTAATCCGTCTCCTTTGCAAGGACGCAAAATTCAAATTCGACGAAGAGTGCCTGCAAACCTTCCACAAGATCAGAGAAGCTCTGGTGTCAGCTCCAGTAGTACAACCACCTGATTGGGACCAGCCATTTGAGATTATGTGTGACGCCAATGATTATGCAGCGGGAGCAGTGCTGGACAGAAGAGAGATAAGAAATTGCACGCAATCTACTATGCGAGCAGGACCCTGGACGACACCCAATGCAACTACACGACAACAGAGAAGGAGCTCTAGCTATCGTGTTTGCATTCGAAAAATTTCGTCAGTAACTGGTCGGATCAAAAGTCATAGTGCACACCGATCACGCAGCAATCAAGCATATAATGACAATGAAAGACACGAAACCTAGGCTGATTAGGTGGGTTCTTCTACTCCAAGAATTCGACATGGAGATAAGAGACCGAAGAGGAGCTGATAACGGAGCAGCCGATCACCTTTCAAGAGTACAATACAAGGATACGACCCCCATAAACGACGGTCTCCCTGAAGAAATCTTGAACGCAATCAATGCAGTGCCCACAACTGAAGAGCCGACAATGAGACATCCTCCTATGGCGCATTCCGTAGCATGCAACACGCCATGGTTCTGACACATCGCGAACTATCTTGTGGCTGACATCAAACCACCTCAGTTCGTGGGATACAACAAGAAAACGTTTCTGCGAGACTCACTCAAATACTTTTGGGACGAGCCATATCTCTACAGACAATGCACAGACGGATTATTCAGAAGATGCGTAGCGGAGGAAGAAGTCGAAGACATACTGCACGGATGCCACAGATCGGCCTACGCGGGACACTTCGCCAATTTCAAGACCGTCTCTAAGGTACTGCAAGCTGGATTCTGTGGCCGACCATGTTTAAGGACACGCATACTTTCATCTCAAAATGCGACGCTTGCCAAAGGATGGGGAATATCAGCAGAAGAAATGAGATGCCACAAAACTTCATCCTCGAAGTATAGGTATTTGATGTGTGGGGAATCGACTTCATGGGACCGTTCCCAACCTCTTACGGAAATCAGTACATCCTCGTGGCCGTCGATTATGTCTCTAAGTGGGTGGAAGCAATAGCCAGCCCAACAAACGACGCTAGCGTAGTTGTCAAGATGTTCAAAACGATCATTTTTCCCCGTTTTGGAGTCCCAAGAGTTGTCATAAGCGATGGAGGAACGCACTTCATAAACAGAATCTTTGATAACCTGTTGAGGAAAAATGAAGTAAGGCACAAGGTAGCATCCCCATAACTTCCACAAACGAGCGGACAAGTAGAGATCTCCAACAGAGAAATCATGTCGATCCTGCAAAAGACGACTGGCATCCACCGGAAGGATTGGTCGGCCAAGCTAGATGATGCTTTATGGGCCTATAGGACATCATACAAGACGCCTTTGGGAACAACCCCGTTTCATTTAGTATACGGGAAAGCATGTCACTTGCCAGTTGAAATCGAATACAAGGCGCAGTGGGCTATCAAAAAGATAAATTTCGACCTAAAGGCAGCCAAAGATAGGCGACAAATCCAAGTACATAAGCTGGGCGAAATGAGATATAAGGCCTACGAGAGCTCTAAAATATACAAGGAAAGGACCAAGGCCTACCATGATAGGAAGATCTCCCGCGCACATTCGCAGCTAATGACCAAGTCCTACTATTCAACTCTCGGCTGAAACTCTTCCCAGGGAAGCTAAGATCAAGATGGTCAGGACCGTTCAAGATAAAAGAAGTTAAACCATATGGGGCGGTCACGCTCTAGGATAAGAATGGAGGTTCCTTCACCGTAAATGGGCAACGAATCAAGCCATACCTAGCCACGCTTGAAGACATAAGAGAGACGATGCACTTAGACGACGCATTAGTCGCCTGATGCACAGAAAAGTCTAGCTAAAAGACTATAAACAAGAGCGCCTCAATGGGAGACAACCCATTTTAGGTACTCTCTTTCTCATCCCCTTAACCATACTAATTTTTAGTTTTTGTTTTTTCTTAGTTTACAGCATTTTCATAAACCCCAAAAACACAAAAAAAAAAAATCAGAAAAACCAGAAAAGAACAAAAAGATGAAGAAGGAGGCTCGAAGAACACTCGCCGGGCGACGAACTGCCCGTGAGCCGGCCAGAAGGAGCCTGGCCGCGTGACGAGCAAAGATGGCGTGGAGACGAGACGCCTGGATGCGGCCGCGACAACTCGTCGCGCGGCCGGCCGCCGTTCGAGACGTTCCCCATCCCGATCTCACCAAACCGGATCTCCTTCAACCTATCTCAAGCCTTTCAAGCATCCTCCTTGATTCAATGGCCTGAACACGTCCCAAAGACCGCAAAGATCACTTCCACAACCGTGGCACATTGCTGTTGCATCCAAGACGGCGAGACAAGACAAGACTCTATCCAAGTCAAGTTAAGTCAATAATCCATCTCTCTACTTACTTCGTCCAGCACGTTCAACAGACCTGTATCCATGAAGACGAAGAAGAATACAACGGTTTTAGAGGATGAAGACCGTTGTGCAAGCTCCAGAAGGAAGAAGATGCAACTTCCTTCACCAAACCGTGAAGAGAAAAGTTCCCGAAGACTAGCTTCTCTCTTCCGCGACAAAGACCTTTACCGAAGCCAAGTAAGGATTTCATATGGCATTGAAGTTCATACTAGCAACACCTGTCTTTCGGGATCCCGAACAGATCACTGGATAGGCTAGCATATACTCAAACTTCTAGTCAAGTTTCTGAGGTGACGCAATCTTAAAGACGCAAGGACGGAAGATTTTCCATCTCTCATTCATGGTGTTAACAAAGGTCAAGGAACCAATACGAGTACTCAACAACCGGAGTACCTGTTCTTCAACAAAGGCGAGCCCATCACCACCACCAAACACCTATCACCACCCTCATCCATCACCACCACACGCCCATCACCACCATATGAAGCAAGGAAGCTCAATCGCGCAGCACATTTCCTTTCGAGCTAAGTTTTCGATTTCTTTTGTTCAAATAAATCGATTCTAAGCAGGGACATAAGGAGAATAATCAAGTCCTTAGCTCAATCATAACACACGCCCATCCACCCATACCAATCCCAACGCCACTTTCAAGTAAGTCTTCACAAGCTTGTACTTGAATTCACCTATCTTTTTCACCTCAACTCGATTTAAACAAACTGGGGACAGTTTGATTTAAGTCTGGGGGGGTTTCTGATATTACTAACTTTACTTTTATTTGATGAGTCTTATGCATACTTACATCATTTATCGAGTCGTTTTATAGAGTCAAAACTTTTATTTCTTTTAGTCGGAAACTATAAACTTTGCTAGGTACAAGTCGTTTCGAACAAGGAACCTTAATGACCATTCTCACGGGTTTAGAAACAAGGTTTACTAAGTTGAACACTGTGAGTGGATCATTCCAACGGAGAAAGTTCTAATCTCTAGAGTACTCGAAGGATATTGCGTTGACTCCGCACCTAATGAATCAAAACTTCTCGTCAAGGGGCTTGAGGTACTTCGAACTTTGCTCCTCTTTTAGATTCTAGCATGACTAAGTAGATGCAATGCAACCTCTCCTTTATCTTCCCTTACTGTCAGAAAAAAAAAAAATTGAAAGAAAGGCCTTAGTTTGAGGATGGCGACTCGAGTCCCTTAAAGGACCATGACGGTTTGCAGACATCATGAAAGCTTCGAAGAAGTGATAATTCTCAAGCTAAGAAGAAAAGAAAAAAAAATAGAAAAGAAAGTCGATAGAAAAAATAAAATGATACCTGATATATCATGGTTTTTACCCGTTTTTGGACCATGATATAAGTCTTTTTATAGAGTCTTTTGGTCTTTTTAGAGTCCTATTAGAGTCTTTGCAGGTTGGACTACGTTTGGAGCTAAATGGAAGATTATGGAACCTTTTGGATAATTTTGGAGAAGCAGCCAAAGTGATGATGTTGAGAGAGTGGATTTACACGCACAGTGTCGATCGACACTCTCTGTGTCGATCGACACCAGGATTTCCAATTTTCAGAAGCGTGAAGTTTCCAGTTTTTGAAGAAAATGAAATCTGCAAGACTTTTCCTAATCTTTCAAGGAATTGAAGATGGGAACCTAAGCCTATAAATATAGTTTTTCAGCCATTGTTTATGTACAAGCTCATACTTTAAGAATCATAGAAGTTTAAGTTTTTGGAGAGAAGAATTTGACTCCTTTAGAGCGGATTTGGAACTCCTTTATTTTCTTCTATTGATTTATTTTATGCTTTCTATTCTAATTATGATTTTTGTTTCATTAATCATGTCTGAGTAGTTTGCTAGTTAGGTTTAGGGTTTTTCAAAGGTGATTGATGAATTGTTAGGTCGAATTAAATTGTTAGGATAAAATCATTAGAGTTCTTCATCTGATTTGTGTTTAATGCTTATTCTAGCTTCATGACCTAGAATCTGATCTTAGGTTAATTAATAGATGCGAGAGTATTATTGATTGCCTGAACTAGTGTTAGATGAGCAAAATATCTATTCGCAAAGAGATTTGGTTTAGGGATTTTGTGAACAATCGAACCTGAACTTTAATGCTTGTTTGAATTGTTAGAATTTGCAAACAGATTTGGAATTTTAGGGTTTACACATAGATAATCTTCGCAGCGAGAGTTGGTTGATTTTACATTAGTGATTTGAGTTCGAGAACGGATCTTCATTATTCCTAACATTCTGTCTAGACCTGAAATTTAGATCACCTGAGAATTTTCCTGAACCTAGCGTTTTGTCTCCTGAATTTACAAAGTTTTTTAAATTGCTTTCTGTCTTTTAATTTAATCTTTTTACCAGGCATAATCTGAATTTAGAAACCTTAGAGTAGCATCTACTTCCCTTGGGATTTCGATACCCATTATACTACGATTGCATTTGTTGTGCACTTGCAGTAGTTTTATTAGGGTAAAACTTGAGCCCTATCAATACCCTAGAAAAGTAGGGAGAAATCGACTAAGGGAAGAGAAAATAGAAGAGTTGTGTCTGAAATGTCTTTGTCTAGATGTTTGGAAGAGAAGAGTATAATGTCTCGTCGACCAATACTCCCTCGATAGACACCGCACGCCTAAATGAATAAAGAAGTCAACAAGAGAGAGCTCGAAATACTCAAAGGGACCATGAAGCGTATCCGGGAAGGGTGAAAAGCTCAAGGTAACTAGACCCAAACGCCTTGAAGCTGAATTCCGAGTTACGTGGCTCAAACAGTTCGATTGCTAAACTTGATGAGTTCCCGAGTATTGGTGAGTTTCCACGTTTTCAAACCTCTTTTCCTTACTTAGATTTCTGTTTTGTTTGAGGACAAACAAAGGTTTAAGTCTGAGTGTCTATTTTACCCATTTTTACCATGCATATTTTACCCATTTATACCATCATAAGTGTATTCTTTAATAAGCATTTCACTAAGGTATTAATGTATATTTAGTTTTCGAGTATTTGTGTGTCCAAGACTCTTTTCAGGAATACTTAGGAAAAAGGGAGAAAAACGGAGCAAAACGGACATTTTCGGAACATGAGTTTTCTACAAAATTCTAGCATGGGAAGGAGGCCTTCCCACCATTAGATCAAACTGAATTTTGGTGGTAAGATAGCCTTATCAACTGTCTTTCACCTCGAAGTGATTTGAGTCCAATCCCACGGTTGAATCTCAAGTTACGAAGGAAGCAAGAAGGCCCGTCAGACACATCCTTAGAAGAAGGATGGCCGCGCCATGAAAGGTCAGAAGGCCAACGGCCGGCCCATGAACCCTCCCTCGCGCGGCCAAGTCAAGTGATGCTCCTGAGCCCGTTTGCAAGCCCAAAACAAGCCTGACGGCCACCAAACTTGGTGGAACCCTAAGTGACGCCTGAAAGAACCTAAAGACCTATAAATACTCGCAGCTACTCTTATTTTTTAGGGAGAGTTCGAAGTCAGCCACCAAGACCTAACCTAGAAGAGCGCCGCAGCTAAGGAGGAAGAGAAGAGGAGCGAAAGTCGTCTTCTCCAGTCCCCAATTTCGTCGCCCTATTCGATACTCTCTTTCATCTCTTTTCTGCACTTTCTTTGCATCGTTATCACTACCTTTATTTTCTTTTCAAACCTTTGAGATTTTTACCTGTTGCAATGATAATGAATTTTGATTCCATGTCTGAGTAGTCTTTTAGTTGGGTTTCGAAGGGGGTTTCTCAAGGGGATTTCATGGTTTGATTCGATTAGGTTGTTAGATCATAGGTAGTATAATTTTCACTGTTCTTCGTTTGGATTCTTTCTTATTGCGTAATCCTTGACTGGCCACTTAAGGATCGATTGTAGGATCATTAGAACCGCGCGAGCGCTGAATCTCTTGGCCGGACATAGTTTTAAACGAGCAGGCACCGAAGGATGCTTATGCATATCGGCGGTGCACTGTGAGCTTCATTGAACCTAATCTTATAGCTGATCTTGCTGCGAAGTCGCTACCGAAAGGGGAGCGAACGAGCAGTTTAGGTTTAGGTGTTTGGTTTTTCGAAAGGGAGATCCGACCACTTTCTTGTTTGAGCTTAAGAACCAGTAGAATTGATTTGCCTAGATCAAGTGTTTTAACCGTAGAATCACTCCGTGAAATACCCCGAGAGATCCCTGAAACTCAGCGTTCCGTTTTATAATTTTACAAACCATCTTGATTTCCGTTCAGTTACTAAACCATCACCTCTCCAAAACCAACTTTTAATTCGATCGTTCTCATTTGATTTTCTGTTTTATTGGATTCGTTTGAAGCATCATAGTCTCTGTGGTTCGACACCCTAAATACTACAACGCACATATGTGCACTTGCAGGCAATAGGGTTATAAATTTAAAACTCGAAAACAGACTCTAAAACATGTTGCATCAGTACGTTCAGAGTTTGTCTTGCATGATGGTTATCTCTTTTGTGATAAACGTTTATGCATTCCTGAGGGTAGCTTACGCTTACAACTTATCACGAAACTTCATGGTGAAGGCCACGTGGGTCGAGATAGAACTCTTGAGTTGGTTGCTGCGTCTTATTTCTGGCCATCTTTACAGCGGGATGTTGCTCGTTTTGTCGAACGTTGCGTTGTGTGTCAGCTCGCTAAAGGACACGCAAGTAACAGCGGACTTTACATGCCTCTACCAATTCCAACGCAGCCTTGGACGGATATAAGTATGGATTTTGTATTGGGCTTGCCTCGAACGCAGCGTGGTCATGATTTAATTTTTGTGATTGTTGATCGATTCTCGAAAATGACTCATTTTATTCCTTGTCGAAAGACGACAGATGCTTTGCAGGTGGCTCAATTATTCTTCCGAGAGATATATCGCATTCATGGACTTCCTTTGTCCATTGTATATGATCGCGATTCACGCTTTCTAAGCCATTTTGGCGGTCGCTTTGGAAATTGCTTCGCACAAGCCTTGACATGAGCTCCGCTTATCATCCTCAATCTGATGGTCAAACGGAAGTCACTAATAGATCATTGGGAGACATATTACGTTGTTTAGTAGGTGACAATATCAGATCATGGGATACAATTTTGTGCAAAGCAGAATTCGCCGACAATCATGCTGTTAACAGAAGTACTAAATTCAGCCTCTTTGGTGTCATTTATGGTTTCATTCCACGTAGACCGGTTGATCTTGGTGTCATTCCTGATGCAACACGAGATCATGGGCAAGCAATTGATTTTGTTGCTAACTTATCATTCATTCATGCTCAAGTACACGATAATCTGCAAGTCTCTTCAGCAAAGTACAAAGCTGACACTGATCGCCATCGTCGTGATGTTCGTTTTAATGTTGGTGATCACGTCTGGGCTATGTTAACAAAGGATCATTTTCCACCTCGTGAGTATAAAAAACTCAAAGCTCGAAGAATTGGACCATTGGAGGTGTTAGAGAGGATTAACGCCAATGCTTATCGTGTCAAACTTCCTCCAGAGATACGTTCTTCTGACGTCTTCAACGTCAAACATCTGGTTCCATTTCACGCTCAAGATGACACTGAAGATTCGAGGTCGAATCTTTCTCCACCCCGAACGACCTGATGCAGCATACTTTCCTTTTCTGTTTTGGTTTTGGTTTTATGTTAACTTTCCATTTGGTTTTGATATTTTACTTTTCATAAACTAAGTTTTTCCTTTTCTATTTAGCCTTCGATTGTTTTTATATATAGAGTTGATGTCTTGGCTTGTAAGAACACAACTCATTGAAAAATTAATCAAAGAAGCTTTTGTTCTCTTAATCTCTTGTCTTCGGCTAGAACATCGGTTCTCAACGAACTCAAGACGCGTATTTCTTTTGGAAATTTTTAGACTAAACAATTGAATCCGCAACCTATCGGTTACTTTACATCTTATATCAATTACTAGATGATCAATCTAGCAATATGCATTAAGGACAGGGAAGACAGATAATTTACTTCTACTCAATGTAAGTACCTATCTACCAAATTATGATAAATTCTTTTTAGAACTCATTCAAGTTATTCCTATTTATAATATTGACCAATGTAATTTATGCTAAAACAACAACAGACTTTAATCTTATTAGAATAGCTTTGTTGGTCGTTTATGTAATAAATTAATAACTAATTTATTAATATGACGGACTTATGAAACTATATTGTGGTAAACTTATCGTCAATTTATTCATTTTTTCTCGAGATATTAAATGTTTACTCGTTTTTCCCCCAACAGCTTGTTCACACCTTAAATTCGAAGATTTTATAATCATTGAAAAAAATAATCAAATGTCGGTCGAATTAAGTAAGTGTAAAACCTTCACCAACCAGCTAGCTGATTCAATAGAAACAAACAAACAAATGTCGGTCGAATTAAGTAAGTGTAAATTATTCATACACATTTAATAATTTCTTTCAGACTGATTTTGTTTTGAAAACCAAGCACTAATCAAAATTGTCTTATATTATGCTCTCTATCTCCGACTTTGTTGGAAGTTTCATACTATATAATTTTTTTTTTTGAACATTTTCTTTTATATACTATATGTTACAATACAATATACATAAAGTCAAGAATATCAGCTCCATCTTTTCAGATAGCATTGTCTCCGATGGACAATTCATGCAACTCTGAATATAATCAACTTGTAAGCTTTCCTGAATTGCTTAACTTTCTCCATTTTGTTCTTAATTTGACTGTTTCAAAAACAGCAATAAGAATATGGAACTTTTTGTTTTGTTCAGCAATGGCAGATAATGATGAACTTATCTACACCCGAAGAACTTAACAATCTTCTCTCTTTACCATCTCTACAAACCATGGAGCAGCAACTCTACAACCACCAGTCTTCAGTAGTAACCGCTTTGGACGCAGAAGAAGCAAAACAAGTCAAAAGCAGAAGCTACATGAATACTAGTACGAACCAATGCTCAAGCGGTTTTGGTGATTATGGGGTTATGGGAAACTTGCAGCCCAAGCAAGAATCTACTCTATTGGTTCAGAGTAACGTGTCACGTGGGGTTTCACAAGCGAGAGACCACATAATCGCTGAACGCAGACGCAGAGAAAAGCTGAGCCAACGCTTCGTTGCTCTATCTACCCTCGTCCCTGGCCTTAATAAGGTACAAAAACTATCTCATTACTCATCATCATCATCTACTTGTGAGGACCTGCCAAGGGCCGGGCCTGAGCATAGCCGGTGAAAGATTGGTCTCGGCCCCCAAATTTTAAAAGTCATACATGTACTATTTGGCCTCCAAATCATAACCAAAAGTTTTTTTATTAAAATTTGTATTAAACTGTCTGTGATCCCATATATCTGGACCGGTCCTAGACCTGCCCGAAGGGTTTCGGCCAATCATAACAAACCTGGTCTTAGGTGATTCATAATTCATCATCATTTTATGTATTGATGTTTTTTTTGTGGTGTTAATTGGGCTTGTAGACGGACAAGGCGTCAGTGCTTGGGGGCACAATAAAGTACCTGAAACATTTGCAAGATAGAGTTAGGTTTCTTGAGGAGCAAGCCAGCCAGAAAACCATTGAATCGGTAGTGTTTGTGAAGAAGTGGAGTCTCTCCACGGCAGATACAGAGCACGATTGTATTGCATTGCCGGAGATCGAAGCTAAATTGTCTGGTAAAAATGTTCTGATAAGAGTTCACTGTGGAAAGACGAAAGGGGTTGTGGAGATCACTATGGCTGAAATAGAAAAGCTTAAACTGACAGTAATAAACAGCAGTGTCATCACTTTTGGATCGAATTCTCTTCATCTCACCATTATTTCTCAGGTTAGTTTTCCCTTTTCCTGTTTTTAGTTAAGCTTTTGGATTGTTTAACTATTAAAAATGACTACAAATTAAACCTTGCACATAGTTCGACACCAAAGCCTTTTTTTTTTTTTTACACTTTTCATACATGAGTAATTTTCAATATATTTGTCTTAATGATATATATGTTGATCTTTTGTAAAAAAAAAGAGAATATTTCGCCTCTTTTTTTCTTTCTCTGGCATCGGAACTTTTTAGCACATTATGGTCAACCCATGGTCGGTTGAATTGATTATATATATCTACTGGTTTCATACCACAACATTTTATATTCGATTAAAATCATTATAGACTTTTTTTTCTTTTTTAGATCCAATTTAAACTTTTCGAGTCAATATTTGTAGCCAGTCTCTTTTGAATTTATGGGAATTTAGCAAGAATAAACAAGAAAAATTTAATATT
>JAHZTW010000002.1:32840497-32953745 GCA_020283515.1 Alliaria petiolata | reverse complement strand
GGCTTTCCGGCTTTTAGTGTTGTTCTAGGTTGTTAACCATGCGGCGTTATCTCCCCAAAGCAACCTTCTGATTATATACGTATTATTCTATCAATCGATAAGCACGGGTGGGGTTCCTGGATCGGTCTCGACCGGGAGGAAGGCAGGCGGATAGCTCTCTTGAGCGTGCCCTGTGTTCTATATAGATAGATCTATATAGATAGATTGTTTGTGCACATGTTCCCAGGTAGGACGGGAAACCAACCACTGGTTAGGCTAAAGCAAAGAAATATATATTCGTATTAAACCTGACTCAAAGCAAGGAACTTCATACCTTTATGAAACCTGGTTCAAAGCAACGAACTCCGCTCTCTCCCGTGGGCACATTCCTATTATAGTAGACGGGGACTTCTCTCTTTATTCCTATGTGTGCTTGACTTGACTCCTCTGAATGAAGAACAATGACTTTTAGCCTCTTTTGCCCCACTGGCAAGAACGAACTTCTATGTGTTAAGCAAAGAAGAACAGAAGATCTATTCCAGTAGTTAGCTAGAATCTTGGACGTCCGGGGACCTACTTCGCGGGATCGCCTTACGTAGAAGGACCTGAACCGCACGGGGCGAAGTTTCTTTGGGCGGCGTTTTCTCGATTGATATCTAAAGTGACTGGAATGCAAATCTTCTTATATAAGGAATTACAGGAGGTGCAAATAATCTTCCTTTTTCACCTCGAAATTATCGAAACCAATATTTGGACATCCCGAGATGGCAGAGGGAAAAGCACATCAGAAAACTAAAGGGTGAAATTCTCATATATCGTAGGTTTTGTCTTCAAACGATGAAAATTAGGTGAGAAAGCACATCGGTATAATATGGGGAAATCTTCCCATTAGGGCAGATGGGAAGAAAGACCATTACTCTATTATGGCATAAATGAGTCCTACTTCTAAAACACC
This sequence comes from Alliaria petiolata, assembly GCA_020283515.1. Classification (NCBI taxonomy): domain Eukaryota; kingdom Viridiplantae; phylum Streptophyta; class Magnoliopsida; order Brassicales; family Brassicaceae; genus Alliaria; species Alliaria petiolata. Next base: position 32,952,811 of record JAHZTW010000002.1, on the reverse strand, counting down.
GGGGTTCTCGAGCACCTTGAAACAATACTTCAGAAGCCTTTCTCCGTCGGCTTCACGTCATCAGCAACACTGGGCATTGGACTTTATTTATTGGAGACGTAGACCCAATGACCTGGATTCAGGGTTTCAATAGGAGCCTTAGCTCGTTTACTTCGGCACGGAATCCTTTGAACAATACTATACCTCATAATAGAATACTTTCTTCGTCGACTTAACTGCCATATTCAACAACAGATCGACCGGGCATTGGACTTCGAACGCTTTACTTCCACGACAGAAAACCACTAATAATACTGGGGAAGCCTTGGCCCTAGACGTAGACTTCCCATGACATCACGCTCCCATGCCTCTCTTCGTCCATACTATACTATGGCCCCAGATGTCGAACCAGTGACTTGAATTACACAACTAATAATCCCGGGCTACCTTCGCCCTTCATCACATAACTTACTTACCACCACAGACCGGGACTTCCTTTGCCCCAGTCCTCAGTACAAGACGTCGAACCAGTGAACCGTATGAAGCAACACCTCACTATTAATTGGCCTTGGGGGAGGAAAGACAGTCCTATCATTTATAACAAACCCATCCATCGATCAAAACAAGAACAAGGAACTCCACTCTCTATTATAGTATGCGTACGCACGTGTGTGACTTAACAAGCCAGAAAAACCCATCCATTAGCAAACACATTCCTCTCNCAAATTTTTGGTTATCAACCGATAATTATTCTCCTATCATACGGTCATTGGTATGGTCACTCTATTAGAAGAAACAATTTTCATCAAAAATTCACTTATTTTCATCTATCTTTGTCAGTATATGGTAGTATCCCTGAAAATGTAGGGACGGAACCGTATTTATCCTGAATTTCGCATCCCAATCCCTTTTCCGTTTAAAAGAATTCTCAATCAGGACCATTTATTTTATTCAAACAGGCACATAAAAAGAATGGGTACGAGATCATATACATTAATTACCTGTTCAAAAAAAAAATCTATATATATATATATATATTTATTAGTTTTCCCAAAACTTTCCGAATTTTTCCGAAATTATCCAAAATATATGTCTTGAAGTTGATCTTTACCTAAATTACTATGAGTTGGAGAAGAGATTTTGGGTAAGGAAATTTCTCAAACACGTTTTGTTCTTATCGGATTCCCATATTTCCAATTCTCATCACGAGTTCTGAAATTTTTAAGGACACATATATGTGCTTAAGTTATTTGTTTTTCGAAAGTTATGTATACCGATTTTGTAATTTTTATTAAATATCAATGAAATTTTAGACATAAAATATAATATAATAAAAAAGATATTTTTTAAAAAGAGTATTTGATAGTATTCTACAAATAATCATGATTTATAAAAATAATCATAATTTTCTAAATAAAAAATGATCATTTAATTCCCCAAGTTTTTTTAATTATGCAGATTAATTCTCCAACTTTCAATTTGCCAAATTAATTCATCGAATTTATGTTGACTTTGTAAAATTTGACTGAGAAAAGTCAACGATAATGTTTCGGTTTTTTTCGTTAACGTTGACTTTTCTCATGTTTAAATTTGTGCAGTCAACTCAAATTTGAGGAATTAATCTGCACAAACGATACTTAAAGAATAAAAATACCGATTGTAAATACTTTAGGAATTAAATGAGCAATTTTCCACTTTTTAGCACATTATGGTCAAACCCATGGTCGGTTGAATTGATTATATATATATATATATATATATATCTACTGGTTTCATACCACAACATTTTATATTCGATTAAAATCAATTTGTAGACTATATTTCCTTTTTAGATCCCATTTAAACTTTCCGAGTCAATATTTGTAGCCAGTCTCTTTTGAAAATGGGAATTTAGCAAGAATAAACAAAAAACATTTAATATTAAAAGGACTAACCATATGTTTGGCATGGGTCTAGTATTATGCATATATTGTATATTAAATACAAAACTACCATGCAGTTTAAACCGAGATGAGAGGACGTGATGACATAACCACACAATAGAGTGGCAACAATAAAAAGTAAAGAACGCTAGTGGAACGAAATGATTTATGAGTGTTTTACGTAAAGAGACACTTTGAGGAGTTTGTATTTAATTTTAGATACTTTTTGAAAGTGAGGCACTTCTTTGTGTTTTTGGTATAGACAAAGTTCCTTTTATCCTCTCAGTCAATTTTATTTGCAAAATTACTGCACCCTAGACGTCAGCGAGATAAAAAAAAAATCGATAGTGGTTTTATTGATTTTTCTACGGTGGTGGTTGCGATTTTTTTGGGTTTCCATCCTCGCTACTTTTCGATTTGTTGGGTATAACCCCAATTATGCTAGGGTCGACATAAATTGAGTTGTTTTGGTTCCATGCCAACTAAACGGAGAAAGATATGTCACCGACTGTAACGCCGATCCTGTGTTTTTTGCTTGGTGAGATTTTGAGTCGATATTGTGTTGATTGTTAGGATAGAATCTGAAACACGATCTCGGTGCAGATCGAGTTAGCTTTGTTTAATCAGGTGTCGGTGGAGAAAGCTCTTGGTTTCTGCCGTTGTGGAGAAAAGTTTTTTTCCGGTGATTTCAATAAACGAGCCTGACTTAAAACGAAAGTGGGTTTGGGAATGGTTTGTACGGAGTTACGACTAACGTGTGGACAATCAACGATGGACAAACATGCGTAGCTATGTTGTGTGTTCGACGAATTTCTTTGTTCATCGAATTTGGTAACTTTGGATGAGAACGGTATGGACAGGACTACAAATTTCTTTGTTCATTGATCTAATTGAAGTCGTTGTCGAGGCTGAATTTACAAAATTGATAGTTGCCCTTTGTTTTGTTTTTGGTCATATGAACGTGAATTTCTAGATTTGAAATCGACGAGATCGGAGCTCACCAGAAGTTTCCGAAGCTCAAAACCGAAGAAGAACTTGATCTTCCGTCTCTTTTGCAATACGACATAGATTTTACCGGCGTTGTTGAAACTCTGGCAAACTCGATGGTCTCGATGCATAGCATCGATGAACAGGTTGTCGTGGACACCTCGGTGGACAACTATCGGTGGACAGGTTTCCGTGGACACCTCAGTAGACAGGTTGCCGTGGGCACCTCAGTGGACATGTTGCCGTGGACACCCCAGTGGACATATCGGTGGACATATTGCAGTGGACAAAAAGTGATGGACATCATATCTTGTTCTAAACTTGTTTAACAAAATGATTGTGAGGCTGATACGTGAGATTGACGTGGACACGTTCTTGGGGCTAGGTTGGCGTGGACATAAATTCTTCTCTGTCACAACCTTTATCTCTTCAAACTTTGTTATTATCTCCACTGCCATCTTCTTTGAAGCGAAAAGCTCTTAATGAGGAATATTGAATTTTTGCCAGAGATGCTTGACCTCACAGAAGATGCAGAGAGCATCAGAGATTTGTTCGTATACATCATTAATCTTCTTTAATGCGACTTTCTCGCCGTGTATCAATAGCTGCACACACAACTTTGTAGCTTCCTTTCCCAATGACTTCAAGAATTTCATAACGGTTGGCATCACCATACTGAGTAAAAAAATCCATCTCTTTCATGTTCTGTTTGGTGACCTAAGAAATTGTTCATTGTCCTAATTGAAGTCGGTTATCGGAGTTGCGATTTGTAGGAGTCCGTTCATTTGTATCTTATTCTCGAGAACTAAATTGAATGTGGGTGTTGACAGTGGTTTTGGATTCGTTCTTGGTCGGTGGTATGAACCATTTTGCTTTGTTTTGCAGGCTGTTTGACGGTGAAGTGTATATGGTGGTTGGACAGTTTTTCATGAATGAAAGTTCACTTTATGGAACGAATTGGCACCAACACATAAATACCATCAAACCTGAAGACAAAACGAGGTAGTTTCTTTCTTTCTTGAAGTAGTAATCTTAGTTTCATAATTTTTCAGCTTTTCTAGTTTGAGATTAGGCGAACAATGGATGTGACAGGATGTGTTTATCCACATGGACCCTCTTTAGTGGATAGTTTCAAATCGTCCGTCACAGAAGGGGTGAGATGGCGAGAACAATCGTTGGGAATAAGATGTATTTGAATTCGTAGTAGAATCGTATCCACCTGGTCATAGTCTCTTTGATGGTTTAATTGTGATCACAGTGTTGTAATATGTTTAGGAAACATAATCATGGTGGACATAATTGTTGTGGACATGATCATGGTGGATATAATCGTTGTGGATGTCATCAAAGGAAAATTGGAAAGATAAACTGTCCATCCTTACGTATCCACATGGACTGAGAATTTTGGAACTTAGAAAAAAAATGGGATACCCACATGGTCACTCATTCGATTTTGTTGCAGCGAGAAGTAAGAAGTGTGAAAAAGAAATTCATCTTGTTATCTTCATATGTGATAGATATCTTAGAATCAATCAGTTAACATGTACCATCGATGTTTCTATTTTTGGGTTTGCCTTCGAAAACTATGTAAGTTTAATTTCAGGTAGAAAAAACCAATGAAACTGTTATTGTAATGTACGAAAAGGTTTTTTTGATGGAGGAACATACTAATTGAAATCGATCCCAGCAAATAAACCAAATGGACAAACATATTATGTAAAAGTGGAGGAGAAACAAGAACAAATCTGAATTCAGAGTCTTTCAAATCAATAATTAACAGTCATTGACACACAGAGGGTTTGGCTTGTAGAACCATGTCAGGATTAATAGAGTAGACAAGAAACAGTGAGAAAATTCAGTAAGAGAAGCATTAATTAGTTGATGACAAAATCTCACACTCTGTGGCAATTACTTTGACATAGTCCGTCACATTACACATCATTACTTGAAGTAAATTACTTCAATGGGCTGTATCATTTCAGAAACTATACACACATACAAAAGACTGAAACGAGGAGAAATAAGACTTGAACAAAGCGTAACACTATCAACAGTACATAGACGATCAAATAGTCTTCTTTTGCCTTATGATCGGAAGGATATATTTGCAACTCATGATAATGAACTCTAAGGCCACTGTAACTTATACTTCAATCTCACATAAGTTGTATGGAATATAATTTTCCAGAAATATAACTCTAACAAACTTTTGTTTATCTCTTGATTGATGATGCTAAAGAAATATGGGTGAGATTGAGCAGAGTTGTCCACGAACGGTTGTCCACGATACATTGTCCACGTTACATTGTGTCCACGATACACTGTCCACCGCATCCTATCCATTTCAAATTGTCCATTGCAAGTTGTCCATATCAAATTGTCCATATCAAGTTGTCTACTGAAAATTGTCCATTGAAAGTCCATTGCAAATCTTGTTTCTTATCCACCGCTTCCTCTTCTTCTTTGCTATCTCTTCTTTGGTCTCCACTTCTGGCTTCTTCTTCTTCTCCCACCAAAGATCTCGTCGATCTTTCCCCCTAGTTTACCAGGTTTTGGAACTCGATGGGTTTGTTTCGCTCAAAGTCTCGACTCAGATTTGCAGAGTACGTCGGCGGCATGATTGGTTCGGAGAGATGAGATTTTAGGTGTGCGAGATGATTTGGCTTCTGTCATTTACTCGGATTACAACGTCTAGAGGCTTCAAGTCAACAAATCGGGATTCGAAGGTGACAATATCTGAGAAGCGGTGTTGTTACGCCTGAGTAGGTAATGGCCAGTTGACTCGGTAGAATAGTTGGGGCAGATTTTGTTGAAAGCTAACGCCGAGATCGGAGAAAAATTAATCGGAGGTGGAGAAAACTTAGGTTTTAGAGAAGGCGGTGTTTTTAGGATAAAATGTGGAAAGTTAAAATTATGAGAGGAGGGGTGATTCGGTCAAACCACAACCCCAAAGTGCCTCACTTTCACAAAGTGCTCTATATTGTAATTGAAGTTTATAGAAGTGCCTTAAAGTGTAATTTTCTCATGATTTATTGCACTATACTATTTACGAGTTTAACACGCTGGCTTCTTAGAGCATCTCCATCTATTAAGTCTCGTAAAAGGATAATTTAACTATATTTAATTAATATAATTTTATAATTTAATTAAATTTTAAATAAAAACATAATGAACCAATGAGAAAGATTTATTTGTTAAGAAACGTTGCTTAAAGCTCTCTAACAAGCGACGTATCTTCTCCTCTCTCATCACTTTTTATTTTTTTCTATTTTTTAATCATAAGAGACCTCTTTTAAATACCCTGATGGAGATGACCTTATACTATATATATTTAATCAAAAATAGTATTTATATTAAACATCGTTTTAGCAGATGTTTGCAGGAAACTAAATAGGAGAGAGGAAGCTACTTATGTCATCCCCTATTTTTAACATAGCCTTTTGTCATATCACTCTAAGATATGCTGGCATCATATCCCATATATATTAATTGAGAAACATTCTCACAAATCCTTTTATTTACAATGGTGTCATTTTGCTGATGTGTCATTACCACAATCATTCTGACATATCATTTATTGAAATTAATAAATGTAATAATAATAAAATAAAAAATAATAATTTCGTTTTTGGGGAATCGAATGTAAGACATCGAAGACAACATAATAAGCACACAACCACTTTCACAAATACATTTCATATGTTTCCTAATCAGTTTCTTTTATATATCTATAAATTACTTTAGATATTAAAATTATAAACTATTTACATTATATGACATGATCCACCTTCTGTTTTTTTTATATAACTACAAAACATATATACATAAGAATTATTATGCATAATTAGTAATAAAAAATATAATAAATTTATCCATTAAGTCTTTTTTGACATAACCAAAAAATGTATATAAAAATTATTATGCATCTTTAATAATATAAAATGGAATAGATTTATCCATTAAGTCTTTTTTGATATAACCAGAAAATTTATATAAAAACTATTATGTTTTATTAGTAATAAAAAATAGAAAAATATAATGGCCAACAAAATTATTTAAATTAAGTGACTTAATTAAGAACACTTTCATTAAGTCCCAAAATAAGTTTAGGGAAAAAATCGACGTAAATATATTCCTTGGCTGCCACTTTCATTAAGTCCCAAAATAAGTCTGATTCAATTAATTCTATTAAATACGAATTCATAGGCTACAATAACACTTACCAACCTCCTAATTTGACTAATATTTTATTATTTACATATACATAGAGATGTTTATATGGGCGGACCCACCCCATTTAGACCCAAATGGTTTAAACCCATTTAATTTTGAAGGTTTATTAGGGGTGTCCATTTAGACCCGTTAAAAAATAATCTTACCCATTTAAACCCATTTAGACCCATTTAAGTCAGATTTTCTATTTAGATTATTTAATTATTCACCTTAAATAATTTAATTTTTTTATAGTTTTATTTGATAATTAAGAAATTACCACCATATGATTTTTAAATTCAAATAATTAACAGAAGTGGTTTATGTTTTTGGCGGGAAAACATAATTTTATGTTTTTGGCGGGAAAACATAATTTTATGTTTTTGATGAGAAAACGAGATTTCACGTTCTTGGCGGGAAAACGAGATTTTATGTTTTTGGCGGGAAAACAAGATTTTACATTTTTTGCGGGAAAACGAGACTTTACGTTTTTGGCGGGAAAACGAGATTTTATGTTTTTGGCGAGAACGAGATTTTACGTTTTTGGCGGGAAATAGTGATTTTACGTTTTTGGCGGGAAAACATGATTTTTTTGACGGGAAATAGTGAATTTACGTTTTTGGCGGAAAAAATAATTTTACGTTTTTGGCGGGAAAACATGATTTTACGTTTTTGAGAGTACTGTCTTGAAAGTAAATTCTTTTAGGTTGATTGAAAAACAATAAAAAACTAAATAAATGGGTTTAATAGGGTCCTCATTTATTTGTGTCAATACCCATTTATTAAATGTGGTTTAACAGGGTACCCATTTAAACCCATTTAACAAAAATCATGTAAATGGGTTTAACAGGGTACCCATTTAGACCCGCGAATTTTGGACCCATATTAACATCTCTACATATACATAACTCATTAGTAATACATAACTTACAAATTGACATGCTTCTGATCAATACCTTTTGATTAGCATCAAGCATTGGAACAAAATATGCATTAATATGCAGACCCGCCCTCTTCAATTTTTTATAGCTTTTTAAAAATTTTATTTAAAAATAAATGTCTCTAAAAACATATGTTAGTGCTTTTATTTTTTAAATCATTTTATTATTTATTTCAGATATTGTTTTCATAATTTATTTGTGATATCTCTTCATTTATCTTTCTCATTGTTTTAATATTATACAAATTTTAAACATTTTTCAACTATATTTTCAACATAACAATATATTATATAAAAAAATTGATTAAAATATTTTACTATAGTTTCATTTTTTAATTATAAAAAAACTAAATAATAAATAAATTCAACTTTACTTAAACAAAACTAAATATTATTTTATTAATCCCGTTGATTAATAAAAATTTAATGAAAATTTGATATTAAAATAATTAGAAATTATTATATTTTAAATCCAAATTCACTTATCCGAAAATATATAAATCTCACTCTGCGCAGAGCGCGGGTTATCACCTAGTATTATATAAATGCAATTGAGATTAGTTTTGATGTTAAACATCGTTTTAGTAGAATAAAACGTTAGTGCAGCTAGCACTACCAGAAATAAACTCAACACTCAAGCGTCCTATACTATATAGATGCAATTGGAAATAGTATTAGAATCTTGCCAATATCGGATACGTATCCCTCTTCGGATACATCTTATAGTCTTGCCAATATCAGAAACGAGCTTAACATGCTGACGTCCTATATATTATATACATGTAATCGGGTATAATATTCATGTTAAACATTGTTTTAATAGAATATGACGCTACAATTGACAATACTTGAAACAAGCTGTTTGCAGTACACGTATTGAACATAAATACTATTTCCAATTGGGTGTATTTAGTATAGGAAATCTGCGTGTTGAGCTTGTTTCTGATATTGGTAGTTAGCACTAGCGTTTGATTCTACTAAAATGATGTTTAACATTAATATCATTTGGATTGCGTGTATATAGTATAGGATGCCGACGTATCATAGAGTGACATGACAAAAGGCTATGTTGAAATAGGGGATGACATAAGTAGCTTCCTCTCTGCTTTTTAGTTTTCCGCTTTAATTTTAGAGGCAAAAGGAGAAAAATTAGAGATTTTAATTATTAGGTTTATTACACTAGTATGGTAGCTATATTTTTACACATTTTTCCAACATCGCTATTACACTAAAACCACCTTTGAAAATCCGATTATTTTTGGTATTATAACCAGTACAAGTGAGAAAATAACTAGAGAAATTGAAAAATGGGATACCGGATATGGGTATTTGGTGGACATAAGTGATAAGTTGGTAACGTAAAAAGAAAAAAGATTTATGTTGATGATGCTGGCATGTGAAACAAAAAAATAAAACTAATTGCATGTTAATCGCATATGCAGATGGGTGCGGGATTCAACATGACAACAAAGGACGTTGCCACGAGCATCAAATCAAGCCTTGAAGCTTTGATGAAAGCTAATCTCGTTTGAGGATATTTTTTTTTTTAATATTGAAAAAGAATAAAAGCTTATATATATAACTATATAAAATTAAGATGAAAAGGCTTCCGTAATTTTTCACTACAACAAGACTTTTTCCTTATCTTCTCGTTGTTCCATTTTTTGGGAGGTTATTTATATTTCTTTTTCATTTTTCCTTTTTTCGGACTTCAAAACACACAAAATGAAGAGTGCATATTTTTTGCATGGTGTTTAGTAGAAGAAAAAAAAGATACCATGTTTTTAACTTGTGAGTGTTCTGTTTTTGAAGTCTTTTTATAGAGGTGTCTCGTTTATGGCTTGGAGACCGACGGATCTCTGTTACTCTATTAAAGTATTTAATGGTGATGAATATTTTTCTTCCTATTTTTGTTATAATTTTTTTAATACTTTATTAAGTTAATGAATAATTCGAATGTTATTGTTATGGACAATGTTATTGTTATTGTTATATAATTTTGTTGACTATTGGTTATGAGTAAGATATTTATGTGTAGCACTAAGAAAATTATAGACTTATAATTAAGAAAATATTTTATCAAAATACATGTTCCCGAACTTTTACATTTTAAAACACTTTTTACTCTTAATATATTTTTTTACTCTTATACCATTTACCCCCCTTTTTTTTCTCTCCTCCTTATCTCCAAAACCCCCTCTTGGTCTATTTTCTCAGGTAAGAATCTCAACTTCTTATTTTCATCATTACCCTTCTTGATCTAATTTCGCCCTTCGTTTGTTTCTGCAATATGCGTTGATCTTTTCTGTTGAACTGAGACATTGCTTAAATTCTCAAAAGTGTTTCTGAGAAGAAGAACTAATTTCTGGTAATACATCGAATTACATGGTCTCAAGATTTTGTGTCCTTACAAACTCCTCGAAATTGATTCGTTGAAATACAAACTTAATTTTTAGATTTTCGGTTTTATTAATAAAATGCAGACACTTGGAGTACTGAGCTCCATTTATGTCAATTGTTATTTATTTGGCAATAAACAATTAGAGACTCACTTGAATCATAAAGAAGTCAAGTGGAGACCACCCTTGTTGTAATGTTCGTAAAAATTGAAGCTTAATTTATTTTCTATTTTTTTTTTTTTACCTGAGTTTGTTGGTGGATTTGATCTTTTTGTGAGTTCATACCTGTTGGAAAGTTGTTCCAAATATAAAGTTTGGGGGATACATATAATCAGAAGGAACTCTTTTCTAATCATGGAGACTCTATAGAATATTTTGTATCTGATAGATACAGAAACATTAGAATGTGGATTCTACTGTATTTTTTTTTCCAGTTCTATTGTAACATTGATTTTACAAATAAGATCATTAGTTTTTTTTTTGGTTTCTACTTTGGCCTTATTTGTTTTTCAATGATTTTAGAATACTTATCTATCTACCTAATGCATGATATTTTTGTCCATATTAATTAACCTACAATATTTTGTTTACGCAATTTGTCCACCATACGCTCTTCACGATATTTTATTCGTACTAATTAGTTCACAAATACTTCATGTCTTCATCTACAACAATATTAGAGACATTTACGGAATAGGGTAGTTTTATATTTGTAATTAGAAGGGGGGTGGAGCCAGGTGGAGAGGAGGGGGGTCAGCTGACTCCACCTATTTTACAATTTTTTATGTTTTTGTTTAATTAAAAATATTATGACTCCACTAATTTTTATTGTTTGACCCCACAAAAGAAAAATAAAAACATTAGAAACAAAAACTTTATTTGGGCTCATGGTTTTATTTTAATTTTGGGCTAAGTTTTATTTTAAATCCATTTTATATGAATAATTATGGATCTCAATTAGTTGTTAGCTAACGAAATATTTAAAAATCCAATTTTTTATGAAAAACCATTTCTTTTTCGTTAGCTTTTGTACATTTTTTTTTTGTTATTGTCAACTTTACGTTTTTTCTCAACTTTTTCTTAGCATGTACACGTTTATTCTCATTTTTTTATCTATTTTTGTTTATCAGATGAAAAAATTATATTTTTTGTAATTCATAAACTAAGTTTTTTAATATATTTATTTGTCCTCGTAAAAAAAAGTTTTGGCTTCGCCACTGATTTGAAGAGTGGTAGTTTATTGTTTTATATATGAAAGTAGGAAAGAGAGTGTACAAGCCAACAATTCGCACTACAAGAAAACTACCGATTTGTGACGGCAATATCGGCCGCAATTCCGTCGCAAATGAGCTTTTGCAACCGATTTGTGACGGCGTCCAAAATGTCGCAAATCGTTAGACGCAAAAAAATTTCCGTCGCAAATTGGTCGCAAAATTTGCGGACAAAATTCATCGCGCATCCGTCACAAATTTGCGATGGATTATTTACCGTCGCAAATATGTCGCAAATTTGCGAGAGATTAGCGACGGAATTTTCTGGTCATTAAAGCGGCGTCGCAAAATCGACCCTAGTTTCCGTCACAATATCGTAGCAAATATGACGTCGCAATCTTGTCGCAAATACCGCGCGTCGTAATGTCGTCGCAAAGATGATGTCGCAAATGAATTAATAAATAATTAATATATATTTTATCAAAAATTATATTAATTAATATTATAATTAAAATTTAATTTATTTATAAAATATAAATGTAGAAAATAAATTAATATCTAAAAGAGAAATTCGAATTACAAATTAGGATTCAGAAAACATAAAAAGTTATTGTTCAAAACAAAAAAACTAAAATTATTCGGTAGGCAGGTCATCATTTCCGGTCGACGGACCGGTATACGAGGTATGGTAAACTTCTGCGAAAGCCGAGTCACGTTGTGCCAAAAAATTAAAATACCTATCGTAGCACTGCATCTTCTGGTTCTGCGATTGAATCAGAAAGGCTTGGGTCTCAATTATCTCTTGAAGAGCGAGATCTGGTCCGGTGGAAGAAAAAGTCGGCAGAATGGCAGCCTCAATATCCGACTGTAAAGAACCGACTCCGAAGATTCTCCCTCTTGTACGAAGAGCGGCCTAGATATATATATAAATAAGTATAATTAAAAATTTATTGACTAAAAAAATAAATTAAAATTGTAATTAATTTGAAAATACTTACGTCCACATAAATCTTGTTCTTCTCAGCCGTACTAAGTGAGAAAGATGCAGTGCTTTCTAGATCATCAGGATCAGCCTGACACATCTCTTGCATCCTCATAGTGACGTCGTTGTATAGCTTCTCCGAGCGTCCATCGACAAAAGTTCCATCCAGCTTTTGTTTGGTCTCCTCGAGGACCGCTAACAAATCTGGAATAGTTGTTCCGGTCCGCTCAGCTACAAAAACGTTGAAAACATTATAAACATTAGAATAAATTATATATTTAGAAAACTGTAATACATAAAATATAAACTTACTATCATCCGGCCCCGTCCTTTAAACGAAATCTGACTCGACCGATGCTTAGAGGGTTGCGCACTGTATCGGGCTTTGCGTGCATTGGTGCATGACACAAGACTGGAAAAGCTCCAAGTAATGTAGCCTCTGAAATCGTCACTTAGAAGCTGGATTTTATGAATGAATGGTTATGATGATTGAAAACCGGTTTGTGTTTAAACTCTAAACACCAAGAGTTAGACTCTAGTTCTTCAAGGGCTAATCCTCACCAGAACAACTAGACTCTACACACCTCACAAGCTCTCTGAATCTCTCAAAGAAACTTAATAAAAACGCAGGAACGGATTTGAATGCAAAGAGAGATTTCTTTGAAACAAAAATAAACTTTGATTGATAAAAACTTGGTGAATAAAAGATACAAGGGAAATGAGCTTATATAAGCTCAGAAATGATCAAATAAACGGTAATAAAAGTAAATGAAAAGCAACAAAGAGGGGATTTGTTCTTGACTTCATTCTCCTAAGTTAGGCTTTAATGCTCCTAGCTGTTGGGTTTTTAAATGGAATGAGGTCTTGACTTGTTCTGGTGTGGTGAGGCTCGTGTGGGCTTCAGTGGACAGGAAGGAGGTCGAATATAATGCCTTAGGTAGACATTTATACACGGTTTCCTTATATAACTCGGCAGAAGCTTCTCTTGGATGGTTTGGTGGTTTTGGTGGATTGGATGGATCTTCTTGGTTAAATGTGGGCTGGGATTGTGCCAAGGACGGTTTGTGGATCTCCTTAGCCTCCATAGATGATGAGAGTGGGTCGAATGATATGTTTTTATAACATATGTTCGGACTTTCCTTAAATAGCTCCTTTGGCCTCTTCTTTGGTTTAAGGCCTTCTTCTTCAGTTCTGAGTTGATTCTGACTTGGTGTAGCTCGATCAGGGGGCTCTCCTGAGTGTAATGACCGGTGGTGTGTTCTCCTTAGCCCCTTAGCTCCTCCAGAACCAGCTACAAAGTCTCCTTCTCCCTCAGCTACAAGCTTAGCTCCATCTCTTTTAGCTCCACGGTTCCTCTCCTTGTTAGCTCCTGATGTATAAGCATACATGCTTATATCATACTCTCCCTCTTGAAGAGGTTTTGTTCACAAAACTGTAGAATCTGCATCAAACAACCCTAAGTTAGTGTTTGGACAATGTTTAGAGTTTAAGAGCTTACCTTGATGATTAGCTTGTATATGCTCTATCAGCTGAATAAATGGGATTTTTTTGGCTTTCTCAAGCTCCAGTGTTGATGTAAACTTCTGTAAGGGTGGTTTCTCCTTATGATACATCATGTTTCCAGCATTATACACCACGTTTTCAGCATTGTTGCTCATGTTATGCTCCTGGACTTTGATCTTTTGTTCTATAAAACCTGCAAAACAATCTTTTGGCAAAGACAAGTGCATTATATCTTGTGGATCAAAGTTTAAAAACTCTTGAATAGCAAAATAACTACTCTTTCCCTTAGCTCTGTTTTGTAAAATTCTAACATCTTTCTATGCTAAAGGAGCAAGAGTAAACTTACAGTGATTAAATGAGAATGAATACTCATTTTTGCGCCCATTGTGTTCAACATTTCTGTCATATTGCCATGGCCTCCCAAGCAATACATGCCCAGCTTGCATTGGCGCCACATCACATAAGATTTGATCCTTATACTGGCCAATGGACAGAGGGATTTCGACTTGCTTGGATACTTTGAGCTCTTCTTTGTCATTAAGCCATTTAAGCTTGTATGGCCTTGGATGTGGTTTAGCTTTAAGCCCCAGCTTCTCTACTAAGCACATACTAGCAATATTAGCACAAGAACCACTATCAATGATTAAATGACATACCTTATCTTGTATATTGCATATGGAGTGAAAGAGATTGTCTCTTTGTTCTAAGTCCTCCAAAACAGGCTGAGAGTTTAGAGCTCTTTGTATGACCAGTAAATCGCCTTCTTCAGCATATATAGTGATTTATTCTTCTGAATCATCAATCATAGCCTCATCTTGTGAATCATACCCACCATCTGGTCTAAGAATCATGGCCCTCTTGTTTGGACATTCCCTTGAAACATGTCCCCTGCCTTGACATTTAAAACAGATAATGTCATGATGTCTAGTTGAATTACTAGACTTACCTTGCTCTGGGGTTTGGGATTTGAAGCGTGACTCTATGGCAAGTCCTTTCCCTTTGTCTATGAATGGCGTGGGGTTTGGTTGCTGCTGCTGCTGCTGAAGTTGTTGAGTTTGATTCCAAGCTGCATTGCTGTTACTAGAGCGGTTTCTAGTAGTTGCTTTCTTCTTGATTTGTTTTTCTCTTTGGACAGCAAGATGCAAGAGTTCTGGCAGTGAATGGTAAGGCTGCATCTCTACCTTCCTCTGGATTCTGTCTTGAAGTCCATCCATGAATTGAGACATCAAGGACTCCTCTGTTTCATCTAGAGCTAGCTGGCTTCTTATGAGATCAAATTCTTCATAATACTCTTCCACACTCCTAGATCCCTGAAATAGAGATCTAAACCTTTTTAATAAATCCCTATGATAATGTGGAGGTACATACCTTCTGTTTAGTTAAAACTTCATGTCACTCCATCTAGTGATTTGTGGATATCTGAGCCTCCTCTTCTCAGCTACTTCTCTGTCCCACCAAGCTAAAGCATGGTCAGTGAGACTAGCTATCGCAAGAGAAATCTTCTTGGGCTCCGTATAGGCATAGTATTCGAACAAATGCTCCATCCTCCTTTCCCATTCTAGATAGGCTGCAGGATCAAGCTTTCCAGCAAAAGTTGGTGCAAGCAGCTTCACTTCTGGAGGTAAGTTCCTTTCCTCATTGTATGGCCTGTTTCTTTCATTGTTTCTTCTGTTTAAGATTTCTTGAGCTTGTTGTGCAAGATTTGGTGCTGGTGGTGGTGGATGCACTTCAGGAGGATCTCCTACTCTGTTTGCATCAGGAGGAACGCCAAAGACATTTCTTCTTGACAAGAGAGGAGGGGGACGCTCAAGATTCTCTAGCCTTTGAATCCTGGTGTTGGTCTCTTCTCTTAATGCAGTGATGTTTTCAGTCAGGGCAGCGAATTGGGTCTGCATCATTGCCATCATGGCTTGTATAGGGTCTGCTGCTGGTGCATTGTCTCCCATGGTACCTTGCAATTGAAACAAACAAATCATAGAGGTGTTTAAATGATAGCAAAATACAAGAAGTAGTTATGCAACTGATCTGTTTCTTCTTTTTAAAAAAAAAAAATGCAAATGCTCAAATAAAATTCAAAGGGATGTAAATGAAAATATGGATGCAATGGACGAAATATTAAAACCAATGGCCAAGACAATAGATGCAACGGTCAAGAGAAATGAATATAGATGCACCTGAACGGTTTTATGGATTAAACTAATATGGCAATGACAATAACCCCAAAATGAATGCAGCAATAGATATGGCAAATGAAAAACAAATGAGCCTTTCCTAAAAAGAACCAAAAACACGTTTTTGGACAGAAATAACAAGGCTGGAAAGATTCAAATGACAAATGCTATCTTCTTCTTTCTGGTTTTTAAAGGATGAATGCAGAAAACAATGAACAAGAACACAATTGCAGGAAATGATCAAGCAATGCAGAAAGAAATGGAAACACTTTTTTTTTTTATTTTATGAAAGGGAAAATGAAAACAAGCAATAGAAACAAAGAGATATATTTTTTTTTTGATTTTGAATTTTCTGAAAACAGAAACAAGCAAAACAAAACAAAAACAGTTTTTTTGAGTTTTTATAAGAAATAAAATTAGAACTGAATGAAACAAATGCAAAAACTTAAAAAAAGGGATAGAAAACACCTGGGATATGAGTTTTTAGCTCTGATACCAATGACACAAGACTGGAAAAGCTCCAAGTAATGTAGCCTCTGAAATCGTCACTTAGAAGCTGGATTTGATGAATGAATGGTTATGATGATTGAAAACCGATTTGTGTTTAAAATCTAAACACCAAGAGTTAGACTCTAGTTCTTCAAGGGCTAATCCTCACAAGAACAACTAGACTTTACACGCCTCACAAGCTCTCTGAATCTCTCAAAGAAACTTAATAAAAACGCAGGAACAGATTTGAATGCAAAGAGAGATTTCTTTGAAACAAAAATAAACTTTGATTGATAAAAACTTGGTGAATAAAAGATACAAGGGAAATGAGCTTAAATAGGCTCAGAAATGATCAAATAAACGGTAATAAAAGTAAATGAAAAGCAACAAAGAGGGGATTTGTTCTTGACTTCATTCTCCTAGCCGTTAGGCTTTAATGCTCCTAGCTGTTGGGTTTTTAAATGGAATGAGGTCTTGACTTGTTCTGGTGTGATGAGGCTCGTATGGGCTTCAGTGGACAGGAAGGAGGTAGAATATAATGCCTTAGGTAGACATTTATACACGGTTTCCTTATATAACTCGGCAGAAGCTTCTCTTGGATGGTTTGGTGGTTTTGGTGGATTGGATGGATCTTCTTGGTTAAATGTGAGCTGGGATTGAACCAAGGACGGTTTGTGGATCTCCTTAGCCTCCATAGATGATGAGAGTGGGCCGAATGATATGTTTTTATAACATATGTTCGGACTTTCCTTAAATAGCTCATTTGGCCTCTTCTTTGGTTTAAGGCATTCTTCTTCAGTTCTGAGTTGATTCTGACTTGGTGTAGCTCGATCAAGGGGCTCTCCTGAGTGTAATGACCGGTGGTGTGTTCTCCTTAGCCCCTTAGCTCCTCCAGAACCAGCTACAAAGTCTCCTTCTCCCTCAGCTACAAGCTTAGCTCCATCTCTTCTAGCTCCACGGTTCCTCTCCTTGTTAGCTCCTGATGTATAAGCATCCATGCTTATATCAGTGCTCTTCTTCACGCTCCCCGGATCATTCCAAAATGTAACAAGACCCTCCCAAACTAACGGATCAATTCATTCGGGTCTCGCCTAACTTTTTGCACTTTGCCTTCAACGTCCCACATGGTCAGTCATCCGTTTCTTCAACTTGGCCTCAAACATAGCAATGACTTCTCCGTCAATGCTCTGATCCTAATGATATTTTTTCAAGAACAAATAAATTATTAAATATAGCTTAAACATAGGATAAGAAATAAATAGAAATACCAAAACAAATTATGATACTTACGGAAAATTGTTTGTACCACTGGTTGATGGTCTCTTTCGGAGTTTGCGACCAATTGGCATGAGCTTCTTTGAAATCTATTTCAAAGATTTTCCGGACCGTAGCAGCCACAGATCCATCATAATCGAACCTGGCAAAAAATTAGAAACGAAATGATTTGCAATAGTTAAAATTTAAAATATTTTTTTAAAAAAAAATTTAAACTACCATCTGGTCTTGGGCGGACGTTTTGGATCGAGGCGTGTTAGGCTGTCATGACCGGGACTCTCGAGAAGCTCTCGAATATCCATCTCTTGCCAGCGCCGACCTTGTCTTGATGTTCCTCAGGTTGAGGAGGAGGAGGCTGTGGGGGAGATGTCTCGGGAACAGGCACTGAAAAAGTGGTTCGAACCGTTGGGGAGGTGAAAGAAGCCCCTGGAGTAGACGGAAAAGACCGATGCCAAGACCCTCCCGACATATAACGAGAAAAGTCGTTGTTCGTAGATATCTGAAAAAAATAAAAATTGTTTGTCACATAAGAATAAAAACAAAATAGATAACATAAACAAAGTTATAAATTAAAAACCACGTTCGTTTTGTAAAAATTAAAATTTTAAAACCTAAAATTTTTAAATTTTAAACTAAAATTTTTAAACTAAAATTTTTAAACTAAATTTTATAAACTAAATTTTTTAAACTAAAATTTCTAAATTAAAAATTATAAATCTAACAAATTTAGAAAATAACAATATTACAATTTTACATATTTAAAAAATAATAAATCTAACAAATAAAACTAAAATAACCATTTCTACATAAGGTATTAATTTATTCAATTTGTAAAAAAATTACATAAAATCAAACTAATTACAAAATAAATCTAACAAATTTCTAGATAATCTAAAACTATATACCTAACAAATTCCAAAAATCTAAATTCTATATCTAAAAATCTAACAATTTCTAACCTAACAATTCCCTAATAATATCTAAGAGAATGGGAGAGTTGATACCTTTGTGGAGGAGATCCGGCGGCGAGTAGCAGATCCAGAGCTGTTTCAACTCATGAATCAAAGGTTGAATGAATACATCAAGTGCTCGCTTCGGATGCTTAGGACCAGGCACTAGAATACTCATGAACAAAAAATCTCGTTGCATGCACATATCCGGAGGAAGATTGTATGGCGTCAATATGATTGGCGATAGAGAATATTGCCTCCCAGACATAACAAATGGACTAAATCCATCAGTGCATAAGCCAAGATAGACATTCCTGCATTCGTTAGCAAAGTCAATGTGTACCATCTGAAAGTGTTTCCACGCCTTTGCATCTGACGAATGTGTAACCTCCCCATCCACTGTAGAATGTTGTGCATGCCATCTCATTGCCGCCGCAGTCCTCTCCGAGTGGTATAATCATTTTAATCTATCAGTGATTGGCAAATACCACATGCATTGGTACGAGACATGAGTACTTCCAATAGTTTCTTGATATCTCGGCTTCCCACAAAATCTACATTCCTGCAGCTTATCATCATCTTTCCAGAAAATCATGCAATTATCAATGCATACATCAATCATTTCTGATGGTAACCCAAGACTCGAAACCAACTTCTGTATTTCATAGTAATTTCAGCAGAAAGATTATCTGCTGGCAAATACTCTATAAAAAGTTCAGCCCATGAATCCATTCAACTCTCAGTCATATTATTATCACTCTTAAATGCCATCATCCTAGATGCCAATGATAATTTAGACTGCCCTTTTCTATATTCATCGTAGATGGTTTGCAGCGTCTAACATATCATAAAATCGTCTAGCATCTGCGTTGGTTTCTTCCAGACTATTATCAACAAATGAGGTTGGTGGAGCTTCATGCATTGCATCTACCACCATATCATGATATCTATTCCCTTGTTGATACCGTTGATCAATATTTCCAAATATATTACACCATCATCATAATTATCATTACTAGGCTGCTCAAACCCCTGACTTGCGGTACTACTACTTCCTGCACCACTACCTTTCCCATGCGAAAACCACACATAGTGGTTTGGCATAAATCTTCTATTATATAGATGTCTCTTCACAACATCAATTTCTATATATGATATGTTCTTGCACTTTCTACAGTACAGAATATTTTACCATGTTCTATCGCAAATGGTTGGTTTGTTGCCTGATACAAGAATCCTCGCAACTTGTCCTGATACTCTTTCGTCACTTCACCACTCTCTGGATCTCGTTGATTGTACATCCACGATCGTAATGCATAGATGTCATCATACTTCGAAGACATTTTTTCACTCTTATTTTATTTTTATTTTTTTCCTTTAATCTTCTCTCTTCTTTTTTTATGTTTTGATGTGTGAAACAACAATCAGAAGTGAGCTATTTGTAGATTCATAAATTTATTTGTGACGTATTTGCGACGGAAATTTGCCACTTGCCACGTATTTGCGACGGAAATTACGACGGACTTGCGACCACACGTATACTTGCGACAGCTGCCGACTATATTGCGACGGATTTGCGACGCTTGCTGTCTAATTTGCGATGATTTACTCGTGCATGAGAGGGTAGGTGAGACTTCTGGAAAACGTGGTCTACCTACTTCTGTCCTCCTCGCAATTCCCTCGCAATTCCGTCGCAATTATTGCTTCAGAATTTTCTCATCGCAAACCCGTCGCAAATGTTGCTTCAGTAAACTTGCGTCGCAAAGTCCTTGTAACTTGCAACAGACTTGCGTTTGTATGGTATGCCGTTGCAAAGATGTCGCAAAACTGTCGCAAATTGCGACGCGTTTGCGACGACCCTTCTCGTCGCATATTTGCGACGAATTTGCGACGTTGTTTATATACTGTCGCAATGTCCATCGCAGGCCGTCGCAAATTTCCATCACAAATTGACTGTTTTCTTGTAGTGTTTTACCGATTTTGACCTATCTCTTAGAGAAACAAATAGACATAATTTGTTATGTCTTAGAAAGTGGAAGACACAAGATATGACTTATTGGATATAATCGTTTTGTGTACTCGCGTAATGATGTGTAAGTATACTCGTTGTATGGACAAAACTATCTACAAAAATAAAACTTCTCGACCAAACCTACCTATATACCAGCATAACTACATTTGATGGATTCATGAAAAAAAGTTTGGTAAACGTTGGGCCGAAATAAAATGGCACTCCCTTTAATTATCAAATTGGTGGGAAGTAACCACTATATGACTGAATATTTACTCATTTATGATTTAATGTTAATAAAAATTAAAATAAAAAAATTAAAGATGATATGAAAATATGTTGAAACCTCCAAAATCGAAACCCTTGTTTACTTTCTTCTTTGGGAGCCATGAATGCGGGAAAGGGAAGGGGAAAATCGATGTGCTATAAACTTGTACACCTTTTGTTTTAATGACTCAGGTGAATAATTTTTGAAATATGCAGGTGGAGTGGATGCAAACATTGTGGCAATGGCATGGTGGTGGATAATCTACAGTAATGACATTTGAGATTTCAAGATAGACAAGTTAAGAATGGGTAAGTCCATAAATTTGGGTAGTATAGAAGAAGTTGATGGGTTGAGAGGAAGTATTGCAGGTGAATATGGTATAGATGCATGAGTCGTTTTGGTATAAATGTGTTATTTGTTGGAGAACGCTCTTGCTGAAATGAATGGAAACGGTGCAGTACTAGTGGTGATATTGACGAACAAGTAACTTAAAAGTGTAAGTCGCTGCATAAAGCAGTCAAGCCTGTGAACATATTCGTGACATTCAAAGAGCTCGTGGGAGAAGAATTGGTGATTTTGAGATCAAATGATGGCATAGTTGCTGAAATAAGAAGGAAATGAGAGACTTATGTTCGATTGGAAGGAAATATAATATAAAATCAGAGTTGTGGATTGGGAACAGCGGATAACGAATTAAATGACGATGAGCTATTACTTAATCAGTTGGAGAAATTCAAAGCGGCTATGGAAAAGTCCAAAGGCTGCGAATGAGATAAAGAATGAAGCATATAAGGAGGTACAAAGAATTCAAAAGGGAATGAATATAAGGATGGTTACTAAGAAGAAGATAGTGGGTTAGAAGATTACGATTTCGACTACTGGAATGACTATGTTTCAGCAGATGAAAACACTGAGATTGATGTTGACGACGAGTTAGATGATTCTGCATGTCACTACAAAAAATGAAGTTATTGTAACGAAATTTTGAGACGTCAATTATTCGTCAAAATTTTGTGACATATCAGAGACAATATTGTGACTAAATTTTTATGTCACAAATTGGTAGTAGTTTCGTCATAATATTGTAACGATTTAAGTCGTAGCTAATTTTTGTCACTATTAGTAAAAATAGTATCATATAACAAAGTGCGACAATATTGTGACCAAATGTATCGTCACAACTTGATAACAAATTTGTGATAAAATGGATGGTATTAATTTGTGACGATATTATGATTAAATTCTAGATACTTATTTGAATGAGTTAAAAATTAAAAACAAATATATGATAAATAGTAATCCAAAAGTATAACATAATATTAGTTTACTTTTTCAAACAACAATTTAAATAATAATAATAATTTGGAAATTTGAGGCAAGAAACATAACTAATATGGTACGTGGGGATTGTTTATTGTAACATGAATTATTTTGTTACCCTTAAACGATAAAGAGAGATGTGCTTATTATATATGTGTATTATTTTCATGCACTTGAGAGAAAAGCCGTCGCAAACTTAGAGAGAGAGAGAGAGAGAGAGAGAGCATGTCGTCCTTAAAGAGAGCGGGACCTGATATTTGCTGGTGCTGTCACCATCCGTCGTTGTGGACGTTGTCTCCGTAGCAGGGAGCGGAAGGGAGTGATCCGGTGAAAGAGGAAAGCATGACTTTGTCAATAATTTGTCGTTTGATAGAGAGCCGATCGAAAGTTCAAGGACAGAGGCGGAGCAGATGGGAGCCGGTGGGGAGAAAACCATCGAAAAAGAAATGGAAGAGGAGGAAGAAGACAGTTTTAATATGCGGTTTTGTAAGGGATATTCCTGTTAGACCTGAGCGAAATAGATCAAATAGATGGTGGATCTAGTGGAGTTGTCTTCCCCGCTGGAGAAGCGCCATACGTTTGGCTTCGTATGCAAGAATCAGCAAAAGCTGATCCAGAAAACCCTAACTGTGCCTTAACATGAACCAAAGCGCTGAAGTTGAATGTAATCGCATCTTAGAACCGTTTGATTTTTGACGTATCTTTTTTAGTAATTTATTTTTACATTGTACGTAGTGATAATATATATGTATTGAGTGATAATTATTTAGTAAATGATTTTATTAATAGTTTAGCGAATTTCAACAAATTTTGGATGACAAATGATTAGCTAATTAGACGAAAGTGTGATGTTCATTATGACTTTTCAGTCTTCATTTGTAACAATTTGTGACTATATTCATAAAATAAATAAAAAACAAATTGAGACTATAATTTCGTTGTAATTACTGACGAAATTAAAACGTTATGAGAGTCACATAATAAGACAATTTTGTGATGTTAGTTTTTGTTGCAAATTGTAACGATTTAACTACTTTTGTATATCGTTACTATTTGTCACGGAATGGTTACAATAAAAATTCGTCACAACATTGTGACTTTTTGGTTACCAATTTTTTTTTTTGTGATGATCATATTGTAACCGTTCTTAAATTGTCACAAATACGTCACAATACATTTATTGCGATGAAATATTTTTTATTGTGACCAAATTTTTTGTCACAATATAACAATTTTCTTGTACTGTGTGTTCAAAGAGGATCAAGACAAACGTCTCAGATCTATGTGTTTTCGGGGATGCAAAACGCATTTCTTGTTTCGGAGAATATGGTCTGGTGCAGATGTCAGTGATGATGATTTCGTTAATGAGCCACCACATTTTCCTTCGAGGTATACAACTTTAAATGGTCTAAGTGGCCTGATGATGATATTTTCATGGATATTTCTAAAAAGTTGGCAAAAAAGCTTCATAATGATGACAAATATTTCGTGGACCCTCCTTTAGCATGTTCATGTTAAGATATGTTTGCGTGATAATGGGGGTGGGGGGTTCTTTGAGGAAATGGATTAGGTTGGCAGGATGTATATGGATATGAAGATATCAAGCCTATATTTAATGAACACAAGTAGGTTGGCAGGATGTATATGGATATGAAGATATCAAGCCTATACTTTAAAATAATGTTGACCATTTATGCAATCAAGATGGTGTTTAGGTTCAAATACTACCGACATGTTAAGTTTTATACTGTGACGAAATGTATTGATCCACAATGTGATTGGAGGGGGGTTTCTCATTCACTTGGGACCGCTGATATGTGTGAAATGAAGAATATCAATTTGACCCATGTATGCGACACGAATAGTAGATAGCAGTTTTCAAACCACACGACATGAAAAGTGATTGCGGCTCTATAGATATCGAAGTATGAAACCACCGTAGTTGGACCACATGCAAATGATTTACCAGGTAGAATTCTTAGTGAGCATAAGATTGGTGCTTTATATTGGAAGGGTTGGAAAACAAGAGAGTTAGCTATCGCGTTGTCCCATGGAACAAAAGAGAGTTTGTACAAGTTACTACATATTTACTTTTACGTACTAAAGTTTGCTAATTGATATATCATGGTTTTTACCCGTTTTTGGACCATGATATAAGTGTTTTTATAGAGTATTTTTAGAGTCCTATTAGAGTCTTTATAGGTTGGACAACGTTTGGAGCATAATTGGAGATTCTGGATCTTTTTGGAGCATTCTGCAAGAAGCTGCGAAGTGATGAAGTCGAGAGAGCATAATTACGCACAGGGTGTCGATCGACACCATCTGTGTCGATCGACACCAGACAAGGTCGGCCGAGAAACTCGATTTCCATCAGAAAAAGGAAATTACCCAAGTTCTGAAGAATTACAAGATTACTCCTAGACGAAAATCTTCTCCTATAAATATAGTTTTTCAGCCATTGTTTAGGCTACATTTTTATTTTTACACAATAATTTAGAGAGAGATTTTTAGAGAGATTTTAGAGAGAAGAATTTGTCTCCTTCAGAGCAAATTTGGAACTCCTTTGTTTCTATTGATTTATCTTATGCTTTCTATTCAAATTATGATTTCTGTTTCATTAATCATGTCTGGGTAGTTTGCTTGTTAGGTTTAGGGTTTTTCAAATGTGATTAATGAATTGATAGGTCGAATTAAATTGTTAGGATAAAATCATTAGAGTTCTTCATCTGGATTTGTGTTTAATGCTTATTCTAGCTTCGCGACCTAGAATCTGATCTTAGGTTAATTAATAGATGCGAGAGTATTATTGATTGCCTGAACTAATGTTAGATGAGCAAAATACCTATTCGCAAAGAGATTTGGTTTAGGGTTTTGTGAACAATTGAACCTGAACTTTAATGCTTGTTTGAATTGTTAGAATTTGCAAAGAGATTTGGAATTCTAGGGTTTAGACATAGATAATCTTCGCAGCGAGAGTTGGTTGATTTTACATTAGTGTTTCGAGTTCAAGAACAGTTCTTCATAATTCCTAACATTCTGTCTAGACCTGCAATTTAGATCACCTGAGAATTTCCCTGAACCTAGCGTTTCGTCTCCTGAATTTACTAAGTTTTAAATTGCTTTCTGTTTCTAGTTTTACATTCTCACTTAGCCTAATTCGAAATTAGAAATTCGCTATGTGACTATCCCTTCTCTGTGGATTCGATCCCTAAGTACTACAACTGATCTCTTAATTTGAGAGAGTTGCTTTAGGGTAAATTTGACCCATATCAAATTTTGGCGCCGTTGCCGGGGAAGGAGATTAGTTGCCTACAGATTTCTAGTATTAGAATTTTGTCTAGGTTTTTATTTTTGTTTTTGTTACTGATTTAGTTTCTTATTTTTGGATTCAGGTGCATGCCCAGTACCAGAAGCAACAAGGAAGATGAACTAATCCCATTGAACCAGGAGCTCGGTCATCTCGAACGCACAAACCAAGCATATGCACGAGCGTCGATCGACACGAAGAGCATCGATCGACACCTTACCTCAGCGTCGATCGACACATCTAGCATCGATCGACACCTTGCGCGGACAGAGATGGCAGAACCTGTGATCATGATACGCGACGCGGATGGCAACTTAACCGACCTACAGGGCAACAGAAGGAACGCCCAAGGACAAAAACTTGATGAGGCTGGCGCCGTCATTGATATGGGGTCAAATTTACCCTAGAACTACTCTCTCAAATTAAGAGATCAGTTGTACTACTTAGGGATCGAATCCACAAAGAAGGGATAGTCACACAGCAGTTTTCTAATTTCGAATTAAGCTAGGAAGAAAGATGGAATTTTAAACACAGAAAGCAATTAAAAACGGTGTAAGTTCAGGAGACGAAACGCTAGGTTCAGGGAAATTCTCAGGTGATCTAAATTGCAGGTCTAGACAGGATGTTAGGAAATATGAAGATCTGTTCTCGAACTCGAATCACTAATGTAAAATCAACCAACTCTCGCTGCGAAGATTATCTATGTCTAAACCCTAGAATTCCAAATCTCTTTGCAAATTCTAACAATTCAAACAAGCATTAAAGTTCAGGTTCAATTGTTCACAAAACCCTAAACCAAATCTCTTTGCGAATAGGTATTTTGCTCATCTAACATTAGTTCAGGCAATCAATAATACTCTCGCATCTATTAATTAACCTAAGATCAGATTCTAGGTCGCGAAGCTAGAATAAGCATTAAACACAAATCCAGATGAAGAACTCTAATGATTTTATCCTAACAATTTAATTCGACCTAACAATTCATTAATCACCTTTGAAAAACCCTAAACCTAACAAGCAAACTACTCAGACATGATCAATGAAACAGAAATCATAATTTGAATAGAAAGCATAAGAGAAATCAATAGAAACAAAGGAGTTCCAAATTTGCTCTGAAGGAGACAAATTCTTCTCTCTAAAATCTCTCTAAAAATCTCTCTCTAAATTATTGTGTAAAATAAAGTGTAGCCTAAACAATGGCTGAAAAACTATATTTATAGAAGAAGATTTTCATCCAGGGGCAATCTTGTAATTCTTCAAAGCTTGGCCAATTTCCCTTTTCTGATGGAAGTCCGAACAATGCGTCGGTCTTGTCTGGTGTCGATCGACACCCTGTGCGAAATTCCACTCTTCTGACTTCATCACTTCGCATCTTCTTGCAGAATGCTTCAAAAAGCTTCAGAATCTCCAATTATGCTCCAAACGTAGTCCAACCTATAAAGACTCTAATAGGACTCTAAAAATACTAAAAGACTCTATAAAAACACTTATATCATGGCCTAAAAGTGGGTAAAAACCATGATATATCAACTCCCCTAGATTTAGCCTTTGCTTGCCCTCAAGCAAAACAGAAACTTAGAATGAAGTAGAAGTTTGAAAACAGGAACTTTCGAGTACTTCTTTAAAATTCCACAGTGATTAACACTTCTTGAATCCACATGATATTAGAGCCAACCTTAGGAAAGTTCAATGTACTTACCACAAGCTTAGCAATCTCCCAGTTCAAATCCAGATCCTTTCCTTGATATAAATTTCGAACTCTAACATTGGTAATGCCATAGAACTTTTCTGATTCTTTTCCCTTCCTTAGTACCTGAACAAGACATTCTCATACAGCTCCCCTATTTTCTCTTCCCTTAGTCAACTTCTGCCCATTTTCAGGGTGTTCTAAGATCTTTTCATTGACTTTTCTTATTCTTTTTGGGATCTCTGGAATAGTGCTACTCTCTACTTGTGTTCCTTGTGAGGAGACGTGTTCAAGAGCATCACTAATATTGTTCCTTGTGAGGAGACAGGCTCATGACAAAGACACTATTCCAGACTTAGACTCTTTTTCTTTCTTTTTTCTTTTCTCTTAAGGGAAGATCAAGGAGAGACTGCAATTGCCTATCTGTTCGGACTGAAAGAGGAATCAAGTTCTGCGCATACCTAGTTCTTATAAGGGGATCTGAACTCACCCTGTTAGACTGATTCCAATTGCATCTTTCTACTTAGTAAGTCATGCAATCAACTCTTATAACAATGGTTCTTCAAGTGTCAACTTCATGTGGTTAGTTTCTAAAAAAACCGAAAATTCCAACTGATTTTGACTCAATAAAACAAATTTTGAAAACTTTTGACTCAAGACTCTCAAAACAAAACACAATGTCAGTAATCACCTCCCCCAGACTTAAACAACACTGTCCCCAGTGTTATCAAGCCCGAAGTTAGTTAAATGAAAGATTAGAAACAACATAAAAGACCAAAATAGAAGTCTTACCTTCGTCTGCGCGTGGTGTCGATCGACGCCTAGTAGTGTCGATCGACACTGGTCAAGGTCGAGTCCAATGTCTCCGTTTTCAACTGACTGAAACTAGGACTTAGTAAAACCAAAATAAAAATAAAAAGAAAAACGTACCTAAAAGTGGGTTGCCTCCCACTCAGCGCTCGTTTTCAGTCATTAGCTTGACTGTGTCGGGATTCAGACGTCTGGTGGATCAGAGGGTGGCAGTGAATGCTTCCTAGACGAATGTCTTCTCATCCAAGGAGGTGTATAAGCAATAAGTACATGAGAACGACCAAGGAAATGAGGAACAGCAGCAGGGTGGGACTTGACTTCGGGTGGTACACTTCGTTTTCCTGCAGCATTATCAAAAGAAATACCAAGCCCTCTACGAAAATCTCGTGGCTTGCATGAGTGTGAAACAGCTTTTGAACCTTTAAAGTTTTTATTGACCAGATCAGGAAGTTTGGAATTCATTCCAGGAGATGCGTACCTTTGCTTTCTCCGAGGTTTGTGGGCTATAGGATGTGGAGGCATCTGTTTGGCAGTATTTGAGACAGCGTCAGGTGTGATCCGCGAAGGGTGTCGATCGACATAGGTGGTGTCGATCGACGCCAACTCTGCAGCTCGAATCTCTGCACTTTTTCTCCAATTCAGCTCTGCAATCCTTGCTTCCATGATGAAAATGTCTTCCTCCATCAACTTAGCACCGATTAGACACTCACTTTCGCCCAAAGTCCTGAAGACATAACTGTTCCCACTCCAATCTTCAAGCTCCACAACTTCCTTAGAGTTTTCAGCCAATGCCTTTTGAACAACCAGCTTGTCCTCTTGCTCTTTAGATTCCAGCTCCTTGACATTCCTAGCAGTAGTGTCATCCGAACTTTTCATGATTGGACATTCATCTATGGACATCTCTACTGAAAAAGCTTGACCATCAATGGTGGATGGTCCTCTTAATTTGTCCATGTCAAAATTCATGACAACATCACCCAAATCAAGCTCCATTTTCCCTTTTCTCACATCAATGATGGCACCGGCTGAAGCCAAGAATGATCTTCCCAAAATAAGAGGATCTGCAGGTTCTTCATCATACTTCAAAACCACAAAGTCTGTGGGAATTATGCAGCCTTCAATCTTCAGGGGAACATCTTCTAGAACACCTTCTGGGATTCTCTTTGATCGATCAGCCAGGATAAGAGAGATTCTGCTTGGCTTGAAATCAGTCATTCCAAGTCTAGCAGCAACTGAGTATGGTATCAAGTTAATACTTGAGCCCAAATCGCAGAGAGAACGAGGAAACCTTCCTGTTGAGATTGAGCAATGTAGCACAAAGCTTCCTGGATCATGTAACTTCTCTGGAATCCTACTCTGAATTACAGCGTTGACCTGTTCAGAAACCCACTTCTTCTTCTTTTTTCTTGGAACTATGTTCAAGAGAATTGCATTTATATCTCTGGTAAGTAATGCTCATTCTTCGGGACTCACACCGTTTGCAACCATTCTCTTGACATATCTTCTTAATGCAGGTGAAAGTTGGACTGCATCAACTAGGGATAGCTCAACCATCAGTTTACTCATCATCTCCTTGCATCTAGCTTCCTCTCTCTCCTGTTTAGATCTTCTGGGAGGCAGGGGGTAGGGTGTCTTAGGCTTATACACTCTTTCCTCTTCGCGTTTTGAAGGTTTAGCGCGATTTGGTGAAGTCTGGGCATGGTGTCGATCGACACCAGCATTGTGTCGATCGACACACGGGCTCGAGCTTTGGACTTCGCGAAGTTCTTCAGGTGTCGATCGACACTCTGCTGTGTCGATCGACACTGGATCTGCAGGGGCGTATGGAGCTTGTTCTTCAATTTCCTCCAACTCCACAAGGTCTTCAGCACTTAGGTTCTTCTTCTCCTCTGGTTCCAGCTTGCTTCTGCTCCTTGTCGTGATGGCATTCACATGGCGTCTTGGATTTGTATCTGTTTTCCCAGGAAGAAATCCTTCTTGCCTATGAACAGCTTCTGCGGTTTGAGCAACTTGTAAATCCAGCTTCTTCATGTGAGAGTGTATGTTCTCAATCATCCCGTTCAGGTCTTCATACAGTGAATCAATCTTGCCATTGAAACTCACTGTCATCTTCTGTTGTCCTTCTAGCAGTTGCTCAAGCATAGCCTCCATTTTGTTGTCTTGAGGAGGTGGTTTCTGGTAGGAAGAAGAACCATAAGTTCTTTGGAAGTTGTTGTTCTGAAAAGGCTTCTGGTAAGAAGAACCATAGCCTTGCTGATTGTTGAATCTCTATCCTTGAAAACCAGCTCCATTGACATAGTTAACCTCTTCTTGTTCTGCCTCAAAAGTCTCCACTTCTGCAGCAAACTGAACTTGCCTTTTTCCCAACAAGAGATTGTGTACGTTGTCCAGCTTCCTGTTGACTTCAGCGATATGGGCTCCTCCATTCACTCCAGCGTGTTGTCTTCTTTCGAAGTCTGCGTTTTTGGAGCTGTTACTAGAGGCCAAATTTTCTATAAGCTCTACCGCACCTTCTGGGAATCTTGTGTTGAAGTTGCCATTGCTTGCTACATCTAAGGCCATCTGGTACCTCCAATCAATCCCGCGGTAGAATATTCCAATAAGCTGCGGCTTGCTGAATCCATGATGTGGGCAGTCCCTCTGGTAAGATCTGAACCTCACCCAAGAAGCCTTGAATGCCTCAGTAGGTCCTTGAGAGAATGTAGTAATCTTCATTCTTAGCTCTTCAGATCTCGCGTCATCAAAGAAATTGCATAAGAATGCATTCTTTGTATCTTCCCATGTGGTCAAGGATCCTGGTGGCAACTGCTTTAGCCAGTATGATGCATCTCCAGCAAGCGAGTAGGGGAAAAGCTTGCAGAAAAGATAATCATAGGTCACTCCATTAGCCTTAATGCTGGATGCCAGGTCTTCGAATCTCTCAATATGGTCCATGGGGTGCTCGTTGGGTAGACCATGGAAAAGATTCTGAGCTACGAGCTGGAAGTAGGCAGGCTTCAGCTCGAAGTCATTCCTTTGGAATGCAGGAGGACGGATCGCAGCTCTATTAGCATAGAACTGGTCTGGGCGGTTGCACTCGCCTAATGTTCTTACACGTCCAGCTTCTGCAGGTGCGATTTGCATCGCTGGTTCGACTATGATGGCGCCAGCCTCATCAAGTCTCTGTCCTTGGGCATTCCTTATGTTGCCCTGTAGGTCAACAAAGCCGCCTGCCTCGTTGCGCATTAGGATCAGTGGTTCTGCCATCTCGATCTGCGACTGGTGTCGATCGATACACGCAGTGTCGGTCGACACTAAAGTATGGTGTCGATCGATGCTCTCTGTGTCGATCGACGCTCGAGCAGATGCTCGGTTTGAGCGTTCGAGACGACCGAGCTCCTGGTTCAGTGCGACTAGTTCCTCTTCCTTATTGCTTCTGGTACTGGGCATGCACCTGAAACCAAAGATAAGAAATTAAATTAGTAACAAAAACAAAAATAAAAACCTAGACAAAATTCTAATACTAGAAATCTGTAGGCAACTAATCTCCTTCCCCGGCAACGGCGCCAAAATTTGATATGGGGTCAAATTTACCCTAGAACTACTCTCTCAAATTAAGAGATCAGTTGTACTACTTAGGGATCGAATCCACAGAGAAGGGATAGTCACACAGCAGTTTTCTAATTTCGAATTAAGCTAGGAAGAAAGATGGAATTTTAAACACATAAAGCAATTAAAAACGGTGTAAGTTCAGGAGACGAAACGCTAGGTTCAGGGAAATTCTCAGGTGATCTAAATTCTAGGTCTAGGCGGAATGTTAGGAAATATGAAGCTCTGTTCTTAAACTTGAAACACTAATGTAAAATCAACCAACTCTCGCTGCGAAGATTATCTATGCCTAAATTCCAGAAAACCAAATCTCTTTGCAAATCCAAACAATTCAGACAAGCATTAATATCAGGTTCAATTGTTCACAAAATCCCTAAACCAAATCTCTTTGCGAAAAGGTATTTTGCTCATCTAACATTAGTTCAGGCAATCAATAATACTCTTGCGTCTATTAATTAACCTAAGATCAGATTCTAGGTCGCGAAGCTAAAATAAGCATTAAACACAAATCCAGATGAAGAACTCTAAGGATTTTATCCTAACAATATAATTTGACCTAACAATTCATTAATCACCTTTGAAAAACCCTAAACCTAACAAGCAAACTACTCAGACATGATCAATGAAACAGAAATCATAATTTGAATAGAAAGCATAAGAGAAATCAATAGAAACAAGGGAGTTCCAAATTTGCTCTGAAGGAGACAAATTCTTCTCTCTAAAATCTCTCTAAAAATCTCTCTCTAAATTATTGTGTAAAATAAAGTGTAGCCTAAAGAATGGCTGAAAAACTACATTTATAGAAGAGGATTTTCGTCCAGGGGCAATCTTGTAATTCTTCAAAGCTTGGCGAATTTCCTTTTTCTGATGGAAGTCCGAACAATGCGTCGGTCTTGTCTGGTGTCGATCGACACAGATGGTGTCGATCGACACCCTGTGCGAAATTCCACTCTTCTGACTTCATCACTTCGCATCTTCTTGCAGAATGCTCCAAAAAGCTTCAGAATCTCCAATTAAGCTCCAAACGTAGTCCAACCTATAAAGACTCAGAAAGGACTGGAAAACTAACAAAAGACTCTATAAAAACACTTATATCATGGCCTAAAAGTGGGTAAAAACCATGATATATCAATCATCATAGAACCAGCGATACAAGACGCCCGTGCAGAAGTTGGACGTATGAGAACACTTGGCGAGTACAACCGCCCAGACCAGTTCTATGCTAATAGAGCTGCGATCCGTCCTCCTGCATTTCAGAGGAACGACTTCGAGCTGAAGCCTGCCTACTACACGCTAGTGGCTCAGCATCCCTTCCATGGTCTTCCTAATGAGCATCCCATGGACCACGTTGAGAGATTCGAGGACTTAGCCTCAAGCATAAAGGCTAATGGAGTGTCCTATGACTATCTCTTCTGCAAGTTGTTCCCTTACTCGCTTGCTGCAGATGCATCATACTGGCTGAAGCAGTTGCCACCAGGATCCTTGACTACATGGGAAGATACAAAGAATGCATTCCTTTGCAATTTTTTTGATGATGCGAGATCGGAGGAGTTGAGAATGAAGATCACTACATTCTCGCAAGGACCCACTGAAGCATTCAAAGCTTCTTGGGTGAGGTTCAGATCGTACCAGAGGGACTGACCACACCATGGTTTCAGCGAGCCGCAGCTTATTGGAATATTCTACCGCGGGATCGACTGGAGGTACCAGATGGCCTTAGACGCTGCGAGCAATGGCAACTTCAACACTAGATACCCAGAAGGTGCGATAGAGCTTATAGAAAATTTGGCCTCTAGTAACAGCACCAAGAACGAAGACTTCGAGAGAAGACAAAACGCAGGAGTAGCTGGAGGAAACCAAATCGCTGAAGTCAACAAGAAGCTGGACATCTTGATGGGAAAGAAGCAAGTCCATTTTGCTAATGAAGTAGAGACCTTTGAGCGAGAGCAAGAAGAGGTCAACTACATCAATGGTGCTGGTTTTCAAGGACAGAGGTTCAACAATCAGCAAGGATATGGTTCTTCCTACCAGAAGCCTTTTCAGAACAACAACTTCCAAAGAACTTATGGTTCTTCTTCTTACCAAAAGCCTCCTGCACAAGACAATAAGATGGAGTCTATGCTAGAACAGATCTTGGAGGGCCAACAAAAGATGACAATGGACTTCAATGGGAAGATTGATGCCTTGTATACAGATCTGAATGGGAAAATTGAGTCTCTAGGTACTCATGTCAGGCAATTGGATGTTCAAGTCGCTCAAACTGCTGGAGCTTTGAAGAGACAAGAGGGATTTCTTCCTGGAAAGACGGATACAAATCCGAGACATCATGTGAACGCCGTCACGTTTCAGAATAGAGGGAACCTTCAACCAGTGAAGAAAAGAGGGCCAAGTACTGAAGAATTCGAGGAGCTTGAAGATGTAGAAAATGCTGCAGAGTCAATGTCGATCGACACTAGAGTGTGTTGATCGACACCCAAGGAGAAAGCAGACGTATCAAGCTCGATCGACGCAACATCTTCGACACAAATGCTTAGTGTCAATCGACACCAGCTGAGTGTCGATCGACACCCTTCCCAGACTTGGACAAACACGCCTAAAGCTTCACAAGTTGCATCAGGAAGTGTCTACAAGACCAAGGTTCCAAATCTCCCTCTACCCAAGCATCTCAGGCCGCCCATTAGTGCAGAGAAACTAGCTGCTTTCAACAAGAGGGTGGAGATAATTCCCAAGGAGCTCTCTTTTGATGAAGCTTATGAGAAGGATCCCTTATGTGCCTTCTTCCAGAATAACAGAGAAAGCTTTGAAGAGATGGAAGAACTCTTTCACAAGGCAAGGGAAACACCACGGCCAATGAATCAGCTGCTTAAAGTTGAAGATCCTGGGATGTTTATGGTTCCATGCTCCATTGGTGGAGTTGAATTTAAACAATCCTTCTGCGATTCAGGAGCTAGCGTGAACCTCATGACAAGAGACATTGCAGAGAAGCTGGGGATTGTTGACATTCATCCTTCAAGCATGACTCTTGAATTTGCCAATTCTTCTACCGCAGTCTCATATGGTACAATTCCAAACCTACTTGTCAAGGTTGGGAATTGCCTGGTTCCAACTGATTTTCAGGTTGTGGAAGTAAGCAAAGCATCTTTCATACCATTCATCCTTGGAAGACCATTCATGGCCACAGTAGGAGCTGTCGTAGACATGCCCAATAAGAGAATGTCTTTCTGTAATGTTGACAAAGAAGTGTTCTACAAAGTTATTCCTACTATTGGAACTTCCACGCCCATCTCATGTATTGTTGTGATCACTGGAGAAGAGCTGGATTCTAAGGAGCAAGTGAGCAAGGAGGATGTTCAAGAAACATTGGATGGGAATTCTAAAGAAGTTATGGAGCTTGAAGATTGGAGTGGAAACAATCATACCTTCAAGACATTGAGCGAAAGTGAAAGTCTAATCAGTGCTAAGTTGATGGAGGACGACGTTTTTGTCATGGAAGCAAGGATTGCAGAGCTGAGTTGGAGAAAAAGTGCAGAGACTCGAGCTGTAAGCTTGGTGTCGATCGACACCATTTGTGTCGATCGACACCCCACGCGGATCACACCAGAAGTCACTTCCAATGCTGCAATTCCATCACAAGTGGTCAAACAGATGCTTCCACATCCTACATGTCATAAACCTCGAAGGAAGTAAAGGTACGCATTCCCTGGAATGAATTCCAAACCTCCTGATCTTGTCAATAAAAACTTTAAAGGTTCAAAGAATGTTGCGCACTTATCCAAGCCACGAGATTCTCGTAGAGGGCTTGATATTTCTTTTGATGATGCTGCAGGAAAACGAAGTATTCCACCCGACCTCAATGCCCACCCTGCTGATATTCATCATTTCCTTGGTCGATTTCATGCACCTACTGCTTATACACCACCTTGGATGAGAAGACATTCGTCTGGGAAGCATTCGATGACACCCTCTGATCCACCAGACGTCTGAACCACGACACAGTCAAGCTAATGACTGAAAACGAGCGCTGAGTGGGAGGCAACCCACTGTTAGGTACGTTTTTATTTTTATTTTATTTTAATCTTACTAAGTCCTAGTTTTAGTCAGTTGAAAAAAGGCGAAATTGGACTCAACTCAGATCAGTGTCGATCGACACTACTAGGTGTCGATCGACACCACGCGCAGACGAAGGTAAGTCTTCTATCTGGTCTTTTAAGTTGTTTCTAATCTTTCTTTTAGCCAACTTCGGGCTTGATAACACTGGGGGACAGTGTTGTTTAAGTCTGGGGGAGGTGATTACTGACTTTGTGTTTTGTTTTGAGAGTCAAAAAGTTTTCAACAATTTGTTTTATTGAGTCAAAATCAGTTGGAACTTTCTGTTTTTCTAGGGACTAACCACAAAATGTTGACACTTGAAAGAACCATTGCTATAAGAGTTGATTGCAGGTCTTACTAAGTAGAAAGCTGCAAGTGGAATCAGTCTAACCGGGCGAGTTCAGATCCCCTTACAAGAACTGGGTATGCACAAAACTTGATTCCTCTTTCAGTCTGAACAGATAGACCATTGCAGTCTCTCCTTGATCTTCCCTTGAGAAAAGAAAGAAAAAGAGTTTAAGTCTGGGAATAGTGCCTTGTCATGAGCTTGTCTCCTCACAAGGAACAATATTAGTGATGCTCTTGAACACGTCTCCTCACAAGGAACACAAGTAGAGAGCATCACTATTTCCAGAGATTCCAAAAGAATAAGAAGAGTCAATGAAAAGATCTTAGAACACCCTGAAAATGGGCAGAAGTTGACTAAGGGAAGAGAAAATAGGAGAGCTGTATGAAGAATGTCTTGTTCAGGCACTAAGGAAGGGAAATAATCTGTAAAGTTATGTGGCAATACCACTGTTAGAGTTCGAAATTTATCTAAGGAAAGGATATGGATTCAAACTGGGAGATTGCTAAGCTTGTGGTAAGTACACTGAACATTTCCCAAGGTTGCCTCTATAGCATGTGGATTCAAGAGTGATAATCAATGTGGCGTTTTGAAAAGGTACTCGAAAGTTTCTGTTTTCAAACCTCGACTCTATGCTTGGTTTCTGTTTTGCTTGAGGGCAAGCAAAGGCTAAGTCTGGGGGAGTTGATATATCATGGTTTTTACCCGTTTTTGGACCATGATATAAGTGTTTTTATAGAGTCTTTTGGTATTTTTAGAGTCCTATTAGAGTCTTTATAGGTTGGACTACGTTTAGAGCATAATTGGAGATTCTGGATCTTTTTGGAGCATTCTGCAAGAAGCTGCGAAGTGATGAAGTCGAGAGAGCATAATTACGCACTGTGTCGATCGACACCAGACAAGGTCGGCCGAGAAACTCGATTTCCATCAGAAAAAGGAAATTGCCTTCTGAAGAATTACAAGATTACCCCTGGACGAAAATCTTCTCCTATAAATATAGTTTTTCAGCCATTGTTTAGGCTACATTTTTATTTTTACACAATAATTTAGAGAGAGATTTTTAGAGAGATTTTAGAGAGAAGAATTTGTCTTCTTCAAAGCAAATTTGGAAATCCTTTGTTTCTATTGATTTATCTTATGCTTTCTATTCAAATTATGATTTTTGTTTCATTAATCATGTCTGAGTAGTTTGCTTGTTAGGTTTAGGGTTTTTCAAAGGTGATTAATGAATTGATAGGTCGAATTAAATTGTTAGGATAAAATCATTAGAGTTCTTCATCTGGATTTGTGTTTAATGCTTATTCTAGCTTCGCGACCTAGAATCTGATCTTAGGTTAATTAATAGATGCGAGAGTATTATTAATTGCCTGAACTAATGTTAGATGAGCAAAATACCTATTCGCAAAGAGATTTGGTTTAGGATTTTGTGAACAATCGAACCCGAACTTTAATGCTTGTTTGAATTATTAGGATTCGCAAAGAGATTTGGGATTCTAGGGTTTAGACATAGATAATCTTCGCAGCGAGAGTTGGTTGATTTTACATTAGTGTTTCGAGTTCTAGAACAGTTCTTCATAATTCCTAACATCCTGTCTAGACCTGCAATTTAGATCACCTGAGAATTTCCCTGAACCTAGCGTTTTGTCTCCTGAAGTTTACACCGTTTTTAATTGCTTTCTGTGTTTTAAATTTCATCTTTCTACTTAGCTTAATTCGAAATTAGAAGTTCGTTGTGTGACTATCCCTTCTCTGTGGATTCGATCCCTAAGTACTACAACTGATCTCTTAATTTGAGAGAGTTGTTTTAGGGTAAATTTGACCCATATCACTAATCCGGGAATAATTACTCATTTATCAACTGAAGTTGACGAAAAAGGTGTGACAAGTTTTAAATTCGCATTCATGGCTTTGAAGGTTTTTATTGACAGATGGAAAATTTTGAGAAAGGGAGTAGTCGTGGATGGAACTCACATGTTTGGCAAGTACGAACATGTCTCCTAACGACTAGTAGACAAGATGATAATTACCAGATCTTCCATATAGCTTTTGCCATTGTCAGTAGTGAGAATAACGAGTCGTGAAGTTGGTTTTCGTTAGTTGATATCATTGGAGACAGTCATGATCTTACTATGATTTTAGATAGATGCAGCTCATTCTATGCTGCAAAAGAAGCATGATATCCACTTGCACAACACGTTGCTTGTCTTGTAAAAAATTTAGAAGGAATAAACTTACGCAAATGTTTATTCTAAATAAACTTAAAGGGAGACATCAAAAGATGGTTGCTAAGGTATTAGATACGTTCTCGGTTTAAAAAATATATGCAAACATTAAGCATAAATATTCACTATTGGACATGATCTCATTTCTAAAAAGAAAAATATAATATGATGTCTAATAAATCGTCGAGTTACTAAACAAAATCCTACTTTTTGTAAAGGATTTTAAGAATATTAAAGTAACATCGTTGAGTCACTAAATAATTTGATAGTTCGATTGTGATAGCAAATATTGATATTTGTTTTGCTCTGAAAAATTATAATTATCTGTATTTTTAGATCAAATCAAAATGATAATAAATCAAAACAACTTAAAACCGAATCGAGTAAGCCGAATCGAACCGAGTGAACCGATAATCGGCAAGATTGATAATTAGATTTGGTTATCAACTCGGTTCGGTTCGGTTCACCCAACCCGATCGGTTAACCGAAAATAAACAAAACCCTAAATCTAAATCATCACCACGCCGCCGCCTCCTCTTCTTCTTTTTCTTCCTCGGTTCTCTTCACTTTCCTCTTCTTCTTCGATTCTTCATCTCTTTCTTCTCCTTCGCTTCCTTCTTCTTCTCTTCTCCTCTTCTCCTCTTCTCCGATTCCTTTTCTTCTATCATTCTTCTCCTCTTCTTCTATTATTCTTTTTCGCTTCCTCCATTCTTCGATTCTTCTTCCCTTCTATTGGGATAGTTAGATAGTAATATATTTGTATAATTTCCTTTTGTGTATATTCCTTTTATTCGTAAGGTTAAACCTATGTAATCATATAAATACGCCGCTTAGGCTTGAGAAATAAACAACTTCCGCAAACTCTTGACATGGTATCAGAGCTCAGGTTTATTTTTCTTTCAATTTTTTGATCCTAGTCTCGTGACGGCTATACTCTGTTTACAGCTAGACTTTGTTCTCGGTGTTTCTTTGGCGTTCTGTTCCACTAGATTCTGGTCTCTAGTTGGATTTACTTGGTGTTAAGATGGGTGATGATCATGGTTCGACAGGCAAATCCTCGACCGTGACGAGTGGTGGTAGAGACAGTAATTTTCTCTTTGATTATTATCTCAATGCTTCTGCAGATCCAGGGCAATTGATTTGTACGGTGTTGTTGAATGAAAACAACTTTGAGCGATGGGCTAAGCTTATGAGAAACGCCCTTAAAGCTAAAAACAAACTTGGTTTCATTGATGGTGTTGTGAAGAAACCGAAAGGTGGTGATGAACTCAGATTGTGGGGTATGGTGAATTCGATGATGGTGGCTTGGATTTTGAACGCAATTGAGCTAAAATTGTGTGGGAGTATCTCGTGTGCAGAGACTGCATTTGAATTATTGGAAGGACTTCGTGATCGTTTTTCGGTTGGAAACGAACCTCGGATTTATGAGTTGAAAGCAGATGTGTCTTCTTTGAAACAAGGAAATCTCTCTGTTCAAGACTATTTTGCACGGCTGAAGCTAATATGGGATGATTTGGTGAAGTATGAACCTCTCACTGTTTGTTGCTGTGGTGATCACGATTGCAAAGTTAACAGAGAACTTGCAGAAAAACGTGAGAGAGAACAACGTTATCAGTTTCTCTCTGGTGTTGACAATACACGGTTTGGAACCACACGGTCAAATATCTTGTGTATGAATCCACCGCCATCTCTCAACACAGCTTTTTCGATGGTGGTTCAAGAGGAACGACATCAACGTGTTGCGAGGGGTCATGACGTACGTGGCTATGTAGTCGGGTTCTCTGCTCAAGGGCAAACTGCACCTTCGAATCAAAATCAAACTCGTACGGTTATTACTTGTACTCACTGTGGGCGTACAGGTCATCCAGTTCGAGATTGCTATCAGTTACATGGATTTCCAGATTCTAGAGCTGATGGAGGTGGCCGTGGAAGAGGTGGATACGGTCGTGGTGCTTCGAATGGTGACAGTGGTCGAGGACGTGGGGGCTGGAATAATACGAGCGTGCGTGGTAGAGGAGGCAGAGGAAGTGCCAACAATGTTTCTTTTCAGGATAACTCAGCTAGTGGTTCTCACATAGTTTCTAACGAGGATGGATATGGACATACGCTGAATAAGGAACAATGGGCAAATCTGGTGGAGCTTCTCAACACTCCAAAACCGCATGGATCTGACCGTTTATCTGGTATGGTTATTGACACTGGGGCATCTCATCATCTTACAGGTCGATTAGAGTGGTTATTTGACGTGTTTGATATCTCTCCGTGTCCGATTGAACTCCCTAATGGTGATATGATCATGGCTACTCAATGTGGCAAGCTTAGCCTCGGTGGATCAGTCACGATTTCCTCTGTTTATTTTGTTCCTCAATTGACAAATACCTTATTGTCGGTGGCCAAGTTGGTTCGAGAACGACCATGTATTGCCGTATTTACTGATAAATTTTGTTATTTGCAGGACCGTACAACGAGGATCCTGATTGGAGCGGGTGAAGAGTGTGATGGGGTCTACTATTTTCGAGAAGTTTTTCGAGTTCAAGCAAATCTTGCAAGTGCTGTTAGTGGTCGTGATTTATGGCATCGTCGTCTTGGTCATCCGGCGAAGTCTGTGCTTTCTAGTTTATCGAGTTTTGTTAATTTAGGAGATGTTAGTCAAGAAACGAGTGATCTTTGTGACATTTGTGTACGGGCTAAACAACCTCGGTTTTCATTTACTGATAGTGATAATAAAGCTGATGAAATTTTCAACTTGTTCATTGCGATGTTTGGGGTCCGTATAACACACCGGCAAATTGTGGATCTGTTTACTTTCTAACCGTGGTTGATGATTGTTCACGAGCTGTTTGGGTATTTTTAATGCGTTTTAAGAGTGAAGTTGCAATGCATTTGCAGCATTTTTGTGCTATGGTGGTACGACAATTTGATACTCATGTGCGAACGGTTCGCTGTGATAACGGAGTGGAGTTTATGTGCCTTAAATCTTACTTTGCGTCACAAGGAATTCAACATCAAACATTATGTGTCGGAACGCCGCAGCAAAATGGTCGTGTGGAACGTAAACATAGACACATTCTAAACGTTGCTCGTTCACTGAGATTTCAGGCCTCTTTACCAATTGAGTTTTGGGGTGATTGTGTCCTCACTGCTAGTTACTTAATTAATCGGACACCATCGTTGGTTTTAGCCGGGAAGACTCCGTATGAGGTGTTGTTTGGGAAACCAGCGTCTTATAAGCATATACATATTTTCGACTCTTTGTGTTATGCTCACAAGGGTACTCGTTTGAGAGACAAGTTTGATGAAAGAGCAACAAGATGTGTGTTTCTTGGGTATCCGCATAATCAAAAAGGGTGGCGAGTGTATGATATTGATCGGAATGAGTATTTTGTTTCACGTGATGTAGTATTCACCACCTATTGTTTGTCCGCTTATTGATGTTGATGAGGAAGTGAATTTCCAGGGTGACGATAATCAGTTTAGGGGGAGCGCAGATCTACTTGTAGTACCGGATATTCCGGTAAGGGGGAGCAATTCTCCCACTCCATCGTCATTACCAAGTTCTGCTTTTGAGACAGTTTTTGTGCCACCTACAGCTGAACTTGTGACAAC
Source organism: Alliaria petiolata (assembly GCA_020283515.1). Lineage (NCBI taxonomy): Eukaryota > Viridiplantae > Streptophyta > Magnoliopsida > Brassicales > Brassicaceae > Alliaria > Alliaria petiolata. The sequence goes on along the minus strand of JAHZTW010000002.1, from coordinate 32,910,537 downwards.
GGAATCTGCGACAATGGAACCTGTGACCGTTGAAATGGAGACAGCTTCTATACCAGTTCTGGAGATAGTTTTGGGTCGTGGTCACCGTGATAAAAAGAAGTCTGTTCTTTTGGAGCCTTACATCACATACTCCACCAAGTGTTTCCCTGCACCATCACACTCAAAATCACACTCTTCGCTCCAATCACCTCGCGGTCCTCCAGTTAAACAATATCCTCTAGCTAACTATATCTCTTGTATACGCTTCTCTAACAACTATAAATGTTTCCTCGCTAAGATTACTGCGGTTACGGAACCACGATCATTCCAAGAAGCTATGCAATATGTTGAATGGAGACAAGCTATGGCTGCAGAGATTAAAGCACTTGAGGATAATAAGACTTGGGATTTGGTGGATTTGCCGTATGATAAGAAAGCAATTGGATGTAAATGGGTTTTCACTATCAAATACAACGCTGATGGTTCAATTGAACGTTATAAAGCAAGACTTGTGGCCATGGGAAATCGTCAAACGGAGGGTATTGACTATGATGAAACATTTGCTCCAGTTTCTAAAATGACCACTGTTCGTTGTTTCTTAAAGGTTGCTGCTGTTAGAAAGTGGGAGCTTCAGCAAATGGATGTTCATAATGCGTTTCTACATGGAACACTGAATGAGGAGGTTTATATGCGTACACCACAAGGTTTTTCGTCGTCTTCTCCGAAGGTGTGTCGTCTTTTAAAGTCTTTATATGGCTTGAAGCAGGCACCTCAATGTTGGTTTGCTACTTTTCATGGTGCTTTGCTACGGTATGGATTTACTCAATCTGTCTCGGATCCTACCTTGTTCTCTTTAGTTCGTAATGGTGTTGATCTCTACGTTCTGGTGTATGTTGATGATCTCGTGATTGGTGGTAATGATTCATCAACAATCAATTGTTTCAAGGATTATCTCAAAAGTTGTTTTCATATGAAGGATTTGGGTCAAGTTCCTTATTTTTTGGGCATCGAGATTGCAAGGAACAGTGGGGGAATTTTCTTGTGTCAAAGGAAATATTGCTTGGATATTATTTCTGAGTGTGGTCTTCTTGGTGCTCGACCAGTACACACGCCTATGGTACAAAATCATAATTTGGCCTTAGCAACAGATGATTATTATGCTGATCCATAACAGTATCGTCGTATTGTTGGTAAGCTAATTTATCTTTCTCTTACAAGATCTGAGATTGCTTATAGTGTCCACGTGTTGTCCCAATTTATGAAACAACCACGAGCTTCACAATGGAAAGCGGCTATGCGTGTGATTCTGATACTTGAAGAGTTCTCCGGGACAAGGTCTTATGTTCTCATCCTCAAGTGACCTACATCTCACTGGTTTTTGTGTTTCTGATTGGGTATCTTGTCCAATTACTAGACGTTCTCTTTCTGCTTATGTTTTTCTCCTTGGTGATTCAGCTATTGCTTGGAGAACAAGTAAGCAAGACACTATATCTCGTTCTTCGGCAGAAGCGGAATACCGCTCTATGGCTGATGCGACAACTGAGCTTAAATGGTTACGTGGGCTGATACAGTTTTTTGGGGTGGCTCAAACTCAGCCAGCTCCTCTACATTGTGATAGTCAATCAGCTTTGCAACTTGTCGCTAATCCTGTGCTTCGCCAACGTACAAAACATATTGAAAATGACTGTCACTTCGTGAGAGATGCAGCTAGAGATGGTATTATTCTTCCGACAAAGATTTCCACTCATGATCAACCGGCTGATGTTCTTACCAAAGCCATTGGACGTGCCCAGTTTGAGTTTCTTATTCTCAAGTTGGGTATTCAGAATCTTCATTCACCAACTTAAGGGGGAGTATTGAGATAGTTAGATAGTAATATATTTGTATAATTTCCTTTTGTGTATATTCCTTTTATTCGTAAGGTTAAACCTATGTAATCATATAAATACACCGTTTAGGCTTGAGAAATAAACAACTTCCGCAAACTCTTGACACCTTCTCCTTCTCTGATTCCTCTTTCTTCTCCTTCCTTCTCTCCGATTCCTCTTCTTCTCCTCCTCTTTTTTATTTTTCTTAAATTTTTACAATTTTGTTTTTTTAATAAACCAAAAAACCGAACCGAACCGTTTTAACCCGAATTTATTGAGTTTAAACCGAATTTTAAATAAAAACAAAAAGATCAGTTAGTTTCGGAAAATTTTAAAATATCCGAAATAACCGATAACCGAACCGTAATATTTTTCGACTAATTTCGGTAAGATTTTTTAAATCTGAAATAACCGAGAAACCGAAATAACCGATCAATTCAGTTCGGTTTATCCGAAGTCGGAGGCCTAGTACTCTGTAACCAATATTATACGATTTGGACAGATGTCAAAGTCTACAAATTCGCACGAATTGCGAAACAAAGTTGATTATCATCAGTCCAAAATTTGAATTAAAAAAAAAAAAAACAGTTAAGGATTAGCTTGAATTTCCTCACCATTTTTTGTTCACACTGCTATGAAATTAGGGCTCAGCATCCCTCCAAGCTATTTACTTCCATCGTCCTCTTTGTCCCACTACTCTTGTGCTCGATTGTTTCCACCAACTCATAACAATTGCAATCTCTCATTCCCAGGTTTCGCTCTCTCTCTCTCTACATACCCTTTTATCTGATATGAGTAAATATGGATTTTGTGGTCATTTATTCATCAATCAAATTCATGATCCTTAGATCTTACACATCATGTAAAGTCTCTGTAATATATGATCTTTGTTGGATGCTTGATTTGCCAGTAGTTCACTTGATTTTGCAGATATCGAGAGTTCTGTCTACATATGCGTGTATTTGTCTATTTAGATCTGTATGATAGTGTCTACTAAGGATTCTGTTTCAGCTAAGTTCACCATTAAAGCTTTGAGCTTTGAGGATTCTGTTCTAGTTTTACGATTAAAGCTTTGAGCTTTGAGGATTCTGTTCTAATTTTACGATTAAAGCTTTGAGCTTTTGAGGATTATGTTCTAATTTGACGATTAAAGCTTTCAGCTTTTGAGGATTCTGTTATAATTTTACGATTAAAGCTTTGAGCTTTTGAGGATTATGTTCTAATTTGACGATTAAAGCTTTCAGCTTTTGAGGATTCTGTTATAATTTTACGATTAAAGCTTTGAGCTTTTGAGGATTCTGTTCTAATTTGACGATTAAAGCTTTGAGCTTTGAGGATTCTGTTCTAATTTTACGAGTAAAGCTTTGAGCTTTTAGGACAACTTGAACTGGGAAGTTTAGGTTTCTTTAATCTTCACAAAAGAGTTTTCTAGGTTGCTGTTAAACACGGTGCTCATGATCTTCAATTTTCTTGAATTTTAGTAGGACAACGCGAGATTATACGCACGACTCCCCTTATTTGCAGTAAGAGTGAGCTGTCGCAGAGTGACTTAATGGAATCTGGAGCAGAGGAAAGGAGAAGCCTTTATCCTCCAATTGAACCATACAACACTGGGATTCTAAAGGTTTCAGATATTCACACACTCTACTGGGAGCAATCAGGAAAACCCGATGGACACGTAAGTAAGCCATTGTTAACCCTAAGGAATCAATCGGTTTTCTGAATATGATGTAATCAAATGCTTTGGAGCTTAGGCCATTGTATATATGTCTTAAAGTTTCTAAATTTTTCATTGTATGTTGCAGCCAGTTGTTTTTCTTCACGGAGGGCCAGGAGGAGGAACAGCTCCTAGCAACAGGAGATTCTTTGATCCTGAGTTTTATCGGATTGTTCTGTTTGACCAGGTCGGCTTCTTAATTCTGTGGACAGTACATTACATCATCCAACTTGTATATTAACCCCTTTGTTTTCCTCTAGAGAGGTGCGGGAAAGAGTACACCACATGCTTGCTTGGAGGAAAACACCACATGGGACCTTGTGAATGATATTGAAAAACTAAGAGAACATTTGAAAATTCCGGAATGGCAGGTGAATATTTGCTTCTTCTTGTTGTTGAGATGGAAATATGCAGTAAGAGTGTGTGAATAATTGTTTTCTCTGTTTGCGCAAGCAGGTTTTTGGTGGATCATGGGGAAGCACTCTTGCACTTGCATACAGCCAGTCTCATCCTGACAAGGTGCAAATCATGAACTTTACAGTTTAACGACTGAGAAAAATCTCACTCTGATAGTTATATGTAATTGTATAATCGAGGCCGCAAGAAGAAAAGGGGTTCTTTAGGGATTGATTGATTGGATTATGATGTAATAGGTAGTATCCTTTTGTTAGAGTTTAGATAAACTTGACACATGAAGCAAAAGGGGAGGTTACATCTATTTTGGGATAACCCTTCACACATTTGTTTTTTTTTTTTTTTGGTGTAAGGTTACTGGTTTGGTCTATTGAGGGATCTTTCTGTTGTGGAAAATGGGTGCTTTAGGGATTGATTGATTGGATTTTGATCTAAAATCAAAGGATTTAGGGGATGTAATAAGTAGTATCCTTTTGTTATATTCATTAGAGTTTAGATAATCTATCTTGAGGTAACCTTAAAACACATTTTTTTTGTTTTTTGGTGTAAGGTTACTGGTTTGGTCCTTCGAGGGATCTTTCTGTTGCGGAAAAAGGAGATTGATTGGTTTTACGAAGGTGGTGCTGGTGCTATATACCCTGATGGTAATTCTCTTTATTGTTAACATTTCTATTTAAGCTTAGTGGTGATTCTGGGACTAGAGTTTTATTTGCAAATTCTAGTAAAGTCTAGCTTAAGAGCTTTCACGTTTTTATCTTCTTCATATGTGTTTGTTTCTCTGTTTAAAAAGCATGGGAGGAGTTCAGAGATCTTATTCCAGAAAACGAGAGAGGTAGCCTTGTGGATGCATATCACAAAAGACTGAATTCTGATGATCTCGAAACTCAAGTACGCATTGAGCATTGTTCTTTTTTTTGTCATTTGAAGCAATAGAATCCTCCCTCATCTTTTGGTTTGTAGCAGAAAGAGTTTTGATTAATCCGTGTCTTTCAACGACAGTAATAATTTCCATTGTGATCTTGCAGTATGCAGCTGCAAGAGCTTGGACTAAATGGGAAATGATGACTGCTCATCTTCTTCCAAATGATGAAAACATTCAAAAGGCAGAAGATGATAAATTCTCATTGGTTAGTTTGAGGAGTGTTCCAATCTTATATGTATCCATTGAACTATTCTTATCTTTAAAATAATTTCATAACAAACCTTGACTTTGCTCAACAGGCGTTTGCAAGGATTGAAAATCACTACTTTGTTAACAAAGGTTTCTTTCCCTCGGACTCATACTTACTTGATAATGTTGATAAAATAAGACATATCAAGACCACCATCGTTCAGGTATATTCTCTTCATATATCCATTTGTTTTTCTTAGGGCATTTATATATCTTGCTTAGAGATTGATCCAATGAAGTCGAGTTGTGTAAACTATAGGTGATAGAAACCAAATATCTGTCCTAAACTATATGTATGTGTGGGATTAGGAAGCACCATGGTGAATATTAAATTTGATTTGGCTATATACATTACATATTTGGATATTGGGAAGGGGTCTATCAAGCTTAAGACAATGGATTTTAACTGTGTCTGGATTATTATAATGGACAGGGAAGGTATGATGTCTGCTGTCCTATGATGTCTGCTTGGGATCTGCACAAATCATGGCCAGAGGCAGACCTTAAGGTAAGCTAAAGTCTTTTTATTTCTAATTTTTTTTTTGCTTCTTGTGCCGAATTTGTAACGAGAGACCTGTCGTCTGCAGATTGTTGGCGATGCAGGACACTCGGCAAATGAGCCTGGAATCGCAGCAGAACTCGTGGTTGCGAATGAAAAGATGAAAGCAATTGTGGGATGAATGTATTTGATCGAACGGTTTGTTCATGTCTTTGGTACTACTAATGTTCATATTTTCAAAGTTTGTTGTTGCACATTTACATGCACCTTAGTATTTCACAAAGTTGTCAACGCGAACCAAAGTTTGTTTTTACAGATGTTTATACCCAAAATTAGGCCTAGGCATGATATCCGGATCAAAAATGCGGTTTGGATCGGTTTCAGGTTCCTTGAAATACTTGTGTAACTTGAGATACGAGCAGGTATCTAAAAATATCCGAGAACCGAACAAATATCCGGTTTTTGAGGTACAAAAATTCTGGATAGTAGCAAACAACACTAACTATATTACCTACAAGTAAAAGTTGTGACCACACATCGTTATCCCACGATAAGATTTCTCGTCATCATTATCCCACGATAAGATTTCTCGTAATTACAATTCGATTTGCTTAACGAACACATAACCAGTAGCTTATATATCTCTATGAACGCTATATACGAAACTAAACCCTTCCTCTTCGTTTGCTAAACCGGGAAGGACTAAACCGGCTAAGATCAACACTAGTGGCTACGCCGTCTACAATAAGCTCAGCCAATGCAGCACCAGTGGCTGGACCATTAAGAATCCCCCAGCAACTATGTCCCGTGGCTACGAAACAACCCTTAATCCCTGGAATCTCTCCGATTACAGGAACTCCATCTTCCGTGCTTGGTAAGAAACAAGCTTGCTCTGCTTTCACTCGAGCGTTGTTTCCTTCGTCTAGATGGCTCGAAACAGTTTTCGCTACTCTCTTGAGAACCTCTATCGATTCAGGGTTGCTTGTTACCTGATCTGGATCGTCAGGTACTTCTTCTTGTGATGACATTCCACATAAGTACACTTCACCTGTCCCAAAAAAACAAACAAACCAGATCAATCACTTCTCATATCTCTGTCAATTCATGAAAACCAGATTATTGTTTTTTTTTTATTCAACAATCATCTACCTCTATGCTTCTTTATAGAGCCAAAAGCCTCACAAGAGACACTACAAAATCAAACTTCATCATCCCAAAATTTAGCAAATAACCAGATTTTGCAGCAATCCTCAGAGTTTAGAAGCATTCAGTCAATTTTTCCTTAACCCAATTAGAAAATCACACAAAAATGAAAACAAAAGACATTGAAAGCAAATTATCCAATTCAAAGCTAACCCAGATAGAAAATCACACGAAAGAATTGATTTTTACCAGTGGGACGAGGATATACTTCTGGGTCTAAAGCTTCACCACCATTAGAAGGAAGATACGTTAAGAAAAGAGCATGAGGTGTTATAGCATTTGGTTCCTTTGGTTCCATAACGATGCTATGAGCTTTTATACCATAGACCTTGAAAATCGAAGACAGCATCTCGAATTTACCAGACCATGGACCCATCGCAAGAACCACCGAGTCAGCGTCGATAACTCGCCCACCTTCAAGCACAACCGAGTCAACTCGCCCTGATTCCACTCTCACCTCCTCCAATCTCCCAATCACAACCTCGACACCGTACTTCTCCGTCGCCGCCGATAATACCGTCCGAGTGAACATCTGAGGATGCACTTGTGCTGTCGTCTGAGTCGTACCGATCGTCGATGGGCTTTTAGCTGGGCCGTCGACCCACGCCGGTAAGCCCAAACCGCCGGAGACGGAGCCCGATTCCGTCACGGTGAGGCTAAGCGTTGTGAGGGGTCTGTATCCATACGACTCGACGCCGTTTAGCTCATCGGCGAATGATCGATGGAGGTTAAAGCTCGCGCGCGCTAAAGACGCAACGGGACTTCCATCGCACCAATCAAAAGCGAGAAATCCTCCGGCTTTACCGGAAGCGGCGCACGCTACGGCTGATTTCTCGACGAGAGTGACGGCGATTCCTTTCTTAGCGAGGAAATACGCCGTGCAGACGCCGATAACTCCTCCGCCGCATACAACGACCCGCTTCTTCGACGTCTCTCCGTCGATTAGGTTCTTCGCCATTGATTTTGATGTTCTGGAGCAGATCGTGATTTTTCGTGGGTGACTCAATCGCCGGGTTAAAGCCGAAGGGAGTAATAACGATGAGATCACAGCCATATTAGCGAGATGAGGTGGATGAGGTGGATGATGAGTCGAGAGGAATATGTGAGACTGTTTATTGGGCCTAACTTTTTGTTGGGCCGGTTGTTTAAAGCCTGCTCCGTTCAGGTATATACCTTGTTTAGTTGTTTAGAGTAGCCATGGGCATTCGGATATCCGTTCGGGTTCGGATCGGATCTATTCGGGTTTTGATTACTTCGATTTTAAACTATAAATCCTATTCGGGTATTTCAAAAATTCGGGTCGAGTTCGGATCGGTTCATGCCGAGTTCGGGTCGGTTTTATACCAAAGATGAGGAACCGGGAATTAACCGAAATCCAATCGGTTTTGAGTACTTTTCGATTTTAATAACCAAAGTAATCAAACTTACCTATCGGTTCGGGTCCTATCAGGTACATTAAGTACCGTATATAACCAAATAAGTACATTAAGTACCTGAATCCAAAATCGAAAATATGTTTTTATACACCAAATATCATTCATAAACTGAAACAAATAAATAAGAAATAAGAAAGAGTACCAATAAAAATCCAAAATCTGTTTTTAAACACCACATACCAATGTAACATCCAAAATCTGTTTGAAACATGCGAGTCTTAAGCAAAAAAAAACAAAGTTTGTATTCAAACATTTAAAGAAGCAAAATAAGAAATGAATTTGATGTGATAGAGAAAGAGATAAGGAAGGAAAGTGCCGAGTGCAAATAGAGAATTTCAAAGCAGAATATGTCATTTTCCATGCTCATGTGAGTCAGAGAAACCAAATCACAAATTCAAATTCCCAATTCCAACTTACAAATCACAATGGTTCAAAAGTTCAAATGAAGTTAGTTTGTTACCTTATAGCCGAGTTGGAAAATTCTTCACTCTTCTTCTTCTTGTATTGTTTCAGTATCAAACTCTGAAATAAATTGAGAAAAACAAAGTGTTAAGCAATTAAGTCTAAGATTGTAAGAATAAAACTTAAAATAGAGTAGAATAATAAAACTTACCTCTCCTAAACTTATCCTCATATTCAATATCAGCTTGTATTTGTTCCACAGTAGTCGAAACTCTTGCATCACTCAACCAAATTTCTGACTTCAGCCACTGCTCGGTACACATCAAAACCTCAATCATATAGTGAGTCAGAGAACTCCTACAGGGAGTTACGATGCGACCACTAGTGCTAAAAGCACTTTCAGACGCAACTGAAGACACTTGCATTGCAAGTACATCTCGAGCGATTTCGGATAAAACAGGGAACTTGGATGTGTCAACTTTCCACCAAGACAATACGTCATACTCTGTCCCACTCATAACTTCCGGTATCTCAACAGGTTCCTTGAGATATCTTTCCAATTCATCTCTGGTGTCTTTGACTCCCAATTCATCCACCTTTTCCTTGTATATAAAATCCATCCTCTCATAGCCGAAATCATCTCCACCAATTGCACTACTTCTTGCGATTGGAAACTCAGTGAGGATGCTTGAGTAGATTGAGACGATTGCTGAATTGGACCATGATGTCGAAGTGTATACTCATCAAATAATGAACGAAGAAAATCAAGGACTGATTTACTCATCTGTATAGCATCAGCCGATTCTTCTCCATACAGCTTCTCGAAACACATATTAGCAAAGTCCATCTTCTTTCTTGGATCAAATATCGTAGCTGCAATCAACATCTTGTTGATCCCTTTCATTCCATCCCAATACTTGTCGAATTTCTTCAACATATCTTCAGCCTTTGACTTCAACTCTGAATTATAACTATTACTCAACTGAATCAGGTTTCTCTCTATGGTGACTATCTCGCCATAACACTTATACGCATTGAGAGACTTAGAAGCCGACATAACCAAAGTCGAGTTGTAAAAGATCACTAGGAACTTAGCTAACCTTTCAACAGCATTCCAATCGTTCCTACTTGGAGGTCCAATCCGTTTGACACCATTCTCAAACTCTTGGAAGTAGTCATTGTATAGCTTATCTTCAGCCTCCATCTTGTCAAATGCCAATCTAAATTTCAATGCCTTTGACAACATGTTGAATGTAGAATTCCATCGTGTTCTAACATCCAATGGCAAACTACCTCTTGTTACCCTTCCCGAATCAACCCTCAACTAGAATGACTTCAATCTGTTTGTAGATGATCTAACATATAAAATCGCATTGCGTATGGCATTCACAATGTCATCTACTTCAGCTAAACCCTCTTTCACAATCAAATTTATTATATGCGAACAACATCTAACATGCATACAGGTACCACCTAACACGAAAGCCTCATTAGACAGCAATGAAAACTCACTTTCAAACCTCCTTAGAGCCGAATTATTGGCAGTTGCATTATCAACAGTTATGCAGAATACCTTCTCTAAACCCCACTCTGCTAAACACTCTAAAAGAACAGTTGCAATTGAATGACCTTTGTGATCTGTAACGTTCTTAAACCCAATGATGAACTTCTTTAACCTCCATTGTGCATCAACAAAATGCAATGTGATCACCATATAACTCGCACCTGTTAAAGATGAAATAAAATCGAGTTTTAATATGAAAGAAATAAGATTGAATATGATAACATACAAACAAGTAGCTAAGAAAATCATACATGTAGGCTGACAGGTCCATATGTCTGTTGTAAGGGAGACTCTCTGCTTGTTAGCAACAAACCAATCCTTCAGAGCTGTTTTCTTCTTCGCATACATCTCAACGATGTTTCTTGAATGAGGTTCGTACAGGTTCACCCTTTTGCAGAAGTGTTTGAAAGCCATACTTTCAACAAAAGACAGTGGCAATTCCCCAATCACAATCATCTCATCCGTAGCCTCTTTGAATACTTTCTCAGATACTTTCGCATCCTTCAGACCTCCATCATCCTCATTGATCACTGTCTGAGTCTTTCTCTCTTGGAATGCCTTGAAATGTTTGCAACATAATAGATGCTTTTGCAGATTTGAAGTCCCTGAGGATGTTGGACATGCGAACAACTTGTGACAATAGTGAAAGTTGCATTTGTTACGGTTTTCTTTTGTCTTTGTGAAATGTCCCCAAACATCAGATCTTGCAGGGAGTTCCTTCTTCTGCTTGGTCGACTGAGAATTAGCTCCACTTGATCAAGCAATGTCCTTTCTTTTACCTCCACGACTCTCAGGAGTCCTAAACTCTTGTTGTGTTTCTTCCATGTCTTGCGATTTATCTAACTCAATGTTTTCTGGATTTAGAGAAGATGAAGAATCCATCTGAAAGTAAGAAGCAAAGAAAAAAAAATCAGAGAAGCATAAAACATTTAAAAGAAAATGACTTAAAAGCATAATTAGATTAAGACAATGTTAAAACCACAAAACCTTAAATGTGTTCTAAATAAGTTACTAAACAGAAACTGCAGCCTGATCTTAACAGTATACAATGCCATGAAACACATGTAACACCCGAGAACAAAACAGTATACAATACACAGGACAACAAAACAGTATGCACTTAGCATATCGGCAGAAACTAAGAAGAATACACATAGCATATCGGCAGAAACTAAGAAGAACAAAACAGTATACATTAAGCTTAGTCTATAACTTGCAATGCATCCGCAAAGAATCATCTCAGACATAGACCAGTAGCTGCCAAACTAAGACTAACAAAATCAAATCAACTCAACGTAGAAGATTCGAGTACAAGAATTAAACCCTGAAGAGAAACTGAATCCCTAAAATTACCCAAATCGCAGAATCAGAATCAAAACTACAAAAAGATTTTGATATAAACTCGATGAAGAAAAGGGCAAATTGTTCCGTTTCAAAAAGATCATTGATTAAAAAGGAACAAACCTGAGATCGATTTCGTGAAGACTCAGAAGGAGGAGTAAATGGGCGATAAAGGTTTAGAGATTCCAGATTTACTAGCTTGGCCCTCCGGTTTCTGCTTTTAGAGCTCGGGAAAGGTGAAATTTGGAAAGAGAGAGGAAAGGGAACAGCCAATCGACGGTATAATCTGAGCCCTGGGCAAGGAAACGTTAATATTTCATTCGGTTACGTTCGGATACTTAACCGGGTATCGGTTAATAATCGAACCGAACCTTTACCCGAAGTTACTAAGCATCACGCCCCATTCGGTAAATTCTTTGGATCCGAACCCGGTCCGAACCAGTTTTTTCGGGTCGGTTCTTCGGGTACGGATATTGTGCCCAGTGCTAGTTTAGAGATTGATCTCAATGAAGTCGAGTTGTGTAACCAACCCGAAAAATGCGGTTCGGATCAGTGTTTCAGATTTCTTAAACTATCCAATTGGATCTTGACTTCAAGTAATTCAGTTCTCGGTTTGGATCGGATATTACCTGAAACCGAATGAATATTCAGAAATACCAAAAAACTGAATAAGTATCCGAAAGTTATATATAGTTTTTAGTAGAACAAGAATGGAATCGAACAAGTATTCGAAAGTATGTCTGGTTTGTAGTTAGGCATGTCAATCGGACTGGTCCGGTCCAAAACCTATAAAGTTCGCATATATTTAAGTCCGGTCCAGTCCGGTGCGAAAAAATATTGGGCCTATATTTTAAATCTCGGCCCGGCCCTAACAGAGTTATAGGGCTATTTCGAGTTTTTTTTATAAAAATCTCCTATATATTATTTGAGAAGCATTTTTAGAGAGTATTCTTATTTTTAAAAATATTTACAGTGGTGCCAATTTTGCTGATGTGTCATCACCACATTCATTCTCACCAACCTTATAAAAAAGACTTATTTCAATAAACTAATTACCTTATATGATATTATCCATTTGTTAATTTTTAATATAACCATGAAATTTATAATTCATTTTCTGTTATGATTTATTTCCAAACAAATTAATAACTAATAATTTATACAAAATAATTAAACGAAATCAAAATTTTTAAAAAATTTATGATATACATAGAAATATAATATTTATTTTTTAATATAACCAAAAAAATTATAATTCACTTTCTGTTATGATTTATTTCCTAAAATTTTATACAAAATAATTAAACGATATCAAAATATACTATGATTTAATATTATACACATTCAATTACTACTTTCCTTAATTTTGTTTTCTTTTATTAGAGAATATTTTTTAAAAACATACTATCTTATCAACATAACAACTTATTATATAAAAAAACCGGATTAAAATATTTTACTATGCTTTAATTTTTTAATTATACAAAAGTAAATAAATAATAAATTATTCACCATGCTGAGGGTGCAGGTTATCACCTAGTATATATATAAAACAAAAACATTTACTGAATACAAATTTAAATTGAAATTTTTTTATCAATATGGTTTTATTAAATTCAATTCAAGTTAAAAGTAAATTTTGACTTAATAAATTCAAATAATTTACAATATCAAATAACAATAAAATTAAAAAACGCTTCAAATTTAGATAGTACAAACTGTAGATTCGAGATGAAAATTCAGTTTAGTATGTAGATTCAAAAACATAAAACTAGAAAATTAGAGTTTTCGTTCAATAAAATAATATTTTAAATCATAAAATCTTATTATATAAAGTTGCATGCGTCAAAGTTGCTAATTAACATGATCGTGACACGTGACAAGTTAATCGATAAGATTTTGACACGTGTTTTAATTAAAATATATTATAAAGGAAAAATATATTAATCTTAAAAGAAAAAGGAAATACTACTATTTTTAAAAAAATAAAATAAAATAAAAGGAAAGATATCTTATTATAAAGAAAAAATATACTAATCCTAAAAGAAAAAAGAAATTACTATTATTTTTAAAATAAAAATAAGTTAATCGATAAGATTTTGACACGTGTTTTAATTATAATATATTATAAAGAAAAAATATACTAATCCTAAAAGAAAAAAGGAAATACTACAATTTTAAAAAGAAAAATAAATAAAATAAAAGGAAAGATATCTTATTATAAAGAAAAAAATATACTAATTCTAAAAGGAAAAGGAAATTACTATTATTTAAAAAATAAAAATAAATAAAATAAAAGGAAACATATTTCGATATTACTAAAAAAAAATAAACGTCAAAGTTAGTAATTAATATGATCGTTACACGTGACAAGTTAATCAATAAAAAGAAATTAACTAGGATATATTCAATTTAATAAAAAGAAATTAAAACAAAATGATCTATTTCATTTTAATAAAAGAAAAATAAAAACAAAAAGTAAATTAGATTAACTAAGATATATTTCAATTAAAAAAAGAAAATTCTAGATGCTAATGATATGACATTTGACGATGATGAGTTTAATGTGGAGGAAGATAACAAGAATCATGTAGAGAAGCTTTTGATGCGATTCTTGAGAAGTATAACTTTTCTAGAGAGCTAAAATCTCATATAAAGAAGAAACAAAAAGTAAGTTAAAAAAAACTTGATTAACTAGGATATATTTCAATTAAAAAAAGAAAATTCTAGATGCTAATGATATGACATTAAATGATGATGAGCTCAGTGAGGAGGAGAATATCAATAATCATATAGAGAGGCTTTTGATGCGAGTCTTGAGAAACATAACTTCTCTACAGAGCAAAAATACCATATAAGGAAGAAACAAATAAGTAAATTAAAAAAAAAAATTGATTAACTAGGATATATTTCAATTAATAAAAGAAAATTATAGATGCTAATGATATGATATTAAACGATTATGAGCTCAATGAGGAGGAGGATATCAAGAATTATGTAGAGAGGCTTTTGATGCAAATCTTGAGGAACATAACTTCTCTATAGAGCAGAGAGATCATATAAGGGAGATGAATGTGGAGAGAAAGAGAGACTGTATTTGCTTGAAAAAAATTAATGAGGAAATTGTTAACATACTCGAATTGCATACCCAAGTTTTTAACGCAGCTGAACAGTAAAAGATAGTTGATAAAGTTTGTGAACTATATGATAAGTAGGATTAATGTTGTTTAGGACCTGCAACAGATTATGTGTTCTGAATATTTTAATTGAAAATAACAAAAAATTAAAATAAATAAATAACTCTTAGGTTTCGATTTTGTGTTTTTAATATATTTTTTTCCAGTAGTTATCAGATTTTGTTTTCTATTTTCTTTTTTGATGAGAGTCTTGGAAAACATAACTTTTTTAGAGAGCAAAAATATCATATAAGGAAGAAACAAAAAAAGTAAATTAAAAAAAAAATTGATTGACTAGGATATATTTCAATTAAAAAAAATAAAATTTTAGCTACTAATGATATTACATTAAACGATGATGAGCTCAATGAGGAGGAGGATATCAATAATTTTAGAGACTTTTGATTCGAGTCTTGAGAAACATAACTTCTCTATAGAGCAGAGAGATCATATACGAGAGATGAATGTGAAGAGAAATATAGACTTTATTTGCTTGAAAAGAGTTAATGGGGAGATCGTTAACATACTCGAAGGACTCGAATTGCATACCTAATTTTTTAACGCAGCTTAACAGAAAAAAATAGTTGAAAAAGTGTGTGAACTATATGAGAAGTAGAGTTAATGTTGCTTAGGACTTGCAACAGATTCTGTCTTTTGAATATTTTAATTCAAAATAAATTAAAATAAATAAATAACTTTTAGGTTTCGATTTTGTGTTTTTCATAAATATTTTTCAGTAGTGATCCGGTGTTGTTTTTAATATTCTTAAAAAAAATATTTTAACGGGTTTTAAATTTTATTATAATAAATTCGCGTATATGCGGATCCTAATCTAGATTTTAGTTATGATAAAAGTAGGATAATTAATTCGTCAAAATTATAGATATATATATAAATAGATAAAACATTAGAATTCAACCTAATTCATATAAGAGTATTAAAACATATATATTTGGAATATTAAAAGTAAATTTTTTTTTACTTATTATCCGATTTATTTTCAATTTATTTTTACGAATTTAAAATATTTTATTAAAAACCCGCATATATGCGGATCCTATTCTAGTAAATCTATAATACAAATTGCAGTGCTTTTCGTGTAAGTCCAAATTCAGTCGGGTTTAAGTTCAAAAATCCATTAGCCTTTAAACTTATATACTAAAGCGCAAGCGCTATATTTTCAGAACCGAACCGGGCGAACTTCTGGTTTTAGCTCTAATTGACACTCCTCTTTATAGTAGTACAAGAAAGTAAATTATTGAATTTTGGACTTTAGGTTTTCTTTCCGGATATTTCAGATAGTTTCTAGAGTTTAAATAGATTCGGGTAAAAGTAATCGAACCAAACCATAGCCGATTTTTTTTTAGTTATAGACCATTTTTCCAATCAGTTATCCAAGCCGATCCGTATCGAAAGGATACTGAACCGAATCTGAACCGAATTTTTAAAATACATGAATGGTATACCTTAACCCCTAGTACCAAAATACCTGACCCAAATCTGAACCGAACCCGAATCGAGTATCCGAATGCACAGAGCCTTAACCCAAAACAATTACAAGGTTAACACAGTACATTGAATCAGATGTGTATGCATTTAACAATGCAATGTACAATCAGAGAATTGAAGACGGGACAACCTCGTCGTCTCTGGTATAGCCATGAACCAAGAAATCAGAGCAGTTTCTTCGCCAGCCGTGGTTGTAAGGGTTGTAGAATCTCCCATCAGATCCCTGCAAATAACTGAATCTTTTCGCGTTCCATAACTCGTTGGTTGTGATATTCCGAGCTATCTGCACCAGACAACAACAACTGGTTAATACAATCATTTGCAGAGAGGAGATAGCAAACTCTTTACTTAAAGCTGAGGTTTCCTGACCATATACGCCTGTGAGATGGTCAGCGTCATTGTCGCGATGAAAACAAACAAGTCGAAAAACAGAAACACGGCAGCGCCGGGATGTTCGATGACTAGATGTTGAATCCATGATTCTCTGTGGTGTATCTGCGAGATGCTTCTCCATATTCCTGTTGCAGAAACAGAGATGCTTTAATACAGAACGTTAAGCTAAGGGCGGATTGCGAGAGAGAGAGTTGTTTCAGTCACGTACTTTGAACAGCAGTTGTGCCACCAACGAATGATGTTAAAGCTCCCATGATCACAAAGACTAAGAAGTCGCGTTTGTTCTTCTGCGAGATGAGTAATGGTAGAAACATAATGTTTATAGAACGACAAGTCAGAGAGAGTCATAATGCAAAGAACTCTTACCTTACCAACACAGTTGGAAATCCAGGGGCAGTGATGGTCAAACTGCTCAACGCACCGCTTACAAGTGGGACAGTGCTTAGATCGCACCGGTCTGATTATCTGAATTAAAATGTGGTTAACGTAGTTAGAAAAGAAAGCAAATGCTGGTTTTCTCTTGATAAAAGCGGCTTCTGAGGAAAACCTTGCAAGTGGGGCAGAGTTGTGACCAGTTTCCTTTCCATGAGGGGCTGTTGAAGCTCATATCAATCAAAGGCTCCTGCAATCATCATCAGAACATATTTGAACCAAACCTTTCAGAAAAACAATTGGTCTTCTCCTTTAAATCAAGGCATAGTACAACTTACGTTGGCAGTCTGATGGCCATCAAGTTCGTTGATTCGTTTAACGTACCCAGGATCTTTTCTGTAAGAAACAGACAACTAATTTAATCATTCCAAGGGCACATCACCACTCTCAGTGACACTACAAAGTACACATAGGAGTACATAATAGTTACAGCCTCACATGTCGACCTCATTTTTTAATGAAGAAATACGCTCGACATTGACAATAGCTAATAGAGTATAAAATTACGATAAGGATACCTGCTACAACGACGGAAAGCAATCAGTGAGCAAAAGCCACATGAAAGACCAAACCAAGCCCACAGTCCAACCATAGCAGTTATTTTTGGGAGATTAGAAGCTACATATAATTTGCAAAATGTCAGGAAAAATAGTATAATCCATTAGTAAGGGAGAAAAAAAAACACACTCTAACTCATTATGTTGCGTGAGTCATTCACCTGCAACAATGGATGTGAAGAAGAGGACCATAAGAGTGACTATTAAGCCGAACAACATAGGAGCATAGCTTGCCTCTCATAATTTTCCGCAGAAGATCTTGTTTACAAAACTATTATTATTCTGAGTTTGCATTGCCTTCGACTGAAAAATAAAACGGATTCTCAAAAAACATATCATATCAAATGGAAACTATTTAAAAGAAATGGCTGCAAACAATATCAACAAATTGTACCGCCATTTATCATATTGTCAACACTAAAATCTACCGTGACCCTAAAACAGACAGTAGAAACATGTTTTCTACCACAATGATGCTTCACAATATCTGAAAATCAGAGCCAATTCAGTTACGGATAGTAAAAAGAACAAATCTGGGTCCTTTTCTGTGTTTAAGGCTTATTAATAACTGTACACTTATAACCATATGTACATCAAACTTTCATATTCAACGCTATTGTTCTTTCGGATGTTTGTAAATACAAAACTACAGAACTTTGAAAAGTATATTTTGCCAGAAACATTTTGTAAATAGCCTTATTTAGCTTATTTCTGTCCAACTAATGATGATGAAAATGAAATAAACCAGCAAGCAAATGCGGCATTTCACATATCAAAATCCGAAAAAGATGTGTTCCTTTTATGTTAAAATAGTAGCAAGCAACACTAAACTATTACGTACAAGGAAAAGAACGAGCTGCCTGTGACCTTTATCAGATGCAAGCTTAAGTGGTGTGGATCCAGTGCTATCTTTCAATAGCAGTTCCTCCTTAGTTCCAGCATGAACTAGCAGAGTAGAAGCCTCAACGTTTTCCTTAATAACAGCCCAGTGCAAGGGAGTGCAACCTGACCAACAAAGTGATCAATGTAAGAATTCTACACTTTTGGCAAGTCATAAACAGTCTGGAATACTATAGCAATCCCTTCATATACAAATTTACCAGCACTCAATGACTGGAGTTCAGAAATTCTTTTTCCACTTATCTTTACACATCTAAAATAAGTGTAAGCAGAAACACAGGAAAGATATCAATCATAGATCACATCTTCACCTTTTGGATCCTTTTTAAATTCTAGAGAAGACAAATTAGATACAGTTTAAAGAAAGTATAAAGAGTTTGCCTGTGTTGTCTTGTCTATTTTGGCATGCATCCCTGAAGAGAAGTAACCGGACTGTTTCTGTGAATCCATTGTAAGCAGCCCTGAGTCATACAAACAAGGAAAAAATACAGTTCACATTAGTTCCCCTCGAATTGTCAAATGATAAGTAACAGAGTACCAAGTGCAACTAAACAATGATCAGATATACTCAAAATACAAAAAGAAAAAAACGATCCATCATCCATCAAATCTTTGAGATGTTCTATCTCTTCTATGAATAGAAATAAAGTGCAAGAACTATTTCATTCCTGTATGTCAAATACCAAAACACTCACACCATATTGTTCTGAGGCACCAGAAAAAATCAGTTCCTAACACATGTGTTCGGAAATTCATGAGAAATAACTTAAAAATCGCTGAGCATCGTGCACAGAACTGGTCCATGAATTTTCAATTTAGCTGAGAAGTGCTAAAAAAGGCAATACACACACTGCATACATACCAATGTAGCGGACTCCTCCCTTCGTTATCTAGTGCGTTATAGTCAGCTGCATAGTCCACAATAATATGATTCAAGAAGGTTGTCTGTCCATACTGAGAAGCAACATGAACTGCCTGCACAGAAAACATGCTGTAAGATAGCTACTAATCCTGAAACATGAGCTAACGAAAGGCGAAAGCAACTTAGAATGACACAAGCTTATAAATTCTGATCCATTTTCACACTACTAATGACAACACTACGCATTGATTTCCACTAAACAGAAACTCAAGGAGGAAAAAGAAAAAAACTTTACCCTGAACCCATTCACATCATTAGCCTCAATCCGAGCTCCGTTTCGCAATAGAAGGTCTGCAACATCAATGGAGCCTTTTACTGCTGCCCAATGCAATGGTGTCTGCTGTACATTATCAGCTGCATTAACATCTCCCCCGTGCTGCATATACGACAAAATCAAATCCATTACTACACAGATACAATTCAAAAGATTTTGATGATAATCCAAAGGCAAACATCACAAAGGACACTAATTGAAGATTACCCAGAACTAAAAGCTACGAAAGCTGATCGAATCTGAGGAAAAGGAGAGGAATTTCGGTAAATCCTAGTTTACAATTGAGAATCAGCAAACGAGCAATAGTACCTCGATGATGTATTGAGCAACGTCGAGGGAATTGTTTAGCGCAGCCCATTGAAGAGCGTAGTAGCCATTAGAGTCGGGAAGAGAAAGAGAGGAGCCGCTGTGTTCGACGAAACGTTTAAGCTGGTGGAGATCGCCGTAAGCAGAAGCGGAGAAGACGTCTGTGATGGTTGGAGATTCGGTAGGGTTTTGGTGAGATTTGGAATCAAGAGGCACCACTTCGATCTCCGACGGGTCCATCTAAGCTTAACGGTTAAGAGAAACGTCAGGGATGAAGAAAGAGATGACTGAGATCTCCGATCATCGATGGATCTTGTGTCAAAAGTCTAGTCTTTTCGCGTAATTTCAACATTTTGGGGCTTTATATTTTTTCTTGACTTATCTGTTCTTACTTATTCTTATTAACTTATTTTATTGATTGGTTATTTCCGCAATTGAATTTTTGTAATGAATGATAACATGAAGAAGCGAAATGATTCAGCTTATAGAGAGAGCCTAAGAGCAAAAGATAGCTTATTCTTCCGCAAAGTCCTGCAATGTTGGAAGATACTAAAAATAATTCATTTATACGGAGTAGTCTCAGAACAACATTTGAACGCTGCAAAATCATCGATCATCTTTGAAAATAAAGTAGGACAATCCCTTCATAGAGAAATAAAAAAAGCTATTGGAATATCCAATGAAAGAGATATGGGCCGAACAGATATGCGGCTTAAAAAAGAAAGTCTTTACATATGTTCAAGATCGACTCAACAATCGGGTTAATAATTGGTTTGTGATACTGCTTTCTAAAGGAGGGAAAGAAATACAAATAAAATCTATTGCTCAAGCACTTCCGACATTTGTTATGTCGTGTTTCTTACTCTCGCAAGGTCTAACGGATAATTTTAGAAGTGCGATCTCAAACTTTTGGTAGAACTCAAAACAAAATAGTAGAAACATGCATTGGATCGCATGGGACAAAATTTGTGTCCCTCGAGAAGAGGAAGGACTGGGGTTTAGAGATATTCACGACTTTAACATCTCTTTGTTAGCTAAATAATTGTGGCGCCTAATACAATATCAAACTTCCCTTTTGGCTATGGAAGTTGGATAATTGTGGCACCTAATACAATATCAAACTTTTGGTGAAGCTCAAAACAAAATAGTAGAAGCATGCATTGGATCGCATGGGACAAAATTTTTGTCCCTCGAGAGGAGGGATGACTGGGGTTTAGAGATCTCCACGACTTTAACATCTCTTTGTTAGCTAAATAATTGTGGCACCTAATACAATATCCAACTTCCCTTTTGGCTAGGGTGATGCGTGGGAGAAACTATAGAATGTCGAGTCCCCTAGATGTTCACAAATCATATTCCCCGTCGTATGAGTGGAGGAGTATCTTGGCCGCGAAACCCCTCTTGCTTCAAGGCCTATGAAAGACCATCGAGTCAAGTTGTAACACTCGGGTATGGAGCGAACCTTGGATCCCAGTTATCCCGGCGAGGCCCGCATGAGGAATCATCCCTGTAATTAGCAGGAACCCAAACCTTTTAGTTCATGAACTCATGAGGGAAGATACGAAAGAGTGGGACACTCAGACTCTTCGCGAACTTTTCCATCCCGATGATAGCAGCCTTTTTCTCGGGATGAGACCTATGATATACTCAGATATTTCATGCATTCATCATGCATTTAGGACATATTTGCATTCGTATTGCATTCATACTTAGAGTAATTGTAACTTTTGTCCCATTTTAGGTTTTAGGACATGTTTCATTAGCATTTACATAGTTCGTTGCATATACGCATAATTTTCAGGTGATATGGTGTACATGGAGCTGTGTTGGATGCTGAGAATGGACAAGAAGATGAAAGAAGAGCTTAGGAGTTGATGGGAGTCAAGGGAAAGCTCGGATAAAAGAAATGGAGTTGAGATCAAGTGGTCTTGCCTGTTTCGGCTGAGATCGAGCAGAAGATCGACCACCCTTGCCCGTTTCAAGTATGCGCGTGAAGAGAACAAAGCCAGAAGATCGAGTGGAAGATCGAGCAGGTTCGCCCATTTCCCCGGAAGATCGAGCCAAGGATCGGCATGCCTTGCCCGTTTCAAGTTTAAATCGACCCTTAGATCGACCCAAATGGTCGATATTCGGTTCAAATTTTACCTTCCTTCCTTGGCCAACTCACGTTTTATCTTCTAGTGAGGGGACCATTTTTGTGGTCCTATATAAACATTTTAACCTATTTTTTTGAGATCTTCCACGTTTTTAGATTTTGTCTTCCCCATTTTTAGGTTTGGGCACCACCATTGACACACTTTATCCATTTTGAAGCTTTCATTTTGTAAAAAATTGATTTTAATTGAAGCACTTGTCTTTAAAGCTTTAATCTTTCTTCTTTGTTTAAGCTAAGCATGTTCAGCATCTCTTATCCCATGATTAAGAGAGGTTTGAACATGATTAGTGAGTAATCTTTTAAGGTTTAAGGTTGAGGTGATTAGGGAGGTTTTTAAGGGTTCAACTTGGGTTTTTCTTGTTCTTAATTTATGTCTCTTCTTGGATTTGGGGATTTTTAGGCCTAAAGATTCTCGATGGAGATCTCTTTGTTTCTAGGGCTTTCCTTATCTCAAAAGGACTTAGGAAATCCCCTAAACTCAAATCCAAGAGGCTAGCTCATCCTTTACCACACGCCATGGATGTTTAGGGAGCTAGTTAGGTCATGTTAAGATCTTTTCTTTATGCTCATCAATCATCCTTTCCACCATACACCATGGGTTAGGATGGAAGATTGTTGAAGGTATTTTTACCATACACCATGGATTAATCTTGTTTTGCTTCTTAGACTTAGAGATTGCTCACTAGAAATGTGTAGATCTATGTTTTTAAAACCCCCATTAAAACCGAATTTGGCTTAGATTTTCTTGAGCTCTTGCATTCTTGGTAACTTTTGACATCCAATTTGAATTGACACCTGAAGTATTACAACAACACAATGAAGCTTTATGATTGATAAAACCTTGAAAAAGCTTAGTTATCAACCTAGTCAAACTTTGAATCTTGTTTTTTAGGATTAAAGTTTGAATCTTGTTTTTTAGGTTGCTAGAAATTGCTCATTTGGTCTCTTGTTAGTTTTGGAATTTTTAAAATCAGTAGCTTGGTCATTTAAATTCCTAGTATTAGCCTAGCAGTTTCTTAGTCCTTCATTTGAATTGTTAAAATTGTCTAGCTAGTCATTTAGTTGTTCCAAGTAGTTTTTAGAATTTATTTCCCCCATTAAAACCGAATTTGGCTTAGATTTGCTTGAGCTCTTGCATTCTTGGTAACTTTTGACACCCAATTTGGATTGACACCTGAAGTATTACAACAACACAATGAAGCTTTAGGATTGATAAAACCTTGAAAAAGCTTAGTTATCAACCTAGTCAAACTTTCACCCTGGATGGGTATGCCTGGAATCACACAAAATTGGAGGCCTACACAGTCAAATCATGATATGAACTAGCACATCGTCTTAAAAGCGGATCAGAAGCCGTTTGAGATGACGGAACCGAGCATCACCTGCCTCTTGAACCACGTTTGGAAGATTCGAGCGCCTCCGAAATTTCAGCACTTTATGTGGCAAGCGTTATCAGGTTGTGTGGCTACCTCTCAGAGGCTTACATTTCGACATTTAGGCACATATAAAAGTTGTCCCGATGCGGAGACCCAGAAGAAACGATTAATCACATGTTATTTGAATGCCCCCTGCTATGGTGTGGGCTCTTTCAGACCTTTAGTCCCATCCGGGTTGCTTCCCGTGTTAGTCTCTATATGGAAACCTAGATTTCCTATTTTGGAGGATAAAGGAAAGGGAGCTACCTGCTCCTCAAAGAGATATCTTCCCATGGATTCTTTGGTTCATTTGGAAGGCAAAGAATGACAAGGTATTCAATGGGAAAGTCGTATCACTCATGGGTACTCTTCAACATGCCACCATAGAAGCGGAAAGCTGGCGGAAAGCAAACGAGAGAGAGATGAAAGAGGAGATAGAGGAGCGGTTAGCCCCCCCCCCCCCTCAGGTGTGTCCCTTGAGGTCCCCCAAATCTCGACTTGTCAGATCGATGCTTCTTGGGTCGATCATGGACCGGTTAGTGGACTTGGGTGGTACCTAACATACACGATGGGATATACCACCACATGACAACAAGGATGCCGAAGGAGTCTGCCAGCTCTACATTCAGAACTTGATGGGCTAGTTTGAGCTTTGACTTGCCTACGAGATAAACAGATCGGGAAAATTTGTATTAAAACGGACTGCTCGAATTTGATTCAGATGACCGGGGATCCTGTTGATTGGTCAGATTTTAGGAATGTTTTATTCGCTTTATTCCTCCTCGTAGCAAAAATGTATGTGCCGATACCCTTGCTAAAAGGGCAAGAGCACGAGGACTTATCTTTCTCCATGTAGACCAGTTAATAGGAACGAGATCTTTGGAACCTGAACATATTAAGCAAATTTGATCTAATTTATGGTAGTTAGTTGACAAAAAAAAGCATCAGAACCAAGTGGTGGTAGTGGGGTGGTTCCCTTCTGGGGTGAGAGTCGGCCCTGCTGGTCTAGGCAAGGGATCGATTCCCCACAGAAGCGGAATTGCAACATTTAATCCACTTGGCCACCGGGCATTCAAATGGTCTCTTCGGGCCTCCAGGATTTTCGCGGGACCCACCGTTAGGCTGGCGTTCCGCACTACACAGGACCCGCAGGACCTTGTAAATTAGTTTCCGGTTGGTGTCCGGTGCTTAGTCGGATCCAAAGGATCCGAATACCTGGGTTATCAAAAAAAAAAAAAAAAGCATCAGTATTGCAAAGTCCATGTGGGGTTCTTAAGTGAAAAAAAAAAATGATGTGGCAAGCGCGTTTTTGAGAATCAGTTCTTCTGTAAGATCCCACAGAATCAATTTTAAACATATTATTATTAATATATTTAATGATTAAATACTGATGCTCTAACAAATTCATAATGCTCAAAAAACATGAGAAAAGAAAAGCTAAATCCAATTTTCGACAGTTTTTGACTTTTTGGGTTTATCGTGGCTCTTTCTCCGGATGTTGCATAGTTTCCGATTGTGACTTCAAGAAGTATTTACAAGGCTCTGGTCTGATCTGAGCTGGACTTCTCTTGGAATATGGTGGTCTTGTACTAGTGGTGCTTGTGTCTCCACTAAGGTTCATGCTTTTTTTTGGATTACTAAAAGCAACTGGACCGAATTCTGTAAATTCTCTCACGCCCGAAACCACACCTGTCACCTCTAAGTTTTGTCTAGGATACTTTTTCCGTCGAGTTAACGACATTTGATTCAACTTAAATAATAATTAAGACAAATTCATGCTCTCCTTACGGTCCTAATAAATTTTTCAAAAAGGCATTGAACTTGTATTGAAGGACATAAGTTCGAAATCTTATCATGGATAGATCTCGCAAGACGGAGATGTCTTGATCTAGTCCTTGTTGGATGTCCTTATCATTTTCTGCTTTTTATCCTAAAACGTCTTCTTAATTAACATGCATTAAAACTGTCCAAGTCAGTAACATTTGAAATTAGATGAAATGTTAAAATCACAAGGCATGTCCAACCAAACCTACCACTACAAGAAAACATGGCTTTTGCCACGATTTTTTACGAGGAAAATAAATCGTAGCAAATTAGCATTGAATTAACGACGATTTTACGAGGAAAACGATAAACGTCGGTAATTCGTCGTAAAGAGGGACGAACAAAAATCGTCGTAAATTCGTCGTAAATACCAATGAATTTACGACGAATTAACGACGTAATATAGTGTCGTCGTTAATTCGTCGTTATATAACGACGAATTAACGACGAATAATATTTGTCGTGGATTCCTTGCAATTTCGTCGTAACTTCCAACGAATTAGCGAGAAAATAATTCGAAGCAATATACCAACGTATTAGGGAGGAAAATAAGGTAGATGAAAACGTGTTTTACTGGTTTTTTTGCCACGAAAATATTTCTTGTTAAATCGTTGGTAATTCGTTGGTAATTCGATGTAAAAAAAAAAGTCTATATATAGAACCTACACTTCACAATGAAAACCACAAAAACAAATACTTCTCTCTTCACCTACAAAAAAACTCTTCAAAAAAAAAAACTCTTGTTAAACACTTTTTCAATATCTTCTATTTTTTTTTCTATATAAGAAAAAATATTTTCTTATATATCGAAAAAAAAATGTCAATATACGAATTACGAAGTTGGATGTATAATCGTAAAGATTCGGAGGGATCGCTGACGAAGGAGTTTCAAGACGGGCTAGAAGGATTCATGTATCAGGCGGGAAGTTTGTAAATTACTGTTGAAAGTGGTATGATGTACTGTCCTTGTCAAAAATACATGAATAGGAAATTTATTCGTATCTCAAAAGTGTGGTCGCATCTATTAAATAGAGGGTTTTTTCCGCACTACTATATTTGGTATAATCATGGAGAAGGGCATGGGGGAAATGCTGCTAGTAGTAGAGGTAATAACCAAGCAGTTAATAATGATGCTGAGTCAAATAATGTGCATCAAGTTGATGATCATGGTGAATATGGTGATCAAGATAGGATTCATGAGATGGTTACAGATGCATTTCATGAAAACACGGGTACATTTCTAGCTGCTGGTCATGATAGTAATATTTACGACGAGGAACCCAATTTAGATGCCAAGAGATTTTATGATATGTTAGATGCTGCAAATCAGCCACTCTACGATGGATGTAGAGATGGGCACTCTAAATTGTCCTTGGCAGCTAGGATGATGACCATTAAAACTGATCACAACTTAGCTGAGGTTTGCATGGATGATTGGGCTGATTTGATTAAGGAGATTTTGCCTGAAGATAATTTAGCTGCCGAGAGTTACTATGAAATACAAAAGTTGGTTTTTAGTCTTGGGTTACCTTCTGAGATGATAGACGTTTGTGTAGACAATTGCATGATTTATTGGAAAGATGATGACAAGTTGCAGGAGTGTCGTTTTTGCCATAAGCCACGGTACAAACCGCAAGGTGCTGGTCGTAATAGGGTGCCGTACCAAAGGATGTGGTATCTTCCAATAACTGATAGGTTGAAAAGATTGTATCACTCGGAAAGGACTGCTGCATCCATGAGATGGCATGCTGATCATTTGCAAACAGATGGGGAGGTCAATCATCCGTCAGATGCAAAAGCGTGGAAACATTTTAAGACGGTACACCCCGACTTTGCTAGAGAGAAAGTGAATGTATATCTTGGTCTTTGCACAGATGGATTTAGTCCATTTGGTATGTCTGGTAGGCAATATTCTTTATGGCCAGTAATCTTAACGCCTTACAACCTTCCCCCAGACATGTGCATGCAAAGAGAATATCTTTTCATGAGTATATTAGTCCCTGGTCCCAAGCATCCGAAGCGGTCCCTTGATGTGTTTTTGCAGCCTCTAATAGTGGATTTGAAGGAATTGTGGTTTAATGGGGTTCGTACGTATGATATTTCAAGGAAGAAAATTTTTACGATGCAGGCGGTTCTTATGTGGACAATAAGCGACTTTCCCGCATACGGGATGCTATCAGGGTGGACTACGCATGGGCGGTTGTCTTGTCCTTATTGTCTCAATCGAACAGAAGCATTTCAATTGAAGTACGGTAGAAAAACAAGTTGGTTTGATTGTCACCGCCGATTTCTACCCTTGTCGCATACATACCGAAGAAACAAGCGGTTATTTAGAAAGAACAAAGTTGTCCGTGTTCCTCCTCCGTATGTGTATCCGGGGCAGATTTAGAAGCGCAAATTGATCATTACGGTGCACAGCAAACAGTCTTGCGAGGTGGAAATTGGCACAGTCCTGCGAATATGCCAGATGGATATGGGGAGCATCACAATTGGCATAAGAAAAGTATTTTCTGGGAGCTTCCGTATTGGAAAGATCATCTGCTTAGGCACAATCTCGATGTCATGCACATTGAGAAAAACTTTTTTGATAACATCATGCATACATTGCTAAACGTAAAGGGGAGAACCAAAGACAACGTAAAATCAAGACAGGACTTGCCTGACCTTTGTTCGAGGAATGAGTTGCATCTTTCAAGCAACGGGAAAGCACCCGTTCCAATATTTCGATTGGGTGCCGCAGAAAGGTCATCATTGTTCAATTGGACAACATCTGATGTGAAGTTCCCCGATGGGTACGTTTCGAATCTATCTAAATGTGTGGAAGGGCAAAAGTTTTCAGGGATGAAGAGTCATGACTGTCACGTAATTATGGAACGCTTGTTGCCTTTTGCCTTTGCTGAACTTCTACCCGCAAATGTACATGAAGCAATTGGAGGTAAAATTATGGCTTTTTAATTAATTAGATATATATGTAAGTATGTCTAACTGACTCATGGCATTGATTAATTATTGATAAATTTTATACTTGTTGTTTTGTTATTGTAGGCATTGAGTCATTTTTTCGTGATCTTTGTACTCGTACTTTGACAGAAGATGTAATTGCACAATTAGATGCGAATATACCTATCCTTCTGTGCAACTTGAAGAAGATATTTCCACCAGATTTTTTTGATGTTATGGAACATCTACCTATCCATCTTCCTTATGAAGCAGAACTTGAGGGGCCTGTTCACTTTCGATGGATGTATCCGTTTGAGCGATTTATGGGTCATTTAAAGCGGAAAGCCAAAAATCTAGCAAAGGTTGAAGGTTCAATCGTTGCGGGAAGTTTAACAGAAGAAACTTCTCAATTCACGGGATATTACTTTGCATCAAATGTGCGGACACGAAAAAGGGCTCCTCGACGATATGATGATGGAGGTGTAGGTCGAACATACCCGGTGGAAGGTGTCCCAGACATTTTCTCATCAATCGGACGCCTATGCGGAAAGTTGAAAGAAGTATGGTTCGCGAACGAACATGATCATCATAGCGCACATACGTATATCCTTCTAAATTGCGAGGAAGTTAGTCCATTTGAAATGTAAGTGAAATAAATTTATATATCATATCATGTATATATATATATCGCGAACGAACATGATCATCATAGCGCACATACTCATATATATATAATATTCTTGCAGGGAATTCGATAGACAGATACGTGAAGCTATTGACGGAGTTACAAATGAGGAAATCAGCACTCGTAAAGATCGCCACTTTGCTCAGTGGTTAAAGTCGGAAGTAAGTTTATATATATATATTTATATAATTACTATATAAATAATTCAATTAATAATTAATAACATTTTTTTTTTATATAGGTTGCGGATGGAGATACGGCATACCCGCTCTGGTTTCATGAATTAATCAAAGGCCCGATTTGGAAAATCACTACTGCATCCATGTATTGTACACGTGGATATGTGTTTCATACATTCAAATACGGCAATCAAAGGACTACTGCAAACTACGGGGTTTGTGTGAGGGGCGAAATTGATTTTTATGGGGTGTTGCAAGACATAATTGAAGTTGAGTACCCCAAGTTGGTTGCAATGAAATGTGTTCTCTTCAAATGTGATTGGTTTGATCCAAATGTTGGTCGAGGTGTACGTAAAAATAAAAATGGGACGGTAGACGTCAATAAATCACGGCGTTACAATAAGTTTGAGCCATTTATCCTTGCATCGCAAGCAGAACAAGTCGCCTTTGTTCCTTATCCCCGAGTTCGCACAACAGGCATCCCATGGTTAGCAGTTATTAAAGTTTCTCCAAGGGGAAAAGTTGTTGATCTGCCAATGCAACAAGATCATTGCTATGATATTTTTCAACCAGATCAGAGTACCGGCGATATTCTTCTAATAGATCCGCAAAATAGGGAGGTTGATGAAGATCTTCCAGACGATACTACTGAAGAAGAAGAAGAGCCAGAGTTTGAAGAAAGTGATTCACCCGATGATGAAGAAGGTGAATCAGATGTATCGGAAAATGAATATGATGGAGATTTATAAAATCCATGTAATTTAAGCTATATATATGTTGTAATTTTCACTTCAAAAGTTATGGACAATAAAAATCTTATGTTTTTTATAAATTCGAATGATAACGTATGCTAAGAGTGATACTTCTTCTTAACGACTTTCTATTAAATATATAGTTACGACTTTTCATTTTATAAAAATTTAAAATTCTTTATGATATGTTTTAAACTATATGAGTATCTACATTATGTTTGATTTGAACAAAATATGAGATTTTAAACGTATAAAGAGTTTAGGGTAAAAACAAAATTAAAAAAATACATTTTACGACGAATTTGCGAGGAATCCTCGCAAATTCGTCGTAAACCTCATACCCTAAACCCCAAACTTGCATAGTGTAGTTCAATATATTTGGTTATATAATTGTATAACTGAACTTGTTGTTTTTGCTTCTAAATGTATATTACATGAATAAAAATCTTATGTTTTTATAAATTTGAATGATAACGTATACTACGAGTGATACTTCTTCTTAACGACTATGATTCTTTATATTGAATGTTACGACTTTTCATTTTATAAAAATTTAAAATTCTTTATGGTATGCTTTAAACTATATAAGTATCTATATTATGTTTGATTTGAACAAAATATGAGATTTTAAACGTATAAAGAGTTTAGGGTAAAAAAAAAATTAAAAAAATACATTTTACGACGAATTTGCGACGAATCCTCGCAAATTCGTCGTAAATGTCCATTTTTTACGACGAATTTGCGAGGATTCCTCGCACATTCGTCGTAAACCTCATACCTTAAACCCTCCTCCATATGTTTGACCATTAGAGATTTTTTTTTTATTATTGGGGATGACTTTGGGACGAATTAACGACGACTTGTAAGTTTGGGACGAATTACCGAGGAATCGTCGTTAATTCCTCGTTAAATGTGGGGTCGTAAATGCCTCGTAAATTTGGGACGAATTAACGATGACTAAGAGGGTATTCGTCGCTAATTCGTCGTAACTTGGGAGGAATTAGCGACGAATCTAAAATCTATATATACTTGTCGAGATTTCTCTCATTCCCCTCACTTCTCAACTTTCTCTCAAATCTCTCTAGATCTCTCTCTCTAGAAACCTACTCGGATCTATCCCCAGATTTATCAAATATTAGAAGGTAACGATCTAAATTTATATTTTTTTTTGATATATTTAGGTTTGGATAATGTTAGGATATCGAAATATTAGAAGAATGTTAGAATATCGTAATAGTAGAAGAATGTTAGGATATCAGAATATTAGAAAAATATTATAAATATTTTATTGTAAGTAGATTTTTTTTTAATTTAGAAATTTTTTAATTTTTGTTATTAATTATATTTTTTAATTATTGTGCAGATGAGGCCTTCTCGTCGTAACCATTATTATCAGTTTTTACCTGATAATGGTGGTGGGACTTCGTCTGGGACAATTCCGATTCCAGATTCGTCTCAGCCATACTCTACTTCCGCTACTCCGTCGGAAGTTCCGCAGACACAGACCCAGGCCCCTGCACCACCGCCACACTTTCGGCCACCTGGTGTTCCTCTTCCATATGTCGATATGACGGTTGATGATTTGATTGCACAACCGGGAAGAACTAATGTTACGAGATTAGACCCGCGTCATATAACCGGACAATGGTACGTTTTTTAATTTAATATTTAATTTAATATTTTATTTTTATGTTTTCAATATGTGATTTAATTTTTTTTTTTAGGTTCGGGATCGAAAGCAAGGTCGGACGTTCCGTTGCGGATATCATCAAGTCATTTTTCACCGAGCCTCACGCAAATTTCTCTCAACTCTCGCCGGAAATCTTCGAAACTTGGTTCAAAATGTTTGCGGTAATAAATATTTTTTTTTTAATTATAAATTTTCAAAATTGATATTAAATAAATTTTTATTTAATTTTGTTTTTTTTTATTTTTTTAGCAAAAATACACTTGGGATCCTGTTGATACCCCGACCGTGCGGGAAGCGTTCAAGACGAAAGTGATGGGACGTCTCGCAGGCACCGTTTCGGACTGGAAAAGAAAATGGGAGGTCATAGGCGACGACGCAAAACCGATATACATCGAGACGTCGGTTTGGGACGGATTGGTTCGCTACTGGCGGGACCCCCACTCGGTCTTCATCTCTGCAAAGTGCTCATCTTCCCGTAATACCGTTGGTCCGGACGGTTTACCCGCGGCATTGCCTCATACAGCCGGTCAAACGCCTTTTGCGGGCGTTCGTTTACAAATGGTAAATTATTAATTAATTACTTTAATAAATTTTTTTTTTTTTTAAATTTTTACTAACAACATATTCTACAAAAAACGTAGGCATCCGACAACGGAGGTGTTTTGCCTCCGATGACGGAAGTTTTTGCGAAGACACATCGCAAGAAGGCGTCGGGTCTCTTTGTCTCCGACAAGGCCGAGAGGATCTACAGCGAAGTCACGGCGAGGATTGCCGAGCGAGAGTCCCAGATGTCTCAGACTTCACCTGGCGGTTCTTCAGTGCAATCCGGGGGTTTGACCACTCCCGACATCGATCGGATCTACGAGGAGGTATGTATAATAATATATCTATTATTATTATTATTATTTTTTTTTTTTTTTTTTATCTAAATATAATTTGTTTATTTTTTTTCAATTCTAGGTTGCCCCTAAGAGAAAGGGGAAAGTCGTAGGGATGGGATCTATTCATCATGTCCCATCTGCCTCGTCTTTTGCCCCTCAGCGGTCCGCCGAAGATGATCCGGTCGTCCTACGTGCCAAGATAGCGACTCTCCAACAAAATCAAACCGAATATCAAGAACAAGTCAAGGCTGAACTTTCGGAGTACGACGCTATCTTCGAGATAATGGCAGTGGGAAATCCCCAGATCGCCGCACTCTTGCAAGAGAAGCGGAGACGACGAGCGGCAACAACACATGCCGGGCCCAGCCATTCGACCGAGGATGACTTGACCGAGCAAGAACGCGAATCACGCCGCCTTGCGGCTGAAGCTACTGAAGAAGCACGACGGATTATCCCGGATTTCGATTATGGCCTAGAGTAGTTTTATTTTATTTTTCTTAAAAACCAAAAATATTTTTTTAATTTTATTTTAAATTTTAATTATATATTTTCTTTTTTTGTAAATATTTTTTTTTATTTTAATTTTAAACGTTTACTACATATTTACGACGAAAATGAGTTTGCCTCGATTTAAGGACGAACTCTGTTGCAACGGTTTTACAACGATTGTTTATTTTGCCACGAATTTACTACGATTGATTTGTTACGAATTTACGACGAATTTTCATTTGCTACGAATTTACTACGATTTGTTCCCCCTCATTTTGCCACGATTTTACGACGATTATTATTTTGCTACGAATTTACTACGATTATTTTCCTCTCAATTTGTCACAGATTTACGACGAACTCTGTACCTCGCGATTTAACGATGTATTTACGACGACACTATTAACGACGATTTTACGACGAAATCTGGATCTCCCAAAATTAACGACAAAATTAACGACAAATTTGCGACGAATTTGCTTTCGCGACGATCGATTACCGACGATTGAACTTTCGTCGCAAATTCGTGGCTAATGTCGATTTACGAGGAATTTGCCACGAATTCGGCCTTCGTAAAACGCATGTTTTCTTGTAGTGTACGCGTTGTCAATGATTGTCACCAAGAGGATTGTTTCTTTCCACAACTTTGAAAGGACTATATCCTCTTGCTAACTTTGAACTCCTTTTGTGCGGAAAACATTATGCCTCATGTGTAACCACACACATTCTCTTTGTTCAATGTCAAGATGCCTTTAGAGGTGATAAAGAGGATTCTTATTGAACAAGATACCAAGGAATAGCCTTATATACACGGTTACAAGACTAATGTGTTTATCATAATTACACTTAACAACACCGATATACATACGATAGGCTGATATAGCCCAATACCCCCCCCCCCCCCTCAAGGTGGAGTGTGAAGATTATGAACACCCAACTTGAGCAAGAATTCATCAAACTCTTTGCGGCCTAAAGCTTTAGTCAAAATGTCAGGAAGTTGAGACTTGGTGGAGACATGTTTTGTTGCAATAACACCACGTATAATCTCATCACGAATGAAGTGACAATCTGCTCCAACTTTTTTGGTGCGTGCATGATAAACATGATTAGCGGCAAGGTTAATTGAAGACAAGCTATCAGAATGTAGTGTGATCGGAGCAGAGCAGTTAATACCGAAAGCAGGTAGAAGATCTCGGATCCAAAGAATTTCGCTTACTGTATCAGCCATGGCCCTATATTCGGCTTCAGCAGAAGAACGAGAAACCAGGTCATGTTTCTTTGTTTTCCAAGACAATGGAGAATCACCCAAACGAATAAACCAACCAGTAAGCGAGCGTCGCGTTAGCGGACATGCAACCCAATCAGAATCACACCAAGCATTAAGAACAAGCTTGGAATCGGCACGAAGTAAAATACCTTGTCCATGATTGTTCTTCAAATAGCGAACTACGCGCAATGCAGCATCCCAATGTTCTTTCTTCGGATCACTCATGAATTGTGACAAAATTTGGATAGCGTAGGACATTTCGGACCGAGTAGTACCAAGATATATGAGCTTACCAATCAAGCGACGGTAACCCGTCGGATCTGAGAAAGAATCACCATCGGCGAGTGCAAGCTTGTGATTCTGTTCAAGCGGGACATAAACAGGTTTGACACCAAGCATTCCAGTTTCAGTAAT
Organism: Alliaria petiolata; assembly: GCA_020283515.1. NCBI lineage: Eukaryota > Viridiplantae > Streptophyta > Magnoliopsida > Brassicales > Brassicaceae > Alliaria > Alliaria petiolata. Next base: position 32,875,783 of record JAHZTW010000002.1, on the reverse strand, counting down.
GATGTCGAGCGCATACTTGCATTGACATAGATAAATCCCAGTAGGATTACGGGCGAATTCGATTCCAAAGAAGTATCGCAAGATACCGAGATCCTTCATGTAAAAACAAGTGTGTAAATAGCTGATGCAACAGGTTTTAGAGTCTGTTTTCGAGTTTTAAATTTATAACCCTATTGCCTGTAAGTGCACAGATGTGCGTTGTAGTATTTAGGGTGTCGAACCACAAAGACTATGATGCTTCAAGCAAATCACTAAAACAGGAAAACCAAATAAGAAACGACCGGATTAAAGATTGGATTTAGGGATGATGGTTTTAGTAACGAAACAAAAATCAAGAGGGTTTGTAAAACTATAAAACGGAACGCTGGGTTTCAGGGATCTCTCGGGTGTTTTACGGAATGATTCTATGATTGAAATACTTGACCTAGGCAAATCAATTCTACTGGTTCTTAAGCTCAAACACGAAAGTGGTCGAATCCCCCTTTCGGAAAACCAAACACCTAAACCTAAACAGCTCGTTCGCTCCCCTTCGGTAGCGACTTCGCAGCAAGATCAGCTATAAGATTAGGTTCAATGAAGCTCACAGTGCACCGCCGATATGCATAAGCATCCTTCGGTGCCTGCTCGTTTAAAACTATGTCCGGCCAATAGATTCAGCGCTCACGCGGTTCTAATGATCCTACAATCGATCCTTAAGTGGCCAGTCAAAGATTGCGCAATAAGAAAGAATCCAAACGAAAAACAGTGAAAAGCATACTACCTACGATCTAACAACCTAATCGAATCAAACCATAAAATCCCTTGAGAAACCCCCTGCGAAACCCAACTAAGAGACTACTCAGAAATGGATGCGAAATTCATTATCATTGCAATTGTTAAAAGAAATCACAAAGGGTTTGAAAAGAAAAAGGGTTGATAATAATTCAAAAGAAGTGCAGAAAAGAGATGAAAGAGAGTATCGAATGAGGCGACGAGGTTGGGAAGTGGAGAAGACGGCTTTCGCTCCTCTTCTCTTCCTCCTTAGCGGCGGTGCTCTTCTAGGTTAGGGTCTTGGTGGCTGACTTCGAACTCCCTTCAAAATAAGAGTAGCAACGTGTATTTATAGGTCTTTAGGTCCTCTTAGACGTCACTTAGGGTTCCACAAAGTTTGGTGGCTGTCGGGCTTGATTTGGGCTTGAAAACGGGCTCGGGAACGTCACTTGGTCTGGCCGCACCACGGGAGGTTCATGGGCCGGCCATTGGTCTTCTGAGCTTTCCTGGCGCGGCCATCTTTCTTCTGAGGATGTGTCTGACGGGCCTTCTTGCTTCCTTCATAACTTGAGATCCAACCGTGGGATTGGACTCAAATCACTTCGAGGTGAAATGTAGTAGTTCAGGCTATCTTGGCACCAAAATTCAGCTTGATCCCGTGGTGGGAAAGCCTCCGTCTTGTGCAAAACTTCTGTCAAAAGCTCATGTTTCGAAAATGTCCGTTTTGCTCCGTTTTGCTCCCTTTTTCCTAAGATTTCCTGAAGAGAGTCTTGGACACACAAATACTCGAAAACTACTAAATATACATTAATACCTTAGTGAAATGCTTATTAAAAGACTCACTTATGAAGGTAAAAATGGGTAAAATATGCATGTTATCAACTCCCCTAGACTTAAACCTTTGTTTGTCCTCAAACAAAACAGAAATCTAAGTAAGGAAAAGAGGTTTGAAAACGTGGAAACTCACCAATACTTGGGAACTCATCAAGTCTAGCAATCGACTTGTTGAGCCACATAACTCGAAATTTAGCTTCGAGGCGTTTGGGTCTAGTTACCTTGAGCTTTTCACTCTTCCCGGATACGCTTCATGGTCCCTTTAAGTATTTCGAGCTCCCTCTTGTTGACTCCTTTATTTATTTAGGCATTCGGTCTCTATCGAGGGAGTATTGGTCGACGAGACATTATACTTTCTCTTCCAAACATCTAGACATAGACATTTCAGACACAACTCTCCTATTTTCTCTTCCCTTAGTCGATTTCTCCCTACTTTTCTAGGGTATCATTTTATTTTTTCTATCGACTTTCTTATTCCATATTTTTTTTCTTTCTTCTTAGCCTGAGAATGATCACTTCTTTGAAGTTTACATGATTGCTGTGAACCGTCATTGTCCTTTAAGGAACTCTGGTTGCCATTCCCAAACTAAAACCTTTCTTTCTATATATTTATTTATTTTATTTTTTTTCTTTTCTATATTAAAGGAAGATCAAGGAGAGGTTGCATTGCATCTACTTAGTCATGCTAGAGTCTAAAAGAGTAGCAAATTTCGAAGTACCTCAAGCCCCTTGACGAGAAGATTTGGTTCATTAGGTGCGTAGTCAACGCAAGATCCTTAGAGTACTCTAGAGATTAGAACTTTCTCCTCTGGAATGATCCACTCGCCGTGTTCAACTTAGTAAACCTTGTTTCTAAATCCGTGAGAATGGTCATTAAGGTTCCTTGTTCAAAGTGACTTGTACCTAGCAAAGTTCATAGTTTCCGACTTAAAGAAAAAAAAAGTTTTGACTCTATAAAACGACTCGATAAATGATGTAAGTATGCATAAGACTCATCAAATAAAAGCATGATTAGTAATATAAGAAACCCCCCCAGACTTAAATCAAACTGTCCCCAGTTTGTTTAAATCGAGTGAGGTGAAAAAGATAGGTAAATTCAAGTACAAGCTTGTGAAGACTTACTTGAAAGTGGCATTGGGTTTGGTATGGGTGGATGGGCGTGTGGTATGATTGAGCGAAGGACTTGATCATTACCCTTATGTCCCTGCTTAGAATCGATTTGATTGAACAAAAGAAATCGAAAACTTAGCTCGAAAGGGAATGTGTTGCGCGGTTGAGCTTCCTTGCTTCAGATGGTGGTGGTGGGCGTATTGTGGTGATGTTGAGGATGGTGATAATTATGATTGGGGCACGCCTATGTTGAGAAGAACAGGTACTCCGGTTGTTGAGTACTCGTCCTGGTTCCTTGACCTTTGATAACACCGTGAATGAGAGATTGAAAATCTTCCGTCCTTGCGTCTTGAAGATTGCGTAACCTCAGAAACTTGACTTGAAGTTTGGTTCTATGCTGGCCTATCCAGTGATCTGTTCGGGATCCCGGAAGACAGGTGTTGCTAGTATGAACTTCAATGCCATATGAAATCCTTACTTGGCTTCTGTAAAAGTCTTGGTCGCGGAAGAGAGAAGCTAGTCTTCGGGAACTTTCCTCTTTGCGGTTTGGTGAAAGAAGTTGCATCTTCTTCCTTCTGGAGCTTGTACTACGGTTTTCATCCTCTGGAACCGTGGTTTTCTTCTTCGTTTTCGTGGATACAGGTCCGTTGAACGTGCTGGAAGAAGTAGGTAGAGAGATGGATCATTAACTTAACTCGACTTGGATGGAGTCTTGTCTTGTCTCGCCATCTTTGATGCAACAACAGCTTGCCGCGGTTGTGGAAGTGATCTTTGCGGTCTTTAGGACGTGTTCAAGTCTTGGATCAAGGAGGATACTTGAAAGGCTTGAAATAGGTTGAAGGAGGTCCGGTTTGATGAGGTTCGGGATGGAGAAAGTTGCCGAAGAAGGATGGCCGCACGACGGGTTGTCGCGGCCGCGGCCAGGGGTGTCTTCTCCGGCCCATCGTGGCTCGTGGCGCGGCCAGGCTCCTTCTGGCCGACCCACGGGCGGTTCGTCGCCCGGTGAGTGTTCTTCGAAACTCCTTCTTCATTTTTTTTGGTATTTTTCGGGTTTTTCTGATTTTTTTTTTTTGGCTTTTGGGGTTTATATAAAAGGTGTAAACTAAGAAGAAACCAAAACTAAAAATTAGTATGGTTAGAAAGATGAGAAAAAGAAAGAAGATACCTAAAATGGGTTGTCTCCCATTGAGCCGCTCTTGTTTAGAGTCTTTTAGCTAAACTTTGGTAGAGTTTTCAGATGTGAACAATTCCAACTAAAGGATTCATGGCTCCTTTAGCTTCTCGGCACTCCGCACTTGTTGGCTTGAGAAATCTTCTATTCAGCGTTTGATAATACTTATCGTTGTCTCGAAGAACAAATGCATCGTTCAACTTCCTTCTCTTAAGTTGTTCGCCTTTCTCTTCCAAGTTGGAATGGGTGACGATGCTAAGCCTTGGAAAGGTTTTTGAGGATCCTTTGAGCTTTACTTTGGCTTCAATAGGGTCACCATCAAGTATCATATGAGACAAAGTCGGATTTGAATCACATGGGGTCTCTTTACACCATGAACTTCTCGGTTCGGTGCTTCCCTTAAACGTGTCGAGCGGATCTTCTTCTAGGAAGTTTTTGACATCTTTTGTACTTCCTCCAGGATCTAGGATGGGTCCATCTCCACTGCCTATGGTCGTGGAATGAGATCTATTTGGAGGTGTAGCTTGATAGAAGGTTCTCTTGTTATTTTCCGAAATGCTCGCTTGTTGTTTGTATGGTAGATTAACGCCTTAAAAGATGTGAGGGGTGACAGACCAATGATAGGCAACTGAATTGTATCCTTCTTTGTTTCCACAATGTGAAAATCAGTAGGCTCTACATCATCTTCAACTTGAGGTAGCAAGTTTGGCTTTAAACCGAACAGATTTGGTGAAGGAGAGTCTTCATGGTGAATGGACGTCTTTGGGGGTTGGAGGTTCGGGACTCCTATACCTTCTGCGATGGTCTTAGTTGTGAGACTAGCTCCTGATCTTGTATCACCAAGATGGTCACGAAATTCTGCTCTTTTGGTTGAGCTTGGAACCACAAATGTTTCGGGGTCCTTTATCCTTGAAGACGTCTCAAAGAGTTGTTCTTGTATCCCCATTAGTGTCTTCTCCTCCATGAGATTTGTTTCATTCAAACAGTTATGGTAAGGTACCTTAGGTAGGTACACACGTGTTGGAGGTGGTGGTATTTCTTCTTCTCGCAGAATTTCTCCAGTAACGACATCCTTATCGATGTCTCCTTCCTCCACGTCTCTGGAGGGTTGATCGTTTCCACTGCGGTTTTTCTCTCTTTCTTCCTCTGGTTCTGCCGTTCTTCTTTCACCATTGGTTAGTCTCTCTTTTTCCCTTGCTACTCTTCTTATTTCTGAGGCGAGGTGCTCGATCTTCTCATTTGTCTGATTGTGGTTGTGTTCAGCTTTGTTTTTGGCCTCCCTTGAGGTCCTCTCAAAAGAGTTGACGAGTTCCTGAATCTTGTCCTCGAGTCTATCGAGACGATTAAACTGGTCTTTGTATAGTGAAAGGTCGAGGGATCGGCTCACTCCCATTAGGTCTCTGGCTTGGTGGCTTCCGTGATGGCGTATTGTACTCCTTTCTAAGTCCTTATGGTGGAGATTCGAGTACTTGCGCTTACGAGAATCTTGCAGTTCCCGGATGGCTTCTGAATGATGTGCATGCTCCGGTTCCATTCTAGCTAGTGCGCCCATTATGATTTTTAATGGGTCTGCTTTGGCTTCCTCTTCATGACGTGCTACTTGATTAGGATCGTTTAGGCTGTTGTACTCGCTAATGGCCAGGTTAGTTACCAATTGTCGCGCTCCTTTTACTGATTTTGAAGAGAAGTCTCCATTGCTTGCAATGTCCAGCGCGACTTGGAGTCGCCTATTGATTCCTCTGTAGAACGTGCTAATCATATGCTCGTCTTTGAATCCGTGGTGTGGGCAGTCTCTCTCGTATTCCGTAAATCGCTCCCATGCTTCGATGAGAGTTTCATGCTTTTCCTGCCGGAATCCTAGTATCTTATCACTTAGAAGGTAGGAACGAGATTTAGTGTAGAAGCGGTTTAGAAAAACCTTCCTACATTCGTCCTAGTTCGTGATGGATGCTGGGGCTAAGGATCTCAACCACTTCCTTGCCTTTTCTCCTAAAGAGTAGGGGAACAACATGCACCTCAAGTAATCCCCATTAAATTTGGAGATGATGCAGACTTCTTCGAATGCTTCAATATGCTCTATGGGTTGGTCCGACGGCCGCCCTTGGTATTGGTTCTGTTTAACCAGGTCTATCATATGTTTCTTGATTTCAAAATCATTTCCTTCAGGCGGTGTCAACCGAAAGGGGTTTCGGTCTTGGAAGGACTTCAGGGGCGCGTCGAACTCTGAGATTGCAGGCGCGTCCTCAGCGAACGTCTCGTCTTCGTCGCTCAACAGATCTTCTTCTTCTTCCACCCGTTGTTCTCCGTTTAGATTAAACGGATCTTCAAGAGCTTCGGGGTCTCGAACTTGATCCCCCATTAGAGAAGTACCTGCAAGGCGAGGAATTAAACGAAAAGTTCAGTAATCGTTCTGTTGATTTTTCGGTCTAGGATTCGTGAGAAGCAAATCAATAGTCCCCGGCAACGGCGCCAAAAACTTGATGCAACAGGTTTTAGAGTCTGTTTTCGAGTTTTAAATTTATAACCCTATTGCCTGCAAGTGCACAGATGTGCGTTGTAGTATTTAGGGTGTCGAACCACAGAGACTATGATGCTTCAAGCAAATCACTAAAACAGAAAACCAAATAAAAACGACCGGATTAAAGATTGGTTTTAGGGATGATGGTTTAGTAACGAAACGAAAATCAAGAGGGTTTGTAAAGCTATAAGACGGAACGCCGGGTTTCAGGGATCTCTCGGGTGTTTTACGGAATGATTCTATGATTGAAACACTTGACCTAGGCAAATCAATTCTACTGGTTCTTAAGCTCAAACACGAAAGTGGTCGGATCCCCCTTTCGGAAAACCAAACACCTAAACCTAAACTGCTCGTTCGCTCCCCTTCGGTAGCGACTTCGCAGCAAGATCAGCTATAAGATTAGGTTCAATGAAGCTCACAGTGCACCGCCGATATGCATAAGCATCCTTCGGTGCCTGCTCGTTTAAAACTATGTCCGGCCAATAGATTCAGCGCTCACGCGGTTCTAATGATCCTACAATCGATCCTTAAGTGGCCAGTCAAAGATTACGCAATAAGAAAGAATCCAAACGAAGAACAGTGAAAAGCATACTACCTACGATCTAACAACCTAATCGAATCAAACCATAAAATCCCTTGAGAAACCCCCTGCGAAACCCAACTAAGAGACTACTCAGACATGGATGCGAAATTCATTATCATTACAATTGGTAAAAGAAATCACAAAGGGTTTGAAAAGAAAAAGGGTTGATAATAATGCAAAAGAAGTGCAGAAAAGAGATGAAAAAGAGTATCGAATGAGGTGATGAGGTTGGGAAGTGGAGAAGACGGCTTTCGCTCCTCTTCTCTTCCTCATTAGCGGCGGTGCTCTTCTAGGTTAGGGTCTTGGTGGCTGACTTCGAACTCCCTTCAAAATAAGAGTAGCAACGTGTATTTATAGGTCTTTTGGTCCTCTTAGGCGTCACTTAGGGTTCCACAAAGTTTGGTGGCTGTCGGGCTTGATTTGGGCTTGAAAACGGGCTCGGGAATGTCACTTGGTCTGGCCGCGCCACAGGAGGTTCATGGGCCGGCCATTGGTCTTCTGAGCTTTCCTGGCGCGGCCATCATTCTTCTGAGGATGTGTCTGGTGGGCCTTCTTGCTTCCTTCATAACTTGAGATCCAACCGTGGGATTGGACTCAAATCACTTCGAGGTGAAAGGTAGTAGTTCAGGCTATCTTGTCACCAAAATTTAGCTCGATCCCGTGGTGGGAAAGCCTCCGTCTTGTGCTAAACTTCTGTCAAAAAGCTCATGTTCCGAAAATGTCCGTTTTGCTCCGTTTTGCTCCCTTTTCCCTAAGATTTACTGAAGAGAGTCTTGGACACACAAATACTCGAAAACTACTAAATATACATTAATACCTTAGTGAAATGCTTATTAAAGCACTCACTTATGAAGGTAAAAATGGGTAAAATATGCATGTTATCAATAGTTTTTGAATTCAGTAACAGCAGCAACAATATTTCCTGTGATCACCAAGTCATCAACATATACGAGAACGTGAAGAATCATACCCCTTTTCACGAATGTGAACAACGAATAATCCGAGCCATTTTGTTCAAAACCGTAGTCCTTTATAGCAGCACCAAGCTTTTCAAACCAACAGTGCGGTGCTTGTTTCAATCCGTAAAGTGATTTTTGCAAACGACAAACCTTAGTCTTACCATCTGTTCTGAACCTGAGTGGCAGTTGCATATACACTTCTTCATCAAGATCACCATGAAGAAAATCATTATGAACATCCATTTGATGAACTTCACAATCATACAATGCAACTTGTTGAAGAAAAGCACGAATAGTAACCCACTTGGCAATAGGAGCAAACGTTTCATTGAAATCGACGCCTTCAGTTTGGTTATTCTCGAGAACAACCAGACGTGCTTTATGACGAGAAAGAGTGCCATCAGCGTTGTATTTCAAGCGGGAAACCCACTTGCATCCGAGAGCCTTCTTCCCTGTAGGTAATGTTTCAATCGTCCAGGTTCCACTATCCTCACAAGCCACAATTTCATATTTAACAGCATCACGCCAGGTCTCATCAAGAATAGCGTCTTTACAGTATTTTGGCTCAATTCCAGTAGTCAAAGCCAAGACATATGCCTGATAAGTAGCAGAGAATTGTGAGCTCGAAAAGTAGTTATCCAAGGGATATGGAGTTACTGAGGGATAAGTTTGATGAAGCAAAGTAGTAACATAATCAACTAGTTTCGTAGGTGGCTGATATATGTATATTTTGCATCATTCTAGCATACATATAGTGTAGGTTTATCATCATTTTAGAGTATAATATAGCATTATAGTGTTGCATTTGTTCATTTAGAGTCCTAGAGTGTTCTTGCATGTTTTGCATAGTTCTTTGCATGTTTTGGGACCTTATTAGGTGAAAAGGACGCTTGGGAGTTGAGGATGGACTTGGAGATTGATGCACACCACTTGGAGGGACAAGAACCAACAAAGAGATGAAGAAGAAGATTTTTGGCAGCAGATCGACGTAGAAGATCGACGAAGCTCGCCGATCCAGATTTCCAGGGACACGTATCGACGAAACGGATCGACGAAGCTCGCCGATCCAGATTTCCAGGGGCATGGATCGATGAGATGGATCGACGTAGTCTCGTCGATCTAAAATTCCAGGGAGTCGGATCGACGTACCAGATCGACGTACCACGCCGAACCAGAAGCCAAGACCATGAACCGGATCGACGTCCAGGATCGATGAGTCGTCGATCCATATTTATTTTGGGTGTTGGATCGACGAAACAGATCGACGAACACGTCGATCCAACCCCAGACGAACTCTTTTTCCTTCTTTTCATGGGTCCCCCTATAAATACTCTTTAGACCTAATTTTTCTAAGGATCTTTTTATCTCTTGTTCTTAGCATTAACTCTTAGCCATTTTTGGCAAAAACCTTGTTTATGCTTTGGATTTGTTTTTAATGCAATATCTTTCTTAGATTTCTTGCTTATCTTCTCTAATTATGTTTAGTCTTTCTCTAATCTTTGATTTGATGGGCTTAAACATGATTAGTGAGTAGTTTCCTTAGGAACTTAGGGATGGGGTAGATTTAGGGAATTTTATTGGTTCAATCTTGCAATCTAGGATAGATTCTTTCTAATCTCTTCTTATTAAGTAGTTCTTAATGCCAAATGGCTAATCTTTGCCATTTTGGGAACTTAGGCATTTCATCCACCCACCAAGTGTTTGATGAAATGCTTGAACCAACTTAATAAGAGATTTACATATTCTAGCCTAAGACATTAGATGTTTAGAGTGTTTATCATACCATTTAGACTTGTTATTAATGCTTGTTGATTATCCTAATGCTAACACATCATTAGTTCATTAGGGTAATTAACAAAGGGATTTGAGCCACACATCATGGTCTTATCTTGATTAAGAGTTCTAGGTATAGAGTTTGCTTGATTAGTAGCTTAAATGATTGCAAGAATGTTCCCTTAAATTCCCAAATCAATGATTCCATCCCTAGGTTTCGATTTAGTATAATTGATAATCTTGCTTAGTAGTAATCCTTGCTTAGTTTCTTGATTAGCTTCAATTAAGGTTTAATTTCATAGTTATTGCTTTAGTAGTATCTCTTTTAGCTTGTAGCTTGCTTTTAATACTTGTTTGTGACTTGAATTTATCCATTTTAGCTTAGCTTAAACTAGACTTTGCATTCTTAGTGAATCATCTCCCAAGATGGATTGATACCTTAAATATTGCAATGATATGAGCAATTAAGGAATTGCTAGCAAGCTAAAAACGCTTGTTTCAATTTGGCGCCGTTGCCATATTGGGATTGATTGATCATTAAGATTTGAGTTTGGTTTGAGACTAAGTGATCTTTTTGCTTATTGACCATCTACTTTTCTAGATTTCAGTTTTTCCTTGAATGCATTTGAGATCACAAGGAGACAACAACTTCCAAGGCTTTCAAGACATTGATCAATTGGAAAGGGTTGCAAGGATTGCAAGAAGGGAAGCTGCAAGGTTAGAGAGGTTGAGAATGGAAGAACAACAAAGAGATCAAGCTCCTCCAATGAACTTGGCGCAAGCACCAAGGGGGAATGGAAACCCCTTACATGCGCCAAGACTAGGGAGGACTATTGGGGCTGGAGATGCTCCAAATACACATCAAAATCGCTATGGTATCAATCCTCCACCGGTTCAAAACAATACTTTTGAAGTGAAGCCAGCTTTCATCTCTATGGTTCAACAAGACAAGTTCCATGGGTTGCCAATGGAGGATCCTCTAGATCACTTGGACAACTTTGATAGAGTTTGTGGCTTATTCAAGATGAATGGTGTGAGTGAAGATGCCTTCAAGCTAAGACTATTTCCCTTCTCTCTTGGGGATAGAGCAAGGCAATGGGAGAAAACTTTGCCTCAAGGTACTATCACTACATGGGATGAGTGCAAGAAAGCCTTTTTATCCAAGTTCTTCTCCAACTCTAGGACCGCCAAGTTGAGGAATGAGATCTCTAGCTTCACTCAAAAGAACAATGAGTCCTTCAATGAAGCATGGGAAAGATTCAAGGGCTACACAATGCAATGCCCTCATCATGGCTTCACACAAGAGTCTCTACTAAGCACCATCTATAGAGGTGTTCTTCCAAAGATAAGAATGCTTCTTGATACCGCAAGCAATGGGAATTTCTTGGGCAAAGATGTTGAAGATGGTTTGGAGCTTGTAGAGAATCTTGCCTTGAGTGATGGTAATTACAATGAAGACTATGATAGAGCTCCAAGGGGAGGTGATTTTGATGCTCACAAGAGGGAAATGAAGTCTCTACATGACAAGATGGACAAGCTCATGTCCTCAAACCAAAGGCATGTACATTTTGTTGAAGATAATGTGGAGGATTGTGATGATCAAGTTGAATACCAAGAGGGTCAAGAGGAGGTAAATTTCGTGGGAGGCCAAGGAGGATACAACAACAACTATAACAACAACTATAAGGGGAACAACAACCTCTCTTATAGGAGTACTAATGTGGCTAACCCCCAAGACCAAGTTTACCCTCCACAAGCTACTCAAGGAAAGCCTTTTGTGCCCTACAACAATCAACAAAAAGGTTATGCACCAAGGTCTAACTACCAAGGAGGAAACCAAGGCAACTTTGGTGGGCAAAGGTTCAACCAAGGCAATGCTCCACCGGGTTTTAATCAAGCTTCACAAGGTCCACCACAAGACAATGTTCAGCTTATGCTTCAACAAATCCTACAAGGTCAAGCCAATAGTGATGCTAATATGGGAAAGAAGATTGCTGAAATCAACACAAGGATGGACTCCTCACTCAATGAGCTTGCTACTCAAATTGGGGGTCTTCAACAAAAGTTCAAGCAGCTAGAGAAAGGCAAGGCTTCTAGCTCCAACTCTCAAGGTACTCTACCGGGAAAGTGTGAAGCAAATCCCAAGGAGTACATCAATGCCATTACTTTGAGAAGTGGAAAGGAGTTGCCTCCAAGGTCAAGTCCTTTGATCAATGAGGACATTGAAATTCAAGATGGGGAGGATAGCTTTGAAAAAGCTCAAGATGCTATAACTTTTGATGATGTATATATTGCAAAGAAGAGTAAGGAAGTGGTAAAGGAGAAGCCAAAGGAGGATTTGCACAAGAAGGAGTCAAGATTTGTTCCTCCACCCTACAAGCCTAAGCTTCCTTTTCCCGGGAGGTTTAAGAAACAATTGGTGGAGAAATACAAGGCTATGTTTGACAAGCAAATCAAAGACATTGAGCTCAAGATGCCTTTGGTGGATGCCTTTATGATGATTCCACAATATGCTAAGTTCTTGAAGGATACCGTGGCACAAAGAGCAAGGGATATCCAAGGAGTTATGCTAGTTTCTCAAGAGTGTAGTGCCATAATCCAAAGCAATGTGATACCAAAGAAGCTAGGAGACCCCGGATCTTTCACAATACCATGCGCCCTAGGTCCTCTTAGTTTTGAAAATTGCTTGTGTGATCTTGGAGCTAGCATCAACCTTATGCCCTATTCAATTGCAAAGAAGCTTGGTTTCACCAAGTACAAAGAGTGTGGAATCTCCTTGATACTTGCGGATAGAAGTGTGAGGTTACCTATTGGAGTTCTTGAAGATTTGCCTATCAAGGTTAGTAACTTCATCATCCCCACGGATTTCATGGTGCTCAAGATGGATGAAGAGCCAAAGGATCCTTTGATTTTGGGAAGACCCTTCCTAGCTACAGCTGGTGCTATTATAGATGTTAAGCATGGAAAGATTGGCTTACATCTTGGAAAAGGGATTGAGTTGAAGTTTGACATAAAGAAGACTTTGAGGAAGCCCACCATTGATGGTCAAGTATTCTACATTGAGACTATGGATGAGCTAGCCGATGAGTTGCTAGAGGAACTAGCTCAAGAGGACCATCTTGGTGTTGCTCTCACCAAACCACATGGAGAGAATGGGTACTTGGATGAGGAAACACAAGCATACATGCAAATGCTTGATTCGCGCAAGGCTCTAGATGGGGAGGAAGTTTTTACACGATTGGTAGCTTCATGTGAGGGTGAAGTGGAATGTGACCAAGACAAGAGGTCCATGGAAGTTGAGGTTTCAAGTCAAGGGCAAGAGGAAAAGCTAGAGGAGCTTGAGGATAGCGAATGGGCTAAGGACCTTGATGAGGATTGGAGCGAACTTAAGGCCCCAAAGGTGGACCTCAAACCACTTCCCATTGGACTAAGGTATGCTTTCTTAGGCCCTAACTCTACTTACCCCGTAATTGTGAATGATTGCTTGAGTGATGATGAGCTCAACTCTCTCCTTAATGAGTTGAGAAAGTATAGGAGAGCTATTGGTTACTCTTTGAGTGATATCAAAGGCATATCTCCTATGCTTTGTACTCATAGGATTCACCTTGAAAATGAAAACACTTCCTCAATTGAACACCAAAGAAGATTAAACCCAAACCTTAAGGAGGTGGTGAAGAAGGAAATTTTAAAACTTTTGGAAGCTAATGTGATTTACCCTATTAGTGATAGCACTTGGGTGTCTCCCGTGCATGTTGTCCCTAAGAAGGGTGGAATCACTGTGATTAAGAATGATAAGGATGAATTAATACCAACTAGAACCATCACCGGCCATAGGATGTGTATTGATTATCGAAAACTCAATGCTTCTACTAGGAAAGATCATTTCCCTCTTCCTTTTATTGATCAAATGCTTGAGAGATTGGCTAACCATCCCTTCTATTGTTTCCTTGATGGATATAGTGGGTTCTTCCAAATACCCATTCATCCTAATGATCAAGAGAAGACTACTTTCACATGCCCTTATGGTACCTTTGCATATCGAAGGATGCCATTTGGGTTATGTAATGCTCCAGCCACCTTTCAAAGGTGCATGATGAGTATCTTCTCCGATCTTATTGAGGAAATGGTAGAGGTGTTTATGGATGACTTTTCTGTGTATGGTGCCTCTTTTTCTGCTTGTCTTTCTAATCTTTGCAGGGTTCTACAAAGATGTGAAGAGTCTCACTTGGTGCTCAATTGGGAAAAGTGTCACTTCATGGTCAACCAAGGCATTGTGTTGGGTCATAAGATTTCTGAAGATGGTATAGAAGTGGACAAGGCCAAGATAGATGTCATGATCAACTTGGCGCCACCATCAAATGTGAAAGGCATAAGGAGTTTCCTTGGGCATGCTGGGTTTTATAGGAGGTTCATAAAGGACTTCTCAAAGATTGCTAGGCCTTTGACAAGACTCCTTTGCAAGGAGGTGGATTTTCAGTTTGATGAAGAGTGCTTGCAAGCCTTTGAGACAATCAAGAAAGCACTTGTGAGTGCCCCTATTGTGCAAGCACCGGATTGGAGTCTACCATTTGAGATCATGGCTGATGCTAGTGATTATGCTGTGGGAGCTGTGCTTGGGCAAAGGAAGGACAAGAAGCTTCATGTGATCTATTATGCAAGTAGGACACTTGATGAAGCTCAAACCAAGTATGCTACAACTGAAAAAGAACTCTTGGTTGTGGTTTTTGCTTTTGAGAAGTTTAGGTCTTACTTGGTGGGATCAAAGGTGATAGTGTACACCGATCATGCTGCATTGCGCCATATTTATGCCAAAAAGGAGACCAAGCCAAGGCTCCTTAGATGGATTTTGCTTCTCCAAGAGTTTGACATGGAGATAGTGGACAAGAAGGGTGTAGAGAATGGTGTGGCTGATAATTTGTCAAGAATGAGGATTGAGGATGCTTTGCCCATCAATGATTCTTTACCGGAGGAGCAAGTTATGATGATCAAGAGTGTTGCCTATGCACATGGTTTTGGCAAGAAGCTTCAAGAGATTCAAGGTGTAGAGGAAAAGAATGAGCCTTGGTATGCTGATTTTGTTAACTACTTGGTGTGCAATGAAGAACCCACTCATCTCAACACTTATCACAAGAAGAAGTTCTTGAGAGATGTGTCACACTTCTTTTGGGATGAACCCTACCTCTACAAGAGATGTGCTGATAGAATATATAGGAGATGCTTGGCACAAGAGGAGGTTGAGAGTGTGATCTTTCATTGCCATGGATCTAAATATGGAGGGCACTTTGCCACATTGAAAACAGCTACAAAGGTGCTTCAAAGTGGATTTTGGTGGCCTACATTGTTCAAGGACACTCATGAGTATATCAAGAAATGTGAGCCTTGCCAAAGAAAGGGGAACATAAGCAAGAGAGATGAGATGCCCCAAAATCCTATCTTGGAGGTAGAGTTGTTTGATGTTTGGGGCATAGACTTCATGGGACCTTTCCCTTCTTCTTATGGTAACCAATACATTCTTGTGGCTGTTGATTATGTGTCAAAGTGGGTTGAAGCGATAGCAAGTCCTACTAATGACTCCAAGGTCGTTCTCAAGATGTTCAAGAGCATAATTTTTCCAAGGTTCGGTGTACCAAAGGTTGTGATTAGTGATGGGGGAAGCCACTTCATCAACAAGGTCTTTGAAGGGTTATTGCACAAGCATGGTGTAAAACACAAGGTAGCCACCCCTTACCATCCTCAAACTAGTGGTCAAGTGGAAATCTCAAACCGTGAGATTAAGGCTATTTTGGAGAAAACTGTGGGTCTAACAAGAAAAGATTGGTCAATCAAGCTTGATGATGCTTTGTGGGCCTATAGGAAAGCTTTCAAGACACCAATTGGGAGATCTCCCTTCAACCTTGTGTATGGGAAAGCTTGTCACTTACCAGTTGAGATCGAACACAAGGCTTTGTGGGCTGTGAAGCTTCTCAACTACAACATAAAAACTGCACAAGAGAAGAGGTTAGTCTAGCTCCAAGAGCTTGAGGAGATTAGGCTTGAGTCTTATGAAAGCTCAAAGATCTACAAGGAAAGGACCAAAGCTTTTCATGACAAGAGGATTGTGAGGAAGGAGCTAAGTGCTGGTAACCAAGTCCTTCTTTACAATTCGAGATTGAAGTTGTTTCCGGGTAAGCTAAAGTCAAGGTGGGGAGACCCTTTTGAGATCAAAGAGGTGTTGCCATATGGAGCCATCACCTTGAAAGGAAAGAATGGTCAAGACTTCACAGTCAACGGTCATAGGGTCAAGCCATTCTTGGTGCAAGAGTCAAAGGAGGAGATAAGCTCAATTCCTCTTCAGGATTCCCCTCTAGCCTAAAAAGGTTTGACAAGTCGAGCTAAAGACGTTAAACAAGCGCACTTGGGAGGCATTCCCATGGCTATCCCTGTATATATTCTTGTTTTAGCTCTATGATCATGTTTCTTTAAGTTTCTGTGAGTATTAGGTTGAGTATGGAGGACTTAGACTTGAAGAAAAAGGTGTGGAGAGTATCTTTAAAAGTGGATCGACGTAATGGATCGATGACACACGTCGATCCAGTTTTCCAGGGAGCTAGATCGATGAGCTAGACCGACGAAAGACGCCGATCTGTTTCTAAAAAGAAATGCGGACCGACGAGATGGATCGACGAGCACGTCGATCCATTCTTAAAAGTGAAAAGAGAGTCATGCGATCCCCAACTCCTCAATCAAGCAATCCATCCTACTCCATGGATTCATCCTCCTCCTCCTCCACGCGTTTTTGATTAAGGTACCATTTCAAACCATTGTACATACCATCTTGTTTTTATTTTTCATTTGCATTGTTGAAATCTTCTCCAAGCTTGGATTACACAAGAGACTGTGTAATTTAAGTTTGGGGGAGTATGATATTTGATCATGTGTTTTGTGTTCTTATTTTTCTTTCTCTTGCATTCTTGAGTCTCATGCATACATTTATGGCATAGAAAAAACCAAAAAAATTGAAAAATTTCGAAAATTCCAAAAAAATAAGCATGTAGTTGCATTTGCATTTGTTACATAGGTAGGATTGAGTCTAGCTTTCATATAGGATTGCATTCATGCATAGGGGACAATGATGATTTTTCCTTGTAAGGTGTTTAACTCATGAATTAGTTCAAGGCCCTAGTTATTAGTTGTTTGATGCTTTGTGTGCAAGTTTTGAAAGTTAAAGTTGAACCCTACTTGGACCTCACCATTTGCAACTTGAGTTTTAATTGAAGCAAGCTTTGAATAGAAACCAACTCTATGAATTTGAACCTAATTTGAACAAGTAATTATCATGGTTATGCATTGCTAGAGAACTTGTGGATACCATATACATATTTGGGTTATCTTCTTTCCTTTTACCACTCTTGTTAACCCAAATAGCCGACTCTCATCTTTAGAGCGGTTTAAAACGAACTCCCTAACTAAGCTTCCTTTGAAACCTCTTCCTTATTGAGTGCTTTAGGCCTTATTCATCTTGTGAACTTAGCAAAAAGTGTTGAGTTTAGAGCGACAAGGATAGGCTTTCATGTAGCTAGCTCGAGAACAATGAGCTAGATGATAGGATAGGATTCTTGGGTGGGAATTTTGGTTTGATATTTGATGTGGAACAAGTGATTTGGGTGAAGTTGTGGTGGTGAAAGGGGGAAAACGAAAATATTTGGAACAAGTGTTGGCAATGTATAATATGCTCTAAGTGTTAAGAAAAGAAAAAGAAATCCTCTAGAAAAGAAAAGTAAGAGAGCCAAGAAAAAGAAAAAAATATGGCTAAGTTGTTATGAGAAAGAGGATAGCAAAGTGTATTTGAAAAGAGAAAGAGCTTGAAGAAAAAGTGTGCCAACACTTGTGGTTGTAGAAGATGTTTTCCCCAAGTATTTGAAAGAAGGAAAGGGAGAAAGTGGTTTGAGCTTATGATATGGCGAATTGCCTTGCAATGGGTAGCTTAGGTTGGGCTTGGTGAGTGAGCTTAAAAGAAAAAAATGAGAGTAAGAACAATTGTGTTACAAAGGGTAGATGGAAGTTTGTCCTTGTATGCATAGGTTGCTTTTTACTCTTAGCATTTTGCCAAAGTTCACATGTTCATTGAGAGATCCCTTGCATTGGAACCCCATGAAGTTGAGATCATTATCATCTCAAAACCTTACCCAAAAACCAAATAAGTTCTCTAGTATTGCATGATTCATGATCCATGGTTACTACTTAATGAATGTTAAAGAGTTGGTGAAAATGAATGCTTGTGTAGGTTGAGACTTAGGTTCACTTGATTGAGTATGGGTATGGCTAGACCTTTTGGAGTAGAAATTTGCATAAAGAGCATCCTAGAACTACTAACTAGGACCATTGAATTGATTCCTTTGCTAAACACCTTTGGATATGAGTCCCCACTTTCAAACCTCTCTCCTTAGCTTGTGTTTCATTTGCTTGTGGACAAGCAAAAGGCAAGTTTGGGGGAGTTGATATATGTATATTTTGCATCATTTTAGCATACATATAGTGTAAGTTTATCATCATTTTAGAGTATAATATAGCATTATAGTGTTGCATTTGTTCATTTAGAGTCCTAGAGTGTTCTTGCATGTTTTGCATGGTTCTTTGCATGTTTTGGGACCTTATTAGGTGAAAAGGACGCTTGGGAGTTGAGGATGGACTTGGAGATTGATGCACACCACTTGGAGGGACAAGAAGCAACAAAGAGATGAAGAAGAAGATTTTTGGCAGCAGATCGACGTAGAAGATCGACGAAGCTCACCGATCCAGATTTCCAGGGACACGTATCGACGAAACGGATCGACGAGCCACGCCGATCCAGATTTCCAGGGGCATGGATCGATGAGATGGATCGACGTAGTCTCGTCGATCTAAAATTCCAGGGAGTCGGATCGACGTACCAGATCGACGTACCACGCCGAACCAGAAGCCAAGACCATGAACCGGATCGACGTCCAGGATCGATGAGTCGTCGATCCATATTTATTTTGGGTGTTGGATCGACGAAACAGATCGACGAACACGTCGATCCAACCCCAGACGAACTCTTTTTCCTTCTTTTCATGGGTCCCCCTATAAATACTCTTTAGACCTAATTTTTCTAAGAATCTTTTTATCTCTTGTTCTTAGCATTAACTCTTAGCCATTTTTGGCAAAAACCTTGTTTATGCTTTGGATTTGATTTTAATGCAATATCTTTCTTAGATTTCTTGCTTATCTTCTCTAATTATGTTTAGTCTTTCTCTAATCTTTGATTTGATGGGCTTAAACATGATTAGTGAGTAGTTTCCTTAGGAACTTAGGGATGGGTTAGATTTAGGGAATTTTATTGGTTCAATCTTGCAATCTAGGATAGATTCTTTCTAATCTCTTCTTATTAAGTAGTTCTTAATGCCAAATGGCTAATCTTTGCCATTTTGGGAACTTAGGCATTTCATCCACCCACCAAGTGTTTGATGAAATGCTTGAACCAACTTAATAAGAGATTTACATATTCTAGCCTAAGACATTAGATGTTTAGAGTGTTTATCATACCATTTAGACTTGTTATTAATGCTTGTTGATTATCCTAATGCTAACACATCATTAGTTCATTAGGGTAATTAACAAAGGGATTTGAGCCACACATCATGGTCTTATCTTGATTAAGAGTTCTAGGTATAGAGTTTGCTTGATTAGTAGCTTAAATGATTGCAAGAATGTTCCTTTAGATTCCCAAATCAATGATTCCATCCCTAGGTTTCGATTTAGTATAATTGATAATCTTGCTTAGTAGTAATCCTTGCTTAGTTTCTTGATTAGCTTCAATTAAGGTTTAATTTCATAGTTATTGCTTTAGTAGTATCTCTTTTAGCTTGTAGCTTGTTTTTAATACTTGTTTGTGACTTGAACTTATCCATTTTACCTTAGCTTAAACTAGACTTTGCATTCTTAGTGAATCATCTCCCAAGATGGATTGATACCTTAAATATTGCAATGATATGAGCAATTAAGGAATTGCTAGCAAGCTAAAAACGCTTGTTTCAGTGGCTTCTTATGTCGACAACCACGACCAAGAAGCTCGGGTTCAGGAGTAATATCCAGTGCAACATCATTGATTATCGCAACTTCTGTAGATATTGGAGTGGACTCAATTGCAGCGGATCCTGATGATATTGAATTCTTAGAAGATGGCGATGTAGCCGATATCTCATTGGAGTTGTCAATAAAAGAGGAAAAGGATGAAGTACATAATTATTCCTCTGGCGCAGGATAGTCAAGAGCGTCATAATCAGTTGTTAAATTCGGCAATTGATCAATCAAAACATCATCAGCAACGTCATGTTCCAGTGATAGAGTCAAAGAAGATAATGGAAATGGAGATGAGTAAATCGAACTAGTGTCAGCAAATGGAAACTCTGTTTCTTTAAAGATGACATCACGAGACACAGAAACTGCGCCTGTATCAAGATTATAAACTCGCCACCACTTTTTACTGGACGGATAACCAACAAAAACAGAACGATGACTCGAGTAGCAAATTTATCACCTTCATGCTTCTGATTGTGAACATAGCAGATACAATCAAACACTCGAATATGGTTCAGCGGAGGTGGTCTATTGTAGATAAGCTCAAAAGGTGTTTTACCCTTAAGAATCGTCGTGGGAGTACGATTGATTAGGTAACCTGCAATAAGAGCGCATTTACCCCATAACTCGACATGTAGATTTGCTTGAAAACGGAGAGCACGAGCAGCATTAAGGATGTGCCTATGCTTACGTTCTACACGACCATTATGCTGTGGCGTGCCAACACAAGAGGTTTCATGAACTATACTTTTTCAGCAAAAAACTTCGACAAACAAATGAACTCTGATCCGTTGCCACTTCAAATAGTTTTGACTTTTGTAGCGAATTGACGTTCCACGAGAGCCAAGAAATTTTTTAGGTGCGTGGGTGCTTCTGTTTTATTAGGGAGAAGATAGATCCACACAGCCCAAGAATAATCATCAACGATTGTAAGAAAATAGCGAGAGCCACATAAAGCTGGAGTTCTATAGGGGCCCCATAAATCGCAATGCACCAACTCAAAGGCAAAACATGTCTTATTAATGCTTAACGGAAATGAGTCACATGTCTGCTTAGCACGTATACAATTATCACATGTATTTGAATCAAAACTAGAAGTACTAAAATCAGAAAACTTCAACATCTCCAATGCTTTAGAGGAAGGATGTCCAAGACGACGATGCCAT
Source organism: Alliaria petiolata (assembly GCA_020283515.1). NCBI lineage: Eukaryota > Viridiplantae > Streptophyta > Magnoliopsida > Brassicales > Brassicaceae > Alliaria > Alliaria petiolata. The sequence continues at coordinate 32,854,842 of JAHZTW010000002.1, read as the reverse complement.
ACGTCGACAAAGGTACCCATCGAGCTCTGGATCGCAGCTACAACCTCCAGTCCTCTAAAAAAAATCCGTTCTGTTGCTTACCTGCTCCAATCAGCATCTTCGTGATGCGGTCCTGAACAACGCAAACTTTATCAGTGATATGAAACACACAACCTATGTCCCGTGTCAGCTGCGAGACTGAGATGAGATGACACTGAAGCACCTCTACGAAATAAACATCCTGAAGACTCAAAGAAGAACCCAAATGAACTGAACCATGCTTGGTCGAAGTAGTAAAACGTCCATCAGGTAACTTAATAGTCACATGTGCCATAGTCGAAACATTAACCAAGTAATCAAGAGTACCCGTCATATGATTAGATGCTCCTGTGTCAATAATCCATGATTCAAGAAAATACGTACCAGTACGATGCGCATAAGGGATTTGTTTGCGTTCTTCAAGCATGTGAACAAGTGTCTTCCATTGGACATCGTTCAAACCACTAAGATCGATTCGATCTGCAGGCGTCAGGGACTCGGTGGAAACATTGAGACTATGACCAGAGATCACGTGATTTGCTTGAGCTGGAGTCGATTTAGTCGAACAAGAAGAAGTAGTATGCGAACCACGACCAGCTCCTCCACGAGTTGTATTATTTCCATTTCCACGGCCACGACCAGCTCCTCCTTTTTCTCCGTACCATGGAGGATAACCGATGAGCTTGTAACAGCGTTCAATGGTATGACCGGTACGACCACAATGCGTACATGTAACAGAACCATCACTACCATGATTGTTGTAGTTTCGTGGGCGGCTATTGGTCTGAACAGCGAAGCTCGCTCCATCACTTTGTCCCGTCATTCATACAACCCAACGATTTCGATTCCTCATCTTGAGTCAAAGCATTGTACGGCTCTTCAAGTGAAGGCAAAGGTACCCGAGAAAGAAATGCTGACTTGACGGGTCCATATTATGTTTCATCAAGACCCATGAGGAATTGGTGAAGTTTATCTTCCTCACGCTCCTTTCTTACTTCTTCCATCGTCTTAGCTTGTTGATAGTCGGACAAACTTCGCCATAGTTGACTTAATTTCCCGTAGTAAGACTCTATAGAGATTCCTTTTTGACGACAATTCGACACTCGGTTTTAAGACGCTGAACACGCTGTCCATTCTTCACTCTAAATCGTTTATGAATATGTGTCCAAAGTTCATGAGAATCATCGAGATGGGACATCGATGTGGAGAGTTATTTGCGATCCAATCTTCGTAGTCAGGATCAGTTTCCGCTGGTTGTGGTATAGTACCATCAGCAAATCCGAACTTCTTCCTTGCTTTCAACAACAATCTAAGGTTGGTGGCCCATTCGTCGTAGTTAGGACCACGCAAAGGAGGTTTGGAGATGAGAGTACTAGGATTGTTACCATAAGTGAAATCGTACGGTGAGATTGTACGACGTGGTTCAGTACGGCTTGGAGCCGAGGTGGAGACGAGAGATGTTCCAGTACTCATCTTAAAGAAATTTTCGTTGAGAGAGTAGATCAACAAAAATGTAGGTCAATGAAAGAGAAAAAATTGAAAATAGAGAGATCTCATAGCGGAATTGAGATCACACGACCGAGAAGCAAAAACCTTGTTGTAGTTAGGTTAGAGCTCTGATACCATGTCAAGAAGCCTTTAAAGGTGATAAAGAGGATTCTTATTGAACAAGATACCAAGGCATAGCCTTATATACACGGTTACAAGACTAATGTGTTTACCCTAATTACATTTAACAATATCGATATACATACGATGGCCCGATATAGCCCAATATTCAAACACCACGTTCTTCTTACCATTGTTAGTTTACTTCTCATACGACTCCATCTTCTTCTCTAGGTTGTCTGAATTTTTGGTAAAGTTTTCTCATGATTCAGCCTTTTTATTTGATCTAGGCTCACAGCTTCAACTTGGGGTAACTGAGACAAATTCAAAAGGGTGATTGAGTTGAATCCATATACAACTTGAAATGCAGATTGTTTCATGGCTGAATGTGTGGCTCGATTGTATGCGAATTCCACATATGTCAGGAAATCCATCTAGTTCTTCACATTCTTTCCAATAGTGGCTCTAAGTAGTGTTGAGAGTACAATTCACTATTTTTTTTTGTCCATCTATTTGAGACTCAAATGACAAGGGGTTGAAAACAATTGTTTTGTACCCAACTTCTTCTAAAGCGTCTTTCTGAATTGGTTGAAGAACTTTGTGACATTGCCAGACAAAATTATTTTCGAAATCCCATATAAGCGAACCATTTCTTTGAAGAATAGATTGATGGTATGAGTGACATCATTCATTTTGACACAAGAGATGAAAAGTGTCATTTTAGAGAATTTGTCCACCACCACAAATATTAAACTTTTGTTTTGGATTTTAATCTCTTTCAATGGTGGTTGTTTGCCAGGGGCTTAAGATAATACTTGTTTTCCACTCTTCCTCAAGGATAGTTTTTCTTGTCTAAATTTAATATTTTAACAAGAAGAAAAAAGAAAAATAAAGCTCGGATTTCCGAAATTGGAGTCTTACCATCTTCAGGAAGAATGTTTCCACGCCCAGCCTAGATCACGGACCGGTTAACCCGAAATCCAGTCATTATTCCTGTCTGGTTTTAGTGTTAAAATCCGCTATTTATAAAACCAAAAAAATCCGGAAAAATTCGCTATCAATCCGCGATATGCAGATCCAATGATCTAGTTGAACCGGCCGATTGACAATTTGAAAAAAAAATTAAATAATAAAAGCATTTCATTAGTTTATTTTTCACTATTGATGATTTTTTATTATCTTAATGTCTTTCTTTTGTTTAAATTTGAATTTAAATTGTTTAAATATTTTATTTTTATTATTGGACATCATATTTTTTTTTAAAACAGGATATGAATATTTTGTTTTATATTTTCAAAATTATATATTATAAGAATTTTATCAATTAATTGACCCACAGTTGATCCAGATCGACCCAAATTAACCCTATAACCCGCTGATCCAATAAAATTTCTGGTTTAATGTCCGGATCGGGTTTAAAAACATAGTCAGGATCCATCATCCTTCTTCACGGAGCAAAATTATGATGGTGCTTATAACAGAGACCAATGAACTCCTGGCTCTTAAGTGTTAAGCCGGTTAGACTATTCATAGGTGTTGATTGGTTCACCCGCTATCTCCCGCAAAAGCTGCGTTTGCGGGTGGTAGCGGGTTGAAGCGTTTAGTAACAATTACTGTAACCGCTCTCTCCCGCTCTGAACCGCTACGTACCGCTCAAAATCAAAAGCTACTTCCCGCAAGCGTTTGCGGTTGCGGGCGGTGGCGGGTGGTTTCAGATTATTTTTTTTTCCAAAATATAAAATAAATTATCTTAAAAATTAATAAAAAATAAGAAAATTATAAAAATTGGAAAAAGTTAAGAATTTTTTTTATTTTCTCGTATCAATAATTTTTATATTAATTCTTATTCTTAATATATATATCATTTATCAACTAAAATTTTTATATGTAACTATATATATTTTATAAAAAAATTCAAACCTTTTAAAACTTTATATTTTATTTTTCATTTGATAATGTACAATATATACATATTAGTTAAATATATATCTGTCTGTCTATACAATTATGTTTTTATACAGAAAATTGTTTTAAACTCTTAAAAATATTTATTTAACTATTTATTATATGATTTAGTTTTTGGTCTTTAAATATTAACTTTACATATTTTTATATATAATTTCTGGTTTTTATATAAATGATATATTGTATGTATTTTATTGTTTTAATATCAAACCGCTATTACACCCGGTGTCAACCAGTCAAAAATGTCCCGCAAACGCAACAGTTTTCAACCGCTATACCAGTCGTACAAAACGCTCATTAATGCTAATAACCGCAATCGCCCTACCTCCGCAAACTCCCGCAACCGCAGTCGCAACCGCTGCGGGTGAACCAGTCGAGCCCATAGTCTTTACTCTTTACCGTTTAGTTTTTTTCTTGTTTTTTTAATTCTTCACAATCTATATTTTACTCCTCCCTCTTTTTTTTCCCTTAAAATCACATCATGTTGAGTGGCCCTTTCTTGAATCAGTTTGTAGTGCTGATCTAGAGTTCATTCAAACTCAAATCTTCAATAAAGTAACCGGTAAATCATTTGTTAATGAAGTTATCAATCACATTTTCTTGATAACTTGGTCTAGAGTTCTAATTTTTTTTCCCCCGGTGAAACAGCATTACCACTACTGTTTTGATCAACAGCTAGTTTAAGAAATCTGAGCAATTCCTACAATGATAATTTCCTGATGAGGCGGATAGTTGTTTTTTATTGCAACAATAAGCGGCGTATAGGTTCTGTCATTTGATTTTTACATAATCAACCATTAACTTTACATAATTTCCATTTCCATGACAATAATTAAAGACTTAATTACATTAACAATAATCAATAAACCCATTTCCGACACTTCGCATAAATTACCAGCAGCTAAGTTCAAGAGCTTCTTGGAAACGCTTCTCCAGTGTAGTCGGATCGCCATAGAGCTTGCTGATACCAACCACGGAACGATCCTCACCGTCCGATAACCTCCACGGCAAAAGAAGATCGGAAACACGCATCGACTTAACGGCTGGCGATGATGGAGATTGATTTGTTGTCGTTTTGTGGCGAAGTAGAGGGTGTGAGAGTATGAGCTAGTCCTGGGCATTGGAACCGGAGCCGAAGGAACCGAACCGAACCGACCCAAAAAACACGGTTCGGTTCGGGTTCGGTTCTCGATGTAAAACCGAATGGATCTTCAGCATTTGTAAATCGGTTCCCGGTTCGGTTCGGATAAAACCCGAGAACCGATCGGGTAACCGAACAAACCAAACCAAATTAATGCTTTCTTACCAACTTTATAATTATGTAATTAACACCTTAGGTTTTGATAAAATCGAATGTATGCATCGAATGTTGATGAAATTCATTTGCAGTAATACAATTTTTCCCCTTTTCTATCGATTCCCCAATTCCATCCCCAATTGGGAAAAACTGGAAAACCTAATTTACTTCTCATCGTCACCTCCTTCCGCGAGGTCTCGAAATCGATCTCAGGTAAGAGCCCTCTTCTCCTTCTTTTTCAGCTTTTGTTTGCAATTTCTTCTCCTTCTTTCTCTCCTAGTCTCTGCAATTTCTTCTCCTTCTTTCTCTGCAAAAATCTGAATCTGTGAGTTTAGCAACTTTGAAACTCTAGGATAGTGTTTGCGATAGAATCATGATCCTTTTTGTTGGTAAGAGTTTGTGAATTTCTAATTGGGTCGGGTCCTCCTGCTTACGAGTAAGTGAATTTTTGAATTAGGGATGTGAAATTCTCTGTCTTTGGTGTGATTATAGTTATCGAAAATCTCTATGGTTTGTTTGTTCTTAACTAATATGCATCGATTTGATTCTATATTCCATGAAAAAGTGATATTCTCGGTTTACNGCCTCTTCAAGTGAAGGCTAAGGTACCCGAGAAAGAAATGCTGACTTGACGGGTCCATATTCTGTTTCATCAAGACCCATGAGGAATTGGTGAAGTTTATCTTCCTCATGCTCCTTTCTTAATTCTTCCATCGTCTTACCTTGTTGATAGTCGGACAAACTTCGCCATAGTTGACTTAATTTCCCGTAGTAAGATTCTACAGCGATTCCTTTTTTACGACAATTTGACAACTCGGTTTTAAGACGATGAACACGCTGTCCATTCTTCACTCTAAATCGTTTATGAATATATGTCCAGAGTTCATGAGAATCATCGAGATGGGACATCGATGTGGAGAGTTATTTGCGATCCAATCTTCGTAGTCAGGATCGGTTTCCGCTGGTTGTCGTATAGTACCATCAGCAAATCCGAACTTCTTCCTTGCTTTCAACGCCAATCTAAGGTTGGTGGCCCATTCGTCGTAGTTAGGACACACAAAGGAGGTTTGGAGATGAGAGTACTAGGATTGTCACCATTAGTGAAATCGTACGATGAGATTGTACGACGTGGTTCAGTACGGCTTGGAGCCGAGGTGGAGACGAGAGATGTTCCAGTACTCATCTTAAAGAGATTTTTGTTGAGAGTAGATCAACAAAAACGTAGGTCAATGAAAGAGAAAAAATTGAAAATAGAGAGATCTCATAGCGGAATTGATATCACACGATCAAGAAGCAAAAACCTTGTTGTAGTTAGGTTAGAGCTCTGATACCATGTCAAGAAGCCTTTAAAGGTGATAAAAAGGATTCTTATTGAACAAGATACCAAGGCATAGCCTTATATACACGGTTACCAGACTAATGTGTTTACCCTAATTACACTTAACAATATCGATATACATACGATGGGCCGATATAGCCCAATATTCAAACACCACGTTCTTCCTACAACTGTTAGTTTACTTCTCATACGACTCCATCTTCTTCTCTAGGTTGTCTGAATTTTTGGTAAAGTTTTCTCATGATTTCAGCCTTTTTATTTGATCTAGGCTCACAGCTTCAACTTGGGGTAATTGAGACAAATTCAAAAGGGTGATTGAGTTGAATCCATATACAACTTGAAATGCAGATTGTTTCATGGCCGAATGTGTGGCTCGATTGTATGCGAATTCCACATATGTCAGGAAATCCATCTAGTTCTTCACATTCTTTCCAATAGTGGCTCTAAGTAGTGTTGAGAGTACAATTCACTATTTTTTTTTGTCCATCTATTTGAGACTCAAATGACAAGGGGTTGAAAACAATTGTTTTGTACCCAACTTCTTCTGAAGCGTCTTTCTGAATTGGTTGAAGAACTTTGTGACATTGCCAGACAAAATTATTTTCGAAATCCCATATAAGCGAACCATTTCTTTGAAGAATAGATTGATGGTGTGAGTGACATCATTCATCAAGAGATGAAAAGTGTCATTTTAGAGAATTTGTCCACCACCACAAAGATTAAACTTTCAATAATCTCTTTCAATGGTGGTTGTTTGCTAGGGGCTTAAGATAATACTTGTTTTCCACTCTTCCTCAAGGATAGTTTTTCTTGTCTCGACCTTAATAAATATTTTTTTATTCATTAAATTTAATATTTTAACAAGAAGAAAAAAGAAAAATAAAGCTCGGATTTCCGAAATTGGAGTCTTACCATCTTCAGGATGAATGTTTTCACGCCCAGCCTAGATCACCAGGTCGGACCGGTTAACCCGGAATCCAATCATTATTCCTGTCTGATTTTCCTGTTAAAATCCGCTATTTATAAAACCAAAAAAAATCCGGAAAAATTCGCTATCAATCCGCGATATGCTGATCCAATGATCTAGTTGAACCGGCCGATTGACAATTTGAAAAAAAAATAAATATTAAAAGCATTTCATTAGTTTATTTTTCACTATTGATGATTTTTTATTATCTTAATGTCCTTCTTTTGTTTAAATTTGAATTTAAATTGTTTAAATATTTTATTTTTATTATTGGACATCATATTTTTTTTAAAGCATGGTATGAATATTTTGTTTTATATTTTCAAAACTATATATTATAAGAATTTCATCAATTAATTGATCCACGATTGATCCGGATCGACCCAGATTAACCCGATAACCCGCTGATCCAATAAAATTTCCGGTTCAGTGTCCGGATCCATCATCCTTCTTCACGGAGCAAAATTATGATGGTGCTTATAAGAGAGACCAATGAGCTCCTGACTCTTAAGTGTTAAGCCGGTTAGACTTTTCATAGTCTTTACTCTTTACCGTTTAGTTTTATTCTTGTTTTTTAATTCTTTACAATCTATATTTTACTCCTCCCTCTTTTTTTCCCTTCAAATCACATCATGTTGAGTGGCCCTTTCTTGAATCAGTTTGTTGGGCTGATCTAGAGTTCATTCAAACTCAAATCTTCAATATAGTAACCGGTAAATCATCTGTTAATGAAGTTATCAATCACATTTTCTTGATAACTTGATCTAGAGTTCTAATTTTTTTTTCCCCGGTGAAACAGCATTACCACTACTGTTTTGATCAACAGATAGTTTAAGAAATCTGAGCAATTCCTACAATGATAATTTCCTGATGAGGCGGATAGTTTTTTTTTTTTTTGCAACAATAAGCGGCGTATAGATTTTGTCATTTGATTTTTACATAATCAACCATTAACTTTACATAATTTCCATTTCCATGACAATAATTAAAGACTTAATTACATTAACATTAATCAATAAACCAATTTCCCACACTTTGCATAAATTACCAGCAGCTAAGTTCAAGAGCTTCTTGGAAACGCTTCTCCAGTGTAGTCTGATCGCCATAGAGCTTGCTGATACCAACCATGGAACGATCCTCACCGTCCAATAACCTCCACGGCAAAAGAAGATCGGAAACACGCATCGACTTAACGGCTGGCGATGATGGAGACTGATTTGTTGTCGTTTTGTGGCGAAGTAGAGGGTGTGAGAGTATGAGCATTGCAGCTGATGGCGCCATTGAACAACAAACAATTTGATAAGCTTGTAATTATTTTCAATCTGGATTTTGGATATTGCTTATGTATGTGTCAATATATATATATATATCAGTAATTGTTATGGGACAGATAGACATGCAAGCAATTAAATGATGGAGGAGAGTAGTTTTCTGTGGGAGCCGCTGGATTGATTAGACGGAAATATTCAAAAAGCTAAATATAAAGAAAAAAAAACTATGGCATGTGGTTTAACAAGTCTAGCTTGTGTCAAAACTATGTAACGTTGGCGTTGCACGCGCAATTCCTATGGGCGCCACCGTCTCTGAAGTTTCTTATAAGAAAAATTTATAAAAATACAATTAAATTAATATTACAATGAAAGCCCATTTAGTCCAGTAAATGCTTGTACATCAGGAGGTATGTGTTTTGATTCTCATAAAATTTCTAGAACGGTGTAAGTAGAGTTATTCGTGGTGAGCCTGCTTATTTATTGTGGATCTTTGTGGAATAGATAAATTGTCCATTAAAAATTGTCTTTGTAATTGTTCTCATAATATTTCTGACGACAAAAAATATATTATTATTACCAGTTTTTTTTAAACGTCTGAAATATTATTTCAACTACAAATTATGAGAACAATTACAAAGATAATTTGTCTAACGGACAATTTAACTACTCCACAAAGATGCACAATAGATATGCAGCCCCACCACAAACAGCTCTACTTGCACCGCTCTAGAAATTTTTCTTATCTGCTTGCACCAATAATAACCTGTAGAAATTGAATCTTTTGTGAAACAAAGTAATTGTGACACCTTAGAATTTACCGTTATCGTTGTGTATGAAACTGGAGTTTTTGTTTCTTACCATTCTTGTGCATGGCCCATAGCATCCAAAGAGACCACTAAATGCGTCTTTCAACCATTGATTTATGAGTTACAACAGTTATGAGAGAATGGTGTTCAAGCATTTGATGTTTCTTTCCAATAGAATTTTGTGATGCGTGATGTACTTATGTGCACCATAAACGATTTTCCAGCATATGAGATATGCTATTCGGATGGACAACACATAGAAGATTATCGTATCTGTATTATCAAGATAATACGAATGCATTTTAGCTTAAGCATGGAAGAAAGACCTGTTGGTTTGATTGTCATAAAAATATTTATATCGAAGGATCATCCATATTGTCGGAGCACTACATAGTTCAAGAAAAACAAAAAATATTTGATGATCCACCTCTTGAGTTAGACAAGAATTATATGTTAAACCATTTCAGAGATTATGGGGTGGAGAAGACGGTAATATGCGGTGGTAATGGGCATCATCATGTTGATACATGTGGAGATCTATACAATTGGCATAAGAAGAGTATATTATGGGATTTGCCTTATTGGAAGGATCATTTGTTAAGGCATAATCTAGATATCATGCATATTGAGAAGAACTTTTCTTGACAACATCATGAACACAGTGCTAAATGTCCAAGGGAAGACGAAAGACAATTTGAACACGGTGCTAAATTTCCAAAGGAAGACGAAATACAATTTGAAGTCTAGATTGGATTTGCAAGAATTATGTTCCCGTCCAGAGCAGCATGTGATCTGGAACAGGAAAGTTCCAATACCTGTTTTTCGGTTTGATGCGCATTCAAAGCAAGATTTTTTCGATTTGATTATGCATAGTATGCAATTTCCAGACGGATACACATCTAATCTTTGTAATCCCGTTGATAGAGGTGATGGGAAGTCTTCTCGACGAGAATCCGAACTCGAACAAGAAGTCGCCTAATTGAAGACTAGACTGAATGAAAAAGATGAAACAATTGCTAATATGGGTAGCGAAATGTCGCGATTGGAGGACTTATTCTCGAGAAAGTTCTCGGGAGAACTTTTAAAACTTTAGTTGTACTTTTTTTTTGGGTTTTGTTGAATAATTTTAATTTTGAATTTTAATTTTAATTTCAAATGTTAATTATATTTTAAATTTATATTTTAATTTTAATTTTTGCATTTTAATTGTTAATTTTTTATTTATAATTATTATATTCGTCAGAACTCTGTAAAAAAAATTAATCGTAAGACAATTAGAAATTACAGCCGTCATAACATATTTTGGACAACTTCGTGCCGGCTATTCCGATGGGTCGAAATCTCATCGGAATATTTTATGACGGCTTTCCGACAATAGTTCCGATGGCTCTTTTCGACAAAGAATTTTGTTGGAAATCCGTCGGAAATTTGCTCGGTCTTCTATGCTCGTTTCCAGTCTCTCCTAGGGTCAGCTTTCTGTGTTTCTATTTGGCTTGTTTCCTTTCTGAGGAGAGGGTTCCTCGTTCCTGTGGTTGGTGTTATGGCTCTAAGATTGCAGATTCTGTTTTTCTTTGTTGGTGGTTGCTTTGTGCGCTATTCCGTTCCAGTGTTTCTATGTTGAGTTACGTATATCATATTTTTATCCGTTTTTGGACCATGATATAAGTCTTTTTATAGAGTCTTTTGGTATTTTTAGAGTCCTATTAGAGTCTTTGCAGGTTGAACTACGTTTGGAGCATAATTAGAGATTATGGAACTTTTTGGAGCATTGTGGAAGAAGCTACAAAGTGATGAAGTCAGAAGACGGATTTTACGAAGAGTGTCGATCGACACCAAGTCAGCCGACCAAGTTTTGCGGACTTCAACCAGAAAAGGAAATCACAAGAAGTTTCAAGTATTTACAAGTTTGCCCCTCACGCGAGTTTGCCTATAAATATAGATTTTCAAGGCATTATTTAGCCACCAACTATTATTCTTATTTTCTATTTTGAGACTTAAAGAGATATTTTTAGAGAGATTGTAGAGAGAAGAATTTGACTCCTTCAGAGCAAATTTGGAACTCTTTTGATTCTATTGATTTTTCTTATGCTTTCTATTCAAATTATGATTTCTGTTTCATTAATCATGTCTGAGTAGTTTGCTAGTTAGGTTTAGGGTTTTTCAAAGGTGATTGATGAATTGTTATGTCAAATTAAATTGTTAGGATAAAATCATTAGAGTTCTTCATCTGGATTTGTGTTTAATGCTTATTCTAGCTTCATGACCTAGAATCTGATCTTAGGTTAATTAATAGATGCGAGAGTATTATTGATTGCCTGAACTAATTTTAGATGAGCAAAATACCTTTTCGCAAAGAGATTTGGTTTAGGGATTTTGTGAACAATCGAACCTGAACTTTAATGCTTGTATGAATTGATAGGATTTACAAAGAGATTTGGAATTCTAGGGTTTAGACATAGAAAGTCTTCGCAGCGAGAGTTGGTTAATTTTATTTTTGTGTTTCGAGTTTAAGAACGGATCTTCATTATTCCTAACATTCTGTCTAGACCTGCAATTTAGATCACATGAGAATTTCCCTGAACCTAGCGTTTCGTCTCCTGAACTTTAATCCAGCTAAAATCCGATTTATTTACTTGTTTAATTGCTTAGTTTTAATTTCATATAATCCGACCTAGCATAATTCGAACTTAGAAACCTTAGTGTAGCATCTACTTCCCTAGGAATTTCGATACCCCTTATACTACGATTGCATTTGCTCTGCACTTGCAGTAGTTTTATTAGGGTAAAACCTGAGCCCTATCAAGTTTTTGGCGCAGTTGCCGGGGAAGTAATAGCTGCCTACGGAATCTAGTACTAGGATTTTGACTAAGTTTTTTTTTATTTTTGTTACTAATTTAGTTTCTTACCTTTGGTTTCAAGTGCATGCCCAATACCAAAAGCAACAAAGAGAAGGAACTTGTCGCACTGAACCAGGAGCTTGGCCGTTTGGAACGTACGAACTGTCGATCTGCACGAGTGTCAATCGACACCAATAGCATCGATCGACACCCTGCGCAGACGACAATGGCTGAAGCTGTGGTTGTGGTACGCGACGCAGATGGCAACTTATTTGACCTACAAGGCAATAGAAGAAATGCCCAAGGACAGAGAATTGATGAGGCTGGCGCCGTCATCGTCGATCCAGCAATACAAGCTGCAGAAGATGGACGTGGAAGAACACTTGGCGAGTACAACCGCCCAGACCAGTTCTATGCTAATAAAGTTGCGATCCGTCCTCCTGCATTTCAGAGGAATGACTTCGAGCTGAAGCATGCTTACTTCACGCTGGTGGGTCAGCATCCTTTCCATGGACTTCCTAATGAGCATACGATGGATCACATTGAGAGATTTGAGGACCTCGCGTCAAGCATCAAGGCTAATTGAGTGTCTTATGATTATCTCTTCTGCAAGATGTTCCCTCACTAGCTTGCTGGAGATGCATCATATTGGCTGAAGCAGCTTGATCCAGGATCCTTGACCACTTGGGAAGACACAAAGAATGCATTATTATGCAACTTCTTTGATGATGCAAGAAGTGAAGAGCTGAGGACGAAGATCATAACATTTTATCAAGGACCCACTGAAGCATTCAAAGCTTGTTGGGTAAGATTCAGATCGTACCAGAGGGATTGCCCACATCATGGTTTCAGCAAGCCGCAGCTTATCGGTATCTTTTACCGAGGGATCGATTGGAGATACCAGATGGCTTTGGATGCTGCGAGCAATGGTAACTTCAACACCATATATCCAGACGATGCGATGGTGCTTATAGAGAATTTGGCTTCTTGTAACAGCACCAAGAACGCAGATTTTGAAAGAAGACAACAAGCTGGTGAAAATGGAGGAAGCCAAATTGTTGAGGTCAACATGAAGCTGGACAACGTACACAATCTCTTGGTGGGAAGGAAGCAAATTCAGTTTGCTGCAGAAGTGGAGACCTTTGAGCCAGAGGAAGAAGAGGTTAACTACATCAATGGTGCTGGTTTTCAAGGATAAAGGTTCAACAATCAGCAAGGCTATGGTTCTTCTTACCAGAAGCCTTTTCTAAACAACAACTTCCAGAGAAGCTATGGTTTTTCTTCTTACCAGAAGGCTCCTGCACAAGACAGTAAGATGGAGTCTATGATAGAGCAGATTCTGGAAGGACAACAGAAGATGCTAGTGGATTTCAATGGGAAGATTGATGTCTTGTACACGGATCTGAATGGGAAAATTGAGTCTCTGGGTACTCATATGAAGCAATTGGATGTTCAAGTTGCTCAAACTGCTGAAGCTTTCTAGTTACTCATATCATGGTTTTTACCTGCTTTTGGACCATGATATAAGTCTTTTTATAGAGTCTTTTGGTATTTTTAGAGTCCTATTAGAGTCTTTGCAGGTTGAACTACGTTTGGAGCATAATTAGAGATTATAGAACTTTTTGGAGCATTTTGGAGAAGCATCCGAAGTGATGAAGTCATGTGGTGTCGATCGACACCAATGAAGACCGCCAAAGAAATCGGATTTCCATCAGAGAAATGAAATCAGCTGAAGTTTCCATTATTTACAAGATTGCCCCTGACGCGAGTTTGCCAATAAATATAGATTTTCAATGCATTGTTTAGCCACCAACTATTATTCTTATTTTCTGTTTTGAGACTTAGAGAGATTTTTAGAGAGATTGTAGAGAGAAGAATTTGACTCCTTCAAAGCAAATTTAGAACTCCTTTGATTCTATTGATTTTTCTTATGCTTTCTATTCAAATTATGATTTCTGTTTCATTAATCATGTCTGAGTAATTTGCTAGTTAGGTTTAGGGTTTTTCAAAGGTGATTGATAAATTGTTAGGTCAAATTAAATTGTTAGGATAAAATCATTAGAGTTCTTCATCTGGATTTGTGTTTAATGCTTATTCTAGCTTCGCAACCTAGAATCTGATCTTAGGTTAATTAGTAGACACGAGAGTATTATTGATTGCTTGAACTAATGTTAGATGAGCAAAATACCTATTCGCAAAGAGATTTGGTTTAGGGTTTTGTGAACAATCGAACCTGA
>JAHZTW010000002.1:32794374-32809314 GCA_020283515.1 Alliaria petiolata | reverse complement strand
TTTTGAATCAATTGTTCTTGCAAATTTCAAACACTTTGTGGAATCAGAGAGTTGTAATTTGTGGAGAGTCTTATTTTCCTTGTGAGGATTAGCCCTTGGAGAATCAGAGTCTCAAACCGTTGTCTGTGGATTCAGCCAACAAACTGGTTATCAAATCATCAACCATTCCTCCATCTATCTAAGCTTAAAAGTCAGAATCAAAGGACATTACTTGGAGCATTCAAGTATTCTTTCATTGGTATCAGAGCTAAAAGTTCATATCCAGGTGTTTTATATTCCTCTTTTAAGTTTAAGCAAATTTTTTTTTCATTCATAAAACTCAAAAAAAAATATATATATATATATATATATCTAGTTGTTTATGTTATTTGATTTGCTTCTGTTATTGTTCTTGTTATTGCTTATAAAAAGAAAAACCATAAAAAGGATTGTGTTTCTGCTAGAGTTATTCATTGTATGATTCCAGAAAAAAAAAAATTGCATTTGTGTTCTTATTCTGCATTCATTTAAAAGAGAACGTTTGATCCTTAGCATCCACCATTTGATCAATATCTCTGTATTGCCATATTTTATTATTCGTCCATCCATATCAAGAAAGCATTTGAATTCCTGTTGGCTATTTACATTCATTCATTAATTGAAAAAAAAAAAAAAGAGAAATTCTTATTTGCATACTTAGTCTTGATTCATTACAGTCCAACTTAGTGTCATTGCCATATTTTCTTTTGTCATTAATCATTTTGTTCCTTCCTTATTTTGTCATTACCGTTGCCATCTTTTACCATACAACATTCATTTTGTCATTTGCCTTTCACCAGTACAATTCATTCGACCCTCTCCATTCATTTGATAATGTTTAAATCATTTTTTCTTACAACTGTGAGAACAGAAACAATGGGAGAATATTATCCAAGTCGAGGACAGTTCACCTACATAGAAGCTGAATGGGAAGACTCAAGTCAAGAAGATGGCTACAGAAGTGAAGTTTGGACTGAAGATGAAGATGATTACGGGGCTGAACCAGATCGAGAGAAGATTGAGCCAAAACCACCAGATAACACATGGAGCAGCAGATCTCAAACTTTCCACATACCTGAACCAATGGTATCATTTAATTATGATTATCAACCTGCTAATGAAATTCGATTATATGCATTTTCAGGAGGAAGAAACTATCTAGAGTGGGAGAGAAACATAAATGAGTGGTTTTATTACAACAAAATCATCAAGGAGCAGAGATTAGATTATGCAGTTGGTCAACTCACCGGAGATGCATATGAATGGTAGTTGCAAGAAGAAGATGATCGCTGGTTCTACAAGGAGCCAAGCATCACCACTTGGGGAGATCTTAAAGGTCTATTGAGAGACACGTATGCACCAAAAGATATAGTGCCAAAAATCAGGGAACTATACCCGAGAAGCTTCGACATCCGCAAAGTTGACAAACGAGCCCCACAAGCAAACGCCAATGCCATTAAGGATCAAGGTAAGTCCACTGTTTCTAAACAATTACTTGATCTAACATGCTATAGATGTAAGAACAGGGGACACATAGCAAAATACTGCCCAAGCAAAAAGGAAAAGACCAGCACATCCCTTGGAAAAGAAGATTGTAGACAACAGCTTGTACAACAAGAAAGTGAACAAGGGGAGATCCATCAAGAGGTTTCTGAGCCACGTGAAGAGGTCACATTTTTCAGCGCAGAACAGGGGAGGCTCAGCCATGAATCATTGAAGATGGAGCAAGAGTTAAACACGACTTCTTCACTTAATCCACAAGGAACACCCGAGAAAAAAGAGAATCAAGTAACGTCTAAACCAGATTTAATCCTTTCTGAAAATAAATCTTTCATTTCTTGTTTAATACACTTGTCTACTGCCAAAAGTGTTGAGAAAATTTCAGGAACCCAAGAAGAGCTCAAAATCATAGAAGAACCACCAGATACACAACCACTTGATCAAATCCAAGGTAAGTTACTTAAATCTGAATTTTTTTCAGAAACTAACTTAANATTTAATACCTGACTCTGTCCTAAACCTTTCCAATTCGATAAGAAAGCTGACCACATTAATGGATCTATGGATTTTACTGCTTAGTAGTTCTAAAATTCTGAACCGGAATTTATATGCAAACAATAGTGTATTTATTTTTCAACCAGTTCTTTTTATTTATTTTTATGAGAAAATGATTAATTACTTGATTAAATGGCTAGGGTCTTTCAATTATGGAATTGCATTGTTTCCCATTATTATAGGATATAAAAATAAATTAACATAGATTGCTATTCATTTAATGTAAGAATACAATACACTAAAACTACAATAATTGGAACCCGCTTGCTTTATGCGTGTGTGATAAATACACGTATAAAGCAAGATAATTTATAAACTGTTAAATACAAGATAAGTGTGATGGCCACATTAACATAAATTATTATAGGATATAAAAATAATGGGAAACAATGCAAGATAAAAATAAATTATTACAAGATAATTTATTAGAGGATATAAAAATAAATTAACATAGATTGCTATTCATTTAATGTAAGAATACAGTACACTAAAACTACAATAATTGGAACCCGCTTGCTTTATGCGTGTGTGATGAACACACGTATAAAGCAAGATAATTTATAAACTGTTAAATACAAGATAAGTGTGATGGCCACATTTTTGTTATAAAATTTGTAAAATAGTATATTTAAAAGGTCATAACCATAAAAAAAAGTTAAATACAAGATAATTTAAACTTTATATAGCAATATATATATGGTTATTTGATTTTTTTTTAAACTGATATTATTTAATAATTATAAAAATAAATAAAAAATATTTATTTTTTTGACTTTGGGCCACCAATTTAATTAGGCCGGCACTGTGTAAAATTAAAAATAAAGTGATAGAAATTGCTATTCAAACAATAGGTAATCAATTTATTGTATTCTCTCATTTTTGTCAAACAAATTAATTGTATTCAAATCAAACCAGCAAAACTAATAAATGTATAAGTATATATATATATACACACTCACATATGCAAATCATATATATCGAACAACAAATAATATTTATTTTTTAATTCCAAATCTAATGAACAAAATTTGTAAGAGAATGGCGCAAAAGGTGTATATAATGATGATGATAATAGCTTTGGTAATGTTAGGATGTCATCTACAAGCATGCAATGGAGTGGAAAACATGTCCAAGGAAGACCCTCACATACCAGAATCTCTCAAACCGTATATAACATACACTCAAATAACTTTATCTTTTTTTTAACTAATAAATCAACGAATATGAGAAATATCCAGAGATAAAACTTAAACTTGTTATGAATTTGATTTTTATTGTGAAATCTTTAATTTTTAAGCTGATCAGTCGAAATAGTGTATATTTTACATATATATATATAAAGTAGTGAATTTACTATTTGCTAGCTGTATTTACCATAAGGATATACATATCACTTCCGTATTATAAAAAAACAAAAAGTTAGTGTCTACATTCAGTGTATATACATTATATATATATATATAAATATATTAACATATACATAGTCATAATTTATGGTTGTATGCAGGATGAAAATAAAGCCAACAATAGGATATGTAGATCCTTGGTGCCTCTTCAATTGTTCGAAGAAATATCACAGTGAAAAAGAAATTCGAAACTGTGCAAAAAAATGCTAAAAAGTTTTCATACCGTAATATTGTATGTCAATGTATTAAGGATATTTATAACTATTTCCGACTGAAATAAAAAGTTATAAAATGATAAAAATAAAAGTTACTAATGGTAAAAATCACATTGTTCGAAGATAATACATAACTGAAAATTGTAAAGTAAAAAAAAAAAAAATTGGAAAGTACACTAAATAATACCAATATAGAAATTATAGACTTGATTTAAGGAAGGAAACACCGGTTTCTTTTTCTCATTTAGAAAATCGTTATGAACAGCCGTGTGGGATCTAAATACCAAAATATAACTTTTTATGACTCACACAACCAATAAACTAAATGAGCGTAAGGTAAAATGACAATTTCCTACTTTAATGGTGGACCGTAATCCAGATCCGGATATGTACTCACGACTTGTGCGAAAATTGGCTAAAATATACAAAATCTCTAATTACATCAGTTAATAGTTTAATGATATTGACGTGGTCATGACGGTGACTGTTGAGTCACCAAAAATATTAAAAATATGACGTGTACAATAAGTAACCAAAATTTTTGTAAGAAAATTATTATTAAAAAATTATTGTCATTTTGTTTATTTTATAAAATAAACTCACTTTTTTACCATTGTATTTTTTAAATCGAACTCAAAAATAATATAAGTTTATAAAAGAGACAAACATCATAAATATTTTTTTATTTCTTTTTGTTGAAGTAAATTTACAATGAGAAAATCAGTTAGACAAATTTATGTGTAAACTCTAGTGGTCTAAACACATCAATAAATCTAACTGGTTACATTAAACAGTTTGATAAAATTTATTAATAATTAAAGTTAACTAAATACTCCATCTGTTTATAAAATAAGGATTTTCTATTTTGTTTTGTTTCTCAAAGATAGATTTTTCAAAGTGTTTTTTGTATTTATTAGTTAATAATGATAAATTGTAATTTTCAAGAAAATAATTGAATTTATTGAATTTATTGAATTATTATTGGTTTAAATTTATAAAAAATTGTAGAAACAAAAAATGATGCATTTCTAATCAAAATTTAATATGTTTTCTTAATAAGTGTAAAAACTCCAAAACATCTTTTTTTAGAAATATAGGGAATATTAACTAATTCTAGTAACTCAATTAAAGCTAAATAATTTATTTGTTTTGTTAATTTAGCACATTAATTTAAGAAGTTAGATTTTTTTTTAATTTAACACGTTAAATATTAATTAATTCTAGTAACTCACTTAAAGCTAAATAAATTTTCTTTATCAATTTTTTGTTAATTTCTCTGCAAAATAAATATTAATTTTTGTCTGGTAAAGATGTACATTTTTGTAGGCAAACGGAAAAAATATAATTTTAGGAATGTTTATAAAGAGAAAAAATGTCATATCACACGAACAGGGTGGTTAAAAATAAAACTATATACATGGTTTACTTTCAAATATATATATATAAACAGAAATACGGTAGTTGACAAATAATCTCTTAACTAAATTTTGTATTTCTCGCTGATTAATGAACAAACGAATGAACAAGGGAAAGCTTACTAATATATATGTAACTAATTTCTGTGTGAATTATGTAACTAATTTATAACAAACTTATCTAACGTATTTGTGTATTTAAAAAAGAAAAATAAAAGTAATTTAAAACGCGGCCTCAATAGTATAAAAAGCTAACTTCCTCCTCCGGTGAACAAAAGCGTCTTCAATCCAAAATCACAAGAACGAGAGAATCAATCTTTGACTATGAGTTCTCTCCTTTTTGACCGGGAAGAAGACAATCGGGAAATCGTAAGTTCATCCGACGATTCCTTCTCTCTCGCGAATCTCTCCGACGACGTCTGATAACACTCATATTTGACCCATTTTTACTATCATACGTGAAAGTTTTAATAAGAATTTTACTAAGATTTTAATGCATAAATAGTAGTTTTCGAGTATCATAACATAGACGATCTTGCTTGAAAGAGTTAGGTCATAAAACCAGTGATTCCAGTTTAGAGAAAATAGGCCTAGTTTCGTTTTCTTTGCATTGATTCTTGTTTGATCCGTTTTTGAACCCACGAAGATTACCCGAAGAACCCAACGTTTTCATTGTTGCCTTTCGTTTATTTATTTTCTTGCATGATACCGTCCGCGAAACACACATCCCCCAAACCCCCCATTTGTCTTAGGAACGCCTTCTAACCATCATTGATTTTACAGTTAGGCATGCACTCCTTGTGGATCAATACCTTAAGTACTACAATGCATATCTGTGCACTTGCAGGCATTTAAGATTTACAAATTTAAAACTTGAAGAACTGAAACTCTAAACACTAAGCATCAACTTTTAGATTCATACGCTAAACTCTAAACTATAAACTATAAACTCTAAACTCTTCAGCGTTCTCTGCACAATGTAGTGCATACGCTCTTTCAATTCAATGAACACAATACAATTCTCCTTCACATCCGAAAGCTTTCATACGAAGAAGCAGCAATTCAACCATCCGAGAAAGATCACTCGACCCTTCAAGTCATTAACCTGAACCCAATTTCTCCTTGGTCCTTCTCCATTTAGCATAAACACTCTGAACCATGTATGATGTATACATATGTTCATCATCATGAGACTTTCCTGGTGTAAAGCGTTGGACTAGCAACAACTCCTCTTCTGACTTCACCATACTTTCGTTAAAAGACTTATGAGATCCTAAAACCGAGGGGAACTAGGTAACCTTCGAAGAAGGTTCTACGACAAAGACTTGTCCCCATCCACTTGAATCAACATTCAATATCATAGCTAGAACTTTCCTTTAATGGCAACCAAAGTAATCTTGATATGTAAGGTGTTTCCAACATCGTTTGGTTAGTTATTTTCTATTTTGGTTTTAATATATATCGTAAGGAATAACTAATATCGTGTTATCAACCGTCTAGTTTCATTTTCAGTTTATAAAAATGCAAAGGCTCCAATTTCAAATTTCACTGTAATTATCTTAAGACTGAAACTAAGAATTATTCAGATTCAAGAATAAGCTAAAGTGTCTTGTTATTACATAAGTCCGTTTAAGTTAAATTTGTGGTTTACCTAATATATTTTAGGAAAGAGTTTGCGGCTTAAGAGATGCCAAGAAACCATGTCTTGTGAAATTGGTGTCGGAGGTATTCTTGGTTTGACACCTTCTCTTGCTTTGTCGGAGACTATATTACATATTTAATGTTCTTGTATATTGGATATATAGTATATTTAGCTGTTAGACAATACCATGCTTTCACACGAAAATATGTTTTGAATCTTGAATTGTACCATAGCCCAGCTTGTAGAGCTGCTAGTGATGTTTTATCATGGATAACTGACATCTGTGCAATGATCTCTTTGAACTTAGCGAAGTAAATCTCTAGGTTTTTGGGTTAAGGCTCAAAGTTCTGCGCCTGACGTCGTCTTTTGAATGTACATTGAATATTGTTTTAAGAAACTGATTGACAGTTTTCAAAAACTATCTATCGATCACTCTTCCAATCGTGAAAACCAAGAGAGGTGTTTGGCGAAGAGTTTACACAGCCCAACTTCTTTCTCATACTCGCTGAAATTAGCTCTTGCAACTACAATTCTGATGCAGTCAGGTGTTACTTAGGGTTGGTCTTTCCTTCGTAGATTTGAAGCCTTAGCTTCCCTAAGTCTTTGATCGGGATATTCTCAATTCTTTTTAAGAACGGAGTTCGCTTGATTTCTTCTATTACAAGATCGATCTCTGGTGCATCGCTTATTGCATGATGCACCTTTGAGCTTACATTCTTGAGTCGTTACTTGTTCTCGGCAAGGGTCTTGAGGATGTAATCCAAGATTGCATGATCGATCTCCCGATGTAGGTCGGATTGCTGAGAAGTGAACTGGATATGTCAACTCCCGCTTTCGAACCGTGGAGTCCCACTTGACTTTTGTGGAGCAAATTTATACAGGAGAACTGTCGGGGGTGAAGGATCTGAACCAATATGATTTAGTCCTTCTGAATAAAGTGGTACTGAAACATACCGTATACTGGTGGGATTGATCCCAAATCAGTGAGACCCGAAGCCATTGTTGATGCTAGAGTTTGCGCTAAGCTTTGGGGTACGAAGCCCTCTTCTTGTCCTAAATCGGTTTGTATGGCAGCAACCAACTAGGTTAAAGTCGCATGGTCAGTAGATGTCTTTTCCTTGTGTTGAATCATGGTCATAAAAATACCATCAACTCTTTCGTTCTGATTAGAACTGATCTTTCAATGTTCTTCAATGAACTGGGTAATGATTTCTTGGGATTCGTCAGTCATTTCACACCTCAGTGTAGATGTTCAGACTAGCCAATCCTCTTTATTTCGCCAAACTCTTGTAGCAAAAACTACAATGGTCAAAAAATTTAAATTTGAATAACTTTAAGGATCCGAGTCGTCTTTAATTAACAAAGAAATGAAAGAATTTATCGAGCAATTCTCAAGAAATTGGGCTCAAAGTATGTATCGAATCAGATTCGACCAAATTAGTGAGCAAGATAGAATATAAATAGAATTAAATGATATTGTATTAACGATTTAGAGTATTTACAAAATAATGAACATAGAAATTAGTGAAATAACATGTATAAAGAAATGTCTAGTGTGAATTGTAGAATGTAGGACCTTTCCTTGATCCCTGCTCCTGCTCTTGTTTTATAACTTGATAGACTCATAATTTAGCATGTTTTAGCATTCATTTTAGGTAGCTTTCCATCCGTTTATTCATTCATTTAGTCACTTTTAGTCCCTTTTGCATCCATATTAGAGTTTAGTGAGTTTTAGCTTAGGTTGTTGCATATTTGTACATATTGATTCTTTATTAGATGTTTTCGAGGCTTAGAGGACCATATGGAGATTCATGGGTGATCAAGAGGAGGAAGAGAGTTGGCCAAACGAGAAGCAGACGATCTTTAGAAGTGTATCGAGCTTAGTATCGAGCTAGTAAGCTCGATACGACCTGGCAGTGAAGACGGAGGGAGCATATCGAGCATTTGTGTCGAGCTACCAAGCTCGATACAAGTCCACCTGTTGTTCTGTAAGCAGCGTATCGACCATTTGTATCGAGCTACAAAGCCAGCCGAAGTCTTGAAGATGGCGTGTCGAGCTACCAAGCTCGACACAGCCCTTGAAGAAGATTTTTAGAAGCGTATCGAGCTGCATATCGAGCTAGCAAGCTCGATACGCTATCCGATTTCCAGCCTTAAACCGGGTCAATACCTGGTTTGTTCCGGGTTTACCCGGTTCATCCACTGTTCACTATAAATACAAAATGACCTAAATTTTCCTAAGTATCTTTTTATCTTTTAATCTTCCTTAGAAAACCTTCCTCTTTTGTTTCTAAGTGATTTTGTAAGACTTTTAATTGAGTTTATGCAATTTAGTATTTAGCTTTGTTAATTTTTCATTCTCTATCTCTGTAATCATGTTTATCTTCATCTCTTCCATATGATTTGAGGGTCTAATCATGATTAGTGAGTAGTTTCCTTAGGATCTAGGGATGGGTTAGATTTAGGGTGTTTCATGGATTTATCTTGATGTCCAGGGTTAGATTCTTTCATTTCCCTCCTTGTTTAGTGATCTTAATGCTAGTTTAGCCATGATAAAACTAAAACTAGGCCTTAGGGAATTTCCCACCCACAAGGTGTTTGTTCAAATTCCGCAACCAACTAAACAAGGGATTTACGTTCCTATCTCATGAAAGTGATTGTCTAGGGTGTTTATTAGCAATTTAAAACTGTTTCATAATGCTTGTTAGCTTCTTTTTCACAAATCAGAGTTTGTTCGTGTTTAGGATGATTAATGAAGGGATTAGTGCCATGAAAGTGGATTAGTCTTGCTTTTGAGTTATAAGCTTAGGGATTAGCATTTATTGTGATTGATTGAAATCAAAGATTGGTTCTTGGAACACCTTAGATTGATAACCCCATCCTTGGATTCGTTTTAGTCATTTGATAATCTTATTTAACAGTTAATTAGTCTTTGAGTTGCTTGATTAGTGCATCCATTGCTTAATTAAGGTTCTAGTTACTTTTGTTTGGTTTGTTTACTTGGTTTGATCACTTAGGTTAATAGTTAACAACAAAACCTTTTATGCTTGCTTAGATTAAGGAGTTTTATGCATTCCTATTGTCACAATCACATCCAATTGGAATGATCCTCAAACACTACAATGACATGAGTGGGGTTTGAGTAATTGTTAAGAACAAGGAAAGGAAATCAGCTTATCAATTTGGTGCCGTTGCCATTTGGGTTTAGTTTTGTGCATTAGGATTTTAATTCTACTTGAGATTACGCTTTATTTTTCTTTTGATTACTAATCTTTCTTGCTTGGTTTGCTCTTTAACACTATAGGTGCATGAATTTGGGATCTAGTGAACACAACATGATACAAGATCATGGACGTCACCAACCATGGAGCAGAGTATGATCATGCCCAGCACTGAATTTCATCAAGCAGAAGTAACTCTAGAACATGTTGTCGAAGTTGCACCAGTTGCTGTGCTTGGATTTGATCTTGAAGCTAAGGCTTACAAATGAGGTGTGACCATTTGNCAGCACTGAATTTCATCAAGCAGAAGTAACTCTAGAACATGTTGTCGAAGTTGCACCAGTTGCTGTGCTTGGATTTGATCTTGAAGCTAAGGCTTACAAATGAGGTGTGACCATTTGTACTCTTTTTACTTATCCTTGATTTTATCCCAATGGATTTTACAGGAAAGGTTTTAATGAGGCAAATTGGTTCACAAGTTTCAAACCCATTCAGATCTCCAATGGACCCGATGGAGACCTACGATCACTCTTTGAGTCATTCCGACCAAACCAAGACGAACCAAACAGCAAATCAAACTGTTTTGGATTCTCAACTCATCAAAGGTCTAAGGAGAGTTGGAATCAAGACCAAATTCATTTTGGTTTAGGAGTTATTGATTTTTCAAGTTGGGTGAACCGGATCTTTCCTGATTTGGACATAGGCGCACTAATTGGAGGATTCCGACCGAACCAGAAGGAATTTAGCTACAAACCAACTTGTCGTGGAATCTTGACTCAACCAGGGAGCTTATCGAGTTTGAATCATACCAAACCCGGTTATTATGCGAAAGTTATTCAAGTTGTAAGGCAGAGGACCCTCAGCTTGCCTTATATGGAACCTTCCGGGTTTAGGAGGCTACAAACATATCTTTGGCGTCCAGGAGTTAATGTTAATCATCCAAGAGCTGTAAATGTTAATCATCCAAGAGCTGTAAGAGACGTCCTTAGCTGCACCATCACCCAGAGGATCAGGCGGATCCTTCCCCAACTCAAGTTTCCTTACTTGGACTCAAGAGCATTCATAGTGTTCACATTGCAACAGCTCTTTCCTCCTATACTTGCACACGACCTTGAGTCTTTCCACACTTTCCAGAAGGTCCCAAGAAGTCACTTATATCCTCCCAAGCTGTCCAGATACACAAGGAATCTCGAGCATCCCTCAATCCGAGCTCATTTAAGCCTAACGGCTATATTATCTTTGAGAGCATTTTTCTTTGATACTTCACATTTATTTAGCTGCCATATTTATGTTACCATATGTTTAGGTCCAAGGTCGAGCCCCTATATAATCTGACCTCTTTGTATCATTTTTATCAACCTTAATGAAATAAAACAGAATTTTCTTTGAAAGAAAAACCCTAGTTTCTCTAAAGGCTTGTGCGATTCAATCCTTGAGAGTTTCTTGTCTTATCAAAGTCTAGATCCATAAGACTTTGTGGCGGCTTCGGTCCATTGATACTAAACACCATTCCATCCCTTAATCAATCCAGAAAGAGCTGAACAGCCATCTGTTTTGATTCCACACTCATCCCCATCGCTCATCTTCCATCCACTGATCTTGTTGAAAGAGTTGAACAGCCAGCAACTAGATCCCATCCTCCACCAACGAGATCACCCTCCTGTGATCTTGTGTCATCTGGTATCAGAGCCGAAAGGCTTCAAATCAGGTGTATTCCTATCCATTTACATCTGTTTTCATTTCTGTTATTTCTTATATTTTGTTTCTGCATCTATTTCTGAGTTTTTCTGCATTTCTGTTCATCATCTATCAAGAAAAACCATAAAAAGAGATCTGTTTTTGCGTTTCATTCATAGATTTGCATCCATTCATTCAAAAAAAAAAAACAATTTTGTATTCGCCTATTATTTCATCTCTGTTTCTGCATTTGTTCATCATAAACATTAAAAAAAAATATAAGAATCATCTGCATCCATTTGTTTTCATATCTAGTTTATGTTATTGCATCACTCTTTCAAAAAAAATATAAAAAGGATTTCTTTGCATAGCATTCGTTTGTCATTCTGCAAATCTTGTGTTCTTCGTGTTCTTCTATAAGAATCCGGCTGAATCCATTGTTTGCATCATTCTGCGTTTTTCTGTGTTTGTCATAACTCTTGTTTCCATTTTTTAGTTTGCATTTGAATTCTGCATTTGGTCTGTTTTGTGGGTTTGTTCATTTCCAGGAGTCATTGCAGCCATAACTCATTGCCATTTCTGATTTCTTTACATTCATTTAGGTTTGATATTTGTAGGAATCGTTGACTTGTTTTCCATATTAGGTTCTGCATCTAGTTATTGTGGTTTGAGCGTTCTTTTTTTCAAGTCAAAAACCGTGTGGTTTCCATTTGGAAAGTCCTGCTGCGTTTTGATCATGTCTTGACTACATTTAAATTTGTTGGTCTTAGCTTTATATTTATAAAAAGAAAACCGTGTGGTTCATTTAGAGAAAGTCATTGTGCGTCTAAGTCCACATTCATTTGCATATTTTGATCATAGGATAGTTATTTAAAAGGCATAACATTCATATTTCATTTCATTTAAGTCAAAAAAAAAAAAAAAAAAAAGAGAAGAGTTTCATTGCTTTTTGCATTTTATATCATATAGTTTCAGCATATCATATAGTTTTCATATCATTTAAGTTAAAAAAAAAAAAGGGAGAAGAGTTTCATTTCTGTTTGCATTTCTTACTTTAAGCTTTTATTCTACATTTTGATATTACTGTCTTTCTTGTGTCAAGGTACATTAATGGAGTCATCTGAAGAAGAAGAACCATGGACAGAGGAAGACTACTCAAGTTCTGAGTCTGAAGAAGAAACATATAGAGAAGAAGTGGATCCAGAGCCACCAGACTGCTATAGAAGCTGCTCCAATACACGGTGGTGTGAAGAAGAGTCAGAGGAAGACTCATATGACGAATACAACCCTCCCAAGAGTGCAGAGAAGCCAATCAGCTATGGATTTGCTTCATATCCAGTACCAACTCCACCTAGACCGACGCCTAAAAGGACAACAACCAGGAGAGTACAAACCACACCAGAACCGAAGTCTACTCATAAGCATAAGTATGCTTATTATTCTGAGCCAAAGAGATCATCTACAAAGATTTCACTAAGTCTAAGAGGGGTTAAGAAGACAGTCTCAGCAAAAGGAGTTCAACAGAAACCAATCACCACACTTGAATGGTGGGAACAGTTCAAGAAAGACTACAACATAGGGGATAAGAAAGTAGAGCAGAAGCATAATTCCAAAGAGGAACCTATGAGAAAAGAAGCTGCAACCAAGGCAACCACGCCTAAGACTATAACAAAGTCACCAGAGACGCCAACTCAAGGTAAGTCTTCTGACTCTATGAATTCTAAAGAACCCACATGTTATAGGTGTCATAAGATAGGACACTTTGCTGAAAATTGTCCCATTAAGAAAATTTTGAAAGAAACTTCACTAGGAGAGAAAAAAGAAACATCTATAGATAGTGAAAATTTGTCTCATTCTGATATTTTAATTCCTAGTTCTAGACTCATGCACTTGTCTTTGCCAAAGAATTTTGATCCAGGAATAAGGCAAGAAGAAATGGAAACAAGCAGAGAAGAAAAACTACAAGAAGAACACATTCTACAATTGGTTTGTCCAATAGAGAATGAGAAAGAAGAAGAGGAGCTAACTACTGTGGAGTCACATCAAATGGTAGCTCAAGATTATGCACGAAACAGTGAGGGTTCTGTAGAAACCTTAGTCATCTCTAGACTAAAAGAAACCAGAAACCGTGGAGTTCAAGAAAACAAGGAGCAATTGATGCTACAACTAGCTAACACCATCACTGTGAGTTTAAATATTTCAAAGCCTAATTCTATAGTTTTAAACTCAGATATGATGCACTTGCTCTTGAGAGTTGTTTCAGGTACAGAACATACCAAGAAGAATAAAACACAAGAAGTTTTGGTGAAGAGAGAAGACAGCTTCAAAGAGAAGCCCCCAGATCATACATTGCATCCCTTTACAGATTTGGCTAGCAAAAACACCAAGAGTGTTCCTCAGGTAAGTCATTATTTCACTAATCTTGTTTCAAAAGATTCTAAAGAATTGTTAGTGAACTTGCTGGAATTAACAGAAAGTGAGAACTATACAGCTACAACTTATTACTTGAAACCGAAATTAGTTAAAGAATTTGATACAAGTAGGACAGAAGGTTTAACAAGTTTAAATTTTTATAAAGAACCCATAATGCACTTGTTTCTTGTCCAAATCGTTGAGCTTATTTCAGGTACTAAGGAGATAAATCCCAAAGAAGTTCCACCAGAGAAGAGGATGAAGTTAAAGCGAGCTCAATAGAAAAGAGCATCACCACCCGAGATGAACAAAACCGAGGTTATAAAATGGGCAAAAGCTACAGAGCATAGGAGCCACGTACCAGGCCAGAACAGAGGAGTAATTCTATCCTACTTACTCAAAGGAAGATCCCAGATGCTCAGAAACCACCCCACCTGAGCACCAACCAAAACTGTATCCAAGGTAAGCTTCTAAACTCTCATATAATTCTTGAAACTAACTTGAGTTATCTATGTGCAGATAAACAAGTTTTGAGGACAAAACTTTTTGAAGAAGGAGAGTATGATACAATATCATGGACGTCACCAACCATGGAGCAGAGTATGATCATGCCCAGCATTGAATTTCATCAAGCAGAAGTAACTCTAGAACATGTTGCCGAAGTTGCACCAGTTGCTGTGCTTGGATTTGATCTTGAAGCTAAGGATCACAAATGGGATGTGACCATTTGTACTCTTTTTCCTTATCCTTGGTTTTATCCCAATGGGTTTTCCAGGAAAGGTTTTAATGAGGCAAATTGGTTCACAAGTTTCAAACCCATTCAGATCTCCAATGGACCCGATGGAGACCTACGATCACTCTTTGAGTCATTCCGGCCAA
>JAHZTW010000002.1:32618299-32792224 GCA_020283515.1 Alliaria petiolata | reverse complement strand
TTCACCTAGATTTGTGCTTAACTTGATTCTCTGAATTGATCACTTAGAAATCAAATCTTAGGTTGTTTAATAGATGCGAGAGCATTATTAATAACTTGAACTAATCTTAGGTAAGCAAATTATCTATTCGCAAAGAATTTGGTTTAGGTAATTTGTGAACAAATCGAACCTGTTTTTATTGCTTGCCTTAATTGTTTAAATTCGCAAAGAGATTTGGAATTTAGGGATTTAGGCATAGATAACTTCTGCAACGAGAGTTGATTGGTTTTAACTTAGAGTTTCGAGTTCTAGACGGTTCTTAATAAATCCCTAATAAACTTAGATTCTGCATTCTTGGATTCAAACCTGATAATTATCCTTGCCTAGCGCCTTTGTCTCTGAACTTACATCGCTTTATAAAATCGTTTACTTATTTCTGCATTGCTTTAGATTACTTCAAATTAATCGCCTAGCATAATCTAAACCTAGAAACCATAAGTGTAGCTTTAACTTCCCTGAGGATTCAATACCCCTTATACTTCAACTGCATTGCTGTGCACTTGCAGTAGTTGATTATTTAGGTAAAACCTGAGCCCTATCAACTTTTTGGCGCCGTTGCCGGGGAAGTAATAGCTACCTAACGGGATCTAGTATTAGGATTCTGTCTAGGTTTTTGTTTTATTTTTGTTACTGATTTAGTTCTCTATCTTTTGTTTCAGGTGCATGCCCAGTACCAGGAGCAACAAGGAAGAAGAACTAGTCACTTTGAACCAGGAAATCAACCGTCTCGAACGTACGAACAGCAAGTCTGCACGAGCATCGATCGACACACCAGGCGTCGATCGACACCGTCCTCAACCAGCATCGATCGACACACTGCGTATCGATCGACACCTTGCGCGGACAGAGATGGCTGAACCTGTAATCATGATACGCAACGAGGCTGGCGACTTTGTTGACCTGCAGGGCAACAAGAGGAACGCCCAAGGACATAGACTTGATGAGGCTGGCGCCGTCATCGTCGAAGCTGCAGAAGCTGGACGTGGAAGAACACTAGGCGAGTACAACCGCCCAGACCAGTTCTATGCCAATAGAGCTGCGATCCGTCCTCCTGCATTCCAGAGGAATGACTTTGAGCTGAAGCCCGCTTATTACACTTTAGTGGCTCAGCATCTCTTTCATGGTCTTCCCAGTGAGCACCCTATGGACCATATTGAAAGATTCGAGGACCTCACATCAAGCATCAAGGCCAATGGAGTGACCTACGACTACATTTTCTTACTCGCTTGCTGGCGATGCGTCTTATTGGCTGAAGCAGCTTGATCCAGGATCCTTAAACACTTGGGAAGAAACAAAGAATGCATTCTTATGCAATTTTTTTGATGATGCAAGATCCGAGGAGCTGCGGATGAAGATCACTACATTCTCCCAAGGACCTGCTGAAGCATTCAAGGCTTCATGGGTGCGATTCAAGGCTTACCAGAGGGACTGCCCACATCACGGTTTTAGCAAACCACAACTTATCGGTATCTTTTACCGAGGGATTGATTGGAGGTACCAAATGGCCTTGGACGCTGCAAGCAATGACAACTTCAACACAAGGATTCCAGAAGATGCGATAGAGCTTACTGACAATTTGTCTTCTAGTAACAGCACCAAAAACACAGACTTCGAGAGAAAACAAAGCGCAGGAAAAGCTGGAGGAAACCAAATCGCTGCAGTCAACAGGAAGCTGGACAACGTACACAATCTCTTGGTGGGGAAGAAGCAAGTCCATTTTGCCAATGAGGTGGAGTCATTCGAACCAGAGCCAGACTGTGAAGAAGAGGACGTGAACTACATCAACAGAGGTGGATTTCAGGGCCAGCGCTATGGAAACCAGCAGGGAAACAGGAACTTCACTGGGAATTATTAGAAGAGTTCCTTCACAGGAAATCAAAACTCTTCTCGTTACACCCCGAAGCCCCCATTTCAGAATAGCAACTACACTAGGAGCTATGGAAATTCTTCATACCAGAAGCCTCCTCCTCAAGACAACAAAATGGAGGCAATACTAGAGCATATCTTGGAGGGACAGCAGAAGCTTACAGTGAATTTCAATGGAAAGATTGACTCACTGTACCAGGACCTGAATGGAAGGATTGAGAGCTTGAGTTCTCATATGAAGAAGCTGGATGTTCAAGTAGCTCAGACTGCAGAAGTTGTTAGCAGGCAAGAGGGATTTCTTCCAGGGAAGACGGATACCAATCCGAAACGCCAAGTGAATGCTGTCACATTGAGGAGTGGGAAGAACCTTCAGCCTGTCCAGAAGAGGGGCCTTAGCATTGAGGAAATTGAAGATTTAGAAGATGCTGCGGACCCAGCGTCGATCGACACTACTGTGTGTCGATCGACACCCGAAGAGATGAACGACAAGGACGATCCTGAACCTGCACCAGAAGCGAAGGAAACACCTTCTACGACGAGTGTCGATCGACACCAGGAGGGTATCGATCGACACCCACCACGGACTGAACCAGATCGAGCTAAAACCAAGACTGTTGCTGAAGGAAGGATCTACAAACCGAAGATCCCTTTCCCCTTAGTGACAAAGAAGTCTAAGAAGGAGCTGTTGGACGCTAGATGCAAGGCTATCATGGATAGACTAGTGGTTGAAATCCCTTTGATGGATGCCATTAGAACTACTCCAGTGATAAAGAGATACTTGAAGTGGATGATGACAAGCAACATGGACATGGAGGAAAGCATAATGATGATATCGGAGCAAGTTAGTGCTGTCATTCAGAACAGGCTTCCAGAGAAACTCTCTGATCCGGGAAGCTTTGTTCTTGACTGCTCCATCTTTTCAGACAAATTCGGGAGATCTTTGTGCGATTTAGGATCAAGTGTCAACTTGATGCCTCTTTCAGTTGCTCTAAGGCTGGACATGACAGATTTCAAGGCCACAAGAATCTCCCTAGTACTTGCTGATCGATCCGTCAGAATCCCTGAAGGTGTTTTGGAAGATGTTCCTATCAAAGTGGGAGATTGCTTGATTCCCACAAACTTTGTGGTTTTGGCATATGATGAGGAACCCAAAGACCCTCTCATACTTGGTAGACCATTCTTAGCTACAGCTGGAGCGATCATTGACGTGAGGAAGGGCAGGATCGCACTGAACCTTGGAGATTTGGTGATGAATTTTGACATGGAAAAGCTGATGAAGAGGCCAACTATTGATGGACAAACCTTCTTTGTCGATTCACTCACCAACCTTGCTGAAGAAATTTTCCAAGAGGACCACCCTACAGACCCTCTGGAACGTGCATTGACCACTTCCGCAGAGGACAATGAGTGCTTGGACGAAGCAGCTGCTGGATATGCAAAGATGTTGGATGCAAGCGAGCAAGTGATGCAACTAGTCGCTGCTGAAGACTTGTGTCGATCGACACCAAGGAGTGTCGATCGACACCCTGCGCGTACAACAACAAAAGCCACACTCGCTGATTGGAGTGAGGCTAAGGCACCTAAAGTCGAGCTTAAACAGATCCCTGCCGGGCTAAGGTACGCATTTCTTGGTCGTAATTCCACATATCCTGTAATTGTTAATGCTTCTTTGAACAATGCAGAGCTCACGTTGTTGCTAAGCAAGTTGTGCAAATATCGCAAAGCTCTTGGCTATTCTCTTGATGACATTTCATGTATCTCACCAGACTTATGCATGCATCGGATTCACCTTGAGGATGAGACCAAGTCGTCAATTGAACACCAAAGGAGGCTAAATCCGAACCTGAAAGAAGTCGTCAAGAAGGAGATCATGAAGCTCTTGGAAGCAGGGATCATCTATCCCATTTCGGATAGCACTTGGGTCAGTCCGGTTCACGTGGTTCCTAAGAAAGGAGGAGTTACAGTGGTGAAGAATGAGAGGAACGAGCTGATTCCAACAATGACTGTGGCTGGACACAGGATGTGCATAGACTACAGGAAGCTGAATGTCGCGACCAGAAAGGACCACTTTCCCTTACCGTTCATCGACCAGATGCTTGAGAGATAGGCAAATCATCCATACTACTGTTTCTTGGATGGCTATTCAGGATTCTTCCAAATTCTGATGCATCCAGATGATCAGGAGAAGACCACCTTTACATGTCCTTATGGTACATTTGCATATCGCAGGATGCCATTTGGACTTTGTAATGCTCCTGCGACTTTTCAGAGGTGTATGATGGCGATCTTCACGAACATGATTGAGAGGTTCATGGAGGTCTTTATAGATGACTTTTCTGTTTATGGGTCATCCTTCAAAGACTGTCTGGACAACCTATGCGCAGTGTTGCAGCGATGTGAAGAGAAGCACTTGGTTTTGAACTGGGAAAAGTGTCACTTCATGGTCACAGATGGGATTGTACTTGGACACAAGGTTTCAGCAGAAGGCATTGCAGTGGATCCCGCCAAGATAGAGGTCATGACAACACTACAGCACCAGATTCTGTGAAGTCAGTAAGGAGTTTTCTAGGACATGCTGGATTCTACAGAAGATTCATCAAAGATTTCAGCAAGATTGCAAGGCCACTCACTGCTCTTCTGTGCAAAGATGTGAAATTCGAATTCACTGCAGAATGTCTTTCAGCCTTTGAACATATAAAACAAGCATTAGTGAGTGCTCCAATTGTCCAACCTCCGGACTGGGATTTACCTTTCGAGGTGATGTGTGACGCTAGTGATTTCGCAGTGGGAGCGGTATTAGGACAGAAGACGGACAAGAAACTTCATGCCATCTATTATGCCAGCAGGACTTTGGATGATGCTCAGAAGAACTATGCAACTACGGAGAAGGAATTGTTAGCTGTGGTATTTGCCTTTGAGAAATTTTGGCAGTACCTTGTTGGCTCGAAGGTGATTGTTCACACTGACCATTCTGCATTGAAGTACTTGATGCAGAAGAAGGATGCAAAGCCAAGGTTGCTAAGATGGATTCTACTTCTTCAAGAGTTTGACATAGAGGTCAAAGACAAGAAAGGAGTTGAAAACGGAGTAGCTGATCATCTTTCACGGATCAGAATTGAAGATGATGTGCCCATTGATGACTTTCTACCTGAGGAGAACATATATCTTGTTGAGAGTCGCTTGAAAGGCATGATCTCGGACCAGATACGCTTAGTGTCGATCGACACTAGGGGAGTGTCGATCGACACCCCGTCCGAATCGAAGAACGACAACTCATGTGCCCGAGTGTCGATCGACACCACTTGTGTCGATCGACACCCTACGCGTGTTTCAGTTCGCAGGCTCTTGGATGATGTGTTTATACAACCAATCTTTGCTGTTCAAGATACAACTCGACCATGGTATGCTGATATTGTGAACTACCTTGCTGCAGACATTGAGCCTAACCATCTCAAAGGATATGAGAAGAAGAAATTCATGAGGGAACTCAGAAGATATTATTGGAATGAACCACACTTATACAAGCATTGTTCAGACAATGTTTACAGAAGATGCACTGCAGAGAGTGAGGTTAGTGATGTCTTGTTCCATTGTCATGGTTCAGAGTATGCTGGACACTTTGCTACATTCAAGACGGTGTCCAAGGTTCTTCAAGCAGGCTTTTGGTGGCCTACTATGTTCAAGGATGCGCAGCTCTTCATCATGCAGAGTGATGTTTGTCAAAGAAGAGGAAAGATCAGCAAGAGGAATGAGATGCCACAGAACTTCATCCTTGAAGTTGAGGTCTTTGATTGTTGGGGTATTGACTTCATGGGTCCCTTTCCTCCATCATTCAGAATGCAATACATCTTGGTGGCTGTGGACTATATCTCTAAGTGGGTGGAAGAAATTGCTTCTAAGACCAATGATGCTGCAGTAGTTCTCAAGATGTTTCAGACCATCATTTTTCCAAAATTCGGAGTACCTCGGATTGTCATTAGTGATGGTGGATCTCACTTTATCAACAAGGTGTTCGACAAGCTGCTAAAGAAACATGGTGTTCAGCATCGCGTCGCGACCCCTTATCATCCCCAAACAAGTGGACAAGTGGAAGTCTCCAACAGGAAAATCAAGCAAATTCTGGAGAAGACAGTAGGCAAGACAAGGAAGGATTGGGCAACAAAGTTAGATGATGCACTTTGGGCCTACAGGACTGCATACAAAACGCCTTTGGGAACTACACCCTTCCAGCTGCTCTATGGCAAAGCTTGCCACCTTCCAGTTGAGTTGGAACACAAGGCACATTGGGCTATCAAGAAGATGAACTTCGACTTGAAGCCAGCTGCAGAAAGGCGCCTACTTCAGCTCCACGAATTGGATGAACTTCGTTATCATGCTTATGAAAACTCAAAGCTCTACAAAGAGAGAACTAAAGCATATCATGATAAGAAGATCATCTCCAGACAATTCGAGCCAAATGACCAGGTACTTCTATACAACTCTCGTTTGCAATTGTTTCCTGGTAAATTGCGTTCACGTTGGTCAGGTCCCTTCACAATCAAAGAAGTTAGACCATATGGAGCAATTGTCCTGACGAACGCCAAAAGAGAGGAGTTAACTGTGAATGGGAAAAGGGTGAAACACTATTGGGCTCAAGCCGAGATTCCAGACGGAAACATTGTGTCTTTGGATGATACACCCAACGCCTAAATCACGCAAGAACAGTCAAGCTATTGACGTTAAACGAGCGCTGAGTGGGAGGCAACCCACTGTTAGGTAAGTTTTTCTTTATATTTTGAATTTGGTTTTACTAATTATCTTATTTTGGCTTTATAAAAAAAAAATAGAGGGCATCACCACGCTCACTGTCGATCGACACCAAGCACGGTTACGAGTAAGTCTTCAAAACCCGACACTTCTTCTTCATTCTCTCATATTTTCAAAACCGTGAGTTTGAGAGGATTTTTCCCAAATCACAACTTCATCATTTCTTAACCAAATTGAGTATTTCTTTGCTCTATTCCGTGCGGATTTCACCCCTCTTTCACATTCCATTATCCATTCATTCGATCTGCCAAGGTATGTTCTTCAAATCTCCCAATTTTGATTTCGACCCTAAGGTGAAAATTTTCGAATCCGCCCTATTTGGCTTGATTTCTTGTTTGAATGATGCTCATTTAGGATGTATATCATGATTAAAATCATTACCCAACCGTTTTTCACCCTCTAAATTGCACAATTTGAAATTTTCGAATTTTTGAAAATTAATGATGCATGTTGCGAATTTTGGAGTTTTTCTTGGGTTTTATGGTTAGAACTTGGTTGATTCACGATGTTGGGCATGCGTAGCCTGTCATTTGCTTCTGAATTTGGGTTGAAACTCATGATTTAGTAAAATTTTGAGGTTTTGTACCTTGTGTCGATCGACACCCGTTGTGTCGATCGACACCCGACCATTACAGAAACATTGCGTTTCGTTTGTTGGACTTTGGATGATGATTTTGGTTTTTCTTTTCATTGCAGATGCCTCCTGTGAGTAAGAGACCACACCACACTGAAGCGTCCGCCTCTGGGACTGCTAATGATGAGGCGATTCCCTCTCTTCCTTCTTGGCCAAAGCGTGAAAACGCAAAGATCCGGATTACACGAACTTGGGACGAGTCACCAGCTGCAGAGGTGGCAAAGGACGCGTGCACTTACAGAGACATCAGCGAGTCATGGGATGATTACGACACGCTGTTCTACAATGCGTGGCACCGAGTAGAGATCGCTCCAACTCGTTTCGCTTGTGAGAAGACGATGAGCGCGCTAGGAATCAAGGATGACATCTTGTCCTTGATGAGCAGAATTGGGATGGGCACCATAGCGACGAAGCAGTTCGATCTCTATCCAGACCTAGTCCGCCAGTTCATTGCCACAGCCAGGGTCTACTACTGGAACGAGATCAACAAGAATGCTCTGGAAGGCACATTGACCTTCCTCATCCGCGGAATCAGATACCGCATTTCCCTTCCAGACCTCTGTGGGATCTATGGATTCGCAGACGAGCATGCCATTGGGGTCTCTCTTCAGACTCAGCTTCCATATAACCAGGACTTCTGGTCGCACTTCGGGAATGGGAGGTATGATTCTAAGACCTTCACTCACACTGACATTCGTCATCCTACTCTGCGCTATTTGGTTCGATTGTTCTCCACTACACTTCTGTGTAAGCACGAGCCAGGGAAGATGCGAGTGTCTGAGTTGGTGCTGCTCTATCGAGGTCTCTGGTCTGAGATCTATGAGGATGATGACGCGCCAGTTAGCGCGAACCTTGGCGCGGTATTTGCTCATCATTTGGCTTCCTTGAAGACGAAGCCTTTCAGTGGGACGAAGCTGAAGCCAGAGACCATAGGGAGTCTTCTTACACCCATCTTCCAGCACTGCGGGATAGACATTTCTACATGTTCTATTGTTACATCGCGTGTCTTGGTGGATATGGAGTACCTGAAGAGGACTCACTGGGTGACCGGAGAGAGATTGTGGGCATTTAGCGACGAGCAGAGAGTGCAGCGTTTAATTCATCTACCTGACAGAGATCTCACTCACATTACCAGCGAACCGGGGCGCCTCGCATTTCAGCCTAGTCCGACCAAGCTTAGGGATGCTCCCGTTGCCAGGCGCAGAGGTACTTCGTCACGCACAGCTGCGGATCCTCCACGACTATCTAGATGCAGAGCACCGGCTACTTTAAAGCCTATTGGACCGCATCACCTTTCAGACGCTCCTGAGATTCCTATGGAGCAAGCTGCTTTCCAGCGATACGTGGTTCAGAGCTTCCAGACCATCTGGAATGCCATTGCCTCTGTGTCTACCTGCGTTCGACCACCTACGCCACCACGTTCCTCTCCACCACATGCTGATGACGACGAGTGACTTTCTCATCCTTTTTCTTTTTAGTATTTTGAGTCAGTTTTTCTTTTCACTTGAGTCTGCATTTTGTTTCATTTGATTCAGTACTTTGTTTCAAACTTGTTGCAGTTATTGAGCTTATTGGATTATCTTGTGCTTTTAACCTTTTGTTGAGTTTTCTAACAGCTTGGAAGACTTCTAACAACAATCTGACTTAACAACTTCATTGATGGAGTGCCAGAACTCTGTCTACGGACAGAGTGTCGATCGACACCATCTGTGTCGATCGACACCAACTTCAGACACAGCATCGATCGATACCATCTGTGTCGATCGACGCTACACGCAGAAGTCAGGTAAGAATCCGATTTTTTCTCTTTATTGCAACAATTTGGTATGAATTTTTTTTTCTATCCAAACTCATTCTTAGTAACACTGGGGACAGTGTTATTCAAGTCTGGGGGAGGTGGTTGCTAATTTTGTGTTTTGTTTTGAGAGTCAGTTGAGTCTTGAGTCAAAAGTTTTCAAAATCTGTTTTATTGAGTCAAAATTAGTTGGAACTTTCAGTTTTTCTAGGAACTAACCACAGGAAGTTGACACTTGAAGAACCATTGCTATAAGAGTTGATTGCAGGACTTACTAAGTAGAAAGCTGCAAGTGGAATCAGTCTAACAGGGCGAGTTCAGATCCCCTTATAAGAACTAGGTATGCGCAGAACTTGATTCCTCTTTCAGTCCGAACAGATAGGCAATTGCAGTCTCTCCTTGATCTTCCCTTAAGAGAAAAGAAAAGAAAGAAAAAGAGTCTAAGTCTGGAATAGTGCCTTTGTCATGAGCCTGTCTCCTCACAAGGAACAATATTAGTGATGCTCTTGAACACGTCTCCTCACAAGGAACACAAGTAGAGAGTAGCACTATTCCAGAGATCCCAAAAAGAATAAGAAAAGTCAATGAAAAGATCTTAGAACACCCTGAAAATGGGCAGAAGTTGACTAAGGGAAGAGAAAATAGGGGAGCTGTATGAGAATGTCTTGTTCAGGTACTAAGGAAGGGAAAGAATCAGAAAAGTTCTATGGCATTACCAATGTTAGAGTTCGAAATTTATATCAAGGAAAGGATCTGGATTCGAACTGGGAGATTGCTAAGCTTGTGGTAAGTACATTGAACATTTCCTAAGGTTGGCTCTAATATCATGTGGATTCAAGAAGTGTTAATCAATGTGGCGTTTTGAAGAAGTGATTGGAAGTTCCTGTTTTCAAACTTCTACTTCAGTCTAAGTTTCTGTTTTGCTTGAGGGCAAGCAAAGGCTAAGTCTGGGGGAGTTGATATATCATGGTTTTTACCCGTTTTTAAGCCATGATATAAGTGTTTTTATAGAGTCTTTTGCTAGTTTTGGAGTCTTTTTAGAGTCTTTACAGGATGGAGAGCATTTGGAGCTAAATGGAAGAAACTGGAACGTTTTGGAGCATTTTGGAGAAGCAGCCGAAGTGATGAAGTCAAGAGGCTGGATTTACGAGCTGAGTGTCGATCGACACCATCAGTGTCGATCGACACCAAGGATGGACGGCGAAGCTTGACGGTTTCCAATCAGGAAAAGGAAAGAAGAGCAATTTTGAAGAATTACAAGTCTACCCCTGGACGAAAAATCCCCTTCTATAAATAGTTTTCAGGCATTGTTTAGCCAAATACCTTATCATTATTTTCTGTTTTTGAGACTTAGAGAGAGATTGATCCTGAGCTTTTGGGGAGACAATTCTAACTCATCTGAGCCAGATTTCGAACCCCTGTATCATTCTCTATTCTTTTATGCAATATTATTCAGCCATGTTTTGTGTTTGCATTATTATGTCTGAGTAGTTTGCTTGTTAGGTTAGGGTAATTTAGGGTTTGATGAAGAGTTTATAGAATCACTAGAATTATTAGGGAAATCAATTGGATCTTCACCTAGATTTGTGCTTAACTTGATTCTCTGAATTGATCACTTAGAAATCAAACCTTAGGTTGTTTAATAGATGCGAGAGCATTATTAATAACTTGAACTAATCTTAGGTGAGCAAATTATCTATTCGCAAAGAGATTTGGTTTAGGTAATTTGTGAACAAATCGAACCTGTTCTTATTGCTTGCCTTAATTGTTTAAATTCGCAAAGAGATTTGGAATTTAGGGATTTAGGCATAGATAACTTCTGCAACGAGAGTTGATTGGTTTTAACTTAGAGTTTCGAGTTCTAGACGGTTCTTAATAAATCCCTAATAAACTTAGATTCTGCATTCTTGGATTCAAACCTGATAATTATCCTTGCCTAGCGCCTTTGTCTCTGAACTTACATCGCTTTATAAAATCGTTTACTTATTTCTGCATTGCTTTAGATTACTTCAAATTAATCGTCTAGCAAAATCTAAACCTAGAAACCATAAGTGTAGCTTTAACTTCCCTGAGGATTCGATACCCCTTATACTTCAACTGCATTGATATGAAATTGCAGTAGTTGATTATTTGGGTAAAACCTGAGCCCTATCAATGGTGCAACACAACAAGTTTCAAGGGTTGGCTTTGGAGGATCCTCTAGACCATTTGGATGAGTTTGATAGGATTTGTGATATGACCAAGATCAATGGTATATCCGAAGATGTTTTCAAGCTGAGGTTGTTTCCTCTCTCTCTTGGAGACAAGGCACATCAATGGGAGAAGACACTTCAAAGAGGTTCCATCACTTCATGAGACCAATGCAGGAAAGCTTTCCTAGCCAAGTTCTTCTCCAACACAAGGACTACAAGGTTAAGGAATGAGCTATCTAGCTTCACCCAAAAGAACAATGTGAGCTTTTGTGAAGCATGTGAAAGGTTCAAGGGTTACACAACCCAATGCCCACATCATGACTTCTCCGAAGGAACTCTCTTGAGCACACTCTACCGTGGAGTTCTTCCCAAGTTTAGGATGCTTTTAGACATAGCAAGTAATGGAAACTTCTTGGGCAAAGATGTGGATGAGGGTCTTGAACTTGTGGAAAACTTGGCCCAAAGTGATGGCAACTATGGTGAAGACTATGATAGATCTTCAAGAGGTGATGGTGTCTATGAGGAACAAAGAAGTAAGGAGCTGAAATCTCTTAATGAGAAAATGGATAAGTTGCTTCAAGCCTCACAAAAACATGTTCACTTTGTGGGTGATTGTGATGAGGGTCAAGGGGTTAAACAAGAGTTGTATGAGGATTGCCAAGAAGAGGTCAACTATGTGGGTGGCCAAGGTTATTAACAAGGATTCAACAACTATAGGAACAACAACAATCTTTCCTTTAGAAGCACCAATGTGGAGAATCCTCAAGATCAAGTCTACCCCACACAAAACCAAGGCCAAAGAGGGCAACAAAAACAATTTGTTTCTTTCAAACAACAACAAGGCTATGTTCCCAAGAACAACTATCAAGGGAACCAAGGAAACTATCAAGGGAATTTTCAGTCCAAACAAAGTCCTCCACCATGTTTTGGACAAGATTTGGATATGAGGAATGTTCTCCAACAAATTCACCAAGGTCAAACAAGTAGTGCTATAGATGTGAGTAAGAAGATGGCTGAAATTCACAACAAGGTGGATTGCTCTAACAATGAACTTAACTCTAAGTTTGACACTTTGAGCTCCAAGATCAAGCAAATGGAGAAAAACAAGGGTGTTGCTTCCTCTTTTACATGAACTCAAGCTTCTTTGCCCGGTAAACCCGAGTCAAACCCCAAGGACTATTGCAATGATATCTATTCTATTGATGAAGAAGAGTATGAGCGTGTGGTGGCCAAATTTGAGCAACTATTTGAGAGTCCCAATGATGAATATATAATCAATGAGGACATTGAGGTTCAAGTGGGGGAGGAGGTCATTGAAAATGACCATTTGGTTGTTGCTAAACCAATGGGTAAAGAAGAGCTCGATGAGGAGGTGATTTCTACATAAGCAAGTGTTGTTGAGAAGGAAAGAGAAGTGGCTAAGAAGACTGAAGTTGAGGCTTATGATCTCCTTGTCTACAAGCCACCACTCCTTTTTCCTGAGCTGGTTTTGACTAAGGCACAAAAGAAGATACTCTCAAGCTTTAGGAGGAGTATGGAGAAAGTTGTGCACCTTTGCCTAAGATGTAGAGCTTGTCCCAAGTCAAGGGTCAAATAAGGTTCATCAAGGATTTGCTTGGAAATATATAGAAGGTTGAAGAGCTGATTGAGGGTCTAGATCAACCAAACACAACAAGGAATGAGCCTAAGAGTATCCCAAAGCTAGGTAATCCCGGGAAATTTTTGATATCTTGTTCTCTTATGAACTTGAAGATTGAGGAAGTTTTGTATGACTCTGGCTCAAGTGTCAATGTGATGTCCCTTGAGATGTTCAAAAACCTTGGGATCACTACTATGAAGAAGTATTCATCACACATCACCTTTGTTGATGCTTCCTCAAAGCAACTACTAGGCCTTGTAGAAGATTATCCATTGAGAGTTGGTGAATGTCTAGACCCAACTGACTTTTTTTTCATGTACATGGTTCAAGCAGCAATGCTACCACTTCTTCTAGGAACACCCTTTCGCAACACAGCTGGTGCAAGCCTTGACTTCATCAACAAGAGGGTGATTCTCAAGAATGTGGATGCTAAGGTTTTCTATCCTATGACACTATGGAGGCTGATAAGGGATCAGCAAGGGATCACCTAATGGGTCTCACTTGTGGGGTGATGAAAGAGAATAAAGCCCTTGATCACAATGAGTATGATGGGCTAAGCTTTGATGGTGAGAGTCTTCTAGCAATGTTTGATGGACTCAAGGTTGTGGAGCCTATAGCTGAGCCTCCAAAGAGGTATAAGAAGAAGAAGAAGGTGCTGCAAGCTGGAGCAAGCACCATATTCATCAAGAAAGGAGAAGAAAAGCAAATTCCACTCCTTGTTCACCCCCATTCTTAAGGATTTGAAAAGTCAAGCTTAGTGACTTTAAACAAGCGCATTTGGGAGGCACTCCCATGTCTATCCTTGTATATATTTGCACTTTTTAATTTAATAATGTGTTTTCTAGTGTTTGTGGATGACAGGTTTGGATCAAGAAAGTTGAGCCAAAAGCAAAAGGCTTGCTAAGAACTTCTGGCACTGTATCGAGCTACATAGCTCGATACAGCTCTTACAGAGATTTTGGAGGAGCCGTGTCGGGCATATGTATCGGGCATATGTACTAAGCTCGATACAGACCGACCATGGATTCTCAGCTAAGTGTATCGAGCATTTGTGTCGAGCTATGTATTGACCTACATAGCTCGATACACTCCTTTTCCAAGGTAAGTCAACGGGGTTTGACCGGTTTAATTCACTATAATTAAACCGGTCTTCCCCCTTCTTCTTCCCCAAAACACGGAAATTCTTGCCCTTCTTTCATACACACACGAGTTTTGGCACTCCCTCTCTCAATTCTCAAGGAAATTTCGTGATTTCAAGTGCTACTAGCTCGAATTCTTGTGCTAGTTTTGTTTCTAGGCCCATTTTCGTTCATCCTTTCACTCGTTTTCAAGGTATGCAATCCAAGAAATCGAATTTGCTCTACTTTGCTTTAATGGTGGAAAATTTGAGGATTGTTGTTATAGGTTGAACGAATTGGTAGGGCTTGGGCATTGCTTGATTATGGTTAGGGAGTAGATTTTGAGTGCTATACTATGATTTCCATGGTTAATTTTTGAAAATTTGACACTTGGATTCATAGTGCGAAAATTCAAATTACTCTCTTGAACCTTTTTAGATTTTGGGGCTTTCACCTGCATTAGCTTGCGTTAACCTTGCTTATGGATTGCCAATTGATAGCACTCGAAATTAGGCAACTAGATTTTTTGCAAATGTTTTGTGTTTGCCAAATTTTTGCCAAGTATGGAATTGGGTTGAAATTTAAAAATGTGGCATTTGATCTTGTTTGTTGCTTGCTTAATGATATTGTTAGTTGTTCAAATTGAGTTGTTAACTCCCTCTACGAGCTTTGTTTCTCTTATAGGTACAATGGGAAGGACAAGAGGAGATCCAACCACCCAAGGGGCAAGCTCTCAAGCAAGATCTTCTAAGAGCCAAGGGAGGAAGAAAGTGGTTGATGACCAAGAGGTTGGAAGTGAGGAGGAACAGTTGGTGCTAGGGTCCAAGAGAAAGAGGTCTAAGAAAGTCCCTAAAGGTCATCTAAGGGAGCTACCAAGGATGTTTTAAAGAAGGACCTCACACCCGGAGAGCTTCTTAAAGCCTTCATGAGTATGTGCTTCAAGGGAACAAGATACCCTCATGAGCAGACACTTCGAGCCTTTGGGATCTTTGAGGATGTCCAAACCCTGCTTTCCAATATGCGTTTGGCAAAGTTTGTCACAATGGCTTATCCCGCTCACAAGGTTGCGACATGTGAGTTCCTCTCTTCCCTTGAAGCACACTTCTAATATGATGGAGAGAAGTCACCCGATAGAAATGGTCATGGTTAAATCAAGTTCAAGATCCATAGGACCAT
Source organism: Alliaria petiolata (assembly GCA_020283515.1). Lineage (NCBI taxonomy): Eukaryota > Viridiplantae > Streptophyta > Magnoliopsida > Brassicales > Brassicaceae > Alliaria > Alliaria petiolata. Next base: position 32,776,959 of record JAHZTW010000002.1, on the reverse strand, counting down.
CTACACAATGTCCTTCCAAAAGTTGAATGAGATCTTTGAGTTCAAGGAGGGAACAAGGAGGACAAAGTTGCTCACCATTGATGAGTGTGAGTTGAAGGGTTTGTGGGAAACCATTGCAGTTGGTAGGTTCAAGGCTGGAGTAAGTACGAGAAGCGTGATAAGGCATCCGAGGTTGATGTATGCACACAAGGACCTTGCTCACAATTTCTATGTGATACAAGATCATGGACGTCATCCACCATGGAGCATAGTAAGATCGTGGCCAGCACTGAAGTTCATCAACCAGAAGCAATGGTAGAACATGTTGCCGAAGTTGCACAAGTTGTTGAGCTTGCATATGAACGTGGAGCTAAGGCTTACAAATGGGTTGTGACCATTTGTACTCTTTTTCCTTATCCTTGCTTTTATCCCAATGGGTTTTCCAGGAAAGGTTTTAACGAGGCAAATTGGTTCACATGTCTTAAACCCATTCAGAGCTCCAATGGACCCGATGGAGACATGCGATCCTTCATCGAGTCATTCCGGCCAGACCAAGATGATCCAAGCAACAAATACAATTGTTTTGGAAACTCAACTCATCATAGAATCATGCCGAAGTGGAATCAGCTCAAACCGAGCTCATATGACGAAGTTATTATTTTTACAAGTTGGGTGAACCGGAGCTTTCCCAATTTGGACATAGGCGCACTAATTGGAGGTTTCCGACCGAACCAGAAGGAATTTAGCTACAAAACGACTTGGAGTGGAATCTTGACTCAACCAGAGAGCTCGTAGAATTGGATTCATGCCGAAATTCATTATGGTTTAAAAGTTATCCAACTTCTAAACCGGAAGAGTCTCAGCTTGCCTTATTTGGAAGCTCACGAGCTTAATGAGATACAAACGAGACTTTGGCGGCCAGGAGAAACATCTAAGCATTAAAGAGACCTTATCCACGGACTAGAAGCATCCACAAAGGTTCTACAATGCTCCAGCACTCAGAGGATTAGGCAAATCCTCTTGCATTTCAACTTACCTTATTTGGGCATGTTCACACTTGGAGCATTCAAACCTCAACGTCTACTTTCCTGTATTTGCTGCTGCGTTCTTAGGCTTGATACAATGCACCTAGACGTCCCAAGACAGCATTCCTTCACGCCCAAGTTGTCAAGACTCAAGATATTCTGATTTTCCATATTCCGTCCGATTTGCTCATAATGACGTTTTTAATTCTGCTAATCTTTTTTCTTTCTTTAGAGTTTCTAGAACGTGTAAGAGCTCTATATAAAGCTCATTTATTTCTCATTGTAAAGCACCCCTCAATCATCTAAGAAATATAAAGTTTATTCCTCTTTTTATTCAAAGCGTTTCTTTGTTTAAAAATCGTTGTCTTTAAGTTTCATTTGAGTGATTCATTTGATACTTGAGATTATAGGATTGGGATTGTTTGTGAGATTCAAACAAGACTAGTTCTCCACAAATTGAGTGAGTCAATCAAAACCCACAGATTGAGAGAGTCAATCACACTTTCACCACCACTTCTACCTTCATCCTTTCCGCGCAAAGCTTCTTTGATCAGTTTCTGATCATCCTTTGGTTATAAGATTGTGGAGCGATTCCCAATCTTGTGTCATCTGGTATCAGAGCTTCAAAAGCTCCTATCCATCAGGTTGTATCCATCCAACCTTTATCTCTTATTTTCTGTCATTTTGTTTCATTTCATCAATTGAAAAACCCATAAAAAATTGTGTTTCTGTTCTTGCTTCTAGTTTTAATATTTTCATTGCATTCCAGAAAAGAAAAAGTCATAAAAAGTTTTATTTAATTTTCATTTAATCATTGCATCTAATTTCCATTGTTGCATTTTACAAAAAAAAGTCAAAGTTTTAATCGTTGCATTTAGATTCCATATTTTTGCATTCATAAAATCAACAAACATCTATATCATATCGCTTGCATCTAGTTTCACTTTAATAGAATCCATTGTTCGTTTTTGCTTAACCATTAAAACCAAAAGTTAAAAAAAAAAAAAAAAAAAATTACTGTCTTGTGAATTGTTTTATTTCCTTAGATTGCACCAGCATTTTAATACGTTCCTTTCTTTGTGCTGTCGAATTCTTTTGAGAATATTTTGCCATTTAAACTTTGCTAAGTACCATTTATTTTGTCTCTTTGCTTTTACGAGGTACAATCCTAAGCAGCCATCATGGATTCAGAAGAAGAAGAAGAAGAAGACTCCTATGAGCACTCACATGGAGGTGACTCAAATCAAGATGAGACTCTTAGCCAATATTCATGTTCTGAAGAAGAACAAGGAGAGGAGACGTGGTCTGATTCAGAAGAAGACTATGGAGGGACCCCATGTTCTGAGAAGACTGATCCAGAACCACCTGATTGCTATAGAAGTTGTTCCAATACACTGTGGTGTGAAGAAGATTCAGAGGAGGACTCATATGAAGAATACAACCCTCCCAAGAGAGCAGAAAAGCCAATCAGCTATGGAATTGTTTCATGCCAAGTACCAGCTCAATCAAGACCAACCTGCCCAAGGAAGCAAGTCAACAAGAGGAGTGGCTACAGATCAAGTTCTCTAGTCCTTTCAGGTTCAAGTAAGAACCCAGAAGTGTATCTAAGTTGGGAAAGCAATATGGAGAAGTGGCTACAATTCAACAACATTCCCAAGGAAAAGAAGCTGTCACAAGCTGTCCAAGCATTCACAGGAAAAGCTTATGAATGGTGGCTCAAGGAAAACATCCAAACTGCCTACAAGAAACCGGTTTTTGATTGGAGAGATCTCAAATCTCGAATGCACAAAGAGTTTGTAGAGAAGCAGCAATGCCAAGTAACAACAAGGAGAGTAAAGTCTACACCAGAACGAAGCTTACTACTCAGCATAAGAATGCTTACTTTTCTGAGCCAAAGAAAGTGTTAAGAAAGACTTCATTAAGTCAAACAGAATCTAAGAAGATAGTTCCAGCAAAAGGAGTTCAGCAGAAAGCAATCACCACACTTGAATGGTGGCAACAGTTCCAGAAAGACTAAAACATAGGGGATAAGAAAGTATAGCAGAAGCAGATCTCTAAAGATGAACCTATGAGAAAAGAAGCTGCAACCACGCATAAGTCTATAACAAAGTCACCAGAGACGCCAACTCAAGGTAAGTCTTCTGATTTTGTGAATTCTAAAGAGCCTACATGTTATAGATGTCATAAGAGAGGACACTTTGCTGCAACTTGTCCCATTAAGAAACTGTTGAAAGAAACTTCAATAGGAGAGAAAATAGAAAAATCTAAAAATAGTGATAGTTTATTTCATTCTGAGTTTTTAATTCCTGGTTTAACTATTACTTGTCCATCTAGCAAATTGCTTAAGGCTACATCACCAGAAACGAAATTGGAATTAATTAACACAAGTGATAGCCTAGTTTATTCTGATGTTTTAATTCCCAATTCTAGACTCATGCACTTGTCTTTGCCAAAGAGTTTTGATCCATGAATAAGACAAGAAGAAAGGGAAGCAATCAGAGATGCAAAGGTACAAGGAGGACATATTCTACAATTGATTTGTCCAAGGGAGAATGAGAAAGGAGCAGAGGCACGACCAAAGGCTTTGTCCTCACCAGCAAAGCTAACCATAACCATCTCTAGAAAAGAGAGCAGCTACAACCGTGGAGTTCAAGTAAACAAAGAGCAATTGATGCTACAACTAGCTAACACCATCACTGTGAGTTTAAATATTCTAAGGCCTATTTCTATAATTTTAAACTCAGATATGATGCACTTGTTCTTGAGAGTTTTTCCAGGTACGGAACATACCAAGAAGAAACGAACAAGAGAAGTTCTGGAGAAAAGAGAAGACAACTTCAAGGAGAAGCCACCAGACCATACATTGCATCACTTTACAGATTTGGCTAACAAAAACACAAAGAGAGTTCCTCAGGTAAGTCATTCTCTCACTATATTTGTTTCAAAGGATTCTGAAGAATTAGTGAACTTACTGGAATTAAAAGAAAAAGAGAACTTTACAGCTACATCTTCTTACTTGAAACCGAAATTAGCTAAAAGATTTGATACAACTAGGACAGAATGTTTAACAAGTTTAAGTTTTTATAAAGAACCCATAATACACTTGTTTCTTGTCCAAATTGCTGAGATTATTTCAGGTACTAAGGAGATAAACCCGAAAGAAGTTCCACCAGAGAAGAGAATGATGTTAAAAGAAGCTCAGAACAAAGAGACATCACTACCCAAAACCGAGGGTATAAAATGGGTAAAGGCTACCAAGCAGAGGAGCCACGTACCAGAACAGAGCAGAGGAGTAATTCTATCCTACTTGCTCAAAGGAAAACCCCCAGATGCTCAAAAACAACCCCAACTAAGCACCAACCGAAACTGTCTCCAAGGTAAGTCTCTAAACTCTCATATAATTCATGAAACTAACTTGAGTTATCTATGTGCAGATAAACAAGTTTTGAGGACAAAACTTTTTGAAGAAGGAGAGTATGATACAAGATCATGGACGTCATCCACCATGGAGCATAGTAAGATCGTGGCCAGCACTGAAGTTCATCAAACAGAAGCAATGCTAGAACATTTTGCCGAAGTTGCACAAGTTGCCGAGCTTGCATATGAACGTGGAGCTAAGGCTTACAAATGGGTTGTGACCATTTGTACTCTTTTTCCTTATCCTTGGTTTTATCCCAATGGGTTTTCCAGGAAAGGTTTTAACGAGGCAAATTGGTTCACATGTCTTAAACCCATTCAGAGCTCCAATGGACCCGATGGAGACCTNGGTTTCTTTCGTTATAAAGAGGAGTCGTAGAGCGGGAGAGAGCTTCTTTTCGATTATTGTCATTTGCTGAACATTCACGACGTGGGATGTCCAACTCATTCCCAGTTTAGTTAATTCATTAGTGGAGACCGAGCTCAAAGTACCTAGCAAAAGCGTTTGCGGTTAGTCTACCTCTAAACCCCATCTTTCCTCTCTTGCCGTCCAGCACAGAGAAGGAAGCAGAGATGTGAGGAATAACGGTTTGACAGTGACAGAGACTAAGGGTTTTTGTGTTTCAGTGGGTAATGGTCAGATTATTACAGGAAGTGGTAAATGCAAGAAAGTAACAAGCTAGCAGATTTACGGTTGCTTCGCTAGTCCTTGAAAAAGGATGTCTCAGATTGACCTGTATCGCCTTTCGCTTGAAGGTGTCAGGGTCTCGGAAATAAGGTGGTATCTTTTCTACCCTCCCAACTTTGATTTCAGATGAAAAGCTAAAAAGCAGAGGAAAACGAAAAGAAGTACGAGGAGGAGACTCATCTGTCCTGGGATTCTGTGTATTGGCTAAAGTAGGGTTTGACTCAGATTTCTCAGATGCACTACAGGCCCTTCTTTCACGTTGAAGACTTTCTAAGGGTTCTCAGGTAAGACGAAAGCCAGCACACTACTATGGAAAGGAGAGATTGCCCATTCATTAGGAATTTGGAACAGAGCAAATCGGATACTAACAAAACGGGTTCATCCGATACTCAGTAAAATGATTGTATGGCCATTCTTCTGTAAAGAAATCTTGTTTCGAAAAACCTTTGAGGTTCAGCACATCTCGAAAACTAAAGGAGCCCTGGACTTTCATCCATAGCATTTCATAGGAATACTGCCAGGGCCTTACTTCCTAAAACTGACAACTCTGAAAGAAGGAGTCTGAAATGCAACACACTGGTGTACTGGATGGAAGAACTCAGAGATTCTATAAACTATGATTACCAAGGAGAGCTACTATTTCATTATTGCATGCGTGTAGCACACCCTGCGAAAGAAGGAAACTTCAGTGGTGTGCTGATCACAAGCAACTGCCAACCAAGGAATATGGATTAGAACCTGTCATCTTTCGATGGAACCTTAGGAATCCCTAAAAAGAGAAAAGGCAGGGCTTGTTCGGTAGGAAGTGTTGCCGATCAATCATCCTATTACCTCTCAAAAGAGGAAGTGATATCCCCGAGATCCCTGAAAAGCAAGACTTTCCTTGGAAGTTGGGAATTGTACAGCACAGGGCTTAAAAGCGAAGCAATTTTAGTAAACCCTTGAAAAAAGCTCCAAATCTGCTTCCCTCGAATCGCTCAAAAAAAAAGACTTTGAAGGTCTCAGGACCTCGGAAAAAGATAGGCCTTTACGTTCTACACCTTTTCATAAGCTACTTTAAAGATTTATTAGTTGTCAGATCCGTGAGAAAAGTATACTCTTGAAAAAGGAGCAAGTCAGACTCCTTATCCTTGGTTTTATCCCAATGGGTTTTCCAGGAAAGTTTTTAACGAGGTAAATTGGTTCACATGTCTTAAACCCATTCAGAGCTCCAATGGACCCGATGGAAACCTGCGATCCTTCATCGAGTCATTCCGGCCAGACCAAGATGATCCAAGCAACAAATCCAATTGTTTTAAATACTCAACTCATCAGAGAATCATGCTGAAGTGGAATCAGCTCAAACCGAGCTCATATGACGAAGTTATTATTTTTACAAGTTGGGTGAACCGGAGCTTTCCCTATTTGGACATAGGCGCACTAATTAGAAGTTTCCGACCGAACCAGAAGGAATTTAGCTACAAACCGACTTGGCGTGGAATCTTGACTCAACCAGGGAGCTTGTCGAATTGGAATCATGCCGAAATGCATTATGGTTTAAAAGTTATCCAACTTATAAACAGGAAGAGTCTCAACTTGCCTTATTTGGAAGCTCACGAGTTTAATGAGATACAAACGAGACTTTGGCGGCCAGTAGAAAGATCTAAGCATTCAAGAGACCTTATACACGGCCTAGAAGCATCCACAAAGGTTCTACAATGCTCCAGCACTCAGAGGATTAGGCAAATCCTCTTGCATTTCAACTTACCTTATTTGGGCATGTTCACACTTGGAGCATTCAACCCTCAACGTCTACGTTCCTGTCTTTGATGCTGCATTCTGAGGCTTGATACAATGCACCTAGACGTCCCAAGACAGCATTCTTTCACGCCCAAGTTGTCAAGACTCAAGATATTCTGATTTTCCATATTCCGTCCGATTTGCTCATAATGACATTTTTAATTCTGCTAATCTTCTTTCTTTCTTTAGAGTTTTAGAACGTGTAAGAGCTCTATATAAAGCTCATTTATTTCTCATTGTAAAGCACCCCTCAATCATCTAAGAAATATAAAGTTTATTCCTCTTTTATTCAAAGCGTTTCTTTGTTTAAAAATCTTTGTCTTTAAGTTTCATTTGAGTGATTCATTTGATACTTGAGATTATAGGATTGGGATTGTTTGTGAGATTCAAACAAGACTAGTTCTCCACAGATTGAGTGAGTCAATCAAAGCCCACAGATTGGGAGAGTCAATCACACTTTCACCACCACTTCTACCTTCATCCCTTCCGCGCAAAGCTTCTTCGATCAGTTTCCGATCACCCTTTGGTTATAAGATTGTGGAGAGATTCCCAATCTTGTGTCACTATGCAAGGAAGAAAATCGGGAAAGTGAGCCAAGAGGAGCTCGAGCTGTTGGTTGTGGATCTTTTTAAGATCCTTGGATTTCAAACAAGAGGAGGCACAAGAGTCCGGGGAGATAGGACGGGTCCTGGTATGATGATTTTGTTGGTTAGACTGTTACTTTCCTACAAGGATTGGGTAGCCAACATGAGGGATAGAAGTCCCGAGCTCAGCATTGGCGGGATAATAACCCCGATTCTTGAAGCTTGTGGACATCGATTGGGGGCAGATGGTATCGAGCCTGAGTGGATGCAGATTTTACCTTGGTAGGACTGTGTTCCTCTCGGGAAGGCTAGGCTGCAGATTTGCCTATAAGTTCGCGGTTGACATGAAGACCGAAGCAAAGATTTGTCTTCCATGCCCACAAGCCACCTCATTCCAAGACACCTCCAACATCGACATTGTGCCAGCATATGAACATCTCTACAATCCAGCAGTGAACCCTCCTCTTGAGTCCATTGCCAAGAGAGGAACATTTGACTTTGACCCGAACCAAGTCATTGAAGAAGACGAAGAAGAAGAGCAAGAGGCTGCGAGCCCGGTTTATGGTAGTGAGAGGTACTACTTCAGCTCGTGCATTGATGGGGTCTAAATAGTCGTCAGAGTTTGGAGAATTTCTTTGGGGACTCGTCAGGCTTTGAATTTGTAAGACCCTAAGCTGCAAGTGCACAGTGTGCGTTGTGGTACTTAGGGTATCGTTCCACAGGGAGGAGGTCAACTGCAAAACAGAAGAATCAGGGCAACCAAAGACGCAGAGAATTGGGGTTTGGGGGTAAGTGTCACGATTCTTGGAGAAAATAAATAAAGCAGTACCACGCCTTATATAGAGAAGGTTGTCAGCCTTTTTTATAACCAACGGGAAAAAGGAAAATAAACTTAAAGACTTGTAAAAACGAAATCAGGTAAGCAGTGCAGAAAAAGTAAAGTATGGAAGTGCGTAAATCTCGATTTAAAAGCAAATGGGGCGAACACGTTGGGGATCTTCTCGGGAAATCTATGGGGTTCTAACTAGAAATCAAACACACAAAAGTTAAGCAAGCGAGACTAGGCGATTTTCCCCAAACTGATTCACTGGTTTTAACAACCTAACTTTATCAAACTAGGTCGATCTGCGAACTTCCATTCCACATGTATACTTTCATATCATGCGTACTAGACGAACACGCAATAGGATCGGGACAATAAACATTTAGACATCTTTTAAAGGATGCTCTCTGCCCTATTTTGGTCTAGATCTGAGATTCAGGACATTCGTCGCTCTTAAGACCCTGCGATCAGAATATAGTTTATGACGCCAGACTCATGCAATAAGAACGAATAAGGTGAGACAGAAAATCCTAATCTTCGGCCTAAACAATCGGTTTAACAACAGTTAATGAAATTCCCCATAGATCTCCTTAAAGAACACCCAACGAAAGTAAACTACTCAGACATAAAAGAAGAAGTAGAAAATGTGATTGATGAATGCATAACTTGTATAAAACGATTGAAATAAAAGAGGGTTTAAGAACAAATCAATCTCCCTCAAAGAACAAAGTGAAGACCACTAATCAAAGATCCGCGGCCGCCAAAGAGAAATCTATAACTTAGAGTATTTGGAATGAAAGCTGATATAATATAAAACCCTAAACGACGAGTATATATAGGTCTTCAAGTGCCCTAGGTCGTGGATTAGGTGTTGGCTTGCATAAGACGGTTGTCGGTTTAAGTTGGGCTTCAAATGGGCTCGGGAATCCGCGAGTGGCCTGGCCGCACGAGCGACTGGCCGTGGCGCGGCCACTGGTCGTCTGGTTCGGCCGTGGCGCGGCCAGCTCGTCCTTCCGGGTGCCTGAAGGACCTTCTTGCTTCCTTCATAACTTGAGATCCAACCGTGGGATTGCTCTCAAACCACTTCGAGGTGAAAGACAGCTGATAAGGCTACCTTGTCTCCAAATATGAGCTTGATCTCGTGGTGGGAATGCCTTCATTTGGTGTTGAACTTCTGTCATCGGGCACTGTTTCCGTAATTGTCCATTTTGCTCCAAAATATGCGTCTTTTGCTAAGATTTCCTGAAAAGAGTCTTGAACAACCAAATACTCGAAATCTAGTGTTTATGCATCAAAACCTTAGTGAAATGCTTATTAAAGCACTCACTTATGATAGTAAAAACGGGTAAAATATGCATGTTATCATGCATTGACCCGATGCTAAGTCCGGCTTTGAGAGAAGCTCACCTTCACATTAGTCTTCTCAAAAGGTGGAACAAGCACCAAGACCGAGCCATCAAGAAGCTAGCTGAAACTGTGAAAGGCTTGAAGAAAAGTGTTAAAGGGCTCAAGGCTAAGCTCAAGGGTTCCTCCTCCACAAGAGCTGAACATGAAGCTCCACATGTAGAAGAAGGTGAAGGAGAGAGGCTGAGATGGAGGTTAATAGAAGGCACTCATTCCATGTGCAGCAAAGGGAAGCTGTCCATGAGGATTCACCTCGCTCTTCCTCTCATGAGGCGCACCCAAGGAAGATAAAGCCAAGTCGCTCACCCGCTACATCCTCAAGCAATCAGTCGCTGTCTTTAGGATCCTCCTCCTCCTCTTCACGTTTTGAGTTATCTCCACCTCCCTTATACATATTTCTTTTAGATTTTTGTTTTATCATATTGTCATGTTGATTGAGGTCTCCCATAGACTTTTATTACACAAGGGACTGTGTAATTTAAGTTTGGGGGAGAGGTTGAGAGATTTGACATTGTGTTTTGTGAGTCATATTTTTCTTTCATGCATTTTGAGTCTCATGCATTTCATTTAAGGCATAGAAAAACCAAAAAATCTAAAATATGAAAATTTTCCAAAAAGAATGTCATTTAGATGTTGCATTTGCATATTAGGATTGAGTCTAGTTGCATTTCATGTAGGATTTGCATTCATTTGCGTTGGGAGAAATGATGAGCTTATCCTTGTAGAGTACCAACTCTTGTAATCAATTCAACGCCCTAGTTAGTAGTTCTTTGATGCAATTGAACAAGTCTTGAAAGTAAGAAAGAACCATGTTTGGATCACTTCACTTGTCACTAGATCTTGGTCGAAAAACGCTTTGTAGAAAGTAAGGGAAGCATAGTTTGAAATGGTGGATCTTGTGATTAAAAAGTATAGCTCTAAGTTTGAAAAATGTTAGGTAGCCTTAAGAAAAGAAAAAGAAAAAAATCAAAAGAGCTAAAAGGCCAAAGAAAAAAAAGGCTGCCTAGGATTAAAAGGAAGAGCTAAGTTTGTAAAAGATCACACCATTCACTATGAGTTAAAGGTTGAAGAAAATTCCCCCTAGAGCTTTAAAGGAAGAAGTGTTTATGCAATTCATGGGTTTAGCAAGGTACAAAGAGTCTTAGGAGATAAAGGGTAGCTTAAGAGGGTTGAGTGAGCTTAAAAAGAATGAATGAGAGGGGTTTATGACCATTGATAGCATTCCAGGTAGATGAGAGTCTATTCTTGTATGCATCACTTGTCTTTTACCTTTAGCATTATGCATAAAGCTCAACCCTCTTTGAGTGAAACCCTTGTTTGAAATGGAAGCCACATGAATTGAGATTACTTTTATCTCAAAGCCTAGTCCCTTAGCCAAATGAGTTCACTTGCATTGCATTGTCATGATTCACGGTTTGCAATTTAATGAATGTTAAAGAGTTGGTTGGAAAGAAAGACTTATCTAGATTGAGATCTTTGTGCATTTGATTGTTGTGATGAGAATGGCTAACTCTTTTGGAGTAGGATGAATTCAAATGCATCTTAGAATTAAGAACTAGGACATTGAGTTGATTATGTTTATTGGCAATCTTGGATATTGAGCTCCCACTTTCACACCTCTCTCTTAGATTTGTCAGGTTTGTTTGCTTGAGGGAAAGCAAAATGCAAGTTTGGGGGAGTTGATAGACTCATAATTTAGCATGTTTTAGCATTCTTTTTAGGTAGCTTTGCATCCATTTATTCAATCATTTAGTCACTTTTAGTCTCCTTTGCATCCATATTAGAGTTTAGTGAGTTTTATCTTAGGTTGTTACATATTTGTACATATTGAGTCCTTATTAGGTGTTTTAGAGGCTTGGGGACCATATGGAGATTCATGGGTGATCAAGAGGAGGAAGAGAGTTGGCCAAACGAGAAGCAGACGATCTTTAGAAGTGTATCGAGCTTAGTATCGAGCTACTAAGCTCGATACGACCTGGCAGTGAAGATGGAGGGAGCATATCGAGCATTTGTATCGAGCTACCAAGCTCAATACAAGTCCACCTGGAGTTCTGGAAGCATCGTATCGACCATTTGTAACGAGCTACTAAGCTCGATACACTGCCAGCCGAAGTCTTGAAGATGGCGTGTCGAGCTACCAAGCTCGACACATCCCTTGAAGAAGGTTTTAAGAAGCGTATCGAGCTGCATATCGAGCTAGCAAGCTCGATACGCTATCCGATCCAGCCTTAAACCGGGTCAATACCTGGTTTGTTCCGGGTTGACCCGGTTCGTCAACTGTTCACTATAAATACATAATGACCTAAATTTTCCTAATTATTTTTTTATATTTTTTTCTTGCTTAGAAAACCTTCCTCTTTGGTTTCTAAGTGATTTTGTAAGACTTTTAATTGAGTTTATGCAATCTAGTATTTACCTTTGTTAATCTTTCATTCTCTATCTCTCTAATCATGTTTATCTTCATCTCTTCCATAGGATTTGAGGGTCTAATCATGATTAGTGAGTAGTTTCTTATGATCTAGGGATGAGTTAGATTTAGGGTGTTTCATGGATTGATCTTGATGTATAGGGTTATATTCTTTCATTTCCCTCCTTGTTTAGTGATCTTAATGCTAGTTTAGCTATGATCAAGCTAAAACTAGGCCTTAGAGAATTTTCCACCCACAAGGTGTTTGTTGAAATTCTTCAACCAACTAAACAAGGGATTTACATTTCTAGCTCATGAAAGTGATTGTCTAGGGTGTTTATTAGCAATTTAGAACTGTTTCATAATGCTTGTTAGTTTTCTTTTCACAAATGAGAGTTTGTTCTTGTCTAGGATGATTAATGAAGGGATTAGTGTCATGAAAGTGGATTAGTCTTGCTTTTGAGTTCTAAGCTTAGAGATTAGCATTTATTGTGATTGATTGACATCAAAGATTGGTTCTTGGAACACCTTAAATTGATAACCCCATCCTTGGATTCGTTTTAGTCATTTGATAATCTTGTTTAGCAGTTAATTAGTCTTTGAATTGCTTGATTAGTGCATCCATTGCTTAATTAAGGTTCTAGTTACTTTTGTTTGGTTTGTTTACTTGGTTTGATCACTTAGGTTGATAGTTAACAACAAAACCTTTTATGCTTGTTTAGATTAAGGAGTTTTATGCATTCCTATTGTCACAATCACACCCAATTGGATTGGTCCTCAAACACTACAATGACATGAGTGAGGTTTGAGTAATTGTTAAGAACAAGGAAAAAACCAGCTTATCATAACTCTGATGTTGAACGTCTTCATTTACTCCGGTTGATTCTATAATAATTGTATTTACTTCAATGGATTTACCCGTTTCGAGTCAAAACCTTGAATTATTATGGTTTGAATAATCTCTCAAATCGTCATCGAATTCAACTCTTAGTTTTACTTGTAGGTGTTTATCTTTCGTTGCTCCGAGCTTCGGAATGAACGAGTTTTAATACCTGACTCTGCCCTAAAACTTTCCAATTCGATAAGAAAGCTGACCACATTTGATGTGGACATCAGTATCACTCTAACCGTACCAGAGGAGAGCAGCTGCATTTTGGGCTATCCGGAGCTAAACAAGCTTGCACCAGAGGTTGAACCAGTTGCCAAGCTAGGATCCGAACGTGAACCCAAGGCTTACTGTGACCATTTGTACTCTTTTTCCTTATCCTTGGTTTTATCTCAATGAGTTTTCTAGTAAAGGTTTTAATGAGGCAAATTGGTTCACATGTTTTAACCCCATTCAGATCTTCAATGGACCCGATGTAGACCTACAGTCACTCATCGAATCATTTCGGCCAAACTAAGATGAACCAAACAACAAGTCAATTTATTCCAGAAAGTTGACTCATCAGAGACTCACGCTGAAGTGGAATCAGCTCAAGCCGAGCTCATATGACAAAGTTATCCAACTTGCAAAACGGGTGATGCCGAACTTACCCGAGTCAGATATACATGCATTAAATGGAGGATTTCGACCGTACCAGGAGGAACTAAGCTACAAACCGGCTTGTTGTGGAATCTTGGTTCAAAGGAGAAGCTCGTCGAATTGGATCTCAAACCAGAAGCGTCTCAGCTTGCCTTATTTGTAAGCTCACGAGTTTAATGAGTTACAAACGAGACTTTGGCGACCAGGAGAGACGTCTGAGCATTCAAGAGACACATCCAACCATTCAAGAGTCAGCTAGCAACTTCCCATACACCAGCACCCACAGAATCAGGCGGATCCCATTGTTTACACACTTTCCATATCTGGAAGCATTCACACTTGGAGTAAGAAAAGATCAACGACCATTTACACCAGCTGATCTCGACCCTCCATCTCATATAGAAGATCCTAGACGTCCATGCCACCATGAAGACCTAGAGAGCATCACTTTCTCCTCAAGTTTCACCCAAGCCGCATCACCTTTAATGCCTAACGGCTAGAAGATCGATGAAGGAGATCAGATCACAATTTGGTCAATTTATTGCTTTCTGTTTTCATAGTTGTTACATTAAGCTTATGTTTATGTCGAACAGTATATAAGCTCTTCATCATTGTACTTTCAATTCACGCTTTTATCAATAGAAAAACCCTTTGTTTGCTTCAAAAGAATTTGTCTTTGAATCAATCTTGTTCCTACGAGTTTTAAGTGTTTGTGGAATCAAACTCTTGAATTTTTGTGTTGTTTCTTACTGTTCTCGCGTAAAATAGCCCTTGAAAGTTAGAAACATAAACCGTTGGTTGTTGATTCAATCAACAAACCGGTTACTTCATCTTCTCGTGGCTTAGTCTTTAATTCATTGTGTAAGACTTAGGTGGATTCCGAGTCTTGTGTCAACATTAATGGATCTATGGATTTTACTGCTTAGTAGTTCTAAAATTCTGAATCAGAATTTTTATGCAAACAATAGTATTTATTTTTCAACCAGTTCTTTTTTATGAGAAAATGATTAATTGCTTAATTAAAGGGTTAGGGTCTTTCAATTATGGAATTGCATTGTTTCCCATTATTGTAGGACATAAAAATAAATTAACATAGATTGCTATTCATTTAATGTAAGATTAAAAACAAAGTGATAGAAATTGCTATTCAAACAACAAGTAATCATTGATTGTATTCTTTCATTTTTGTCAAACAAATTAATTGTATTCAAATCAAACCAACAAAACTAATAAATATGTGTATATATATATATATATATATATACACACTCAAATATGCAAATCATATATATCAAACAACAAATAATATTTATTTTTTAATTCCAAATCTAATGAACCAAATTTGTAAGAGAACGGCGCAAAAGGTGTATATAATGATGATAATGATAGCTTTGGTAATGTTAGGATGACATCTACAAGCATGCAATGGAGTGGAAAACATATCAAAGGAAGACCCTCACATACCAGAATCTCTCAAACCGTATATAACTTACACTCATATACGTTAATCTTTTTTTAACTAATAAATCAACGAATATGAGAAATATCCAGAGATAAAACTTAAACTTGTTATGAATTTGATTTTTATTGTGAAATCTTTAATTTTTAAGCTGATCAGTCGAAATAGTGTTTATCTTATATATATATAAAGTAGTGAATTTACTATTTGACAGCTGTATTTACCATAAGAATATACAGATCACTTCCATATTATAAAAAAAAAAAAGTTAGTGTCCACATTTAGTGTATATACATTATATATATATATATATAAAAATATATTAACAAATACGTAGTCATAATTTCTGGTTGTATGAAAATAAAGCCAACAATAGGATATGTAGATCCATGGTGCCTCTTCAATTGTTCAAAAAAATATCACAGTGAAAAAGAAATATGAAACTGTGCAAAAAAATGCTAAAACATTTTCCTACCGTAATGTTGTATGTCAATGTATTAAGGATATTTATAACTATTTGCGACTGAAATAAAAATTGTAAAATAATAAAAATAAAAATTATTAATTGTAAAAACACATTCAATTGAACCGTTGTTCGAAGATAATACATAACTGAAAATTGTAACGTAAAAAACAAAAATAAAATTAGAAAGTAAACTAAATAATACTAATATAGAAATTATATACTTGATTTAAGGAAGAAAACACCGGTTTCTTTTTCTCATTTATAAAATCCTTATATATAAAGTAGTGAATTTACTATTTGACAGATGTATTTACCATAAGAATATACAGATCATTTCCGTATTATTAAAAAACAAAAAGTTAGTGTCCACATTCAGTGTATATACATTATATATATATACATTATATATATATATATATATAATATATTAACATATGCGTATTCATAATTTCTGGTTGTATGCAAGATGAAAAAAAGCCAACAATAGGGTATGTAGATCCATGGTGCCTCTTCAATTGTTCGAAGAAATATCACAGTGAAAAAGAAATTCGAAACTGTGCAAAAAATGCTAAAAAGTTTTCATACCGTAATGTTGTATGTCAATGTATTATGGATATATTATAACTATTTCCGACAAAAATAAAAAATTACAAAATGATAAAATTAAAAAAATATTAATGGTAAAAATCACATTCAATTGAATCGTTGTTCGAATATAATACATAACTGAAAATTGTAAAGTAAAAAAAAAAAAAATTGGAAATAATACCAATATAAAAACTATGGAGTTGATTTAAGGAAGGAAACACATGTTTCCTTTTCTCATTTATAAAATCGTTATGAACAGCCGTGTGGGATCTTGATGTAAACATCAATACCACTCCAACCGTACCAGAGGATAGAAGCTGCATTAAAGGCAATCCGGAGCTAAACAAGCTTGCACCCGAGGTGGAACCAGTTACCGAGCAACAAGTCAAATTGTTCCAGAAATTTGACTCATCAAAGACTCACGCCGAGGTGGAATGAGATCAAGCCGAGCTCATATCACCAAGTTATCCAACTTGCAAAATGGGCGATGCCGAACTTACCCGAATCGAATATACGTGAGTTAATTGGAGGATTCCGACCGAACCAAGAGGAGTAACTAAACTACGAAACGGCTTGTTATGGAATCTTGGTTCAAATTAGAAGCTCGTAGAATTGGATTCATGCCGAAATTCATTATGGTTTAAAAGTTATTCAACTTCTAAATCAGAGGCGTCTCAGCTTGCCTTATTTGAAAGCTCACGAGTTTAATGAGTTACAAACAAGGTTTTGGCGACCTGGAGAGGCATATGAGCATTCAAGAGACACATCTAACCATCCAAGAGAGTTAGCTAGCAACTTCCCATACACCAGCACCCACAGGATCGGGCGGATCCCATTGTTTACACACTTTCCATATCCGGAAGCATTCACACTTGGAGTAATAAAAGATCAACGACCCTTTACACCATCTGATCTCAACCCTCCATCTCATGCAGAAGATCCTAGACGTCCATGCCACCATAAAGCCTTAGGGAGCGTCACTTTCTCCTCAAGTTTCACCCAAGCCGCATCACCTTTAATGCCTAACGGCTAGAAGATCGACCGTGTGGAACCAGAATTTATATGCAAACAATAGTGTATTTATTTTTCAACCAGTTCTTTTTAATTATTTTTTATGAGAAAATGATTAATTACTTGATTAAATGGTTAGGGTCTTTCAATTATGGAATTGCATTGTTTCCCATTATTGTAGGATATAAAAATAAATTAACATAGTATTCATTTAATGTAAGATTAAAAATAAAGTGATAGAAATTGCTATTCAAACAACAGGTAAATCAATTGATTGTATTCTCTCATTTTTGTCAAACAAAATAATTGTATTCAAATCAAACCAGCAAAACTAATAAATGTATAGGTATAAATATATATACACACTCACATATGCAAATCATATATATCAAACAACAAATAATATTTATTTTTTAATTCCAAATCTAATGAACAAAATTTGTAAGAGAATGGCGCAAAAGGTGTATATAATGATGATGATGATACCTTTG
Organism: Alliaria petiolata; assembly: GCA_020283515.1. NCBI lineage: Eukaryota > Viridiplantae > Streptophyta > Magnoliopsida > Brassicales > Brassicaceae > Alliaria > Alliaria petiolata. Next base: position 32,759,313 of record JAHZTW010000002.1, on the reverse strand, counting down.
TTAATGTTAGGATGTCATCTACAAGCATGTAATGGAGTGGAAAACATGTAAAAGGAAGACTCTCACATACCAGAATCTCTCAAACCGTATGTAACTTACACTGAAATAACTTTATCTTTTTTTAACTAATAAATCAACGAATATGTAAAATATCCAGAGATAAAACTTAAACTTGTTATGAATTTGATTTTTATTGTGAAATCTGTATGAATTTGATTTTTATTGTGAAATCTTTAATTTTTAAGCTGATCAGTCGAAATAGTGTATAAAGTAGTGAATTTACTATTTGACACGTGTATTTTCCATAAGAATATACAGATCACTTCCGTATTATAAAAAAAAACAAAAAGTTAGTGTCCACGTTCAGGGCCTGAATGGTTTAAACGCAGCGGTTGCGGTTGCGGTTGCGAGAGTTTGCGGAAGCGCGCGATTGCGGTTAACAGCGTTATTAAGCGGGTTGTACGACTGGCACCGCGGTTTGAAATGGGTGCGTTTGCGGGATATTTACGACTGGTTAGCTGGCTGGTGCAGTAACGGCTAAACAATAAATTAACATATAAACATATTTTATAACTATAAAAAATATTAAAAACCATATTATTATAAAAACCTATAAAATTATTAATTTAACATAATTAATTATAAAAATTATTACTTTTATTTATCAATTTTTTTAGTTTGGATGAAAGTTATGAATTTAATAGAGAAATTGTTTTTTTTTGTATGAAGATGTTAGATGAAAATAATTTTAGTTATTATATATACATTAGTTATGAAGAGAAAATTTATCAAAATAATTAGAGTTTATAGATCTTATACATATAAAATTATGAAAGATTGTTAATGAATAGTAGTTAAAAATGTCAAATTTATTTATTTATTTGTAATTATAATATTCAAATCTTTTTTAAATTTTTTTCTTATATATACATTTTAATTTTAAATAAATATTGTGTTTTTTAATTATCCACCCGCAATCGCCCGCAACCGCAAACGCTAGCTGGAAGGAGCTTTTGATTTTGAGCGATAGAAAGCAGTTCGAAGCGGTAGAAAGCGTTTTGTGTGATTGTTTCCAAACGCCAACAACCGCTACCACCCGCAAAAGCTGCGTTTGCGGGTGCTAGCGGGAGAACCAATCAAGCTCTCAGTGTATATATATAACATATACATAGTCATAATTTCTGGTCAGTGGTGGAGGCAGAACTTTTTTCGATTGGGGGCAAAAGAAAATTATAAATTTTTTTTTACCAAAAATGGTTACAAATATACTATACGTTCACCAATAGTTTGAAATCTTTTTATCACGGTTTCATTTGTTACATCTTTAAATATATCTTTTTGATAAAACAAACAAGACAATTAATTAAAAAACTGATTACCAATACGATTTTATATCATTCGTTAATAAAAAAAAATTCAGTAATCGATCCATTAGTTATCTAGTGAAAATAACAAAATAAAAATTAAATATAAAGCTTATAAAACTTAAAACATAATCTAAAAAGATTAAAATAAATTAAAAAAATATAATGAAATTTAAGGTAAACATGTGAGATGTTTTACTTGTTATTTTTGGTGAATAATAAAAAAAAATAAAAAAAGCCATAGCAATGAAAAGAAATGACGAAGAGAAAGGTTTATAGAATTTGATTTTTTTTTATCAGCTAATAATTAATTGAAGAGAAAATTTGTTGAATAACCAAGAAAAAAAATATATTTGAGAATCTAACCAATTTCTCTCTCTATCTCTTCCTATCTCTCTCTACAAAATTGGTTAGATTCTCAAATATAATTTTGTTTAGGTTATTCACCAAATCAACCCTTAATTGAAACTAGTTAAAATGATGAATTGTTCTTTTTTTTATGTAAAGTGGACTTAAACTAAAACTGAGCCCAAAACCAAAATAAAATCAACTAATCAATTTAAATATTTTTTTTTGTTTTTTCATGTTTTTGATATTTTTTATGGGATCAACAAATTTTTTTTGATGTAGTCATAAACCATTTACTAAAAAAATATATAAATTTTTTTATTGAGTGGGGTCAGGCACTCTCCCTTTACTGCCTCCGCCCCTGTTTCTGGTTGTATGCAGGATGAAAAAAGGCCAACAATAGGGTATGTAGATCCATGGTGCCTCTTCAATTGTTTGAAGAAATATCAAAGTGAAAAAGAAATTCGAAACTGTGCAAAAAATGCTAAAAAGTTTTCATACCGTAATGTTGTATGTCAATGTATTAAGGATATTTATAACTATTTCCTACTGAAATAAAAAATTATAAAATGATAAAATTAAAAATTATTAATGGTAAAAATCACACTCAATTGAACTGTTGTTCGAAGATAATACATAACTGGAAATTCTAAAGTAAAAAAACAAAAATAAAATTGGAATGTACACTAAATAATACCAATATAGAAACTATGAACTTGATTTAAGAAAGGAAACACCGGTTTCTTTTTCTCATATAAATCATTATGAATAGCCGTGTGGGATCTAAATACCAAAATATAAATTTTTATGACTCACAACCAATAAACTAAATGAACATAAGACCAACCCCAATAGTAACACCCAAGGGTCTAAACTTGGGGTCTTAACAATAAAACAGATTAAATAAATACTTGTTGGTGTCTTAAAATTTAGACCCGGATCTAAATTAAGATCTTTTTTCTAAGTTAAGAACCTCTACGTGGCACGCTTTGATTGGATATAAATTCAGTTTGATTTTTTTAGTAAAAAATATAGACAATGCTTACATATATATAAAAAATATTTTTTTTATCTAAACTATCAAGTAAAGAATTAAGATAATTATAAAAATAAAAAAATTTAAAAATTTTAAAAATTTAACTTATAAATGAAAAAAAATTCATATAAAAAATAAGTTTCTTTTTAATTTGTTAAAATTCAGTATTAAAATAACTAATGTAATAAATAAACATTCACAAAAACTTATATATATATAATAATTATATAATATAAATGTAATTGTTTATATACTTGTGTATATATACATATATCGGAGCGGATCAGATATAGTCTTCTAAAATTTTAGTATTTGTGATTTGCTCCGTTTTCAACGGATATTGATTTTTAGTATTTGCTTTGCTCTATACTATTACGGATATTCTGATTTTTCGAATCGAATCGAACTAAATAACGCATCGAATCGAATATAACAGATATTTCATGCCCAAGTTATATGTTTCCATATATTATATTTTTGAAAATGTATTATGTTTACTTAAATTTAAAAAAAAAAAATTTTGGTTTTTAAGACACCCATCAAAAGTGTCTCCATTGTATGCTCAAAAACAACAAAATATTACAAAGTGTCTTATATCCATAAAGTACCCAAAATATTAATATTTAATTAATAAGATCCTCACCAATGGTTTTCATTGGGGTTGCTTTAAGGTAAAATGACAATTTCTTACTTTAATGGTGGACCGTAATCCAGATCCGGATATGTACTCACGACTTGTGCGAAAATCTTTCCACATCTTTTTAAAAATATTTGATACTTAACCTCTAAAAATTGGCTAAAATATACAAAATCTATAATTCTATAAGGTAGTAGTTTAATGATATTGGCGTGGTCATGACGTGACTGTTGAATCACTAAAAATATTAAAAATATGACGTGTACAATAAGTCACCAAAATTTTGTAAGAAAATTATTATTAAAAAATTATTGTCATTTTATTTATTTTAGAAAATCAACTCACTTTTTTACCATTGTATTTTTTAAATCGAACTCAGAAATAAAATAAGTTTATAAAAGAGACAAATATCATAAATATTTTATTATTTCTTTTTGTTGAAGTAAATTTACAATGAGAAAATCAGTTAGACAAATTTATGTGTAAACTATAGTGGTCTAAACACATCATTAAATCTAACTGATTACATATTAAACCACTTTGATAAAATTTATTAATAATTAAAGTAAACTAAATATTCCATCTGTTTATAAAATAAGGATTTTTTAATTTTTTTTTTGTTTCTCAAAGATAGATTTTTCAAAGTATTCTTTGTATTTATTAGTTAATAATGATAAATTGTAATTTTCAGGAAAAATAATTGAATTTAGGGATGTTTGCAAAATTGACTCAAAATTTGAGGTCAACTGCAAATATAACCCACCAAATTCTCCATTTCAACATTAACCACTTTCTCTCCAAACCATCCTTTTCACTTTCAATTATTTACGAAATTGCCATTAATTCAAATTAATTTCTTTAATTTTCGGAAATCCAATTAACCAAATAATCCTCATCTTCCTCACTTATTCACGAAAATGCCATCATCATCAATTCACCCAACCACCATTTTCAACCAATTTGAAGCTTTAATTGCACCAAAAACCCATTTTTGAGCTTGGATAGCTCATTGTCTCTTGCCTTATGCTTCTATTCTTCCATTTTCTCTCTATTTTCTTCCCAAAAACTCTATAATTTAGCTATTAAAAAATTAAAGCTCTTAAATCTTGCTATATCCGCTGAATTGGTCGTTCATTGCGATTGGGCTTCTTGGTGGTGGCAAGAATCGAAGATATCAGCTAGAAAAGAAGCTAAAGACGAGTGGTAAGTCAATTTTCAGTAGAATTTCGTGTTTTCCAGATTTGTTCTGCGAAAGTAGACTTCATCTGGCCTTCAAGAAGTCTACTAGTCAACGAAAAGGTTAGTTTTGCAATTGACCGCGTGAACAAAATAGACTTCTCCAGGTCAGATGATGTTTACTCCATTTCCTTTGAGAACAAAAAAAAGTGGAGTAGACTTCTCGAGTAGACTTCATTCAAAGCAGGTCATTTTTGCAATTGACCAAACTTTGACTTTTTGGAGTAGACTTCTCCAAGATAGTAGACTTATCGAAGAAGTTTACTCCTAAAAGTAGACTTCATACATGTCACTTTTGCAATTGACCAAACTTTGACTTTTTGTAGTATACAGCTGGAGAAGTCTACTCGGCTTTTTTGGCCTCAGAAGAAGTCTACTTTTTAATTAATTCAATGTTTGGTCAACCCCAAAACTAACCCATAGTAGACTTCACCACAGTTCAAGAAGTCTACTCTCAAAGTCAAACTTGGTCAATTGCAAAAATGACCTGTAAGTCTACTCCTAAAAGTAGACTTCTCTAAGAAGTCTACTATCTCGGAGAAGTCTACTCCAAAAAGTCAAAGTTTGGTCAATTGCAAAAATGACATGTATGAAGTCTACTCAGAAAGTAGACTTATCCCGAGAAGTCTACTTTTGGAGGAGAAGTCTACTCATCTTTTGGCAATTGCAAAACTGACCTGGTAGAAGTCTACTTTCCCGAGTAGACTTCTTACGAGAAGTCTACTTTCGTGACGAAGTCTACTATTAGTAGACTTCATTAACCGTCTTATAAGTCTACTTTTTCATATTTTATAAAAAAACACTTTTTATCAAATATATAATGAATTTTTAAGATTTTCTTGGTCATGAGCTTGTGTTAGTAAGTGTTCTTCCCTCTATATCAGTTATACGTGTTTATAGTTTATAGGGATGGTGAAATCAGGTTTTATGTTTTACAAGTTACTTAGCTTATTAGTCGTAGACTTCTCGAAGAAGTCTACTTAGTAGACTTCTCCGTACTTCAGATGAAGTCTACTTCTTTAATTTCATTATAAAATTCTTTAATCTGTAATTTATGAAAAATAAAAATTATTTTTTGACTCTTGAGTTTGTGTTATTTATTAGTCTTTCTTATGTATGAATTTTACATGTTTGTTTAATATAGTTGAGCTTTAATTAATTTTCTTCTGTTATTAGGCATTTAGCATATTAGTAGTAGACTTCTCAAAGAAATACAAGAATTCTACTTTTCAATGTTTATTTATTTCTAATGTGTTTTGGATTTTGTTTTCTTACAGAGAATGACTCACATACCAGCGGTTTATGGAGAATGGGTGATGAAAGAATCATTGTGTCATTTCGAGGTGGATAATAGCAAAGGAGGGCAAATGTTTTTTTTGAGAGATGGTTGCACACATGGTGAGCTTCTTGAAATGGCACAAGAGGATTATATGCTAGAAACAGAAACAAAGTTTGTGGAGTTATCCTATCCATTACCACCTCTGATACTTCAACAAATGCCTCCTGATTCTCCGCCTATATATGTCAGAAATGATAGACACGTTCACACCTTGATTGAGTTGAGTAGGAACCATGGTGTACGCCTTTGCGTTTCGAGTAGGATAATAGGCCATGAGAATGCTGATGTAGGTGGAGATTCGGATCCCTGCTCTGATGATGAAGAAGAGTGGGATGAAGACGATGACGAAGAATGGGGTGAAAACGCTAAAGATGAGGATGAAGCTGATAATCTGAATGTGGAAGTGAAAGATGAGTTGGATGATTCAGATGTGGATTACAGTGAGTACGGGAAAGTTAAAGATGAGGATGAAACTGATATGTCTTTTGTTGTTGAGGGTTTGAAAGAGCGTTGTGGTGGTTTTGATCGATCCAATGCTACTTCGTCCTCTAATATATTTGTTGATCAGAGTTTTTCTAGCAAGGACAAGCTTGTATCAGAGTTGAGATTGGTGGCAGTGATGAGAAGATTTGCTTTTAAAGTATATAAGTCTACGAAGATTCTGTTTGTAGCAAAATGTTCCGTCAAAGGATGCACATGGAAGCTTAGAGCGGGTGTGAAGAACGAAGCACGCACATTCTAGGTGACAAAGTATATGAAGGATCATACTTGTTCTGTGGTAGACCGATCAGCTCACCGTAGACGTTGTACACCCAAATACGTTGGAGCTCTGTTTATAGAGCGGGTTGGCATAATCGATGGAATTGTGCCAAAGCATATCAAAGATTTTATGAAGGTGATGTTCGGTCTCAACCTCGGTTACACCACATCTAATCGAGCTTTGATATATGCCCAACAATTGGTGAGGGGAACAACAGAAGATGGATATGCAAAGCTGCCTTCTTATTTGCGTCAAATTGTGAGAGCCAATCCGGGAAGTGTCGCCGACCTTATATGCGATGAGATGAATCAGTTTAAGTACCTATTTATATCTTTTGGAGCTTCCATAGCTGGTTTTCAGTACTTGAGGCGAGTGATTGTTGTTGATGGGACTCATCTAAATGGAAAGTATGGAGGTGTTTTGCTAGTGGCAGCCGGACAAGATGGTAACTTTCAGATATTTCCTTTGGCTTTTGCAGTTGTGGATTCTGAGTGTAATGCTTCATGGAATTGGTTTTTCACCAAATTGAGTAGATGTTTCTCAGATGAGTATCCGCTTGTCATAGTTTCTGATCGGCACGACTCCATCGCTGCCGCATGTAGGAATGTGATACCATGGGCAACACGGGGCATATGTTACTATCATCTTCAGCAAAACTTAGTGATAAACTTTCACGGGAAGCAACTCATGTACTTGGTGAAAGGGGCTGCATACGCGCATACGTCTTACGATTATAACCGATACATGGATGCAATCCGAGATGTAAACCCCGGACTTGCTCAATATTTGCAGGATGCGGACCCGAGGTTATGGTCACGAGTTCATTTCCCTGGAGACAGGCACAACATAAATACTAGCAACATCGCAGAATCGATCAATGCGGCTGTTAAGCAAGCCAAAGGATTTCCCATCACATTTTTGCTGGAGTTTATTAGAGAGAAACTCGGGAGATGGTATAATAAAAGGCGTGAAGATGTTCTAAGTCTCACAACGAGCCATACCCGGGGAGTAGAATATCTATTGGTAATACGAGATCATTATGCTGAAAATCTTAAAGTATAACGTATAGATGGCTGGCGTTTATTTGTTAAGGGTGGAGCACGGGATTGTATTGTTGATTTGGAACAGCGGAAGTGTTCGTGTGGTGTGTATGATGTTGAGAAAATCCCTTGCTCACATGTCATTGCAGCCGCAGTAGAGGCCAACATGCAACTGTCATCAATTGTGTGTCCATCTTACTCGAAGGAGTCGTTATATGCTGCGTACTCCCATCCCATTAACCCTCCGATTTCTGATGAAAACGAAGTCAAGAAAGAAGAACCATGTGGTGTTCCGGTCATGAAGATTGCTCCTGGAAGAAAGAAAAAGTCGAGGTGGCAAACTTGGCTAGAAATGTCAAGGAAAAGAGGCACAAGACCGAGGAAGATGCACAAGAAATACAGTTGCTCAAAGTCCAAGCAACATGGTCATACTCGCCCCCATTGTGTAAGTTAATCTCTACTCGGGAAGTCTACTTTGTATTATAAGTCTCATGTCGAGAAGTCTACTTTGGAAGTCTACCCGAAAAGTCTGCTCGGGAAGTCTACTTTGTATTATAAGTCTCATGTCGAGAAGTCTACTTTGGAAGTCTACCCGAGAAGTCTACTCGGGAAGTATACTTTGTATTATAAGTCTCATGTCGAGAAGTCTACTTTAGAAGTCTACTCGAGAACTCTACTCGGGAAGTCTACTTTGTATTATAAGTCTAATGTCGAGAAGTCTACTTTGTATTATAATGTCCCTCTGATTCACCTTTAAGTTATGTAATACATAAAAAGTCTACTAGATTGAGAAGTTATGTAAGAAAAAACAACAATCCTTGTTATATATTAACTGATGGGTTACAACAAAAACTTTTCAACCACATCAAAATTTACTAAACCTTCACCAAAATAATTTGTTTGTTACAAGTGGGGTACAAAATATTCACCACCATAATTAGTCTGTTCAGGAAATCAGGTACCTTCATATAAGTCTAAATCCCCCCAGTCGCGGTCTTCAGACGGTCCTTTGCAGCCGATCTCGTGGAATAAGTCAATCGCAACTTTATGTCTATGAACTTTCATGTTGGCTAGACACAATGTTGAAGGAAATGGCAGTCCAAGAGCATGATATTCAATAAATTTCAGGCAAAAAACTCCACAATCACCACCGATCTTTTGTTGTGGCACCCATTCTCTGTCTACCCGTGTGTGCGTGAAAGCTGTATAAGGGAACTTATCTTTCTCTTCTCGGGAGCCATATCTCGAAGCAGATAAGGCATCATGACTGCGAAAGGCTCAACTGCTTTCGCTAACTTTTCATCATCAGCATGACCAAGAAAATTGTCCCAAATGATAATGTGTCGATTAGGTAATGAGATACACAGAGCAATCCAATGATCTTGTTTTATATTCAAGGGCAGGTATATGTCATCGATATCGATCCACCATGACTTGTTCGTTCTGCAGTACACCGGTGCCTCACCGTTGTAATAATCAAAGGCACCATGCGGCAGCATTCTACCTGAGCCATCGGGATTTGGTTTGGTGGCACGAAAATCAGCGTACTTGTTATTCCATATCATGCCGAAAATAGTATCAAGGAAGCAGATACGATCACTCCGAGGTGTATGGCGACAGCGACGGCGACGGCGACGGCGATAGCGACGACGAGAGTGGCGGCGGCGACATAAATGGCCAAAATCTCCCTTTCCAAAATCTCCCTTTCGGAGAAACTAGGGTTTTGTCCGATAAAAAGTAATGCACAAATGGTAAAATGAAATATATAGCACGGTTAATCATGGGTTAGTAAAATTACTCGGTTAAACCGATGTGTTTTTCGGTTTAGTGAGAAGTCTATTGTATAGTATAATTCTATTCGAGAGAAGTATACTCGAGAAGTCTACTTACCCTGAACCCTAAATAAAATATTTTTCGATTAAAACTTATATCAAAACATTAATTTACTTAACATATTCACAAACTACCGTTAAAATAATAAAGATATCAACGCTAAATCATTAACCAAACCATAAATTATGAATTCATATAAATGTTTTTCTTACCCTAAAAATTACACCCTTATACCCTATACTTTAAACCTCAACCCTAACCCTTTTAAAGTATATACTCATGAAACTTTTAAATTGATTTAATTCATGAAATTTTATTTTATATAGATGCCAATTGTCTATGTTTAATTTTGTTCATTATAATTTTTATAAAATTATTTTTTATAATTTTATTATTAAAATTTGAGATTTACAGTATAAGTCACACGAGTGAAGTCTACTTTGGAAGTCTACTCGCGAAGTGCACTAGAGAAGTCTATTGTATAGTATAATTCTATACGAGAGAAGTCTACTCTAGAAGTCTACTTACCCTAAACCCTAAATAAAATATTTTCGATTAAAACTTATATCAAAACATTAATTTACTTAACATATTCACAAATTACCGTTAAAATAATAAAGATATCAACGCTAAATCATTAACCAAACCATAAATTATGAATTCATATAAATGTTTTTCTTACCCTAACAATTACACCCTTATACCATATACTTTAAACCTTAACCCTAACCCTTTTAAACTGAATACTCATGAAACATATAAATTGATTCATATTCATGAAATTTTATTTTATATAGATGCCAATTGTCTATGTTTTAATTGTGTTTATAATTTTTTTACCAAATTATTTTTTATAATTTGTATTATTAAAATTTGAGATTTAGCGATTTAGTAGACTTCTCTAGTAGACTTCTCCAGATGTATTGGTTTCTAACCTAATTTGGCTATGTTGATTTAAATTGATACATTTTTTTGAAAATTATATTTTTAATAGATGGAAAATGAATATGTTTTGGTTAATTATCAAAGTTTTTTATAAAATTAATTTTTTTATAATTTTTTATAATTATTTTTAAGGAAATTATTTGAGAGAAGTCTACTCTGCAGTATAAGTCATAGGCGGGAAGTCTACTTCGAAAGTAGACTTCTTGGAGAGGTCAAGAAGNAAATTATTTGAGAGAAGTCTACTCTGCAGTATAAGTCATAGGCGGGAAGTCTACTTCGAAAGTAGACTTCTTGGAGAGGTCAAGAAGTCTACATGGGAAGTCTACTCTCTCGTAGTAGACTTTGTCAGAGTAAAACCGTCATTATCACGAACGTTTTTTGTTTGGTCATAAGGGTGAGGGTTGTAATTTCACTACCCCTGAGAGTTACTTTTGCCAAACATGCAATAGGGGGTCTAGTTTTGGAGAAAGAATCAAGTTTTAGGTCATTTTTAGCAATTCTCCCTTGAATTTATTGAATTATTATTAGTTTAACTTTATAGAAAAATGTAGAAACAGAAATGATGCATATCTAATCAAATTTTAATATGTTTTCTTAATAAGTGTAAAAACTCCAAAACATCTTTTTTTTTTTAGAAATATAGGGAATATTAACTAATTCTAGTAACTCAATTAAAGCTAAATATTTTTTTTTTGTTTGTTAATTTAACACATTAATTTAACAAGTTAGATTTTTTATTAATTTAACACGTTAAATACTAGCTAATTCTAGTAACTCAATTAAAGCTAAATAAATTTATTTTATCAATTTTTTGTTAATTTATCTGCAAAATAAATATTAATTTTTATCTGGTAAAGATGTACATTTTTGTAGGCAAACGGAAAAAAAATATAATTTTAGGTATGTTTATAAAGAGAAAAAATGTCATATCACACGAACAAGGTAGTTAAAAATAAAATTGGATTAAACCTCAGGCAGAGAGCATACTTTTCTGTTTCAGATCCAGTATTTGGCGTTAGCCTTTCGTGTTTAGAGTACTAGGAATTTTTTCCGTTCCTTAACATTTATTGTGAAAGTGATTTCAACAATATTTTTTCAAAATCCCCGTAAAGAGGTGTGCTCTTATGAATTTAAAGAGAATCCTTGAGTACCGCTGTTATACAAAGGTAGAGTAATAATATAATCCGAGAATATAAAAGCGTAATTATCATATATCCCTTATTTGTTTCTTTTTCTTATTTTAATCTGGTTTCCCTTCCTAATAATTTCTTAATTTTCCACCGATTAACGAATACGAAGGGGAAATCTATGGACCTAGAAAGATGACCTCTGTCCTTAGAAAATACTTGTAGGTTTTTCCTATTTCCTTCTTACAACCTGTTCTCCTAATCTCTAATCAGATTTTAATTAGATTATCCCTGAGACTTATTACCCGGCGTTATCGAATCTCTTACGACTTAAGGGATTACTGCTCTTGATTGTTTCAGGTACTAAGAGTTTGAGCTTTCTTTCCTAACGCGTGGAACCTTTCGTCTTTCTACCCCCAAACATCCATGTCACAGTATTGTCGGACGCTTTCCGAGTATTCTACGATATTTACTCAAAAGGTAATTATTAAATAGACTTAGACCAGATTATTCTTAAAAGATGAAGGGATACATAATAGCACACTTTTATTTATTCATATGGATTACATATTTATTACACATACCTCCTGATAACAGTTTCCTCTCGGATTATTGAGGAATTACTCCATATCTTAGATTACAAACGCTTGATTTATTTTACAATGCTTTAATGAAAATATTTTGGGAATTTTACTCAGATATCATACAAATTAGGTGAAATGACTAGAAACATACAAAACTTTTTTTTATTACTATCATATTTCGCCTATATTTTCCATACACAGCGTGCACTTGTTAGATGTTATAGGAAAAAACGTAATTACAAAGAATGTCATTACTTTTTAATTCCACATCAGAAAAAACGCGCCGCCACGTCAGAAATCGCTGACGTGTATTAATGAACTCAACCGTAAAGCGCTACAGCGGCAATCACGGCTGAGTTACGATATGTTGCGGCTGATTTAAGAAAAATGGCTGAGTTATGAGCTAACAGCTGACTTACGAGACAACTCAGCCATAAGTTACGGCTGAGTTAACGAAATATGTCTGAGTTATGAGAAAACGGCTGACTTACGAGATAACCCAGCCATAAGTTACGGATGAGTTATAACCCGATGGTTGATTTGTCAAAATTTGGTTGAGTTATTGTCTCGACACGGCTGAATTAACTTTCTCCGGCTGGCTGAGTTATTGCTTCGTTACAGCTGATTTTTGTGTAAGTGTCATAACTCAGCCGTAATGAGCTGGGTTAACGAAAAACTTGGCCTAATTACGGCTGATTTAGTAGCGAAAGATTAATTACTACAATAGCATGTTTTGACGGCTGACTTATTAAACGATACGGCTGAGCTAAAGATTTTCAGTTGAGTTACGGCTGAATTTGGCAGCCGTTTTTTCGTTTTTTAATTACTGTAATAGTATTCATGTTACGACTGACTTAAAGTTTTGTTTGATGCCTGGTTTAAGACAGTTGATTTACGTGTTCGTTTGGTGGCTTACTTGCCACTTCATCAATTAAAAAATGACGTCGGATGCATATTTCCATGTCATCATCAACAGAGAAATACGAAACGTCGTCTTCCTCTTCCTCGTCGTCGTCATCGTATTTCCCGCCGTTGTTGTTCTTCACATCAACAAAAAAATACGAAATGTCGTCTTCGTCTTCCTCGTCGTCGTCATCGTATTTCTCGTCGTCGTTGTTCTTCACCTTGTTCTTCACATCAACAGAGATATCCAGAACTTAAATTTTGAACATCCAATTCGTCATCGTCTTCCTCGTTCTTCTTCATTTCGTTCATCCTTCTCCGATATATGATGGATCTGGTTTCGGTAATTGTGGATTGTTTACGGCTGACTTATGGATTGTTTACGGCTGACTTATGGATTGTTTACGGCTGACTTAAGGATTGTTTACGGCTGACTTAAGGATTGTTTACGGCTGACTTATGGATTGGAAACGAAGAGTCCACTCGAGAAATCGAAGAGTCCCCTCGGGAAAACGAAGAGTCCCCACTTCGGTAATTGTGGATTGTTTACGGCTGACTTATGGATTGTTTACGGCTGACTTATGGATTGTTTACGGCTGACTTATGGATTGTTTACGGCTGACTTATGGATTTTTACGGCTAACTTACGAATTGTTTACGGCTGACTTATGGATTGTAAACGAAGAGTCCACTCGAGAAAACGAAGAGTCCACTCAAGAAAACGAAGAGTCCCCTCGAGAAAACGAAGAGTCCCCACTTCGATAATTGTGGATTGTTTATGGCTGACTTATGGATTGTTTACGGCTGACTTAAGGATTGTTTACGGCTGACTTATGGATTGGAAACGAAGAGTCCACTCGAGAAAACGAAGAGAAAATGAAGAATCCGCACTCGAGTTCGTGAAAAAGGAGACGAAATGCGACGGATATAAGAGAAGCGGCCGGAACAGACGATACGACGGCGGAATTAGGGTTTGACTTCGGAATTACCGAGAGAGAGAAAGAGAGAGGTTTCGCCGGCGAGAGAGAGGTTTTTTTCCGAAACTGTATTTCATGACGTGGATTTAGTTTTTTCATGTTAATGAGGTGGATTATATGTTAATGAGGTGGATTTAACTAATTTTTGGTTAATCATTTTTAAATTAAGAAAATTGCAAATTAATGAAGGGTGTTAATTGTAATTACTTAAGGGCACAAAATATCTGAGTAAATTTTTAAAAATGTATAATATTCTAGTAATAAACCAACTTTTGTGTAATATCTGAGTAATTCTTTCAAATAATTTTTATAGAATTTTAGAGAGATAATGAACCGATGATCCTCCTTGTCCCTCTTCTTCTCTTTTTATAGGGAAACGATAAGGGTGTTGCCTCCCATGGTTTCTACTTTCCTTCCTGTCTTAGTTCTCTGGTTGGATTACATCTGTCTCTTTTCTCAACAGAGAAGATTCCCTTTGTCCGCCTTCTCCTTTGGCGTCTTCCTCCTTCTCTCCACGTGGGTGATATTTGCTTTGTTCGCCATTTGCTTTTCTTTTGGAGTCTTCCTCCTTTTCTTCACGTGGGTTTTTCTTATGCTGATAATTTTTTTCTTCTTCGAAGGGATCATTGCTGGGTCCCTCCTCTTTTATCTCCACTTGTTCACGAAGTGCGGTGCTGAAGTGTGTACACCATTGATTGGCTAAAAGAGCTCTACAGAGAACTCCATTGTCATCTTTCCACATTAAATGTTTTGCCCAGTCAAGACGAGCATCCAAGATATATTCGATCTGGATCTGTCTTATCTCCTTATTGGACATGATTGGTTTTGGGCCTCCTACTGGGTTTTCCCGGATGAGTGGAAAATCCGTGAATGAGACTTCTTCAATCTCGTGTTGGGGTGCTATCTTCTTGGGCTGTTGTTCAGATAGGGCCTTCATAGTCTTTTTGGATTTTCAATATACCATGGGCTTATACTGTCGAATAAAACCCAAAGCTCACCATCCATGTTACATGAGTGATGGCATAGATAGTTGATAAAATCCCTTATCTCCGTCCTACAGTAATCAAGGGTCTTCGGTGTCCAGATTCTTATATATCTCAGAAATCATGATTCCACCAAAGTAGCCATAGCGGTTGCTTCCATCGTGTTGTAAACATCTACGCGATTTATTTCGCCGTCGTGAATAATTTTCATCTGGGCTCTTTCAGCATTTTTTTCCCATATAATGCACCAATGTCGGATGGTCTGCGTCGGCAAGTATTTGTCGAAGTTTCTCCCATCTGTTTATCTCCATATAGAAGACAGAGAATTACTTGGTGCGAATAAACTTGTATTCTAGTTCGCCATGTAGATCATATCCGTCGAGTGGTAGCTCTGCTGGGTAATTCCGTTCCCGGCTCTCCTGGGATTTATTTATAAGAGCCTTTGTAGTATTGTTCTTGTGAAACTCTTCTTCCAGTCCTTGGCATAGTTTCACCTTCTGAGTTTCGTTCCAAATTGAGTTTATCAATTCGTACTGATTTGGAGTTAAGATCCTTTTCACTCCTTTCCTCCATAAGTCCTTGTTCTGGACCTCCTTCTTTTCGGGTCGTAGATTAAGTGGGACATATGGATAGTCCTCTACTCTTAGGGTTCAGGAAGGTGGACAAAACACAGATTTTTCTTCTCTTCGTGTCATCTTTTCTTCACGTGTCCATCTCTTCTTTCTAGAAACTTCTCTGGTCTCCTTTTGCTGGTAATTATGCCCTTCTCCATTTTGGGAATAAGTCACCGCCGCCTTGTAAGTGTTGACAGGGAGTCTTGGTGGTTTGCTCCATTCCTTCTCGATGTCAATTTGTAGCTTGGCCATCTCAAGTTCTAGCTCAAGCTCCCTTTTTCTTGCCTCCATCTCTTGGATCTTTCCTGCCATGTATAGATGATTGTTAGTTTAAATAGTTTATGCAAGTACTAATTTCTTTGAGCACACCCCTTTAGGGATTTCCGATCTCGCCAAATACTTTCCATCTTTTGTACTAGTATGTTGGTCTTATAGTCGTTGTTGCTGATTTTCATGAGTCTCCTGATCACTCAAGACCAGTTGTTGCTGATTTTCATCATGCTCCTGATCACTCAAGACCAGTTGTTGCTGATTTTCATCAGGCTCCTGATCACTCAAGACCAGTTGTTGCTGATTTTCATCAGTCTCCAAGTTCCTAGGTACTCGTTTTGCAAGCTTCTTTTCCAAGATTTTTTCCTCGAGAGTTCCCGAGTCAAGGTGTCGGCAATATAGTTTCTGGCTCAAGGGATGTGGGTTATTGTCATCCATGACATGTATTCTTGGATACATATCTTATCCCGTATTTGCTTTGCCGAAGCTTCTTCTATCGAAATCTTCTTGAGGAATCCGATCACCGCTCTACTATCAGTTCTTAATGTGAACGGTTCATATTTGACAAAGATCTTGAAAGCTTCCAAGGCATTTTTTATCGCCCTTAATTCTTTATCAAATGTACTCCATCGGGTTTCAGATTCTGACCACGAACCATTGGCGTATCGCACCACCCTTTCTTCGGGTTTCCATTGGTTTTCGCTAGTTTTTTTTAGAACAGAGAACCCCGGCCAAAGCGTGTTCGCTTGCATCAATGGTTACTGTTAGCTTGTCGCCTTCTCTAGGCAGGACTAGTGGTGGAAGATGTTTACATGCTTCCTTTAGTCTCTGAACCGCTGTAGTATGTCCTTCTTCCCAATTGTCTTGGCCTTCTTTCTGGTTCTTCTTTCGAAGTAATTCCTGGAGAGGCTTTCTTAATTCTCCCGTATGAGGCAGATAATGAGAGTTTGCATAGTTGATACATCCCAAGAATCTTTGCAACGATTTGATGTCCTTGATTTCGTCTGGGAATTTCTCCAAAAAGGTAAGGACATGGGGTTGTAAAAGTATCCTACCATCTTCTATCTCAACTCCTAGGAAGTGCATTTTTGGCTTCCCGATTTCCGCCTTTCTTTTAGATAGAACCAAACCATGCTGATATAATCGTTCTGATACTTCAAGGAGATGTCTCATGTGATCCCTCGTATTCTTGCTGAAGACTAGGATATCGTCGATATATACCATGCAGAATTCCCGCAGTCCTTCAAGAACTTCGTCCATCTTTCTTTGGAAGATTGCAGGTGCCGTTTTTAATCTCATTGGCATTACGTTCCATTCGTAATTACCCATACGTGTGCTAAAGGCTGTGTACTTGATGCTTTCAGGCTTCATACGTACTTGGTAGAATCCTCACTTGCAATCTAGTTTGGTGAAGACCTTCATCCCTTTGAGACGTATAAATAAATCATCCTTGGCAGGGATTCGGTATGCATTATCCTTGATCACCTTTTGTTTAAGCGCACATAGTTAATGACCATCCGTGCTTTTCCTCGTGCGATTTCTCCATGATTCCTGACCATGAAAGCTGGGAATGACCATGGACTGTTGGATCTTCTTATTAGTCCCATCATTAATAACTCAGAGATCTGTGCTTCAAAATCCTTCTGGTCCTCGGGGGTTGCTTTTATAGTCTTGGCCCTTATTGGAATCTGCGTTCCTTCGATTTCTTCAAGGTTTCGTAGTTGAATCTCGTATTGTACTGTGTTCTTCTATTCCAATGCCAGAGGATTTTCATGGAAGCATTTTGATAAAATCTGTATTGCTTCTTCTAGTAGCTCCGTCTCATTTTTTAATTGGAGGGGGACGCCTGCTTCCTTAATAGCCTTCGCTTTTGAGCTTGTAGCGGTAGTTGCTATTGTTTCACCATGCTCAGCTGTTAAACTCTAATGCAACTTGGAGGTAGTGGAAAAAGTATCACCATTCCCCAGTTGAATACTATTAGGAGTGATTACCAGCGGTGTATGAGACAGCCATAAATTATTTCCCATAATAACTTCAGGTTGTATATTGTCGTGGCGTAGGAAATCTTCCTTTAATTCAGATGCACCCAGTATGAATGGTACTTGTTTAGCTACCATCGTGATTCCTTGTGTACTAAGATTGCCAAATGTCAACCGTGTACTGGATTTGGATTCCCAACATTCTTCTGGAAATACATGACCTTTGGCGAGTATTGTTGTACATTCCGGATCATAGAGACACTGTACCGGATATGGTGTACAACCCTCAAGACATACCCTGATATCAAAATATATGGTGTGGTCAATATGTTGAGAGAGCTCAATCACATCCTCTTTTTTAACTTCATTGAAATATGGATCATAGGCTGATTCAGTATCATCCTCGGACTCCTTTTCTTCGTTATCACTTCCCTCGATTTTTTTCGTAATAATCTCCATCTTCATAGTTGGAGTCATCTTTGAATGCCAATGTCTCGTCCTCAATACATCGAAATCTTGGTGTTTCGAACCGTATAGGAGTTTTTTTCTCCTGACTTCTGCCTTTAATCTCATGATTTCTTGTTCAAGTTTTTGTATCTTTTCCAACAACGTCTACATTTGTTGTTGATCTCTCTCTTCTGGCCAGTCATCCACTAATTCTTTTCCGGCAATGATTCTGGCGCGATTAAGTAGTTGTTGATCGGAAAGTCCTGCGAATGATGCACAACCCCATGGGGCATCTCGACACATCTTCATCTCATTGAAGCATGCTAGGATTTCACGATCATCTTCTTCAATGCTATTTTCGATTCTAAATCTAGAATCCCTCTGCATCTTATGTGTATTCGGATGTATCACTATTTGTGCCGTCAGAAGTGACGATCTCATACTTTGTTTCTGATTCTTGTAATTCGTACTCTTGAGTAATCAGAAGATTATTCTCCGAGATGAATTTGACTTTCTCTTTCTTCTTCGGCTTTGAGCAGTCCTTGGCAAAGTGTCCCATTTCACCACATGCATAACAGGTGCATTTTGATTTATCCTTTCTTTGTAATGGGGATTGCATCTTTCTCTTCTTGATGAAAGAGTATCGCGGTTGCATCCATAGTTTCTTGTTGTGGGATATCCTTCTAACTTTCCATCGTCATCGTCTAGGTTTATGTTCTCGACGTGGGACAGAACCAATCTCCATATTGGGTACTATCGTTCTTCGACATATTTGATCTACTCTATAGTTGGCATCCTTCGGGATTTCTCGATCGAGACAGTACTTCTGGATTGATTCCCTTACAAATTTGATACGTTTTCCCAACGTATCTTCTCCTTCTGGTCCTTCCTGGTATGTTTCCACCAATTTCTGAGGCCATCTTCCAGGTAGCTTATTGAAGTATAACCTCTTTATCTCCAGTTTGTGAGATCACCATAGAGATAATACAATTGTTCGAATATCCTTTCGTATTTTTCCAAAGCATTCAAACTCTTTAGTTGGAGCTTCTGTAACAGCTTTCATGCCCTCTCTTTGATTTTGGCTGCCTCAGCTTGGGTGTCTAGGCTGCCGCATAACAACATCATGAAAACATCACCCATACTTTGACATTGAGCCGTTCCATACTGTGCTCTCTATGCGGCATATTATGCACTTTGTTCGAAATCTTTCCATACCATAGCGGCCAATCCTTGTAATGATGCCTTCTGGTATTTGATTTTATCTTTCATCACTCCAATCATCATGTGCTCCAATAGCAATATCCATTGATTTTACACATTCTAATATTTTTGCCATTCTCCCATCTAATTGATCAACATTCAGATAAATCCCCTTATCATTAATCGAGATTGGATTTATCGGATTAAATCTGACTCTTTCTTCAAGATCAATGTCGGTTGTGGGTTTAGTTTTTATCTGGGATCGCCTCTTCCAAAGGTTATCACTCCTCTGTCGATCATTTTCATAATGACCACCTCGTCTCCTATCGGCGGGATTTCTTCCATAGTAATAGGTGACGTTTACTTCCTCCAATTCTTTTTCCTCGAGATTTAATTCCTCCAGATTATTCTCAGTAATTTGGTAGACTTGAGATTCCTTTTGTGGAGAGGGAGGCTCCTTCTTTGAATTCTTAGAATCTTCGTGTTGTTGTACTAACACAAGATTTTCTTGAATTATATAATTATATTCTTCGGGAAATTCCATCACACTTTGGAGTGCCATATACTTGATGGTCATCTCATCCGTCAATTGTTCGGATGTTTCCCATACATGTTGTATAGCATTCCATGCTACACGCATGTCTATTATTGGTTTGATTCCTTTTGATAATAAGAAATCCTTCCAATCAGGCATCATTTCCTTATTCTTCTTGATCTTGAATTTGTGTTGATCTACTTCCGTTTCTCGTGAGCCTTTCATCATTTAGAATTATATAGAGTTCTTCACTAGATTCGAATATGACTTCAGGCTCTGTAGATTCTTTCAACTTCGGTCTTGGATTTTCTTTCTTAAAGCTGAACCGGCGATCCACCGTTAATTCTTCTGTCGCAATTGGTCGGGGTAGTTGTGTTATATCCATACCAGAGGTTTTTAGGTATATGGATTTTCCTTCGAGTCTGACTTTTGCTCCAAACTCTGAATCTTGAAGCCTGAAAGGTTGAGGTTGCTCAAACCATCCATGATGTGTTTGTATGGTTACAGACATCATCTTGCTTTTGTCCTTCATTTCCAAAGATGCTTCTATGTCTAGAATGAAAGCTTCCATCTTGTTGGCATCCTCAGCAGATATTAGTATATCTGTAAGAAACTCTGTGTAAACAGCTCCCGTGTATAGGTTTGAGCTATACAACCCGAGAATACTTTTACGAGCATCCAAGATTTTTCTATCTCGAGCTATTATCTTAATTGGTATATCCAATCCAGGATTACCAAGGTATTTTATAAGTATTTGTACGGCTGCAACATGATACCATCCCTTTTGTTTTGCCAAGTCATCTTTTTCCCATATCGATGTGGTAAATTGGCCGGTACTTGCAGGGTCTCTTGTAGATTCCTTATACATCCATTGCCGACCCGATATTTTTATTCGGATCGTCTCGTATAGAGCTTTGACAGGGATTTTTGTCATCTGA
The DNA here is from genome assembly GCA_020283515.1 of Alliaria petiolata. Taxonomy (NCBI): domain Eukaryota; kingdom Viridiplantae; phylum Streptophyta; class Magnoliopsida; order Brassicales; family Brassicaceae; genus Alliaria; species Alliaria petiolata. Next base: position 32,738,218 of record JAHZTW010000002.1, on the reverse strand, counting down.
TAATTTGCAATATCATCAACTTCTTCGTATGTAACCTTATCGTAGGCTTGATATCTTGGACTTTCTGTCTCCTTGATCAGAAGACCTTTAAGGTTTTGTATAAAACCTTTCTTCTTTCCTTCTATATAGAGACTCATTCTTGAGCTTGATTCCACCAAGATGAATCTGTCTTTTCCTTCCAAATCGTACGAAATCGTTCTTTGGAATCTCTCGAGGTGCCTCCATTTATCTGAAGATTATGGAATCTCTCGGAGATCATTAGAATCTTGTCGGAGTCCTCTATTGTTCTCTCTGTTTGCCAATCTTCTATTTTCCCTTGTATTTCTTGTAATTTTTTGAAGATTTCGGCCGTACTAACCTCCTGGTTTTTATCCTGCCCGATGGTTTCCAGGTACTTTAATATTGATGCCATGGAGTCGACGGCCTTCGTGGAAGACTCGGCATGCTCATTTATTCTTCCTTCCAACCTCGTGATTTGTTTGTTGATGGTTGTACTCTTTTCTTGGTAGTCTTTGTAACTTCCTCCAAGGTGTATTATTAAATCAACCAAAGAGTTCAAGGTTCCAATTATATTATTCCCATCCCTTGTATGAATGGTATGATCGCAATCTTCTTCTCCAGGAATCTGACAATATTCCCTCTTTAATCTCGACTTTTTTCCTGAGAAAGACAAATACTCCATTATTTGTGGATGGGTTCCTCAGTATTATAGTCGTCACTTAATGAAGATCCCTCGTCTATCCTTCTTCGTTTGAGCTCGTGTTCCGCTTCTCCGAGGAGTCTTTCAAAGTCGAATTCGAGGACTCTTGTCTTACCATCTTTTCCTTTTCTTGAGAGATAAACTCTTCGGTTATCTCCTGGAGCTTTCCGTAAATTGGAGCCATGTAGTGATATTGTGCATAACTGGGATGCATATCTAGATGTACCTTGTTCTCCGCAATCTTATGGCGTAGATAGATAAGGTCTCCAATTCTCCGATAGGCCATCTTGCTCTCGATCCCCCAATTTGAGAATTATCGTAAGAACATGTGAGTCTGTCGGATTTGATCTGTGACATACCCGTTTTCATAAAAAGGTCCATCTGAGGGGGGGGAGGCGATGGGCCAGTATGTCTAGTAGTCGTACAATATCCTCGACGATTCTGTAGTGTGTCATCCTACTCGTCCAGTACGTGGCATTGTTAGCAGTGTGAAACACTAGAGGGTGTTACGATTCTAGCCTTTGGACCAGTAGTCCTTACATCCACAGTGTTTCCAGCCTTTATACCGGTCCGTAGTAATTGTCTAAATCAAGTTTTATAGAACATAAGACCGAGATTTCTAAATTGTATAGTGTTTTCCATATAAATATGAAATGTTTCACTCTCAGTTTTCAGGTAAAATAACCGAGTTTCGTCTCTGATACCATTGGTTACTTTCATATATATATATAAATAGAAATACGGTAGTTAACAAATAATCTCGTAACTATTTCTCGTTGATTAATGAACAAACAAATGAACAAGGGAAAGCTTACTAATATATATGTAACTAATTTCTGTGTGAATTATGTAACTAATTTCTAACAAACTAATCTAACGTATTTGTGTATTTAAAAAAGAAAAATAAATTTAATTTAAAACGAGGCCTCAATAGTATAAAAAGCTAACTTCCTCCTCCGGTGAACAAAAGTGTCTTCAATCCAAAATCACAAGAACGAGAGAAACGATCTTTGACTATGAGTTCTCTCCTTTTTGACCAGGAAGAAGACAATCGGAAAATCGTATGTTCCTCCGACGATTCCTTCTCTCTTGCGAATCTCTCCGACGACGTCTGATAACACTCATATTTGATCCGTTTTACTATCATAAGTGAATGCTTTAATAAACATTTTACTAAGGTTTTAATGCAGAAATAGTAGTTTTCGAGTATCAGAACATAGATGATCTTTTTTGAAAGAATTAGTTCATAAAACCAATGATTGCAATTTAGAAAAAATAGGCCTAGTTTCGTTTTCTTTGCATTGTTTCTTGTTTGATCCATTTTTGAACCCCAAAGATTACCCGAAGAACCCAACGTTTTGATTGTTGCCTTTCGTTTATTTATTTTCTTGCATGATACCATCCGCGAAACAGACATCCCCAAACCCCATTTGTTTTAGGAACGCTTTCTAACTGTCATTGATTTTGCAGTTAGGCATGTACTCCCTGTGGATCAATACCTTAAGTAATACATTGCATATATGTGCACTTGCAGACATTTAAGTTTTACAAGTTTAAAGCTTGAATAACTGAAACTCTAAACACTAAGCATCACGTTTTAGATTCATACGCTAAACTCTAAACTTTAAACTCTAAACTATAAACTCTAAACTCTTCGGCGTTCTCTGCACAATGTAGTGCATACGCTCTTTCGATTCAATGAACACAATACAATTCTCCCTCACATCCGGAAGCTTTCATACGAAGAAGCAGCAATTCAACCATCTGAGAAAGATCACTCGACCCTTCAAGTCATTAACCTGAACCCCATTTCTTCTTGTTCCTTCTCCATCTAGCATAAACACTTTGAACAATATATGATGTATACATATGTTCTTCATCATGAGACTTTCCTGGTGTAAAGCGTTGCACTAGCAACAACTCCTCTTCTAACTTAACCAGACTTTCGTTAAAAGACTTATGAGATCCTAAAACCGAGGGGAAATCGGTAACTTTCGAAGAAGGTTCTACGACAAAGACTTGTCCCCATCCACTTGAATCAACATTCAACATCATAGCTAGAACTTTTCTTTAATGGCAACTGATAGACTCATAATTTAGCTTGTTTCAGCATACATTTATGATATGTTTAAATGCATATTGCATTCATATTTAGATTAATTGTGTATTTTGTCCCATTTTAGGTTTTAAGACATGTTGCATAAGCATTTGCATAGTTTTTGCATGTATACATCATTTTCAGGTTATATGGTGTACATGGAGCTGTGTTAGATGCTGAGCATGGACAAGAGGATGAAAGAAGAGATTAGGAGTTGATGGGAGTCAAAGGAAAGCTTGGACAAAGGAAAAGAAGCTGAGATCGACCCTTAGATCGAGCTGGTTTTCCCATTCCAAGATTTAGATCGACCCCTAGATCGAGGCGAGCTGGCCATTCCAAGATTTAGATCGACCCCTAGATCGAGGTGAGCTGGCCATTCCAAGATTTCGATCGACCCCAAGATCGACCAAGCCCAGCCATTTCAAGACCTAGATCAACCCAGAGATCGACCCAACGGATCGATCTTCCGAACAAGTTTTTCCTTCCTTCTTTGGACAGCTCACACTGTCTTTTTGTGAGGGGATACATATTTTTGGATCTATATAAGCAACTTTGCCCTATTTTTTAGGGTATCCACGAAATTTTAGAGTTGTCTTCCTCATTTTGGATCTAACCTCCATTGGAGGAAAGATCTAAGCTTTTATTTTTGTAAATACTTTTGATTTTAATTTAAGTACTTCTTGTTTAAGCTTTAATCTTTCTTCTTGCTTTAAGCTAACCATGTTCAGCATCTCTAATCCTATGTTTAAGGGCTGTTCGAACATGATTAGTGAGTAGATTTATAGGATTTAAGGTTGAGGTGATTAGGGAAGTTTAAAAGGTTGAATCTTGGTATTTTCTTGTTCTTAAACATTATCCTTTCTTGGTTTGGAGTGCTCATTGCTTAAAGACCTCGATGGAGCCTTTATGATCCTAGAGATTTCCTTATCTCATGAGGACTTAGGAAATCTCTTAAGCCCAAACCAAGAGACTAGTTTGCCCTAAAAGACCACGATGGTGGCAAGTTTGGGGGCTAGTTAGGCCATGTTAAGATCCGTGCTTTTAGCTCATCACCCATCCTTTTCACCACACACCATGGGTTTGGAGGGAAGGGTGATGAGAGGGTCTTATCCACACACCATGGAAAGATTGCTTTTTAGGCTTAAGGATAGCTCATTTAGAAATGTGTAGATATAGTTTTGGTAAGCCAAGATCGAACCTTGAACTTTCCTAAGCACGAACCTCACCCTTGAATCTGCCTTTAGCATTTGAGTAGTTTTAAAAGCTTTCATCTTTAGATTTAAAGTTTGCTCCTTTAGATTACTAGAAATTGCCTTGTTTGTCTGTTTTAAGAATTTGAATTTTTAGAATCAGTAGTTCTATCATTTAAATTTCTAACAGTAGCCTAGTAGTTTCTTAACCCTTCATAGGGATTTTTAAAATTGTTTTCGTCGTCATTTAGTTGCAGCAAATAGTTTTTCGGATTTTGTTTCTCCAATTAACTCGAATTTGGCTTAGCTTTACTTTGCTCTTGTATTCTTAGTATCTTTCACCCCAAACTTGGATTGACACCTAAAGTACTACAATAACATAGAGAGTCTTTAGGATTGATTAGGAAACACACCAAAAAGTTCTCTTATCAGCAACCAAAGTAATCTTGATATGTAAGGTGTTTCCAACATCATTTGGTTAGTTTTTTCTATTTTGGGTTTAATATATATTGTAAGGAATAACTAATATCGTGGTATCAACCGTCTAGTTTCATTTTCACTTTATAAAAATGCAAAGGCCCCAATTTCAAATTTCACTGTATTTATCTTAAGACTGAAACTAAGAATTATTCAGATTCAAGAATAAGCTAAAGTGTCTTGTTATTACATAAGTCCGTTTAAGTGAAATTTGTGGTTTACCTAATATAATTTAGGAAAGAGTTTGCGGCTTAAGAGATGCCAAGAAACCAAGTCTTGTGAAATTGGTGTCAGAGGTATTCTTGGTTTGACACCTTCTCTTGCTCTGTCGGAGACTATATTACATATTTAATGTTCTTGTATATTGGATATATAGTATATTTAGCTGTTAGAAACTATACCATGCTTTCACACGAAAAATTGTTTTGAATCTTGAATCGTACCATAACCCAGCTTGTAGAGCTGTTAGTGATGTTTCATCATGGATAACTGACATCTGTGCAATGATCTCTTTGAACTTAGCGAAGTGGGAGCGAAGTAAATCTCTAGGTTTTTGGGTTAAGGAAAGTTCTGCGCTTGACGTCGTCTTCTGAATGTAGATCCAACCGTGGAATTGAATTCCAACCACTTTTATATAAAAACAGTAGATCAGGCTATCTTGTCTCCAAAAATGAGCTTGATCTCATGGTGGGAAGGTCTCCATCTGATGCTGAACATATGTCCTCGAGCACTTGTTCCGAAAATGTCCGTTTTGCTCCAAAATATGCGTCTTTTACCAAGTTTACCTGAAAAGAGTCTTAACCATACAAATACTCAAAACAAACTTGTTAATATCTCTCCCCCTCCAATCCATCATCATCGCCATATCCTCCATTCTCCTTCTCTTAACCCTCCTCCTCTAGGCCACCATCTCCATATCCTCGCACAACTGCATCAACACACCGCACCAATCCCCTTCCTCCAGAGATTCTCCTCCGCCGGAGACTCCTTCCCCTCCTCCAATCGCTCAAATTCCAGACCACTGCTTTTCCTCCCTCTCTACACAGGGTCAGGTCCCTCCGGATCCTAAACCGGTCCAGAAAATCCACTTTGCGATTTTCGTCTCCTTCCAGGGCCTCAAATCCGGTCAATCGAAAATCAAATCTATTCTAGATTCCTCCGCATAAAATCTTTTTGATTTTTTTTCCCTTTTGTTCATGTAGTAAAGAGATGCCCATGTATATCGATCATATATTTATTACTGTATATTGATGCCGATGTTGAGAAATCGTACAAAATCAATAATAATTGTAGTACGATGAACCGATATAATTTATATTGTTAGACATCTACATATTAAATTACATAACTAATTCATAGGTCAATATTACATATATAACGATGTATACATAGATATTGTATTATAGATGTATACATATAAAAATATAGAGAGGTAACAAAACTAATTCATAGGATAGTACTATATAAAAATATATGCATACATATCGTATTGACAATGTATATATATATATATATATATATATATATATACAAAAATAAGGGTTGCGTTCAATTTCTCTTCTAATACTATATAAAAATGTATATATACATAGAGCTTGTTGGGTTAATAACTATGGTTGACCGTTTAATAGAGTTTCTAACAAGAGAAGAACCAAAATGAGTTCTCTCACCTATTATTGTTAATTTCATGAAGAAATTACCACTATATGTGCCTCATATGCCGCCTATGAACTCAAAGAAATAGCGTAAGTGCATTATTAAAAGCACATACACATTAAACGCAAAGATTTTGCTCGAATATTTTGGAAAACCGTGCGCCGCCCAGCAACAAAATCTATTGGAGATATGTCACTTTTAAAATTCTTTGTTAGTTCTTTGATGTGTTCATAATACAATGTTAACATCGTTGTTGACAATAAATTAACGATGCCAATTTATCGTTAACGATGTGATGTCATGATCAAGGGTTGAAACTTGAAACATTCAGGTAACGAAAGAAACATAACGTTAATATCGGGTGAGAGTATAAACATGACCAAGTGGGATAGGTGAGAAACATAACATTACAAAAACAAGTGCGACAGAGAAGTGGGAAACATAATGTTATCCACGACATTGTACTTAGTTTTCGGCTCTATTTTAGCCACAACGTTAACATTTTTATTGTCAATTATCGATAACATCATTGTTGTCAACAAAGTACTGATAAAACAAACAGTAACATCTTGTCAAAGTATAACGATAACATTTACGATGACGATAACATTAATAATAACAATAACTTTAACGATGAAAACATAGGAAAAGTGAGAAACATAACTTTCTATGAACAAATGTGAAAGTATAAAAAAACTTCTTAGAGTTTTTTTTAAAAGTGTTAACCTCGTTGTTGACAATGAAATAACGATAGAAACATAACGTTAACATTAACAATTTGTCAAAAAAAAAACACAACGTTAACATCGTTGATGATATAAACAAGTTGGAACCATAACGTTACGACAAAAACAAGAAATGTCAAACGATAGTTCGGGAAGGAAAGTGGTGACTCTCTCCCTTTCCAAATGGCTCATGTCCAGCGGCAATAATTCTGGGGAGCTCCATATCACTACAGATTCCATGTAAATCAAGAATGAAAAGGAATTATGATGGGATTTCATTACCTACTAAGGAACTAACTCTTACTTTCCCATTGCAATTTGGTGGCCCCGATTCTTCACTTTTCCTCGCAGCTCTCCGTCTCATTCTCCGCCGATCTACACCGGCGTCTCTCCGTCTCACTCTCCGCCGCATCTCTCCGTCTCATTCTCCGGCGATCTACACCGGTTTGTTTTCCACACACGACCCTTAACTCTGATTTTCAGTTGTATACGCTATTTATGGATTTATGTGGTATGCGAGCAAAGCACAAAATTTTAGATAATCGCTTTGGGTTTTAGCAAGAAGAAGACGAAAATACAACTCTAAAAATGAGAGATCTTTTCGTTTTCCGATCTGTTTCTCATCTTTTACATATAATTAAAAAAATATATTTTTTCATCTATAATCTATCCATAAAAACTCTTGTGACAAGAAAATATTTATATGGCCCACATGCTACAATAATATCTGTTATCCAAATAAAACTTTGATCATAGTAGGGGTTTATTCGTAATGTACTCTACTACAGTACACTGTCAATAGTGCCGATTTCCTAGACTTAAATTCGTTATCAATCAATGTTAGAAATTGCTATTACTCATATACATATTATATTGTGGATATATATATATAGGGTTGCGTTCAATTTCTCTTCTAATACTATATAAAAATGTATATATACATATTATATTGTGGATATATATATATATAGGGTTGCGTTCAATTTCTCTTCTAATACTATATAAAAATGTATATATACATATTATATTGTGGATATATATATATATAGGGTTGCGTTCAATTTCTCTTCTAATACTATATAAAAATGTATATATACATATTATATTGTGGATATATATATATAAGGTGCATTCAATTGCCCGTCTAACTGTATATTAAAATATATATATCATATTGTGAATGTTTATATATATGAATATAGGAGTTGTGTTCAATTTGCAGTATGTTTTCACAAAAAAAATATCGTAATAAATATCATCCACTTGGCTATTCAACCCACTTGCCTTAGTTACTAATATCTTACATGTTTCTCATCATCCTTATGTCACATAAAACGATCAAATTATGGACCCCTCATTCAATGTTTGTCCCCTTCCATTAATGGAATGTTATACTCGCAGGACAATGACAATAGTGTAATTTTAATGTATCAAATATATCTGGATGGTATGCTTGTGTTGAATCATTCTAACTAGTTGTGTCATAGTCTATCTGTTAATTTTTTTCCAATTCTCGTTCTGCACCAAATTGTCTCTTTATTCTATCTTGTTTTTATATCTTTTCTATTTTAACATTGTTGTTACAGCTTTCCTTTCGAATTCAGCTTTTTCAGCTTGGAACAATTTTTTTATGAAGTGTATCCTCGTTTAAACTATAAATCCAAATTGTTTGAACCCCCAAAAAATAAAAAAAAACCAAATCCAAAAAAGTAAAATAATGTCTTGTATGTTTGGCACTCACATCACATCACATCATTATTTTATGATGTACATAGACTAATAACTGGATTTAAAAAGTAATTTGAGAAACAGAGATATATCATACACAAACTCCATAAAATAGTCAACATAGAGACGACCTCTTTTGAATATGATCGTTGTCCAACATTTTTTGCTAGGAAAGTTGTAGCCTGGTTCAAATATTCAGACATATTCTATAAGGTTAGTAAATATAAGCTTGAATAAGTTTAATCATATTCTAAGTGAGAAATTTTTTTTTTTTTTTTTTTAAAATCTAAGTGAGAAAACTTACCCTAGTTTTATTGATTTTTCTCTAGGAGGACGTTGTTGTATGAGTTGAAGTTGCGGTGGTGCATATGTTTCGTTTCCATTGCTTATACGATCAACACTTGAACTGCCTTCAATCGCAGTTGTACTTCCATGAACCTGACATTGCAAGTGTTTATTAGTGTTAACACGAGTTGAAGTTTCTATGTGACTGTTTTTTTTTTGTATTTATGTATCTATAGAGAATCATTTGCATCACCTTCTTTTGCAGTTTAGTATTTTCTTTACGCATCACATCTACCATACTATGTAGCTCTTGATTCTCTTTTTGGATGATTTGTCCCTGTGATAAAATCAAGCATGGTTTGTTTGAAGTTGTAGGGAAAAAAATCATCGAAAATATGTCAGTCTTCTTATCATTTCAAAAAATTAATTTGGTTATTTTAGCTAACAAACCTTGCGATTGAGTTCTCTTATTTGATCCGTCAAAAGCTGGTCCTGTTAAAAGAAAAAAAAAAGTTAATGAAATTAAATTTGATTTTTGACTACCTTTAGTTATATGAGTCAATGATCCAATTAATCAAAAATTGGACAAAACCCAAAGGAAGCCCTACTTAATCGGATTTCAGGACGAGCACCAATAGCTTTTGTCCAAAATGTATCCCTATTAAGAAACAGCTGCATGCATACCTTTTTTAGACGAACACCTTTTAGACTTGTTTCAAGCTGGTCTTCGAGATTTTGTAGATCATTAGCATTCATTCCAGAAAGTTCTTCTCCGATAAGTTTCCTGCATTTTTTTTTATAAAACTACTAATTTATGATGCTTTTGGGAATGGTGTATAATTTCTTTTAGCCATCTCTACTTTTGTCAAGTTCTAAGGTTTTTTGGCTTGCCATTTTTAAACACTGATTTTTCTTGTATGATTGGCTTTACAGTACAATAGAAACTCTATAAATAATACTCGATAAACTAATAAACTCTATAAATTTATTCAGTTCCGAGTTAGGTCGGTTCAAAATATAACACAAATCGATAAGATAATAAGATAATAATTTTTTTAAGAAATCTATGTAAATTTATGCTCCCATTAATACGATAAATTAATAATTACCTTAAAAACATCTTATATAAAGATATAACTATGATAATTTACTAAAATAAAAGTATATTGTTTTTTTTAATTAAAATTAAAATATTTTTATAACTCATCAATAATTTTTTAGAATGAAATTTTAGAAAATATTATAAAATTTAAAGAAAATATTATTTTTAATAAATTATTTAACCGATAAATTAATAACTCTATAAATTAATAAAATATCAAAGTTCCAATATATTAATTTATAGATTTTCTACTGTAATTAATATTTTTAAGAAAAAACTTACGGGACTGGTTGACATAACTTTTTCTTTTAAATATAAAAATAATAAAGAATGAGAGGATTTGTAATTAATTAGAAATTTAACCAGAAAATCTTTCTTTTTTTTTGCTAAAAGTCTTAACCAGAAAATCTTCTTATTGTCAGAAAAAATAAAGAACTATAACTTTGCTTTAACCAGAAATTGAACCGATTTAGTCGAAGGTGGGTCAAATTTGCGTTAAATCACTATAACTTTGCTTGTATGATTGGCCTTTTAGTAATTAATACTTTTGAAGGAAAAAAACTTAGCGGGACTGGTTGACATAACTTTTTCTTTTTAATATGAAGATCTTAATAAAAGAATGAGAGAATTTGTAATTAATTATAAATTTTAACAGAAAATCTTTTTTAACTGTCAGAAAAAAAGGAAGAACCTACGGGAATTGAACTGATTTAGTCGAAGGTGAGTCAAAATTGCGTTAAATCACCATAATTTTTCAGTAGTTAATTACTTTTGAGAAAAAAATTAGCGGGACTGGTTGACATAAATTAATTACAAACTTTACCAGAAGATCTTTTTATTGTCAGAAAAAAAGGAAAAACATATGGAAATTGAATCGAATTAGTCGAAGGTGAATCTCCATAATTTTTCATGTTTTTTTTGGATGACATAATTTATCGTCTATTATAATCAGTTAATCAGTTTCTGTTCTTGTTTTTTTAATGGGACAAGAACTCTTACCTGTGGCATTCTTGTAGATAATGGAGCTGTTGTTGCAAACTCGCAACCTCTCTTTGCCAAAACTGGTAACATAAAGAGATCAAACAAATGGTATTGATGTTGCTGTACACAAATTTACTAAAAGGGTCTCATACAAAAAAATTGAAAAAATATTATTGTAGTAGATTCATATCATTTGCTTATAATTTTCAACCCGCACATATGTGTATGTTCCATAACGATAAATCTTACTTACTTTAAACACTTATAATACAAGAAAATCTCATAAAACAATCACCAACTGTTTCAATATTTTCAATATTTATAGAAATACACAAGAACTTTTTTTTGGTTTCTTGAAAAATATACAAACAAAACGTTTAGTTCAACTTAATACTGAGAATCCACGGGCATTACCAAAATTAGAAATTAAAATCATTAATTATGCTAACTATAATAAAAGAAAACATATATAACCAACGTTGCATTTGTATGTTTATTTTACGCCATAACCACACATAAAATAAATTAATATATTTTAACTACACCAACTATATAATTTACATAATAATATGTATAAACTAACACGAGTTATGTGATTAACATCATAACTATCCATCGCACGATAGAATACATCACCAATTCGGTATCCTCCGATTAACAGAATGATTGTTAGCTACACATAATATAATGTAATGCATGGCTACACATTCAAAGTATTTAATTGTATCATTAGATACACCAACTAAACTTAATAGATGGTGACATGCACCAAAAAACCAAAACTATGTCGCAACTAACATTTGGGGTACTTGTCGATCGAAGAAGTCGCAATGATCCATGGAGATGAGAGCAAGTCGTAAACTGATACAGTTCAATACTCCAAATGAACTATGTCGTTCATTGATGGTCGCTCGATCCCACGATCTTCAACACATTTCACGACAATCTCACAAAACTTCTCCAATGATATCAAAGTAATATCGGCCGTTAGATCTTCATCAATGATCTGATCAACGGTTCCTTTTTTTGTAATTTGACTTCACCCATCTGACCAAATCTGCTTCTTCTAGTAACAGTTTGGACTTTGACCAGTCTACAACATAGAACCTCGGACAGAACAACTCCAAAGGAATACACGTCAGATTTTTCCGTCAAGACTTGACGACGATAATACTCAGGGTCTAAGTAACCAAATATCCTTTTAACGACCACCGAGACATGCATTTGAGAGGCGCTAGTAGTACTCACTTTTGATAACCCAAAGTCAGAGACTTTAGCTACGAAGTTCTCATCGAGAAGTATGTTCATGGTTTTGATGTCTCTATGTATGATCATGTGCTTCGCGCCTGTATGGAGATAGTACTGTAATACACGAGCTGCTCCGATGCAAATATTTAACCTTCGTTTCCACGACAACAGAGGATCAAAAACTTTGTTTAATTTCTCTTGTAAAGATGATCTTTAAGAGGGCCATGTGGCATTACTCGTAGGCAAGAACCATCTCGTTCTCATCATCGCAATATCCGATTAGAGAGAGGAGATGTTTGTGTCAGAACGTTGAGAGCATCTCGAGCTCTGTCGCAATACCCCAAATGTTGGTTACGACATATTTTTGGCTTCTTGGTACATGTCAGCGTGTGTCAACTTTAGTTGGTGTAGCTAATGATACAATTTAATACGTCGGATATGTAGCCATGCATTACCCTATATTCTGTGTAGCTGGCAATCATTCCGTTAATCGGAGAGTGCCAAATTTCATCGTCTAATACATTATTCCGACAACAAATATGATAATCAAATATGATGATTATGATGTTAATCATATAACTCGTGTTAGATGATACATGTTATTATACAAATCATATAGTTGGTGTAATTAGAGACACATTAATTTAGTATAGATATGTGGTCATGTGGTAGCATATAGTTTGTATAGCTTGAAATCATTTTTTCTTTATTTTAAGAGTAAATTACAAATAAAAGTTAAACATGAGTATAGTTTCAAGTCTCTTTTTTCTGTTGTTAATAGAGATAATGAAAATTATAAAAAAAAACTTTGAAACTAAAATACGATCAAATAAAATATTTTAAATAATCGGATTCTATTCCTTTTACTTTTTTTGTTACCGTAAAAATTTATGTAGATTTGAAGTAAGTTTGTAATATTCTAATTAATTTTGGAAAAGTTGTGATGCATGTAAAAAATGTTAATTATTTTAGAGATGGATTTATTTAGTCCATGTTGTAAAATCAAGAGACATAAAATTTGAGGAGAAATAGTTTAGATAACCTAAATTGGAATAGTGTCAACTCATGAATTTCCGAAAACAGATATTCCAAAAAGTTTAGTTATTTTGATTGCAGCCACAAAATTACAATTTTTATTTTTTAACTACGTTATTTATTTTATTTTTTAACGACTGAAATTTTATTGATAATAATAGAAGTGGGGTAAAGTATTGAAGCAAAGGAAAAGGTGAAACAGAGCTTCAAATTCTGGTATCCAAAACTTGAAATGACATCAAGATCCTAAGATAAGGATAATTAGGTGTCCATGGGAGCTTCTCGTTGTAGCCGATCGTGTAACCAAAGTTAAAAATGCGAGTTTTTTTTAACTACACTATTTATGAAAAAAATTATCGACACTATATTCTGCTTTTTATATTTAATAAGAATTAGAGCTTATGCAATTATCTCTTCACAGTACTGATATGAAGAAGATTCAATATAGCACAACATTTGTAAGCATCAATATACATAAAATTTAAGATAGTTGTCTTTTATGTATTATATTATAAACATTTTCAAAATGCTATTTTTGAAAATCCTTCGTTAAATTAAGAAACGTATTGATCATTTTTGAAAGACCTAAAATTTGTAAAGGTGCTATTTTATTCCCTAAGATCAATTATAATAAACAAAGAGAATAAATGATTAAAAAATAAAAATACCTTAATCTCTGATGCATGATTCAGTAGTTGATGCTGCTCCTCTTTTACTTTGTTGTACCGCCCAATGATACCTTTCATACTAATTATCATATTCGAAAACAAATAAACAGACAATGATATGAATAAAACATTAACGTATTAAAATTACTATACTAAAGTTCAAAAAAAAAAAAAAATTACTATACTAGGTCAACAACATGTAACTCAGCAGTGTGTGAAAATGCGAACTGAATATTCCAGTACTTAAATACATATCCCAATAAATTTGTTTGAGCACCTACAAAAACATGTTCATACATAGTAATATATAATAACTGTCATGTATGCTACTTAAAACGTTAAGTAGGAGCAGTGTTTTAGATGTTAATGTGATCAAATGTTTTGCATTTTTATTTTAAAGATGTATTTGATACAATCGATTATCATAATAATAATAAAAAAATCCATGATGGAAAATGGACTATATTGGTGGACTTATACCCATCAATTACATAAAATGGTAAGAGTAGCTTAAGACTTCAACAAAATTTAAAATAATCCAATTTCTTAGCGATGCGTTTTTTAGGTATATCTACGATTTTGATTCAACTTTAGCTTTAAATGTTCATTAAAGATAAGAGGAACTAGTTGAATATAAATGAATGAAATATGAAAAATACACAAATTGTTTGATTTCATTCATTTTCTTGACAGAATGACTGAAAAATATTTCCTTAAACAAATTTGTTCATTTTTTCTTTTCAAGTCAAATGGTTTCATTCCATCATATTTTCATATTTTTTATTAAAGAGGAAATTCACTAAAATGCATGGTCTTAATCATATATTAATTTATTTACTAACATTAATTACATACTCATAAGTTTGTGTAATATAATTTTTATATACTGAATAAAACACAAAATAAACTGCATTTCTTTTTATATAATATGAAAAAACACAAAATAAGCTTTCCAAACCAATTTATTAAATTTTAACACACTTTCATATGTGATATTTAATTAGAAAATAAATTAAAATGTAAAAAGAGTTCAAAATAAATTTTAACCAATAATTTTACACCATTGATGAAGAAGAAAAAGTCAAAAGTTTGATCTACGTTTCTTACTATAATTGAAGACTTAATTAGCAAGAAATGAACCTCCAACAATTTCTATTGACACACTTGAAACAAAGTTAGTCGAATTTACTTGTCGTAATCTATGCGTGAAATAAAATCATTTATGTTAAAGGTACTCATAATCAAACCATATTTACCTAAGCAAGTTTACCGTGATAGCCTGTCTTCAAATCAGTAAGTAACAAATGTAGAGTATACTAAGGTATGGATCAAGTAATGTCCAAAGATAAGAAAACAAGTTTTGTTCCAAAAAGAAAAAAGGAAACGAGGAAACAAATATCAACTATTCGTCTTTTTTTTTTGGGATCAAATATCAAATATTCATCTAAAACAGCTCTTCGTGTTATAACATATACTATAACCCTATTTAGAAACTAATGTGTAGAGATGAGACATGATCATTAGTGACAATTTTGTTTACATACACATGTATTGGGTTCAAGGAACCACAAGAAAGAGAAGTAAGGAATCTAATAGGCAAGGCAAATGCAAAATCACTTCCACGACTTGTACTAAGAAAAGGGTAGAGACAAACAAATTGGATTGAGAAGCACACAAAAAGAGAGAAGAAGATAGTTTTTTCATATATTTAATAAGCTTACCTTGAATTGCTTGCGTAGTCATAGAGCTTGCCGGTACTAGAAAATATGATAACGCCAACTTCTGCATCACAAAGGATCGATAACTCTTTAGCCTTCTTAAGCAAACCACTTCTTCTCTTTGAGAAAGTCACTTGTCGACTTGTGGAATTATCGATCCTTCTTATAACTATTTTCCCTCTCCCCATCTAAACTGCATCAGAATTTATCAAGAAGTATGCATATTGTTAATGTTGAAAAATGATTAAAGCTAGATGATCTTCCTGATTCAAACTTGACTTTAGATTTGTTCTCTTTTATATTTCTCCTATTTTCTTGGATTGAAATTTGTATATATATGTATGTACTCGTGAAGATTTGACTTACTTGAATAGGGTTTTTCCAATAAAAGAAAATAAGGCAGAGGAAGACGAGAAGCTTTTTTTTTTTTTTTCCTTCAATAGATATGTCTTCTGTGTTTTCTGTTTGTGTATATATGGCAAAGAGAGCGGATTAAGAACAAAACCACTGCTGGTTTTATTACAATTAGTAGTTTAATAAAGCCCCACTTTCGCGAGTATAAAAACCTTCCTACTCGCTTTCATATGCGCAAGTCTGATTTGGTCAAAATCTTTGACCTCGTAACTTGCTAAGATCGCGAGGAGAAGATTCTGGTGGCGAGTAGAGTTGAATTGTAGACACGAGCGCGTGAGCTTTAAATATCCTCGGACTCTCAGATATGAAACCCACGAATCGTGGGGCGTTGAAACAAAGTGGTATTGGAGCAAGCAATAGATGATTGACACGTGGGTCTTTATGAGATGCTTTTGTTAGTCCGAGGGGTATTTTGGTACTTTAGGTAATATCTCTTTCTGTAATTGACAAATGTTTATTTGGCTTTTGGCAGAGTTGGTGCTGTACTTGCACTGTTGTCCGATGAAATCTTTTCCCCATTATTAGTATTTATTTTTTTTTAATTTTTAATTTGAGTTTGTATGGCATCATTTTCTCTCTTTACCGGTTTTGATCTTTTTGAGGTTTAAAAAGACATTTTTTGATTATTTATATGTAGTAATATATATTATCTTCAGCTTCAATCCTCTCGGTCACTAAGTAAAGGAAATTAAGATAAATGTGGCCGAGATCGATAAGAAAACTCATGGACAATATGTGATGCAGCTAGATATTTTTCAAATATCTTAAATATCTTTATTTATTTATATATTTAGATAATTACTATCTATTGTTTTAGGGTTTTTTTTTTGAAAAATAAGTCGTTTAGCCATAAAGTTGTATTGATATTGATATTCTAATAAAGAATTTTTGATTAGCACGGAGAAAAATATGGGGCAATCTCACTAATACAACTTATGCTGTACCATTCTTCACACCTCAATGCGCTTGCCATTTTTAAACATACCATTAAATCAAAAACGAATTGACTAAGATACCCTTCAATTAATAAAGAAAAGCTGAACAACTCTCTATCGCGAGAAAGGAAAATTGAAATCGGGAACCAAAGTTTCAGTGAAGAAGACGAAGAAGAAACACAAAATCCTAATTGGCGAAGAACGAGGAGAATGGAGCCTAATGAACGAAGATCCACGAACGATGATTGAGAAATCCATAAACAGTCAGAGTTCTTCAAGCAAAGATTCGCCGCCTCTTTCCTTAACACTTTTGGATCCATATGCTCTCGATTGCCCTATTTGGTGCGAGCCGCTAAAGATTCCCATCTTTCAGGTTCGGTATTTCTCCCTGATTGAAACCACATTGATTTAAGAATTTATTTATAGGTTGAGAGTCCTCGCGAAATTTCAGATAAACGAAAGTTAGATGTTAGTGGAACCATAACTTCTGTAGATTGGAAAAATATATGAAAGATATTACACGGAAATGAGGTTATTTGATTCAAGCTTTGCTGCAAAACAGAATTTTGTCTAGCTCTAAGTTAAGTCTTGCAGAACAGTTACCCCTTTTGGAATTGGAATTGAAAGGCACTCTGAATAATTTACAGGTCACGGCGTTTACTTTATTATTTGTCAAAGTAATTTAAATTAGACAAATGAGTTTTAATGATGGAATGTTCGACTATGAAGTTGTCTTGGCGTGGATCTGTTGTATAATACCATAGGATTAATCTGTGAAAACTGATGTAGGATTTCAATGGGACCGATATTGGCTAGTTGTGAACTACAAAGGAAGAGCATACACTCAAAGAGTTGAGCCAAAGCTTGCTCTTATCGAATCGGAGTTGCCAAAAGAAGCTTTCTTGGAAGATTGGGAGCCAACAAAAGACTCATTTTTGGGTAAATTTCTGTTAAAGATTTACAAAACTTTTGTCTGAATCGAGGCTCGAACTGATAATATTTGATTATTTCATTTTGCAGTGGTAAGAGCTCCGGGTATGAGTCCGTTAAAGATCCCGATGACTAACTGAATACACTTCTACCAGAACCGGTGCCTATTAACCGTTTTCGACCCAAGTAAAACTATTCATTCATCCAGAGTTCTTAGAATCTTTACATAATGCTGGTTTTGTTCATAATCTTGATCCTCTTGTTTCTCTTGTAATATTCTTGTCGATAATTGTGATCCTTTCGGTGAGGATCTTTGGGAAGAAATCAAGATTAACGATTTAGTCTTCCAAGGAGTTAGGCTATGTAGCCGCTGCAAGGTGAATATGATGTGAAAAGTTAAGCACACTTAGATTCTCAACGTGAAGGTCTTTTTTTAAAGTGTTTTTGTTATTTCAGGTACCAACTGTGAATCAAGAAACCGGAGTTCCAGGTGCAGCAGAACCAACTGAAACTCTGATGAAATTCAGATCAGACAAAGTCTTAATGCCAGACAAGAAACCGCGCGGAAAGGTTTAATATTGAGAGACTGTTGGATTCAGTATGATGCTAAACCCGATTCAAGAAACTGATATCAAATGTCGGTTTTTTACAGGTTTTCTTTGGGAAGGAGATGGTTTGGAATTTGAACATGACCAACAGTGAAGGCAAAGGCATTGAACTATAATTCTTAAGAATTAGAATTTGTAGATGTTTGTAAATTGTAACCAGTAAATCATACACATTTTTTTTATGTATGACTTTTTGTTTTGTTTATAAATATGTATTTATATACTAATTTATAAAGATTTTAAAATAAGATTTTAAATAGCTATACATAATTATTAGCACTCGAGCATAAGATTTTATAAATCCTTATAAAAACACTTTTAAATCTTTATAAAATTTTTAAATAATTTTTAAAAGGGGGGGTTTTATATCTCATGATGCTCAACCCAGGGAATCCGAGACTTTTCAAGAGGGGTGTTCAACTATTCCGCATGTGTTGTCATACAAGTTGTACGTATGAATTTAATTGTTTATAGTCATTTAAAAATGATTTTAAAACACTTTTAAATAGTTATAAAAACTTTTAAAATGATTTTTTAAAGAGGATTTTATATCCCTATGAAGCTCGAACCAATGTACCCGTGATTTTTCAAAAGAGGTGTTTAACCATCCATGTTGTGTTGTCATAGTTGTTGTACGTATGAATTTAATTGTTTATAGAGAATACGAATTAGTTATTTGAAAATGATTTTAAAACACTTTTAAATCCTTATAAAAACTTTAAAAATGATTTTTAAAAAGGCGCGTGATTTTTTAAGAGGGGTGTTTAACCATCCATGCTGTGTTGTCATAGTTGTTGTACGTATAAATTTAATTGTTTATAGAGAATACGAATTAGTCATTTAAAATGATTTTAAAACACTTTAAACCCTTATAAAAACTTTAAAAAGGATTTTTAAAAGAGAATTTTATATACCAAGAAGCTCAAACAAGTGAACCCATGATTATTCAAGAAATGTGTTTAGCCATACATGATGTGTTGTCATACTTGTTGTACATATGAATTTAATTGTTTATAAAGAATAGGAATTAGTCATTTAAAAATGATTTTAAAACGCTTTTAAATCTTTATAAAAACTTTTAAAATGATTTTTAAAATGAACTTTTATATACCCAGAAAGCTCGAACTAGTAAACCCTTAATTTTTCAAGCGGAGTGTTTAACCAAATTAATATATAAAAATTAATTTGTATATACAACGATTTTTATAAATTTTAAGGACCTTTTAAAATTTTGTTATAAATGAATAATTCTTATTCTCTACAAACAAATAAATTTTTATATACAACAATTAAAGTGTGGTTTAGTGGTTAGATGCCTCTTAATTTTCATGTTCACTAGTTCAAATATCATTTAGGTTTTATAAAGATTTAAAAACCTCTTTAAATCTTTATAAATGACTAATACATAATCACTATAAACATATAAATTCTTACATAGAACAATTAGATGTAGTTTAGTAGTTATAAGTCTGTGTGGAATCATTAGTATAACTATCATTTAGTTTTTATAAAGGTTTAAAACCCTCTTTTTAATTTTTTTTTATAAATAAATAATACATCATTTTGATAAAATCCAACAATCTTTATAAGTCCCTTAGACCTAGCCTCCTCTCGATGCTTCTTAAGGTCGGATATTTCCAGTCCCTAGCATGTTGCTTCGTCAAGATAGTACGGAACATAAGCAGGAAAATGACAATGAAAAGTAGACAAATGAAAAAAGCAAGATCATTCCATAATGATTAGATAAAACATACCAGAGGGCAATTGTTCCAATAACTCGTGTGGTGATGTGAGTGTTCCAATCAAGAGCTAATCTTGCAAAACAAAGCCACCTGAATACTTGACTTTCTTTGGATCTTTATTCACCACAGCTATAGTAAACTGAGCGAAATGACTCCAGCCTGTATCAAGATAACAAAAGAACCTACATGACCGGGTAACCAGAGAAAGAAAGGGGACCATGCAGACCAGTGGAAACTACTAACCTGGAAGAAGTTTCTCATGGTTTGCAACACAGAGAAACAAGGAGAGGTGATGGCAAACATCACATCCTTGTGGATAAATTAAAATATACCTGACACAATGAAGATAAATGTAACAAAATAGAGCCTTCAAAACCAGATCCCAAGTTTTTATTGTGAGCCAAAATTTAAGGATGAGAAAGATTAAAATATGCTATGTACCATTTGTAGCCGCCCGCTTCAAAAGCACTGCTACGGAGCTCCCTTTTGTTGATTTCTGAAAATTTATCTATCTTCCATGTATGTTTTCCAAATAATTCAGAAGGTTTAAGGCCTGAGAAAAATAACAAATTTCACATTAGACAGCTGAAAACACATAAAAGTATAATAAGGCAGAAAACCACACAAGAAAGAGAATACTATGAAATCACCCCTTTCTAGAATTGCATGGTAGGATTCTATACAAAACCGAACTCTTCAACACAAACATATAAAAATATCTATCACATTTTCCCCGCAACAATTGCTTTCAGATGCATGCATTTGTATAATCAAAGATGAAAAGATATCAATAGATAAGAGAGAGAAAGGAACAAGAGGGATTCAACATTAAGTGTACTAACGCAAAAAAAACAAAGGAACAAGAGGGATTCAACATTAAGAGTAATGCGTACCCGAGCATCAAAATTGTCCTCTAGAAGAATGTTAGACGACTTAGTGTCTCTGTGTATGATACGCGGATGACCTGACAACAGAACATAGAGTAAGAATAGCCAAATGGTTTTAGAGGTTACCATTAAGACATCAAAGAACTCATCTTTAATGATGATTCATTATGGAAGTTAGCATCCAAAGCAAGAAGATATGATTGAAAAGGTTTAAACTTACAATCTTCATGGAGATAATCTAGTCCACGAGCTGCACCAGCAGCGATTTTAACACGTGTTGCCCAGTCCAAAACTTCTTTGGATGTTGTTTAGAAGACAAAGAAGATAGTGTGAGTACCAGTTGTGTGGATTGTAATCATGGTATGATACATAACATGAAGCGAGCAGATCAAAACCCAACCAAATGATCCATCATTACCGGCATTCACAGCTGCCCAGGGAAATGAGGAACCCCCAGAGCCAGAAATAACATAAGGGATTGAGTTGACAGTTCCGGTTGTGTTTGAAGACGCCTGATATGCCTGAAGAACAGCTTCTATGATGGTTTTTGCTGATGGTCACTGACTGAGAACTTGTTTGTAATGGCGAGGATCCAAGGGATGCAAGAGATTTAACCTCGTCTAACAGAAGACCAAGTGCCGGTTGCTGTTGTGTTGTTGAGTCTGGTAACGTGGTATTATGTGAGACAGATTGTGCACAAGAATAATTAAATCTATCTTTTTACTAAGGTCACAAACTCTTTTCCATACTTCTTCTTTAAACCGAGAAGCCTCTAAGTGCAGCAGCTCCTGCATCACAATTCCCAGACAAAAAATTAATAACTCTGGGAAAAAATGAACTTAAAACTTGTAGAACCAAAATGTGAAGAAAATGACCTGCAGGTTCACACCCACCGTGTCGGAGTAGCAAACACCACCAACAATACAGTCTTGAACATCGGACTGTATCTGCACGAGTCATCGAACTCAGCATGCTTTGACCCAGTATTGCTCTGGACAGAGAGGTTTTACCAGCACCTTGCGCAGACAAAACGATCCAGATTCTATAAATTACAGGCAATGTATGTGAGCAAGAAACGTTACTCCAATGAAACAAGAAAAGGCAGTACGTCAAGCTTGAGTAATCGCACCCTCCGTATTCTAACATAAACCTCCTTAGATGCAGTAGCGAAATCACTAGTACATGATATATACAAGTCCTCCAAACTTTCAGGACGAACAAATCTGTCCTCTTTGAAATCATATTAGGAACTGTGAGAGACACTCACATATTTGGCTCCTAATTTACAACGTTTTATAAAATACTTGATTAAATATTGAACCAAATCCTTCTCCAAAATATCATTGTCTTCTCCAACAGTTGTTTCACCAAAATTGATACAAAGCAACAATAATAACTTGAATTTATATACTAGCAAAGATATAAGCCAATCGTGGCTGATGAGAAGAATCTAACGCCATGTCATTGGAAACATAATAAAAACCATATTTATCGAAAACTAAATACTAAATGGATGAGACAAAAATGTTGACTAGTCGATTAACACCTCATTTGTTCTACCGAACAATACAGAGATTGATCTCATCTCCCAAGTTCAACACCTCATAAACTTGTTATCAATTACAGATGAACTTTTTTTTACTGCGAACAAAAGCAGAATAGAAGAATCGCAAAACACATTAAAATTATGAAATTTTTTGATAAACGAAAAGCGAAAGTGGCCATTAACATTACTAGATCAAGTGGAGCTAATTGGCCATGGGCGGGGGAGAAAATATCAAGAGCTCGTTTTACAGATTTGAGACTGAGCTTTTTTAGAGATTGATGTTCCATCTCCATCGTCAAACCTGGATCGGATTCAGTTAGGTTTACATGGACAGTCAGAATCAGAGCGAGAGAAAGGAGAGAAAGAGAGGGAAAGAGATGGCTGACCCAAAGAAGAAATCAGATTCGATTTCCGGTGTGAAATCGCACTCCGGCAAAATTGCAAAAATCGGCTTGGCTCACCAACATCACTCCTTGTTTTATTTTTTTTTGTGTTTATTTTATCAAGGTTAAAAAGTAAATGTGTCATCAAATAATAAAGTGGTATTTTTAAATGAATTTTAGGTGGTAGTAGTTTTGAAAACTTGGTCGTCACAGATGGTAGTTTTCAAAATTTCTCGAAAAATATTCTCAATCCTTGTTTTTAATTAGATATTTAGGAAGAATTCGATTCTTAAATATTCGTAGACTAAATAAGAATCTCAACATCCTTCTTGTGCTTTCGGTACGTCAATATGTTTCACTTGTAAACCAGAAGTTTTTTGGGAAAATTAGAAATAAAAGATGTTTTTAGTACTCTCTTGTCCATCTATACCTTCTTAATCAATTGTTAGTGAATTAGTCTTTATATTAATTGAAATCCAATTATACCCTTTCAATTTATTAATTAATTTTTAAATATAATTATAATACATAATATCCTCTTCTTTTGCCCACGTGTTTGATTATTTTCTAGAATCAATTGTTTAGACATGAAAAGTTGACTTCAAAATTTTGTAATACTCACTTCAAAATCAATTCTCCTAAATTGAATTTGCACACATCAATTTGTGGTAAAGCAAACAACAAATTCAATAAACTCACCAGATTTATGTGAAATCTATCCAATACTTTTTGCCTTAGACAATTGATTTTTGCAAAGATCTGAATGAATTATAAACAGAGAGATAGAGTTAAGAAACAGCATGGAAAGATGAAGAGATGTTCTAAAAATCCTAATTCTAAAACTCGCAGAAGACATGTTCTAAACTTCGCAGAACACGTACATTATGCAGAATGTATATTCTACAAATCGCAGAACACGTACATTATGCAGAATGTATATTCTACGGAAACGCATAACATATAGAAATCGCAGAAGACACGTTCTAAAACTCGCAGATCATAGAGAATCCGCAGAAAATACCTTCTGAAATTCGCAGAACATATCAAAAAAGATTTTGTAAATATTTTTTTGTTACGTTTTTAGAATAATAGAAATTTTCTGTTTCCTTAAATATTTATTTTTTCCTTCCAAGTATTTAAATTAATATTAAAACAAATTTTACAAAGAAATAAAATATTAAAATATATGATTGTAGGGGTAGTTTAGGTACAATTGTACCAACTAAAATAAAGGTGTAGATGGACAAGAGAGTACTAAAAACATCCTTTATTTCTAATTTTTCCAAGTTTTTTTAGTGTTTGGGATAATTATGCCGATTTGATTCATGGGGGAATTGATGAAAATGACCTATTATTTGGTTTTTATGACAAAAGTAAACCCCCTATTGCATGTTTGGCTAAAGTAACCCATAGGGGTAGTGAAATTACAACTCCCTCCCTTATGAGCAAACAAAAAACGTTTGGCACAATGACGGTTATAACCCGTGGAAGTCTGCTTACGAATCAAGCAGACTTCGTTTGTAGACTTCGTTACTTATAAAGAAGTCTACTCCATAATTATTTATTAAATTTTAATTATAAAAATCATAAAAAATAATTTGATAAAAATTTTGTATACATAAACTAAACCTATACATTTTACGTCTTTAAAAACAAAATTTCATACTAATGATTCAATTTAAAGCAACAAAGACGAATTAGGTTAGAAACCAATACAACCCTACGTAGACTTCTAAAGCAGACTTCGTTTGTAGACTTCTAAAGAAGTCTACTCCGTAATTATTTCTTAAATTTCAATTATAAAAATCATAAAAAATAATTTGATAAAAATTTGGTATACATTTTGCATATATAAAAAACAAAATTTCATACAAATGAATCAATTTAAATCAACAAAGTCAAATTAGGTTAGAAACCAATACAACCCTATGAAGTCTGCTAAAGAAGTCTACTAAATAACTAAATTTTAAATTTTAATTATAAAAATTATAAAAAATATTTTGATAAAAAAATTATATACATAAACAAAACATAGACAATTGGCATCTATACAAAATAAAATTTCATGAAAACGAATCAATTTATAAGTTTCATGAGTATACGGTTCAAAAGGGTTAGGGTTTGAGGTTTAAAGTTTAGGGTATAAGAGAGTGATTGTTAGGGTAATGGGTAAAATTCTATATGAATTATAGTTTATGGTTCGGTTAACGATTTAGTGTTCATATATTTGTTATTTTAACCCTAAATTGTGAATATGCTAACAAAATTAATGTATCATATATAAATTTTAACCTAAAACATTCGATTTAGGGTTTAGGGTTCAAAAGAAGTCTACTTAATCGAAATTTTTAACTATTCTGGAAAATTTACCATCATATATAAAGAGAGTTTAACCTAATTATGTTAAAAAGAAAATCTGTCTCTCTCTCAAAAACGGCGCCTCCCTCTACTCTCCCACCTCTCTCGCCGTGAATCTCCTCTCATTCCTCTCTCGCCGTCAATCTCATCTCGGTCTTCCTCTTGCTTTTGTGTTCATACTTTTCAGTCCGTGGATCTACTTTTCTTTGTGTGTCTTCATCTCGTCTTCATCCTCTCGAATTTGATAATATCGAGATCTGAGTTTCAACATTTCTCTTTTCTTATGGTTGCAGATCTATGTCCATAGTAACAAGTTTTGAAAAAATTATTTTGTAATGCTTTATTGTTTAATTGTACACAGAAATGGGGCGATATAGTTACAGTCAACCTTCAAGTGATTCTACAAGGTTGTGGAGTAACGGAGAACCAGAAGTGAGCTCTACTCCGCCTCGATCTATAGATTTTGGAATTCCTAACAGATGCTACTGCGGTTTGCTTTCGGTGATGAAACAAATGGACAGTACAGACGAGTATCCGGGTAGGATGTTCTTTGGATGCAAAAATTATAAGGTAAGTAGACTGTTTTGTTGTCTTTTTTGTTATTTGATTTATTTGAATACGAAAACTAAATGTACGTTTTCTGTTGTTCTTGTATAGAATGGTCCCCACCATCTAGTCAAGTGGTGGGATGAGGCTATGATGGAGGAATTTCAAGAGCTACGGTGTGCACTGGACAACCAAGAAAACAGCATGCGTGTCCTCGACAACCAAGGAGACCGCACACGTGTCCGCGAAAATTATGATGGGCAGGAAGCACAAAAACGGATTGAGGTAGAGATAGCTCAACTAAAGGAGCTAATTCTTGAGAAGAACTGTTTCAGATGCCCCGAGCTGTGGAATGTGATGGTGCCTACTGTAGTCTTTGTAGGTTTGATCATCTACCTTTGTGCTAGCTTGAGTAGATCTTAGATTGTTGGATTATGTAAATTTTTTGTACCATATTCCAAAATCATGTGTATTATCAGACTTCATTGTAGACTTCATTTTCAGACTTCATTTTCAGACTTTCTTTTCAGACTTCATATTCAGAACTTTGGTCATTTTCAGAGTTCATTTTCAGACTTCAAAAGAAGTCTGAAATTCAAATTAAACCAGTGCGAATTGAATCATCTTAGGGTTTTGAATATTTTAATAAAAAGATGTCAAGAAGAAGTCTGAAATTCAAAATAACTTCTTCAGTAGACTTCGTTTGCAGACATCAAGAAGAAGTCTGAAAATCAAATTAACCCTTGCGGGCAATAAATTTTTTTAACTATCTGGAGACTTCTCAAGTAGACTTCTTGTTGTGAATTATCTACCCTCATATATAAAGAAAGTTTAACTTAATTGTGGTAAAAAAAAACTGATTCTCTTTCTAAAACGGCGCCTCCCTCAACCCTCCCTCAACCCTCCCTCCTCTCTCTCCGTGAATCTCATCGCCTTCCTCTTTCGCCGCCAATCTCATCTCCGTCATCGCCGCTGGATCTACTTTCTCCGTCGCCGCCGCCTGTTCCCAGTCGTCACCGCTGGTAATCTCTGTTCCTCTCGCCGTAAATCTCCTCTCCTTCCTCTCTCGCTGTTAATCTCATCTCCGTCTTCCTCTTGCTTTTGTGTTCATACTTTCAGTCCGTGGATCTACTTTCTTTGTCCGTGCTACTCGGGGGTAATTTTTCTTCAACCTCTTTCTCTTTGTTTCCAAAATTTTTACCCTAGATATCATCACCTATTTCTGATTTGGTTTTACAGATCTGACTTATCTAATTTTCGCCCTTTGTTGAGCAGGATGGAGAAAGTCAAATTTCCAAAGAGATTATACACAATGGGAGATGAGCCCCAACCGGAAAAAGCATAGGCTACTACAGCAACGACTCGAAGCTTTTTCCTGCCTTAGAAGCAGTACTGAGAGAGGATGAATGGGAAGAGCTTCTGGATTCAAAGTTGGGTGTTTTTCTAAAGTTCTACAAACTTAATTTTGGTTGGGCATCGAGGGTGGTTCAATATATACTCGGTTTTCAGCTTTTTTGCGAGAGCAAGTACGAGATATGGAGTCTGATCGGTGTAAATCCATTGAGGTTTTCACTGAATGAGTTTGAACAACTCACTGGTCTCAAATGTGATTATGTAAATGATCTGGTGGATCCAGATGTTGAAGTTCCCCCTGAGTCGGCATAATTTTCGGAGAAGCTTGGCGTGAATGCAGAGCTTGGTCCGAGTGTTGAACAACTTACATAAGCGTGTGGTTATGCTGGAGAGTGGACCAGGGAGGATAGGATTAGGTTAGGATTTTTATCCATCTATGTTGGATTCATTGAGGCACGGAGAAGGGATACACCCACACCGGTTAACATGGCAAGGCTAGTCATGAATTTAGAGGCATTTGAAAATTATCCGTGGGGAAGAGTGGCTTTCAAGAACCTCATAGAGTCCGTAAGGAAAGCGAATTTGACCAAGACATATTCGCTTACAGGGTTTGCTGAAGTGCTCAAAGTTTGGGCGTATTTTGCTATGCCAGAATTCGGAGGTGTATACGGAAATCCCTTTCCCAACAAACCCACTCTCCCGGTACTGGCTTACAGCGGTTGTCGAGGACGAAAATACATCAAGGAGGCTATGCTGAAATAGGTATGGAGACTTCTTCTGACTTCTTTAAATTTTTTTAAAACTCCGTGTGTAGACTTCGTGTGTAGACTTCTTTTATTGTGTAGACTTCATTTGTAGACTTCTTTTATAGGGTAGACTTCTTATGTAGACTACTTTTCTTGTGTAGACTTCATTTGTAGACTTCTTGTGTATACTTCATTTGTAGACTTCTTTCGCTTACAACTGCCCTAATTGTTTTGCAGACCAGTTTCAACCACTTCAATTTTCTCGAATTGGAGGATATGTTCCCAACTTGGGATGATGATGTCGAGGATCCTCTGATCCAGAACATAGTCAAAGCCATGTTTGGGGAGTTTGGTGGAGTCGCTTGGAAGTGGAAATCCAGTCATTGGCGGGTGAAAGGTGTTCTGGCGTCTCCCATAGTGAAGTCAAAGGCCACGACCGGGGAAAAAAGAAGCGTTGCATCGGACGATGAAACACGGAAGAGGTCTTGTTCAGAGAGATCGTCCGTTGATGAGGAGGTATTCAAGAGTCTCGTCGAGACGATGAAGCAACATTTCGAGAAATGCTGCTCAGCATTGTCTAACGACATGAAGGCTGGATTTGACTCGTGCAATAAGAAGTTCGATCTCCTCACTGACAAGGTTCTGGCTGTGGAGCATACCATTGTCAAGATTAAGGATACAAGGAATGATGAGCAGGTCAAGTCCAACAATGGCACCCCTAAAGAGGATGCACCTTCTGGTGGGGTTAGTTCCGATCCCTCTCCCAAACCTAATAAAAAGACCTCTAAGACTTCTAAGACTGCTAAGCTGACTCCAGTCATTACTAGGGCAAGAACGAGGTCTAAGAAGTAGACTGCTAAACTGATTTCATGTTATTGTAGTATCAGAACCTTTATTGTTTCTTTCTTGTTGGTGGGTGGTTTGTGATGTTTTCTTTGTACCTTCTGAATTTTGTGATGTTTAGTTACGTCCTCATGAAGGAAATAAAATTTATAAAGCCTTTTTGTCATTTCTTGTCATTGATATATACAATGCGTAATTGCAGAAAAAACAAGCAACTCCATGTCAGAGTGTGAACTGCGGAAACGATCCAAGTGTCATCTTTGTAGGGACTGTTAATCCATCAAAAAAAGATATGGACCTTCAGTTACAGAAACAGAAGTCTCTGAAGATGGCAACACAAATTGTGGCCCGAGCTAAGACCGATAAGCTAAGGAGGCAAGCTTGTAGAAATAGCACCCCTATTGCTCCCATTCCTAACAAGGTAAAACAAGGCGGTGGATATGATCCTATTGCTCCCATTGACAAAGAGAAGAGTAGGGCTCTGCTTGATTGACTGAAAACCCTTCCGTAAGTCGTGACTATCGAACCCAATTCGGTAAAGTCTGTATATTGATAAGTACTTGTGTACATAGTGTGAATGTTATCTACTCGTTACGTCTTTACAAGGTTTTGGCCGAAAAGGGACAATAAGAAGCATGCATTAAACAAGTGGTGGTGGCTTCTGAGAACTCGAGCACAGTGGCTGTTAGACACGGTAGACTTCTTTTTAGACTTCTTTTGCAGACTTCTTTTGCAGACTTCCTTTTCAGACTTCTTTTACAGAGTTCTTTATTCTCTTATTTTCTATGTAGCACCTAGATGCCGTCATCAACCTGCTGAGATTTCGCATGATGAAACATCCTGAATTTTTTAGGAGTGATTGTATTTGCTTGATAGATTCTCTGTTGGGAATGATGTGGAGTAACAAGTACAAGGAGTTTGTTGGCACAACACCGAATTCCGATGGCTCAGGTAGAAAACTGCCCCCAGCTGCGTATGATTATTACAACGGGGAGGCACCGGCTTACTGCAAAACGAACAAGACATGGGTTCTCGAGATTGATGACATATACATGCCCTTGAATATAAAAGGGGATCATTTGGTTGCTATGTGGATATCATTACCGAAGAGGCACATTGTGATTTGGGACAGCCTCCGAATTCATTCTAGTGAAGAAGAAATAACCAAAGCAGTGGAGCCTATTGCTGTCATGGTGCCTTATCTGCTCCGGGAAGTGGCTTCCAGAGATGATAAAGATAAGTTTCCTTTTGACACTTTCACGCACACACGAGTAGAGGAAGTGCCACAACAAGGTCCAGGTGGTGACTGTGGTGTGTATTACCTGAAGTTCATTGAATTTCATGCACTTGGACTGCCATTTCCCTCGACATTTTCTGATGACAAGATGAAAGTTATCAGAGAGAACCTGGCTTGTGATATATTTCATGAGATCGAATGTCGTGGACCTACTAATCGAGACTGGGCGGATTTGGACATCTACGAAGGTTCATGATGTTTGTTGTTTTAAAAAATTGAACTTACTAATTATTGTATTTTGTAAAAAAAGTGATATGGTGGGTCAAGTTTTTTTTGGTAACCCGCCAATTAACTTTGTTATTCTTTTGTACCTATTAACAGTACATGTTCGGTAATATAAGTATTCGGATTAGACTTCTTTTGCAGACTTCATTTTCAGACTTCTAGAGAAGTCTTCTTAAATAGATAAAACACAACCACAACACAAATTATCTGCCATATTACAAGGCTTTATGAGTATTCGGATTAGACTTCTTACCCAGACTTCATTTTCAGACTTCTAGAGAAGTCTTCTTAAATAGATAAAACACAACAACAACACAGATTATCTGCCATATTACAAGGCTCTCTCACTATTCGGAGTAGACTTCTTGAGCAGACTTCTTAACTTACACAATGGGGTCGAGTATGTCCATGTTTCTTGCACTTTGAACAACTGTATTTCTTGTGCATCTTTCTCGGTCTGGTGCCTCTCTTCCTTGACATTTCTAGCCAAGTTTGCCACCTCGACTTTTTCTTTCTCCCTGGAGCAATCTTCACGACCGGAAGACCACATGGTTCCTTCTTGATGTCGTATTCATCAGAAATTGGGGGGTAAACGGGATGCGAATATGTCGCATATAACGTCTCCTTCGAGTAAGTTGGACACACGAATGTCGACATTAACATATTGGCCTCTGTTGCCGCTGCAATGACATGTGAGCAAGGAATTTTTTCAACCTCAAAAACACCACATGAACACTTTCTTTGTTCCAAATCGACAATACAATCACGTGTTCCACCCTTAACGAAGAAACGCCAGCCATCTATGCGTTCTACCTTCATCATTCCCACATAATGTTCTCGAATTGCCAATAGATATTCTACTCCCCGGGTATGCCTAGTTGTGAGACCTAGAGCATCCTCACGCCTTTTATTATACCATCTCCCGAGCTTCTCTCTAATAAAGTCCAACAGAAATGTGATGGGAAACCCTTTCACTTGTTTAACCGCCGAGTTGATCGATTCTGCGATGTTGCTCGTCTTTATGTTGTATCTATTTCCCATCGAATGAACTCGTGACCATAACCTCGGGTCCGCTTCCTCCAAGTATGTTGCTAGAGCGGGGTTTACATTTCGGAGTGCGTCCATGTATCGATTATAATCGTAAGGCGTATGCGCGTAGGCAGCGCCTTTGACCAAATACATGAGTTGCTTCCCGTGAAACTGCGTCACTATGTTTTGCTGTAGATGATAGTAACATATACCTCGTGTTGCCCAAGGTATCACATTGTTACATGCGTTAGCGATGGAGTCATGCCGATCGAAAACTATGACCATCGGAAATTCGTCTAAAAAACATCTACTCAATTTGGTAAAAAACCAATTCCATGAAGCATGACACTCAGAATCTACAACTGCAAAAGCCAACGGAAATATCTGAAAGTTACCGTCCTGTCCGGCTGCCACTAGCAAAACACCTCCGTACTTCCCATTTAGATGAGTCCCATCCACCACAATCACTCGCCTCAAGTACTGAAAACCAGCTATGGAAGCTCCAAATGAAATAAAAACATATTTAAATCGATTCATCTCATCGCATACAAGGTCCGTGACACTTCCCGGATTGGCTCTCTCAATTTGGCGCAAATAAGAAGGCAGATTCTCATATCCATCTTCTGTTGTTCCCCTCACCAATTGTTGGGCATACATCAAAGCTCTATAAGAAGTGGTGTAATCGAGGTTTAGACCGAACATCACTTTCATAGAATCTTTGATATGCTTTGGCACAATTCCATCGATTATGCCAACATGTTCGATAAACAAAGCTCCAACGTACTTAGGTGTACAACGTCTACGGGGAGTTGATCGGTCTGACACAGAACAAGTATGAACCTTCAAATATTTTGTCACCCAGAATGTGTTTGCTTCATTCTTCACACTCGCTCTAAGCTTCCATGCACATCCATTGACAGAACATATTGCAACAAACAAAGTCTTCGTAGACTTATATACTTTAAACGCAAATCTGCCAATCAACGCCGTCGATCGCAACTGTGATAGAAGCTTCTCCTTGCTAGGAAAACTGTTATTGACAAAGATACTAGATGACCAAAGTTCTACTAAACCACCATAATACGCCTTCAAACCCTCAACCTCATCCTCATCTTTCACTTTCCCGTACTCACTGTAATCCACACCCGAGTCATCGGCATCATCTTTCGCTTTCACATTCACATTCACATCAACATCGTTCAGAGTATCATCCCCATAATCATCAGCGTCTTCATCCCAATCTTCTTCAGCATCATCACTCCCATCATAATAACAGTCATTCGACTGTCCACTCACATCAACATTCTCATGGTCTATTATCCTACTCGAAATGCAAAGGCGTACACCATGCCTCCTACTCAACTCAATCAAGCTCTGAACGTGTCTATCATTTGTGACATAAATAGGAGGAGAATCAGGAGGCATTTGTTGAAGCATCACAGGTGGTAATGGATATGATAACTACACAAACTCTGCTTCATTTTCCGGCATATAATCCTCTTGTACCATTTTAAGAAGCTCAACATGTGTGCAACCATCTCTCAAGAAGAACATTCGCCCTCCTTTGTGAGTATCCACCTCGAAATGACACATCATTTCTTTCCTCACCCATTATCAAAAAACAGCGGGTATGTGAACCATTCTCTATAAGAAAACCAAATTCAAACCACATTAGAAATCAATGTCGAATAAGTAGACTTCTCAACGAAGTCTGCTACTAATAAGAAAAATTCTTAAAAACACAAGAAAATTAATTAAAGCTTAACTATAACAAACAAACATGTCAAACTCAAACATAAGCAAGACCAATAAATAACACAAACACAAGAGTCAAATAATCATTTTTATTTGTTACACATTTCAGATAAATGAATTTTATAAAAAATTCATGTCGGAGACTAACAAAGAAGACTACTTTCTTAGACTTCTTTAAGAAGTCTGCGCTTAATAAGCTAACTACCTTAAAAAACAAAAAAAACTGATTCCACCATACGTATAAAACATTATCATGTAAAACTGATACAAAAGCAAGTAAACTTACTCTCACAAGCTCAAGACAAAAAAAAACTTCAAAAATCGTTATAAATTTGATAAAAATGCGTTTTTTTAAAACACTAGTAACAGTAGACTTCTTCGCGAAGTCTACCAGAGAAGTCTACTATAGTAGCCAATATATGAAGTCTCCTTTTTAGGTTACTTTTGCAATTGAAAAAAGTTAGTAGACTTCTCCGAGAAGTCTCCCTTACGTGGAGAAGTCTCATAAGAAAAGTAGACTTCTTGGAGGTTAGTTTTGCAATTGAAAAATTGTGTTGTACTTTCTGTACTTTTCGAATGAGACTTCTCCACGTAAGCGAGACTTCTCGGAGAAGTCTACTTTCATATGAGACTTCTCGGAGAAGTCTACTAGGCAAAGTAGACTTCTTTGAGGTTAGTTTTGCAATTGACCAAGTTTGACTTTTGAAGTAGACTTCCCCACCCCAAACGAAGTCTAAAATGGGTTAGTTTTCGAGTTGACCAAACATTGAATTAATTAATTAGTAGACTATGGGTTAGTTTTCGAGTTGACCAAACATTGAATTAATTAATTAGTAGACTTCTCGGAGAAGTCTGCGAGGTGAGTAGACTTCTCTGAGAAGTATCATAATTAAAAAATATATTTGTCACCCCAAAAGTAGCCACTGAAGTCTACTCAAGAAGTCTGCAAAAAAGTCAAACATTAGTCAATTGCAAAACTAACCTCTCTTTTTCTACAGACTTCTTGAGTAGACTTCGTTTAAAAAGTCTTCGTTTTGGTCAATTGCAAAACTAACCTTTTCTCAAGAAGTCTCCTTGAGAAGTCTCACCAATTTTTTTGTTCTCAAAGAAAGGCGCAGACTTCAACACGAAGTCTACTATCAGAAATCGGAACACACGGTCAATTGCAAAACTAACTTGTGCGTTGACCATCAAACTTCTTGGAGAAGTCTACTCGGAGGAGACTTCTCCAAGAAGTCTACTGTCGCGGCACAGATCGGAAAATTCACGAAAATCAACTGAAAAAATTACCTAGAAGTGGTATTTAGCTTCTTCGACCGCCGAGAACTTCAATTCTAGCCACCACCAGAGAAGCCCAATCGCTATGCACGACCAAATCACCGGATATGGCAATATCTTAGAACATCAAGTTTGAAAAAGGTAAATTAGAGAGTTTTTGGGATGAAAATGGAGAGAAAAGTGAAGAATATAAGGTTATGAGAGAAGATAATTAGCTTAAAGAGCTCAAAAATTGGTTGTAGAAGCTTTAAAAGCTTCAAATTGGTTGAAAATGGTGGTTGGGTGAATTGATGATGATGGCATTTGCGTGAATAAGTGAGAAGGATGAGGATTGTTTTGTCCTTTGGATTTCCGAAAAAAATAAAAATAAATAACCAATGGCAATTTCGTGAATAAGTGGAAGTGAGAGTGGTGGTTTGGGAAGAAAGTGGTTAATGTTGAAAATGAAGAAAAGGTGGGTTACATTTGTAATTGACCAAATGTTTTAGGTTAGTTGTGAAAGAACCCCTTGATTCATTTGTAAGTTAATTGTTTTTTCCATCATTTAATTTAAGTTATATAAGGAAATATTATTTTTCCCACGTTAAAAATGGTTAGACCTCAACTTTAAAATATGTTGCATTGACACATTTTCAAAAAAAATTAAGAGGACGGATACACGAAAAGAAAAGCTAATGTAGCAGAAGCTTTTAATAGATAGAATAGCAATCCCTTGATTATGAGAATATTAAAAAAAACTAGGATAATCACAAGGTTATTCGTTTAGTATATGAATCCCCAAATAAATCAAGCTTTCTTAATTTAGTTGAGATCTCTATAGATCTACAAAAATCAAGAAATTAAGAGACAAAAGCTCTTTTTTTAAAATCAATCAAAAACGAAATACAATTTTAAGTCTAAATGGCTTCTTAATAATAAATCCCAAAATCTTAAAAAAAAATCTAAAACAATAAAAAAAACTTGTCTAAATAATAAATAGATAATAAAAACTATCTCGTTACACCATTTTCTCCGTGGAGGAGAAGTTTCGTTCTCGAATGTTAGTCGTGATCTTCGTTTCCAAAACTGTGTATGTTAAAATCATTCAATAATTTAATTTCCTTTTTTTAAAAAAATCTCCCATCGATAATAACCTTTAAATAAAAGAATATTATTTGGCATCTTAATCACTTTAGTCTAGGGGTGGGCAGAATAACCGGACCCGATTATCCGAACCGGAACCGATCCGAAAAATCGGGTTCGGATTATGTTCGGTTTTGTAGGAATAACCGATTGGGGCTTGAGTTAGTTGTGGTTCGGGTATCGGTTCGGATCGGGTATACCCGAAATCCGATCGGTTTATCCGAAAAAACCGAAGCTAGATTACATCTTTGAGGATCTATGCTTTCCCGATTATCTCTCCGACGATATTCTCGGATTCGATAGTTTCTTTTCTTAATCAACAACGTTAATTCACAAAATTCAAGCTGGAATCCCTAAATCCCCAATTCTCACTTTCTCCTCCTTCCGAGACATCTAGAAATCGATCCCAGGTACGTTATTTTCTTCTTCTTCTTCTCGATGTTGCTGTAATCAGTTCTCCTTTTTTGTATGATGTTGATTTCATTTGTTTATAGTTCGATTTGTGTTTTGAATTAGATTAAAATTACGGTATAGATTTTTATACCATTGGATGCGTGGTTTGATCTGATTTTGGTCTTTCCTCTATGCGAATGGTTGTTATCTGTTTTCTCTTTTGTGCTCTGCTCTGGTTTTTGTTTACTTCATTTGATTCTTCTTCCGCTGTGAGAGACAGAAGAAAACCTTTCTGCGTGCAATCAAAGTGTATAATCTGTATTTGCCTTCGTATGTTGATGAATTGTACTCAAAGTGTCATTTGTCTCTATATATTGCTTCTACCTGGTTCAAG
Source organism: Alliaria petiolata (assembly GCA_020283515.1). Lineage (NCBI taxonomy): Eukaryota > Viridiplantae > Streptophyta > Magnoliopsida > Brassicales > Brassicaceae > Alliaria > Alliaria petiolata. The sequence goes on along the minus strand of JAHZTW010000002.1, from coordinate 32,701,823 downwards.
AAAAGGTTGTATCTATCTTTTATCTCCAAAATTAATTAAGAACTAGTGGCTTGTAGTTGTACGATACATATAAGAAATGATCAAAAGTCAAAACTAGAAACGATTTTTTTTATTGGTGTGTGAATCTTTGATCTCAGTCACATTTGATTCTATAAGGTTAAGCATGGATACAATCATGACGTTTTCAAAGAAGTTATTAAAATACATTAGGATATCAACGAAGTTATTAAAATACATTAGGATTTTTGTTTGCTCTTCTCTCGTTATCGAACTCCCGGTTCCTCTGATGTTGACGATGATGCCCTCTTAGTGTGGCTGTAAAATTTTTTGACTCCGTTGCAGGTAGGTTTAGGGAGGAACGAGAAATTGTATAATTATAGCTTTTTTTTTGTTGGTTACGTACACTGTACATATTGTTAGTCTCAGAGAAAGAAAGGAGAGATATCTTTGTGATTTGTTTTTTTGGCTTTTGACCAATATTGTTTATGATGATTATAAAAGTAGTAGAAATGAAAATCAAATGTAGTTAGAAAGTAAAAGTTTTTGTACCAAATATAAGTTCATCAAACTCAAAGAGTATTGCATTTCCTTGCTATTGGAAGTTGAAAACTCTCTGCATACCATTGTGGCTAATACTCTTCCTGAATTTTAGTCAAAATAACTATTAAATTTGTCGACAGATCATAGAGTGATAAGTTATTTTGAAATTCTACAAAATGCATGGTATTACAATTGATTTGATTTATAATTAATGTGCCATTCTTGGAGAGTTATAATTGGCGTGAGTTTGACTTATTGTAATATGCGGTTTGTCCTTCTCTCGGTGTATTTGCAATTTGTGATTATGAGTGCTCACAGCCATGTCATTTGTATTCTGGTTGACTATGATATCTTTTTGATTCTATGCCTCGGTCAAGAGTTACTCTACTACATGTTTCAGTTTTTTTATTTGGTTTCAAAAGCATAATTTCATGTTTTCTTTCTTGTTCCATTTATGTTTTGTCTATGTTCGCTCATTTCTTTACTGTTATTCTCATTTGTCTTTCATATACAGATGGATTCTTCTTCATCTCCAAATCCAGAGAACACTCAACCTGACAACGATGCTTCTGTTGGTCAAAATAAAATAAAAGAAGTTCCAGGTAGAAGTTCAGCTTCTTCTGAGCCACCAAAACCAAAGAAGACACTCAACCCAAGGTCTGATGTTTGGAACTACTACACAAAGACGAAAGAAAATCGTGACAAATGCAATTGTAACTATTGTAAGAAGCTTTTTGCATGTCCAACATCTTCAGGGACTTCAAACCTGTTAAAGCATCTAACCACATGCAAAGAGTTCAAGGCATATGAAGAGAGGGAGACTCAGAAAGTCATTGATGAGACTGGAAATACGAAGAGTGCCAAAGTGTCTGAGACTATATTCAGGGAGGCTACAGACGAGATGCTTGTGATTGGAGAATTGCCACTTTCTTTTGTTGAAAGTATGGCTTGGAAACACTTTTGCAACAAGATGCAATTGTACACGCCTCATTCAAGAAGAACAGCTGGCAGAAACATTGTTGAGATGTATGTGCAGAGGAAAGAATCAATGAAAAAGTGGTTTCAAAGTAACAAGCAAAGAGTCTCTCTTACAACAGACATATGGGTGTGTCAGCCTACAGGTAATTCAGATTGATGCGTTGATTCTGATTTCTGATTTATGGTCCTTGTTACATATTGTAAGTTGAATCTAGTTTCTGGTTTGACTTGTTTTAATAGGTGCGAGTTATATGGTGATCACATGTCATTACATTGATGAGTATTGGAATCTAAAGAAGCTCATAATTGGGTTCAAGAACGTCATAGATCACAAAGGTTTGACAATCTCAAATGTTCTTCTAGAGTGTTTAGCTGACTGGGGTATAACAAAGATCTTTTGCATTACTGTTGATAATGCAACTGCTAATACTTCAGCTTTGAAGAGGTTTCACACGGCTTTTTCAGAAAAGTCTAATGATGCTTTCGTGTTAGATGGGAGTTATATACATATGCGATGTTGTGCTCATATTATTAACTTGATTGTGAAAGAGGGTTTGGCCGAAGTAAGTGAAAGTATCACTGCTGTACGTAATGGGATTACGTATGTCAGATCATCAACACCTAGGTTGAAGTCATTTGAGTTAAGGGTTGATTCTGGGAAGTTGTCAAGAGGCAGTTTGCCGCTGGATGTAAGAACACGCTGGAATGCGACATTTACCATGTTAAATAGGGCTATTAAATTCAGGTTAGCTTTCGAAAAGATGGAGGCAGAAGACAAATTGTACAATGACTACTTTATGGAGTTCGAGAATGGGGCAAAAAGGATTGGACCTGCTACCAGAAGTGATTGGAGTGCGGTTGAAAGGTTAGAACGATTCCTGATCATCTTCTACAACTCCACATTGGTTGTCTCAGCTTCTAGTTCTCTAAACTCGTTCAAGTGTTATGGTGAGATAGTCACAATAGAGAAAAATCTGATGAATTTGATGACTAATCTAGACTTAGAATTGAGGAAGAAGGCTGAGGAAATGTTACATAAGTTTGATAAGTACTGGGAAGGAATGAAGGGAATCAACAAGATGATGATTTTAGTTACAATCTTTGATCCTAGGAAAAAGATGAAGTTTGCTAGGATGTGTTCGGAGAAGCTGTATGGGGAGGATAGTTTTAAGGTAAAGAGATGAATCAATTGGTCCTTGATGTTCTGCGTGACATGTTTGATGAGTATAAAGCTCGATTTGGTAAGGAGCCAAATCTGAATTCGTCTCAGTGTACTCAAACGACATCTCAGTCGCAGCAATCACAAGAAAAAATGGTATTGGTGGATGATGATTCAGGGTATGAAAGGATGAATTTCATGTATAATGAGATGGTTGAAGAAGTAGGAATTCAAGACAAGGATGAGTTGGACATATATTTGAAGGAGAGTGTTGTGAAAGCTAAAACTGTTCTTGGAACAGAGTATGATGTACTCTCTTATTGGAAGGTCAACAGCGGCAAGTTTCCTATTCTAGCAGAAATGGCTCGAGATCTACTTGCAATGCAAGTGTCTTCTGTCGCGTCTGAGAGTGCTTTTAGCACAAGTGGTCGGGTCATTACTCAATATAGGAGTTGTCTAACTCACTATATGATTGAGGTTTTGATGTGTAAGGAGCAGTGGATGAAAGCAAAAATTCGATTTAGTGAATCAAGAGTGGTTACAAAGGAACAAATAATCGCTGAATTTGAATATGAAGATAAGCTTCAGAGAGGTAATGTTTTCTTATATTATTATCTATGTTAAAGCATTTTTGGTGTCTTAACAATCTAATTCTCTTACTAATTTCAGATTATGATACTCCAATAATAAGAGAAGAGTGAAGTCGGCTATAAGGTAATAAAATGCTTCTTTTTAACATTTCATCGGTTTTTTCATGTTACTTTCATAGTTTGCTTCTGATGGAATTTATTTTTGATGTTACAGGAAGGATGAAAGACGTGCGTTCTTCATTTGCACTCTTTATCAGATCTTCTCCATCTTTTGTTCTCTTTTTATCAACTTTTACACATTTTAGTTGAACTTTTAGTCTTATTTTTGGTCTTTGAAACTCCTCTTTGGAGGTTTTTTCTTTCATTTGTTCCTTCTTTGGTTGTTTGAATGATTGAATTACACTTTGAAACTGAGTTTTGGTGTTTTATTTTGGTCATTTGGTTTTATGTTATTCGGGTATTACTCTCGAATTTCGGGTAATTACAGCAGGTTTGGTTACTTTTGGATCCATATACCCGAACAGAACCGGACCCGTTTATAACCGTAGTAGATCCGAAAAAATTCCGGTTCTCCTATACATTACAAGATTCTACTCGAACCCAATTATAAAAGAACCGTACCCACCCCGAAACATACAAAATATCCGATTGGGTCCCAACCCTCCATACCCAAAGAACCGACCCGATTGTACCCGAGTAATCCGAACGCCCACCCTTACTTTAGTCTTTCAACCTCCAATACTATATAAAACACTTTATAAAGACTAGAATAGGACCCGTGCGTTGCACGAGTTTTTTTTTTTTGAGTTTTTAGTTTCAGTCCATGATTAAAATTTATAGATATTTTTTTAAAAACAAATTAATCATCTTTTTTTTTGTCAACTAAATTAATCATCTTTTTTATTTGCGTTTTGTTTTCAAAAGCCTTTTTATTTTATATTATATCTAATATATGATTGTGTTTTAAGCCTTCTACTTTCTAATAATACGAACTACGGTACGACAATATGGACGTTTTTGTTTAACTGGTCTAATGATAAATAGTCTCTGTTGTTGACTTGTTGTTTTCATTCTCAAGATTCATTGTTTTTTTGCTGATATCGATACTGAAAGCAAAAAGAAAAAAAGATTAGTAATCCTAATCCAAAAAAAGAAAACACCAAAAATATATTAAAGAAGTTAAAAATATGCTATCATAATAAGATCTCCAGAAAATAAATTAACTTTTAACCTACGTAACTTACGTAATTATAATAAGATAGCCTGAATGAAGATAAAATAATCCACGTGACGTAAACTAACTTATGTGAAGCTAATATAACATGCAATAATATATATATATACTGACGTGAAGTAAAACTAACATTGTAGCTGTTGATTTTTTTTCGATATTTGAAGTTTTGGGTTTGTAGTGTGGAATTATGAGACAAACAAATCTTATTATATAGAAGTGAGTAATGATAATTCTTTTCCTTATAGAATTAGTAATCAAATTTTAAATTTCCTTAATCTAATTAACCATTTCCTTAATTTTCTTAATATTTTTTTTCTATTTTTTTTCTTTTTCTATTAGTAACCGATTATACAATTTCTTTAATCTAATAGGAAAACATAAAAAAAATACTTATTGCCTTTTTGTTTTGTTTTTAAAACCCTTAATCTAATTTATCTTTTTTTTTAGTTTTCTTATTTACCTTTTTAAATTTTAATTATTTTCTTGTAGTATTAGTAATCGATCATACAATTTACCTTAGGGAAATTTTGTCAAATGCCACTATTTAGATATCACTTTTCAAAACCAGCTTTATAAAAAATGTCTCTCTCTCTACTTTCTCTCTCTAATTTTCTCTCCGATGGCGATCTCCCAAATTTCACAGAGATTTTCCTTTCGGTGAGTGTTGTCCGACAGTTTTTCTCCCGGATTTCTTGGGTCAATGTCGTCGGTTATTGTCCGTTGAGCGGTTACTCAAGCGGTTGGCTTTCTCTCTCCTTGTGCGATCTCCAGAAACCGCCATTGCCACCCTATTTAAGAAACGAATTGCTGAAGAAATCAATCACGATTCCCTGTGTAATGAGTGACAACATCCGACGACGTATGCAGGAAATCAATTTGGGGCTTGATGAAGCCCCTATTGCATTACCACAATCAATTTGTGACCAAGCGGTGCAAGCGAATCGTTTCGCCATTGTTGGTGTTCTAGTGAATCCGAAAAAGCAGAATATGCGTGCTTTGATTGGCCAAATGCCAAGACTCTGGGGTTTGAGTGACTCGATCACAGGACGAATTGTGGAACCCACAAAATTTCAGTTCATCTTTCAATCGGAAGAAGCCGTCAATTTCATCCTAAGGCGCGGTCCATGGTCTTTCAATGAATGGATGCTAGTTACCCATAAATGGACCCCAAATCTGAATGATGATGCTTTGCAGATCATACCTTTATGGGTCCAAGTGCGTGGTATCCCTCCACAATTCCTGAACCGAGCACTAATCGAATACATTGCCGGCACGTTAGGCAACTACTCCGATATTGATTTCAATGAAGCGGCGCAAGTGGTGGATTTTGTCCGGATCAAGTTGGAATGGAATATTGCAACGCCACTTCGTTTTCAAAGAAATTTTCAATTCCTTCCGGGAGTCAACACAACTCTTAAATTCCGCTACGAAAGACTTCGCAATTTCTGTATCCGTTGCGGATTGCTGACTCACGAAGCAAAAGAATGCCTCAACAACATTGAAGACGAAGATAATGTTGGATCAAATATTGAAGATGATGATGTTGACCGGGATGAAACGGATGCACCACAAGATCTTCAGCCAACAGATGTGTTACAATCTGTTGAAACGATAAATCCGGTGACAAGTCCCAAGGCAAACGAGACAGCAACAGAAGACATATCCGGACCGTTTCAAATCAAAGAAGATATGGATATGATATCCGAAACTTGGCGATATCTACAGGCTAAACTGGATAAAGGCAAATTCACAGAAGGAGAATTTACTACTCTCTTAAAGGACTATATCGATCAAGAAGAGAATTCTGGCTTTAATTCCACTAAACGTACGAAGGTTGAAGATATGCTACGCAAATTTGACAAGGCTGAATCAAGTTTCATGGCACCCTCCTATCACCGTGGTTATACGGATGATTCACCACCATCGATTCCTGGAATCACATCAAAAGGTGGTTTCTTTAACAATCACGTTTATTCTGATATGTCTTCCGATTTCGAAGCGTTTCTTCCTGTTCTAGATAATAAGGAACAACGTCATACCATGGGGATCAAACGACAACACAATGAAGCATGCTACAATGGCTTTAACACCTTCCCCGCTGATGTGGATGGTGATTTCGGCACAAATAAGCGCCGAGCAGTGACTCTTGTTAATGATGATGAAAAGAAGGATCTCCTACCGATTAAAGTGGAATCATCTTGCGAGTCACAGGGATCATGCAATGCAGCAGACGGGATGACAGGAGGCTTAGGGGGGACTTACCCCCTCCCGGCTCTGAAGAGCACTATGAAGATCGTTTCATGGAACTGTCGGGGTCTCGGACCGGAGGGATCGCTGACTGAAACAAGACTGAAGAAAATATGTACTACAATTAGGCCTGACGTATTGTTTTTAGTTGAAACTTTACACAAGTGTGATGTACTTAGGGATTTATGTGCTTATCTTAAGTTTGATTCTGTTTACACAGTTCCTCCTCTGGGTAGAAGTGGAGGTTTAGCTTTGTTCTGGAAAAAAGAAGTAGAAGTTTGTAGGAACTATGTAAGCGAAAGGATGATTGATGTTTCTGTTAATTTTCAAGGGATGTTTTTCTATTTGTCTTGCGTATATGGACATCCAAATCATTCAAACAGAAAAGACACTTGGCTAAAACTCGAAGATTTAAACTCTTCACGACAAGGTCCTTGGTTATTAACTGGGGACTTTAATGAAATTCTCTCAAATCAGGAAAAGCAGGGGGGTCCGGAAAGAGATGCTCGAACTTTTTTAGATTTCCGAAGATTGTATAGTACTTGTGATTTACAAGATCTGCGATCAAAAGGAAATACCTTTTCCTGGGTGGGTAAACGTGGTAATCATACAATCCGAGAATGTTTAGACCGTGCAATAGTAAATTCAGAGTGGTTGGCCACTTATCCCGCCACAGAAACAGAGTTTCTAAGTCTTTACGGTTCAGATCACCGACCGTTAGCGACGAGAATTGCTTACACATCATCTACAACAAAGCGCAGTTTCAGATTTGATAAACGTTTATTACAAATAAAAGAATTTAGGGAGTACGTTCAGAAAGGTTGGAATCCCTCACATCTATGGAGACGAATTACAATTTCCGACCGAATTCGTGAATGTCAAAAATCAATGGCTCTTTGTCGTAGCAAATCAAAACTAAATGCTGCAAAACGAATAGAAGATCTGGAACTCGAATTAGAATTTGCATTATCACTTCCAAATGCACGATACGAAGATATTATTCAGATACAAAAAGAACTTGCACAAGCCCACCGTGATGAAGAAACATACTGGAAATTGAAAAGCAGGAATCAATGGCTTGTGGAAGGAGATAGAAATACACCGTTTTACCAGGCCTGCACAAAAACAAGATTTTCAAGAAATAGAATTCTAGCAATAAAAGATGATGCTGGAAATAGTTTTCAAGGGGATACTGAAGTAGGGAAGCACGCAGAAGAATATTTTGGGCGAGTATATATGCAAAATCAACAAACAAATACTCAAAACATTTTTTCTGGTTTTCAACCAACGGTAACAGAGGAGATGAATGCAATCTTAGTACGACCGATCTCAAATGAGGAAATAAAAGACGCCATTGACTCAATAGGTGCTGATAAATCTCCTGGTCCAGATGGATTAACGGCCCGGTTTTATCAAAGTTGCTGGGACATTGTCGGTCCAGAGATAACAACTGAAGTCAAGGAATTTTTTGGTTCTTCGAGCATGAAAAAAGGTATCAATCATACCAATATTTGTATGATACCGAAAATTGACAAACCTAATACTCTTGCTGACTTTAGACCAATTGGATTATGTAATGTTCTATATAAAATAATATCCAAAGTTTTGGTCAGCCGATTAAAAGTATTCCTACATCAAATTGTCTCCGAATCTCAAGCGGCTTTCATTCCGGGTCGACTTATAACAGACAACATATTGATTGCTCATGAGCTTATGCATTCACTCAAATCTCGTAAAAGGGTATCTAAGACTTACATGGCCGTTAAAACTGATATCACAAAGGCATATGATCGTATAGAATGGCATTTTTTGGAATCTACTTTAAGAGCATTTGGTTTTGACGAACAATGGACCAGGTGGATCATGTCTGCGGTCACTACTGTAGAATATTCGGTTCTAGTTAATGGTAACCCACAAGGAAGAATAATTCCCCAACGTGGACTCCGCCAGGGAGATCCACTCTCGCCATATTTATACATTCTATGTGCTGACATTCTTAGCCATCTTATTCGTAAGACTACGGAATCCGGAAAAATCCGTGGGATAAAAATTGGAAATGGTGTCCCAGCGATCAGTCACCTCCTTTTTGCCGATGATTCACTTTTCTTCTGCCAAGCAAATAATCGCAATTGTAAAGCTCTAAAAGAAGTGTTCAATCTCTATGAACAATGCTCGGGACAATGGATAAATACTTCTAAATCAATGATTACTTTCGGATCAAGAATACCCGGAAATCTTCAGAATCGACTAAAAAACATCCTAGGCATTACTAATAATGGTGGAGGAGGCAAATATTTGGGCTTACCGGAAGAATTTGGTCGAAAAAAAAAAGATATGTTCAATTCTATTATTGACAAAGTTCGGCAAAGAACTTCGGGTTGGAGTACAAAATTTCTTTCACAAGCAGGAAAAGAAATTCTAATTAAATCTGTGGGCATTTCAATGCCGGTTTTCTCAATGTCTTGTTTTAAACTACCAACCCACGTCACAGATGAGATTAGTAGCTTGTTAATGAGGTTTTGGTGGGAGAAAGGTGACCGGCATAGAGGAATCCCCTGGATCGCCTGGAAACGTCTACAATACTCAAAGAAGGAAGGGGGAATTGGATTCAGAGATTTAACACATTTTAATGACGCTTTACTTGCAAAACAAGCATGGCGTCTCCTACACTACCCAAACACTCTATTTGCTAGATTAATGAAAGCTCGGTATTATAAGGATACCACTATCCTTGAGGCAAAAAACAGAGTAAACCAATCATATGGTTGGAGCTCCATTATTGAAGGATTAAAACTACTACGGACAGGTATAACAAGTATTATTGGTAATGGAGAAACTACACGTGTTTTCAAAGATAATTGGATGCCTACTACTCCACCGAGACCGGCATTATCTAATGGGACAAATGAAGACCTTTTGGTTAAGGAATTGATGACCACTACACCAGGTTCACGCCAATGGAACATAGAACAAGCTAATAACATACTCCATGGAGTTGATGCACGTTTACTTCATAATCTCTATATTCCTCAATCAGATAAACCCGATCGTATTGTCTGGAGCTACGACAAATCAGGAGAGTATAAAGTTAAAAGTGGTTATTGGCTTGCTTTTCACGCCTCGAGATCAAATACAGACATTCAAATTCCGTATGGAGATATAAATCTCAAATCAGAAATCTGGAAATTACCAATCATGCCCAAAATAAAACATTTTTTATGGAGGGTTTTATCACGAGCCATAAGTACAGCGACAAGATTAAATACGCGAGGAATTCATATAGATAATACATGTCAACGGTGTTGTGCTGCTCCTGAAACAATTGAACATCTGTTTTTCACATGTCCGGTCTCACAAATGATATGGCGTTTATCGCAAACTCTGTGGCAACCATTAGACTCTCCAGATACAGAAAATGTTGAGGAACAAGTAAAAAGTATGATTAATCATCAGACAAATCAAGGCCTAACGGAACATCAAGCTGTACTACCTTTTTGGCTAGTATGGAGAATTTGGAAATCACGTTGTAATCTTATTTTTCGAAAACAGCGAATCATTCCGAGACGAGTTGCCTACGACGCTCAAGCGGATGTCTATGAATGGATCGAAGCAATTAAGAAGACAAATTTAAAAGATAATACAACGATACGAAATGGGAATGACGACCACAATCACTATCAGTCATGGCAACGACCATCTCCACATACACTAAAATGTAACTTTGATGCAACTTTTAATTTAGAAACTCACCATTCAACAGTGGGTTGGATTGTACGAAACCATGATGGTCACACACTCTTCTGGGGTTCCAAGGCACTCGGACTTTCATCATCACCCATTGAGGCAGAAGCTAAAGCACTCTTAGTAGCAATGCAACAAACATGGACACAAGGATTTACTTCTATATGTTTTGAAGGAGATTGTAAAAGTCTAATAGAGATTTTACAACGCACAAATCACAATAATATTGATGTAGAAAATGTATGTCATGATATCTGGAATTGGAAATCAAGATTCCTATGTTGTAATTTTAGGTTTACTAAAAGAGAATGTAATAATGTAGCTCATAGCTTAGCTAAACAGAATTTAAACACAAATTCATCCTCTTCTGATCTGATGTACCCTCCTGTATGGTTGTATAATCTGTTGTATGCAGATCATGTAAACTCAAATTATTAAATATAATTCACTTTGACGGAAAAAAAAAAGTTAATTGTTTTCAAAAATACCATCATTTGCAAGGCACAATGACCATATTAACCTTAACCATATATGAAGCGTTTCTTCCGGATATCGCGAAATCTCACAATCTCCGTCGAAGCTCCGAGATGCACCATGGATTTTGATGGTAGAGCTTCTCTTCCGGCTACCGGAAGGATGATATGAGTTGCTGCAACGAGTAGGTGTTTGTTTCTTCTTCGATTCCCTCATTCTCACGACTAATTCATCTGAATCAAAGCTTCTTCTTCGATCTTCATCTGGTTCGTTTCTAAACTCTATATCTCTTCTTCTCTGTACAGTATAATTGTTTTTGATTTCAATCGATCATTTGTGTCGATCTCAAAGTAGATCGGAATCAAGCAAAGAGATTGATAAATGTAATTGTTCCCGATCTGTTGTAGTGCACGGGTCGTAGATACGATCTTATTGTCAAATTTTCAAATTGGGATTCAAATTAAAGAATCGAAAACTAGTTATGGAATCATATGCAACCGTAATTCTCGGGTTGCTCTGTATTGCACTCACCTAGTAATTGGGGATTTTTCGGGCAGGAATCAATGGCAACCATAACGAACTCGAAGATACAAACATCAACTTGTAAAAGTATTTCTTTCGTCTTCGAGATTCCGGAGTTAGTTACGCTGTATCAGGTACTAAAAACACCATCTTTGCTAAAATTGCTTATTGAATCGGAGAAGCTACAGTACTTAATCTTTCTGGAATTTGCATTTGCAGAGGCATTTGATGGATGATATAGATAAAGTTGTGATAGAGGACACATTGATCATACTCAAGCTTGCTAACATCTGTGGTAAAGCGTGCAAGAACCTAATGGATAGATGCAGAGAGATTGTTATCAAGTCTGATGTTGATTTCGTTAGTCTTGACAAGTCCTTGATCTCTTGAACCTGGAGCTTGCCGATGTTAACCGTATGAACCCAAGGAGATACAGGAGACTGTGAAGAAGGCCTTTATTGAGGACAAGGAGGAATTCAGAAACTCGTCTCTCTCAGCTTCGTCTTCTTCCACTTCGAAATCTACCGCTGGAAAGAAGAGGTCTAATGGTAAACTCTCTCATCGGCGTCAGTGAGACTCTTGGGGGTAATTTTTGTCTGTACCATATATTTGTTCTTCACTTTACATCCTGTGTATTCTAGCTGCAGGTGTGTTTCCAACAAATGTTGTAACTTTGTGTACCAGCGATATACATATTATATATATATATATATTTATGTACATCAATAATAACCCATGGTGGTGTCACAGAATTAACAAGAATCAAAGTGAAAGAAAATGACCAATGGTTCATCTAGTGGGAATCTTCTACCAAGAAGCAAAAGAATATTCAATTTTCCTTGCTGACAAAAGGTAATGGATTCCCCTTGCAACGTTTGTATCGGTGCAGGGACACAGAGTACAATGCGAAAGACTAACTCTGCTTTTGTCTATGGAGCCTTTGTTGTTTGTTTTGTATGAATGCCTCAACTACAATCTATATTTTCTTCGATGCTTGTGTTTTATTTGATGGGAAATGGGTTGTGTAAATGAGCTGACCCTTACGACCTTGAACAACAATCTCTTCTTCTTCTTTTAATCTCTGGTTAAGCAATGAAAGAGCATTACACTGGGTTATAATTCTGCTGTGTCCGTTATTTTTGAGATCGTTAACTTGAGAATCCAACTCACAAAGTAAGTTTTATAACGATTTAAAATCTCCTTTTTAAATTTATACGGATTTAAAAGTGTTTTAATATCATTTTTAAATGACTAATTCATATTTTCTATAAAAAAAAAAATTCATATGTACAAGAAATATGACAACACAGTCTGGATAATTAAACACCCTTTGAAAATTCGATGGTCCACTAGTTCGAGCATCCTCGGAAATAAAAGTACCTTTTAAAAATCATTTTTAAATGATTAATTCGTATTTTGTATAACCAATTAAATTCATATGGTTAACAGTTATGACAACACATCATGAGTGGTTAAGCACCCTTCATGGAAAATCACATGATCACTGGTTCGAGCTTCCTCAGGATATAAAAGCCCTTTTAAAAATTATTTTTAATGTTTTATAAGGATTTAAAAGTATTTTAAAATTATTTTTAAATGAATAATTCGTCTTCTCTATAAATAATTAAATTCATACGTACAATAAGTATGACAATACATCCTGGGTGGTTAAACACCCCTCTTAAAAAATGACAGGTACCCTGGTTCGAGCTTCCTAGGGATAAAAATAAAAGCCCTTTTAAAAATCATTTTTAATGTTTTTATAAAGCTTTAAAAGAGTTTTAAAATAATTTTTAAATGACTAATTCGTCTTCTCTATAAACAATTATATTCATACGTACAACAAGTATAGATGATGATTAGATGATGATTCTTTCAGAGGACGTCTATATGAGGATATAAAAGCACTTTTTAAAAATCATTTTAATGTTTTTATAATGATTTAAAAGAGTTTTAAAATCATTTTTAAATGACTAATTCGTCTTCTCTATAAACAATTATATTCATACGTACGACAAGTATAGATGATGATTAGATGATGATTCTTTCAGAGGACGTCTATATGAGGATATAAAAGACCCCTCTTGTAAAATCACGAGTTCTCTGATTCGAGCTTCCTATGGATATAAAAGCCCCTTTTAAAAATCAATTTTAATGTTTTTATAAGGATTTAAAAGAGTTTTAAAATTATTTTTAAATTTTTTAAATGAGTAATTCGGCTTTTCTATAAACAATTATATTCAACAAGTATAACAACACAGTCTGGATGGTTAAACACTCTTCTTGAAAAATCACGGGTTCCCTGGTAAGAGCATCCTAGGGATATAAAACCCCTTTTAAAAAAAATCATTTTAATGTTTTTATAAGGTTTTAAAAGTGTTTTAAAATCAATTTTAAATGATTAATTCGTCTTTTGTATAAAAAATTAAATTCATACGTACACCGAGTATGACAATACAGTCTGGGTGGTTAAACACCCCTCTTGGAAAATCACGGGTTCCCTGGTAAGAGCATCCTAGGGATATAAAAGCCCTTTTAAAAAATCATTTTAATGTTTTTATAAGGATTTAAAAGTGTTTTAAAATCAATTTTAAATGATTAATTCGTCTTTTGTATAAATAATTAAATTCATACGTACACCGAGTATGACAGTAAAGCCTGGGTGGTTAAACATCCCTCTTGGAAAATCACGGGTTATCTCGTTTGTACTTCGTGGGGATATAAAAGTCTTTTTTAAAAAATCATTTTTAATGTTTTTATAAAGATTTAAAAGTGTTTTAAAATCATTTTAAATGAATAATTTGTATTCTCTATAACCAATTAAATTCATATCTCCAATAACTATGACAACACAACCTGAGTGGTTAAACACTCATCTTGGAAAATCACAGATTTCTTGGTTCGAACTTTCTGGGGATATAAAAGACCGTTTTAAAAACCCATTTTTAGAGAATATGTAGTAGTCATTTATAACGATTTAAAAAGAAAATTTTAAATCTTTGTAAAAACTAAATGATACTCGAACTAGGATCATGGAAACTTGCAGAAGTGTATAGCCACTAAGCCACACTCGTTATTGTTGTATATATAATTTTTTGTTTATAGAATATATGTATAGTACTCATTTATAAATATTTAAAAAGTGGTTTTTAAATTCTTTGAAAAACTAAATTATACTCAAACTCAAACTAGTTATCACGTGTACTTGAAGTCTTGAACCACTAAGGCACACTCATTATTGTTATATGTAGGAATTTATTTGTTTATAAAGAATATGTATTACTTATTTATAAAGATTTGAAAAGAGGTTTTTAAATCTATATAAAAAATGATACTCATAACTAGGAATACGTCGACTTGCAAAAGTGTATAATCACTAAGGTACACTCGTTATTGTTGTATATATGAATTTTCAATAAGGCGAATATACAATCATACACTTAAATTAACAAACACCACTCAAATTTGATACAACTCGTATTTTATAGCTAAATAAATAAAAAAAACATTAGTCTTAAGAGACAGTCAGGAGGAGGAGCTTGTCTGTCTCTAGGATGATGAAATTTGCAAACTGTACCAAATTTGCAGTCACCTGTTTTCATGTAGAATTGGCATTCGGGTTGTCCAGGTCTCTCCGGGAAAACATTTTCCCTCGGCAATGCATAGAACCCTCCTAGCGGAACAGAGGAGCCCGAGTTGAAACCCGAGAATGACCCCTGAGACTGAGAGCCTGACTCTTTGGGCTCGTTCTGCTGCAAGTTTCTATAGTTGTGCTCATTTCCGGTACCTGAAGGAGAAACTGAGCCGAGCTGACCCTCAAGAAATGGAAACCCGAGAAAATTCGATAAAAATCAAAAGCAAGTCATACAAAATCAGATTAGCTGAAGGTAATAAGCAATTGTTGTTTTGAGGAACTTACGCTGTAAGGGTTCCATCCTTGAACCGGGACAACTCCTTGAGGTATAATTAATGGGGTGTATCTTGCCATCGAGGGTTGGCAATAAAAGATGCTCTTGACCAAGGATAAGACTGTTGGCCTGATGTAGGAACCATCATGTTGGTTGTTGGTTAAGGCTGAGGGTGGTTGAATTTACAAGTGGCACCAAATTTACAGTGTCCGGTTCTTAGAAAATAAGCACAATCAATCCACAAGACCACAAGTCTGCGGTTGCCCCCGTCGTAGCCTTGATCATTTTAAACCTTGGGACAAGTGCAATAAGGAAGCTATTAAAGACATGGTGCAACAACAACAGCATAACAAGCCACAAGACTAAGCATACCTCAGGAGCCGAATAGTTTGGAGTTCCCCGTGCAGTGTGATGGAGCCCATCGCTCTGCCAAAACCAAGTAATTCTGATAAACTGAGAATCTAGAAAGATCAGCTTTACGGATCTTATTGGATATGTGTTAATACAATAAATGAAAACATCATTACTGAACTTCATTCACATTCATTAGGATCAGACAAGGACAACTCAATAGGAACTCAGGCAAATCAAATGATGGTAAGAGAATTAAATTCAGTGGTTACCCTGACTTGTTGGGACAAGGCACTGAATCCAAAACCAGAAACTTTCAGATTTCCTTGAGCATCAAGAAGCAAGTTTTCCGGCTGCATTGGGAGAAGTAAAGAATAAAAAATTTAGGCGTCAATTAGCCGCACTTACCCACACTACAAACTTGGGCCCAAGAGTTACCAAAACGTTTACTGTACCTTTAAGTCTCTGTGGTACACTCCCCTGCTGTGGCAGAAATCAACTGCATTGATAAGCTGCTGGAAATATCTCCGTGCTTCCTCTTCTTTCATGCGCCCCTCATTTTTCTTTACAAGTTCAAATTTAAAGCATTGCTCAAAAACAAAAAATAATATACTCTCATCTGTAAAATACAGGAACTTCTAAGCTGAGCATGAGGCATTTGATGCATGATTCAAACACCAAAGGATACATTAGATACAAGTTAAGGCCCTTCGGAGGAAGAGGGAAAACTTACAATTTTGTCAAATAGCTCTACACCATTAATGAACTCTAGGAAAATATAAACGCAAGATACTATTAACCAACAAAAAACTAGCAACAACAGATAAACTTTTCAAAAGTCAATACATTTCTCTAAATTCGTTATAGCAAGTTCTTAACTTCAAGTCATGATCCAGAGGATAAATTCTACATATCTGGGAACGGTCAAGAAATGAACGAAGATGCATTACCTGTTTGGGAATTTCCCTGTGCACTATCGGAATATGTGTGTTACCTTCAATCACATTGCCAAGCTTATCTTGAAACTGGATAACCAGCTGCGTAATGTCTCCTTCCACAACTTCAAAGTCAAGTTCCTTACTGTTCAAGCTCCCATAATTCACAACCTGAGCAAACGCGTACCCATTTTCTTAGTACCATCTATTAACACGATCCCCAATCTTACGCAGAAGCCTCCCCGCCTACTTTCATTTGGTCCCTAAGCATAAGCATCAACTCTCTCTGAACAGGTCCGGGCAACAAACACGGCCTCGCCTTCTCGATCCTCCGCTTGTAATCCTTCTCTTGATTCCTCATATACTCAATCATCTCTTTCTCTGTCATGTACGAATCAATCGCTACAGGCTTCGATTCCACCATTAGCCCGACGTTGATGCACCGGAATCTCTCCTAGGATTGCCACATTCTCTCCACGAAGGAGACTGTCACGCCTAGTGTTCCGTCAGGCTTCGTCTTCCCTACCAAATCGAGTTTATCGAACAACCCACTGGTCTCTAGGGTTTCTAGCTCCTTCTGCAATTGGGCTTTCGTGTAGGCTTGCCTTGGCTGAATCGACACCATCTGGAAGAAGGAATCTTCCGTGGAGACGGAGGATTGGCTCCGTCGGCCGAAGAAGAGGATCTCTGAGATTTTATACTTTTTGAAACCACTAAGCTTATTCAACTGAACCACAATGTTCGCCGGCAATCCGTGAGAATCCCAGTCCTGTGACTGTTCCTCATCCGTGACGGCCTCTGGAACTGCCAGAGAAAACAAATCCCTCCAAAACTTGGAACAAATATCGGAATCATCGGAATTTTCCCGAGAATGGCCCCGGAGATTTCGTTGTTATGAGTGACGAAGTTAAGAGAGTGACGAAGTTAAGAGACCCCTAGATATAGATCAAGGGTAGTTTAGTCTATTTCAATATCAGACAATGGTAGTTATGAAAATGGATAGAGGATGATAGTATTTTTAAAAAGTGGTAACATCAGAATGGTAGTTTTGAAATTCTCCCATTTACTTAATCTAATTAAAAACATAAAATATACTTATTTGTTTTTTTTAAAAAACAATTTCCTAGATTTATGTTAAAATATAATTGGTTAATCATGTTAATTAGTAACTTTGACACATCGAACTATATAATAAAAAGAGACATTTACATTGGAAGACACTTTCTGAACTTCTCTTACACAAAAGAGCACTTTCCCCAACTACGATACTTTTTCTCACTTTTCCTCTCTTTTGTCTATGTGTTATTCCAGTAATAGCCTTAATGAGTATTGAAATATGATATGTGGACAGTGAGGTGCGGATGATGGCTGGTGCGTGAATTGTGGTGGTTTGTATTTTATGTGTCGATTCGGGGTGTTTTGCTAGTGGGTTTTGATGTGGATTGTTAAGTATTGGATACAATGTTATGGACGGGAAAATGAATGTGTAGGTATGGACGATTTGTGGATGTGAATTTATGGATGCGAATTTGTGTGTGTATGGGTGGTTTGTAGATGTATATTGTTGGACATGTACATAAATCCTATCACATCTGCAATTAGAGTTCCAGAAAGTGACTTAATGTGGTAGATATCTGGTAAGTATATGTACGAAGGTGTGGATGAAGGTTTGATCGGAGAGAGTGCATTAATATGGTAGATATTTGGACATTTGATCAGGTATATGTAAGAAGGTGTGGGCATTCACGATTCATCATCCACTAATTAGCCCGTTCGCATCCACGCTTACACATCCATCTTTCAATCGCCATTCACCAAACGACATTGTCACCACCGACTCTGAGTAGGTGTCAACGTAAGATCATACAAGTGCATCCACGTTTTGTTATCCACGCTTTGTTATACAAATGCATCCACGCTTTCATTGGTATTGAAAGAATTATGAGGGGAGAGAAGAAATGAGAAGTAACAAAAATTATGAGGAGAGAGAAGAGATGAAAAAATATTAAAAAAAAGGAGGTGAAGTTGGATAAAAGAGAGGAGGACAAAAAAGACATCTCACTCAATAGAAGTACTCATGTTGAAGGAAATGCTCTATTTTGATATTACACTTTCAAAAAGTGCTTTTTTCGTAATTATCTCATAATAAAAATCAATATTTGTTTTGATGTGTTCCTTCAGATAACGAGACAAAAGCTCTACCATCTCTTTGTTTTCATGTAATAGAACATGATTCTCCATATCTGTCAAAAACACACCGTCTTTCATAAGATTGATGTGGCTCCATATATGGAGGTCTTCAATCAGAACCACGCCTTGAGTATGATTTCACGAAAGCGTTTCTTGATAGTTGATATTTGATGAAATTTTCGTTATCTTCATCATATGTATCATAAATTGGATCACCAATAATTTCTCTAAATTCTTCACATAGATCTTTAGAGAGAGTAAACAGATTTTTATCCATGGGATAGTTTAAACTTTTGAACAACATGATATACCAGAACATAATCGAACCTTGTTTGAGAAATCAAAGTGTCCAACTAATGTAAATGCCTCAAAATGCCACTATAAAAAAGGGTAGATTGTATCACTTAAATTGTATCACAAAACTAAGTGATACTATTTTGAATTAGTTATTTATAAATGAAACAAATATACATGGCTTAACATCAATTATGATAATTGATGTTATAATTAAGTAGTTTGACATCAATTCAATAAAAGCGATACAAAATTTATTAATTTGTATCACTTTAAAAAAATTGATATTAAAATATAATGTTACATCAATTAGGTGATCGATGTATTTATTAATTTTTGTTAACATCACTTCTAACAATGATGCAAAATTAGCATCAATAAAAACTGATTCTAATAAAAATTACACTAATAATATATACATAATTATGTGAATTAGCTTCAATTATTAAAAATGATGTAATTGTTTCGTTCTTTAGCATCATTATAACAAAATCGATACAAAATTATAAATTTACATCAGCTAAATAATCGATGTAACTAATGATTTTGGTTAACATCATTTAGAAAAATGATATAAAATTTATATCAGTTAAAAGTGATGTAACTAACGTTTTTTACTTTATCCCACATTGCTAATAGATGAAGAAGTTAAAGAGAAACCATCTCTATATATACTGAAACTTAAATATTTAATATTCATATTTATTGGTGAATAAAACTAATTTGTTTATTTGGTTTTAACCAATAAAATTAATTATATAAAAATAAATAACATAATTATTACAATCAATTATGATATCTCATATAAATTTAACATCAGTTATATACAAGTGATCGTAATATTTTAAATCATATATTTTAAATGATACAAATATTAAGTCAGTTATTATAAATGATACAACTATTAAAATCACTTATTAAAATTGACGCTAATTTTAACATCAATTATTATAATCGTCACAAATACTAACATCACTTTTAAAAATTGATGTAAAAGATAACATCAGTTTTTTGTAATTGACACATATTGAAATCAATTATAACAATTGATGAAAAAATAAAATATATTTGCATCGGTTGATAACTAACTCATGTTAATTATTTGCATCACCACAAACAGAGTCACTTTTCTAAGTGATGTAAGATTCATTTGCATCAATTATAAGTAATGCAAAAATATATAATAAATGATACAATCCACCTCTTTTTTTGTAGCATGCTGTCTAAAAAAGCTCAACGAATCCAATAAAACTTGGTCTATTTGAAGTCTATGAATCCCCAAATAAAGCAAGTCTTCTTAAATTCGTTGCGATCTCTACAGATCTACCAAAAACAAAGAACAAAGAGACAAAAGCTCAATTTTATTAATCAATCAAAAACTGAATACAACTTAAGGCTTAAACAGCTTATTTATAATAAATCCCAAAATCTTAGAAAAACTCTAAAAAAATAAAAGAAACTTATCTAACTAGTAAAATAGATAATCAAGATACTGCCATAATTTGAGCGACTTTCCATACTCCCGCTTCTTGTGTTGCTGCTTGTAGAATGTCCAGGGAAGAGACGTCTTTCTCGTTGAAAATCTTGTCATTCCGTGCTGAATCAACAGATCCATGGGAAAACCTTGGTGACACTTTCCAACACTCCTTTCTCTTTTGCACGATGGGGCAAGTGGTCTTAGATCCTATAAAGGGAATTACTCGGGAATTCACCTAGAATTGTGGGAATCGGGAACAATGCCCAACTTGTAAAGCCGGAGGACATTCAAATAGGAGATAATTTATCGTTTCATTCGCAGCATCACACCGCGCACATGCCCGATCACTTCCACAATGTCTGTCCACGAGTCGACTAGTCAACGCTATGCAACCCTAGAGAGCTTGCCATACGAAGTGTTTAAGTTTTCTAGATGTCTTCAGGGACCATACTTTACTCTTTAGTGATGTAGTTCTTGGTTCCGAGGCCATATGCGGACCCTCCGCGTTACGAAGCACATTTGCTAAGGCGTACTCTGATTTTACCGTGTATGCTCCAGACTTTGAATGGATCCAGAAAAAAACCATCCGCTTTTAATCCATGACTCAGTTTTAAGCTCAAAATACGATGAATATCTTCCGGATCAAAGAGATATTGCAACCAATCCAATCTCCATTCCTTTGTGTTGATATCAATTAACTGGCTCACATAGATATGTGGATCTCGAAATACATCCAACTCTAGAGGGGGTCGGGCGGTACCACTGGAATCCATGGATCGCTCTAGATTTTAGTATTAAAGCCCGATCCAATAGATTTACGAAGTCCTGCTCTCAGCAGTTCCCTAGCAGCCATCATAATGCGCCACCTGTAAGATTGGGAGTTCACTTTTTTTTACCTCCATGGGTATCGAATAACAGAAGTATCGACCTCTCAAAACCCTGGCCAGGAGGGAGGACAATACTGGATGATTCTCCAAAGTTGCTTCGCAAGGAGCGCGAGATTAAAGTTTTTAAAGTTTCAAAAACCCAAACCCCCTTTTTCTTTGGCTACACAAATCTTTTTCCAAGCAATCCAATGTAAGCCTTTCTTATTGTGCTTGGAACTCCACCAGAATTTGGAGATTGCACTCTTGAGCTTGTTTATCATCTCTTGGGGAAGAAGAAACCATGACATGACGTATGTAGGAGGGCTTAGGCCACTGATTTTATAAGTACTTCCTTTCCTCCTTTTGATAGGAGCTTTACCGACCATGAATTTATACGACTATTAAGTCGATCTTGAATAAAGGCAAAGGCTTGTTTTTTGAGCCATATATCTTCTCTGGTAGACCCATATACTTTCTCACGACTCATTCTCTCGAGATACCTAAGGTTCGCTTAAGCTCTACTCTATTTTCCGGGGGCACTTTGCTGCAAAAAAATGGAGGATTTTTCAGTATTGAGCTGCTGTCCCAAAGCTTGGCCATAACAGTTAATAATCTTTAGTAACTCTGCACATTGCAGGACATCCGCTTTACAGAAGAAGATGCTATCATTTGCGAACAGGAGATGGGAAACGGCTGGACTCGCCTGCGCAATCTTTAGTCCTGAGATCCGTCCCACCGCATCCGCTCCCCGAATTTGGGCTATTAATGCTTCTGTAAGAATAATGAACAGGAAAAGGGACAAAGGGTCCTTGACGCAATCCCCTCGTTGGAATTATACTTCCTTTCGGTTCCCCATTTATCAATACCTGATATAAAACCGAGGAAGTACACTATTTAATCCAAGAGACCTATTTCGTATCGAAGGCCATCTTTAGCATCAACGCTTTTAGAAAATCCCATTCAACCTTATCATAGGTTTTGCTCATATTCGTCTCCTATCATAAGCTTTGCTCATATCCGTGTTTCTGCTTACACTTATTTTAGATGTGTGAACATTGTAAAGTTAGTACAAAAACATATAAGAATTTCAAGAATGGGCCATTCAAATTGATGTGATTTTTTTCTTTTGAAGGGAAAAAAAGGGAATTGTGTGGAGTTCAAAAAAAGAAAGAAAAAATTATCTCCCCCTCTAGTGATAAAGAAAGAAAACTCCGTTCAGGATCACCTCATCAACCGTAGTCTCGCTTCTTCTCGAGTCCACCAGACGTTGTTTTCGGGAGCGGCTCACACCCCACAATTCCACACTCCACAATTCCATTTCCTGGTTCCTCCCTCGTGACCTCACGATTAAGGTAACAAATTTGGAAAATTTAGGTCAATTTAATATTAAAGTTCTAACAGATTCTCAAAACATTATGAATTAATAAAAATCAAATAAATTATATTCATATTATAATTTTGTTATAAGTTTTTAACTAACAATTTTTACCTGTATCTCAACCAAAAAAATAATAAAATAAACTAGAATTATTTGAAACAATAACTTAAATCTGAACTTCAATAAATTAAATCTGAACTTGAATAAATAAGCCATACTCGAAATTGAGCCAATAATATAAATCAACCACATAACCAAACTGAAGAAAATAGAGAGTTATATGAGTTATTTATTTATTTATTTCATATGTGTTCACCAAAAAATATATAATTTGATCGTGAGTTTTTGTTGGATTATTGGTTTGGGGTAAGCATGTAAACAAGTCCCAGTTTTTAAAGTATAACCGGATCGGATTTGTGACGTTAACGCTCTTCACTCCGACGTTAAGTTCCCGGAGGCTCCTCCAGCACATATCTGAATTTCCCTTAATTACACTACAAAAAAAGAGGTGGATTGTATCATTTATTATATATTTTTGCATTACTTATAATTGATGCAAATGAATCTTACATCACTTAGAAAAGTGACTCTGTTTGTGGTGATGCAAATAATTAACATCAGTTAGTTATCAACCGATGCAAATATATTTTATTTTTTCATCAATTGTTATAATTGATTTCAATATGTGTCAATTACAAAAAACTGATGTTATCTTTTACATCAATTTTTAAAAGTGATGTTAGTATTTGTGACGATTATAATAATTGATGTTAAAATTAGCGTCAATTTTAATAAGTGATTTTAATAGTTGTATCATTTATAATAACTGACTTAATATTTGTATCATTTAAAATATATGATTTAAAATATTACGATCACTTGTATATAATTGATGTTAAATTTATACGAGATATCATAATTGATTGTAATAATTATGTTATTTATTTTTATATAACTAGTTTTATTGGTTAAAACCAAATAAACAAATTAGTTTTATTCACCAATAAATATGAATATTAGATATTTAAGTTTCAGTATATATAGAGATGGTTTCTCTTTAACTTCTTCATCTATTAGCAATGTGGGATAAAGTAAAAAACGTTAGTTACATCACTTTTAACTGATATAAATTTTATATCATTTTTTAAATGATGTTAACCAAAATCATTAGTTACATCGATTATTTAACTGATGTAAATTTATAATTTTGTATCGATTTGGTTATAATGATGCTAAAGAACGAAACAGTTACATCATTTTTAATAATTGAAGCTAATTCACATAATTATGTATATATTATTAGTGTAATTTTTATTAGAATCAATTTTTATTGATGCTAATTTTGCATCATTGTTAGAAGTGATGTTAACAAAAATTAATAAATATATCGATCACCTAATTGATGTAACATTATATTTTAATATCAATTTTTTTAAAGTGATACAAATTAATAAAATTTGTATCACTTTTATTGAATTGATGTCAAACTAGTTAATTATAACATCAATTATCATAATTGATGTTAAGCTATGTATATTTGTTTTATTTGTAAATAACTAATTCAAAATAGTATCACTTAGTTTTGTGATACAATTTAAGTGATACAATCTACCCCTTTTTTTGTAGTGTTACTACACAGTTATAAAAAATAATAATGATGGTATTAAAAATTGTCATTACATTAAAGAATGACCCAGCCAGAAACCATATTTATTCACATGCCATCATTACTGACAACTCTTATATATGGTCTTAGAGATAAGGATCATAGAAGATATTCCTCACAGGCTCAGAATTTTCTTACCTTGGCTCAGAATTTTCTTACTTACTTCTTCTCTAATTTTCTTGAGAAAGATGCAGCCGATGATCTTCCAAGCGATCTTTTGAAACGACGTTCCAGCATTTTTGGCTTTGGTGGAAGAGAAAGAATGTTTGCTGGAGGAGAGAAGTGATGAACAACAGCTAAGCAACACAGTATTGCATCTGGCTGCGAAGCTTGGACACCGAGAGCTCGTCTCCAAGATTATCGAGCTCCGACCTTCCCTCATCCGTTCCCGCAACGCGGACGGAGACACCCCTTTGCATCTTGCTGCTCTCCTTGGAGACACAAACATACTTCTGCAGATGTTAGAATCTGGACTTGAAGGGTGTTCAGAACGCAACAACAAAAACCAGACACCCCTCCACTTAGCTTGCAGAAGCATTTCCATGGAAGCTGCAAGACTCGTTGCAGAGAAATCGGAATCAATCAATCTTGATGAACTTGATTTCGCCATATCAATTGGACCCACATGTAAGCTTCTAGCTAGCCTTGTTATTTTCGTAAATCTTGTATAAACTCTATTAAACCCATATGTCCCATGATCGAAACCGAGCTCTGATACCATATTAAGATAGACCTGAAGTGAATACTCTCTCCGTTTCATATTAATTGAATAATTGTGGTTTAATGTTTTTTCACACATATTGAAAAAATATTTAAATTTTTTATTTTACTTCTTATTAATACATTATATTATTTGATATCATTAATTGATGAACTAACAAAATATGTATAAAAGTGGAATTTGTATCAAAATTTTGCATTAAAAACACAAAACAACAACTAATTTAAAACAATAAATTAATTTTAAACAACAACTAATATGAAACAGATAGAGTATATTTCTCATTAAATGTACAGTGAAAACAATTAATAATGAATGTACAATGTTCTTATAAACTTAACCAACTAAACCAGTATTAAACCAGCTATACACTTTAATTGACTCACTCATTCATTCGTATCCTCGGATCAATGATCAGGCATTGCAGTTGTAGGAATAATGCTTGAGAGATTCCCAGACTTAACAAAGGAAGAAGCTTGGGTGGTTGAAGGCTCACGTTCGACGTTGTTACATCATGCGTGTGACCGAGGAGACGTCGAATTGACAAGGATCTTGTTAGGTCTCGAGCAAGGACTTGAAGAAGCTCTTAACAATAATGGTTTATCACCTCTGCATCTGGCGATCCGCAGAGGCTCGGTAGCAATCCTGAAGGAGTTTCTTGATAAGGCTCCATGGTCTTTCAAATCTCCAACGTCGTCAAAAGAAACAGTCTTTCATCTCGCTGCAAAGAACAAAAACGTAGATGCCTTTATTTTCATGGCAGATAGCCTGAAAGACAGCAGCGAGCTTCGACACCAAACAGAGGAAAACAACAACACTGTCTTACATATTGCTGCCTCCACGGCCTGTGTTCAGGTGAGTTTTACTTTAACGATATGCTTGCATTCGGTTATTGATCGGTTCAGTTTGGTGGTTTCGTTTTTTTGGGTTCTATAAAATAGTTCCCATTCAGGATTAAACAATAATTCGGTTCGATTTGATTCGGGTTTTCGGGTTTTAGAAAATAAATCTCATTCAGGATCAAAATTTTGTTTTAGTTTAGTTTGATTTAGCTTTAGAAGAAAATTTATAATTAAAAAAAATTAATAAATGTTGTTCAGTTCTAGATAAAAATCTAAACTACTTTTTTTTGTCAACACTAATAAACTACTTTTAATTAAAATTGTAGGTTTTTAATATATATAAATGTATTTTTCTATATACATAATTAATAATATTAGTTCTTTAATTAATCTCGGTTAATTGATTAGGTTTTTTAAAGTTCGGATTTGCAGTTAGTTTGGATTTCAAAGTTTTATTTCATTAGGGTTATTTTATAAATGGGTTCGGTGATCGGAAACTTTGCCCAGCCCTATGCTAAACCACTTAATTTGACTTGAGATACTAAACAAATTTGCAGCTAATACGCTACATTGTCGATAAGAAGATAGTAGATAGTAGCTACAAGAACAAATCAAAACATGAATCCACCCCTGACCCATTTCTTTTTTTTCTTTCATTTGGTTTTATATTAAAATGCCATGAAAGGCCAAGTTACATCAGTGTTCATGGAGACCCAATGTAATACCCAAAAAATGCCTCAAGCACAGAGGGAGCACATGTTACATAACGCCCAAATACAAGAAATCAAGCATAAATAAAAGGCTGAACTAAACAGAGGCCATGATTCTATCATTCTCAAAGAACTCATGAAGCCAAGATGGATGATGAGTAGCTACATAGGATTGTGAACATCTTGGATTGTTACACTTTGGGCAATAAGAGAAGCGCCTCTATTGGTGCACGCCGTCTCAATCTCCACTTTCCAACAAAGATTTAAGTTCAAAAGATCTACAAGAAAACATAGATATTCCAACAGACATATTTGTAAACATTTTGTTGGAAATCATGAATTTCTATGAGTTTCCAACAAAAGAAATTTTGTTGGTATTTGACAGATGGAAACAAAAAATCGTCAAAATTTTTTTGGAAAAATTATTACAATAAAATTTGTCGGAAAATTGAAAAAAAATTTCTAATGAACTATTTTGTTGGAATTACCAACAAATTTCCAAGAAATCGTTTTGATGGATAAGAGGTAGGAAACTTATTAGTAATATCCGACAAATTCTCATCAAAACATTTTGATGAACCAATTGTCAAAATGTTGACAGTAATTTCCAACAAATTCCCATGAAACTTTCCGACAAACTAATTGTTGAACATTCGATGGAAAATTCCTTCAAATTATCAACTATTTATAGATTAATCTGTGATACTATTTTTATAAGATATATACATATTTAGTTATTTATTTTTGATGAATTTTAAAATAATTATTAATAAAGTGAAAACGCAAAACCTAAGCGAGCTTTAAACTTTTAATAATAAATAATTAAACATATTAAACAAAGCTAAATGTAGAAAAGCTAAATGTAGAACAATTAGCTATAACAAAAGACTTAAACATGATAATGTTTTCATGATAACAAAATAAGAGTAGTACTAAAATTCAAAGGTCTTCGTCTTCGCTTGCTCTCATTGAAGGTGGGACGAGATTTGGATATGCACTTTTCATTATAGAAGTCTAAAAGTCAACGTCTTTAACCTTGAGGCCCATCTCATCGATCTTTTTATTTGCTTTGTTCAGCTCTTCTTGTGTTTCGATATACTTTTCTTCGAAAAACGTAAAAGTATCAATTTCATTCGGGGCAGCAGCTTTCGGAATTGAACCGTATCCAAACCATCGAACTTCCTAAAATTTGGAAAATTTATTGTAAAGTATAAAATGGTATATACGTTAACTTGAAAGGAAATAAATTTTAGTGTTTCACCTCTTCAAAGATGACATCAATTTCGGCTTGTGTAAGATGGTTTGTCTCAAGAGGGTCATCATGGTCTTGAGTCCTTTGACTGAGAATTTGCTACTCCAAGGCTATGCACTTCTTAGCGATCAGCTCAGGTTTTTTGCACACAAACAACCCATTAGACTTTCTCTTATGGGTGGCCTCCATAAAGGTCACCATATCTGGGAGTTCTCCCGTTTCCTCATTCTGCTAATAGTTTGAGAAAAACAATCAACAAAACATGAAACAATGGAGAAGAAACGTAAGTAGAAAGAAATTTAACAAGTCAAAAATAAGAATTACCATCTCTTCTCTCCTCCGAACACACGACTTTGACCCGCACGTGTGCTTTGCAATCCCTAAGCCGCCATGCCTACTCTACCTATTTTCGGAGTTGGTTTCATGTGAACAGGTGTAACAAAATCGTATAAAGTTCGAGAAAGTTCAACTTTCCAACAAAATTTTCAACGATGTTTTAAAACTGAGAGACAAATTTTATAATCCAAAACCCGATAAAATTGTTAATACATCAAACTTGCAATGTTCATAACATAATCTGAACGCTTAAACAATACTAAATTATAATTTTACTCAGAATCTGATGAGGCATTTGACAAACTAGAACCATCAGAATCGAAAAACTTCTCTGCATTGGCACCGTCTTGCAAATCAACGTCATTGAGTAATTGATTTTCAACATCCACTAATATTATGTCTTCAAGCGAATGTTCAACAGCACTTACAACGCCTATAGAGTTTTGTTGTATTGGGACATAGTCCTTAACTCCCTCTACACTTCCCCTTGGATTAATTTGTGCAACTGTGATCCATGAATTATTGATGTGTCTAACTCTAGGATATGGAAGATAACACAACTGATCAGCTTTAGATGCAAGTATAAACGGATCATACCTATTAAGCCTTCGATGTGAATTAATCTCCGTAACGGGAAATTTTGTAAGCCTAACACCACGTCCACTTGAAGGATCGTACCATTCAGACTTGAAAAGAACACATTTCATGTTGATGAATCCAGGATATTCAACCTCCAATATGTCTTCTATCACACCATAACAGTCCTCATTAATCGAATTCACAACGACCCCATAGTTCACGGTTTGTTTATTGTTTGAAGGGGTTTTTCTCTTAAATGCATATCCACGAGTGTAATACATTGGCGATGGAATTGTTTCTCAAAGTGGTCCTCCAACTAACTCTTCAAGTCACGTTGGAATTACTTCGTCCCTTGTAGACGCTGATTTAACCTGAAATTGTTTAATATAAATTTAGCCACTATACACTATCCAATAACAAATGGATTATAAAACAAAACAAAATTGACTCACATAGTATTTTTAACACTTTAAAAAGTCTTCTTGTTTCATGATGTCTATTTCAGAATGACTTTTTGTGGGTATGCTTTCCTAACTTGTTGAACTAATATGCTGATAGAGAACCCAAATAAGTTAACCAAGAGTACTTAAACAATCAATTAAAATATAAACTAAATGTCTGAGAGTTTTATGGAGAATGGATATACCTCTCATACTGTAAAAGTTCTTCGCAGTTACAAAGTATATAAGTATGCACATGGTTGTACTCTTCGTCTGTCAACCAAACTGAGTTTTGTTTTCCACTATGCCTCCCAACTTCTTCAAAAATATCAGGTACATGGGTGTGGTGTAAAGGCTTTTACCCATCATCACCATAGCGGCCTGGTTTTCTATCTTTTGTTTGAACTTGTGGTGCGAAGTAGTACAAAGAGAAATATGATGTCTCTTCGTTGATGCTTTGTGCCACAATTGAACCCTCTACCTTGCTTAGATTTTACACTTTTTTAGGTGGAACATGAATCTTTCAAATGAATACATCCACCTATATTGAACAGGTCCACCAAGCTTCGCGAGGAAGATGAATTGGAAGATGCTCCATAACATCAAAAAACGGCGGTGGAAATATTTTCTCTAAATTACATAAGGGCAAAGGAATGTTCTCCTCCAAAAGAGCTATGTTGTTGGTTGTGAGGGATCTTAAGCAAAAGTCTCTAAAAAAGCACCTATAACTGTAATTTTTTATTTTCTTATTAGTCAACAATAATATGTATAAAGAGTAAACAATAAATAAGTAATTGTATATAGCTACCACTGCATGATGAACATTTTTTGGTAACAGTTCTGCAAGTGTGAAAGAAAGTAAACGCTGCATAAAAACATGGCAATCATGACTCTTCATTCCAGATAATCTGGCATTATTTTCGTCTACACAACGGGAGAGGTTAAATGCATAACCATCAGGAAACTAATTAACACCGTGGATTATCCATTGGAATAACATATTTTTTGCATTTGCATCTAATCTGAAGATTGGAATTAGGCCTTTTCCATTATTCATCAAATGTAGCTCAATAGCCCAGATTATACTTTTAAACTTGGCATCAAAAAAGTTACCAACCTGTGAAAAAACTCTTCTACTATGAAGGAGAACCGTTCCCTCATAACCCAAGAAACTCCCGCAACTCTTACTCTTTGACCACAAATGTCCAATGTTGCATTTGAGCCAGCCTTCAAGAGGAGGTTTCCAGAAGGCACCTGGATCAGCAGCTAAAGCTTGAGAGGAGACTGAGTTTTTAATCTCAACTATTAGGGCAGTAAACCATTCTTCGGAATCCTCCCTAATCTTTCTAAATGTTCCCATGGCCGCAAAAATTGTGCCCTTAAATAGAAAACCATTCCTGTTTTTCCATAAAATCAAGAAAATCCAAGGGTATGATCTTCTAATTTCCAAGGGGTATGATTTCTCTTGCTACTTTCCATTAGATGATGAAGGTTTGTGAAGAATGAACATTAATCAAAGCCTTCTTCAGGACACGGGAAACCAGAGAGGGCCCATACCTTTCTTGCAATGGTGCAGCCAAAGAGAACATGATTGATCGATTCACCTTCATTGCCACAAGTCTGAAACCTTGAATTGACTCTGATTCTTTGAGTCTTTAATTTGTCCACTACAAGGATACAGGGCATTTGCAACAAAAATTTGTGAAGAAATATATTCCTCGCAAATTTGAGTCGATTTTGCTTGGAATTTGCGACGAATCCTAGTAACGTCTCAAATTCATGAAAAATTAAAGACGATTTTGCGACGATAGAGTGTTGAATGGGAAATTTTGTCGCAAATTTGAGGCTAATTATTTGCGACCATTTAGCATTGATTCAAATTGACGCAAGTTTGCGAGGAATTTGCGAGTAAAACTAGTAGGTAGTTGCAACACATTTTAAAATTGGGTTACCTACTTTGTTTCCCTCGCAAAAAGGTCTGAAAATTTCTCTCTAAATAGTCGCAAAATCCTCTCAAAATTGCTATAAATACCAGCTGCGTGAGTAATTTACATTAATCAAAATTTCATTTCTCCTACAATCTCTTACCTATAAACACGATTTGAGTTTATTATTATTATTTTTTTGAAACTAGATATTATCTACAATCTTAAAGATAATGTCTAATTATTACGAGCACCAAATATATGATCAACGTCAATGGATGTACATGTATAAAGATCCAAATGGTGTGGTGACTAAAGAGTTCAATGATGGGCTACAACAGTTTCTCGAAAGTGCGAATCAGCTGTCACTGACACAAGAAACCGGTAAAATATTATGTCCATGTCGAAAATGCAAGAATTTGAATATATTTATGTCAATACAGCCGCAAATCATTTGTTTAATGGAGGGTTTTTGTCCAACTATTATGTTTGGTTTTCCCATGGAGAAGCAAATACTGTAAATACAACATCTAGTAGTAGTGTTCAGCATGTGGAAGATCATAATACTAATGTTGAGAAACATCAATATGATTTTGGGGAGAATCGTAATAGGTTTCAGGACATGGTTAGTGATGCATTTGAAGGGACAGCAACATCATTTAGTGATAACACTGAGCAACCTAACTTAGATGCTCATAGAGTTTATGATATGTTAGATGATGCAAGTCAACCAATTTACGATGGAGGTAGAGAAGGGTTGTCTAAATTATCACTGCATCTAGGATGATGACCATTAAGATGGATCATAACTTTGTTGAGGTCTGAATGGATGCATGGGCATAATTAATCAAAGAGTATTTGCCAGAGGATAATTTGGATGTTGAGTCATATTATGAGATACATAAGTTGGTATTTTGTCTTGGATTGCCTTCTGAGATGATAGATGTATGCATTTACAATTGCATGATATTATGGAGAGATGATGAGCATTTGCCGGAATGTCGATTTTTGTTGCAAACCAAGATATAAGCCAAGTTCAAGACGAAATAAGATCTCGTACCAACGTATTGTATGTGGTTTTTTCCAATAACCGATAGACCAAAGCGGCTGTATCAATCATAAACGACACTTGCATCAATGAGATGGCATGCAGAACATTCAAGTTTAGATGGGGAGATCACGCATCCATCTGATGCAAAGGGCTGGAAATATTTTAAGATGGTACATTCAGATTTTGCCAAAGAGAGTAGGAATGTTTATCTGGGTTTATGCACTGACGGATTTAGTCCATTTGGTATATCTCGTATGCAGTATTCTTTGTGGCCAGTGATTTTGACACCGTACAATCTACCTCCAGATTTGTGCATGCAACGAAAATTTCTATTTTTGAGCATTTTAGTGTCGGGTACTAAACATCCTAAACACTCTCTTGATATTTTTTCTACAGTCTTTAATACATGAGTTACAACAATTGTGGTATACTCGAGTGCGTACATATGACTACTCACACGAGCAAAACTTTACGATGCGTGCAGTGCCCATGTGAACTATAAATGATTTTATGTGTACGGAATGTTATCCGGATGGACTATGCATGAAATATTATCTTGTCCTTATTGCGTCCAACGGACATATGCATTTAAATTGTAACACGGCTGTAAGAGTAGCTGGTTCGATTGTCACCACATATTTCTTCCAATAAGTCATCCCTATCGAAAGAACAAAAAATTACTTAGGAAGAACAAAGTGGTCTGGATTTCGCCACATGCGTATTTATCGGGAGAGATTAGGTGAAGAACATCACAAAGGGCTCGCCATATGAAATTTTTGATTCTGGGAGCAGTTTGTATAGCCCATATGGGCTCCTTTAGAACATTGTTGGATGGCAAGAAGAAGGCTTCTTGGATCAAAGCTTTCTTGAACTCTTGAGAAGCCAACCAATACCCAGATTTAACTGAGTAATCGCCATTTTTGTTATGCAGTTAAGACCAATAATCATTTCAAAGACCGTCAAGCAATGACATATTCCATACTCTTATGTCCATGTCAATATGAGGCTGCTAACCAAAGAGATTTAGAGCATCATTATTGGAGAACTTCTTAAAGATTCTCCAATTAAAACAAAAACAAATAGGTGGCAGAGAGAGAGCAGAAACGGTTATCTGCAGAGAGCTGCAAGTGACGATTCTTTCCCTCTTTCTACCACGTGTCACATTGTTATTGGTGAACAATCTTTTTTTTTTAATCGAAAAATCATTTTTTTTTTAACTTAAAAAAAAAAAATTCAAGAACGTCAAAAAGGGTCTCCAATAATGATGCTCCAATATCCATTTAGTATGTAGAAAACTAAAAAAAACTTGCATCCTCGTCATACTCAAAAGTCAAAACCAAAGAATCTTGAATCTCTGTAGATCTAACGGTCTATATCTAACCACGTTGCAATCAACGATGAGCATGATCGTATATATCTAACCACTTTACATCCGATCGACATTTTGAGTCAGCACTCACTCATCATCATCATCAACTCAAAATCCAAACACACGCATCGAAAACGGAAGAAGAAAATCAGACGACACCAAAACCTCGATGTTGCTCCGAATCTCTCTCCAACAAGGTAAAATCTCGATCCTCTCTGATTCTACTCCTTTCAAAAATCCGTATACTTCGATACGGTCGATGCTAAGCTTTTTCGTGTTTGCAGGGAAGAACAATCTCAGGACTTTGAGACCTCAGTTTCTCGGTATTCGAAGCTGTTGGTTCTCAATGTCGCCGGAGCCATCTACTCATCAGCCAAAACCTCCGGTGAGATTTCATAATATCCTCAATTTTTTTGGAATTAGTTGAATTTGATTTATTGGGAATGATATTGTTCTGATGATTTTGGGTTGATTTGATGTAATTCTGTTTCGATTTCTGGGTTTTTATATGTTTCAGAAGGTGCAAAATCTTATTGGAGGATCTTTTGTTGATTCTCAATCATCATCATATATAGATGTTATAAACCCTGTAAGCTCTCTTATTAGTCCTGTACACTGTTTGTTTAAGACTTTGAGATGGTTTTGGTACTAAGTGATTTTGATTTTTCTATAGGCTACACAAGAAGTTGTTTCTCAAGTTCCATCAACGACTAACGAAGAGTTTAAGGCGGCAGTATCCGCTGCGAAGCAAGCGTTTCCGTCATGGAGAAA
This sequence comes from Alliaria petiolata, assembly GCA_020283515.1. Lineage (NCBI taxonomy): Eukaryota > Viridiplantae > Streptophyta > Magnoliopsida > Brassicales > Brassicaceae > Alliaria > Alliaria petiolata. The sequence goes on along the minus strand of JAHZTW010000002.1, from coordinate 32,667,277 downwards.
CACTCCGATTACAACTCGTCAGCGCGTTATGCTAAAGTTTCAAGAGCTTATACGGAAAAATATGGTATTTACCTACTTGGTTTCACTTTGTTTTTGCTCTTGAAACATGCCCTTGACTGAAAGTTTTCATCTTTCTGTAGGATAAACTTGCTATGAACATCACGACCGAGCAAGGGAAGACCTTAAAGGATGCACATGGCGATATCTTCCGTGGGCTAGGTTAGTTTTATTGCGGGTTTCGGTTATATGATTGACAAGGAGAGCAGAAACTATACCGATGATTTTTTTGGTACTCGCTGCAGAGGTTGTGGAGCATGCGTGTGGAATGGCGACACTACAGATGGGTGAATATGTACCAAATGTGTCGAATGGAGTTGATACGTATAGTATTAGGGAGCCATTAGGTGTTTGTGCTGGCATTTGTCCCTTCAACTTCCCAGCAATGATTCCTTTATGGGTAACATGCTTAAGCTTTTTTTTTATATTAGTGCTCCATATGGCTTTGTTAACGATATGTATATCCTTAATTCTTGGTGAACCTCTTCTGTGAAGTCTTGAGTATTTGTTCTGTGTTTGTTATTGCAGATGTTTCCCGTTGCAGTGACATGTGGTAATACCTTTGTTCTAAAGCCTTCAGAGAAGGATCCTGGTAAATTTCTCAATATTTTTACCCTTATTACTTAGAACCAATGTCAGTAACTGAAGGATGCGCCTGTGATATTTTTAAGTTATGTGTGCAAAGTTCAAGATATGTAGACTTTCTGATCATGTCTTAACATAGTTAGTGTCAGTATTCATAAATCTTACTAGCTAGGTCAATGTGATGAGCTGAATTAATGCTCTTAGATGTATCAGATTTTCTAAATATTATACTTTACCACCTGCATTATTGGTTTAGTGTTGTCCACTATCGCACTATTATTGTTATTAATCATATAGAAAAGAAATGTGGTATGTTATATGTGAAACCGGTTGTTTATATTACTTGCTTTCTCCAGGTGCTTCTGTCATACTTGCAGAGTTGGCAATGGAAGCTGGATTACCTAATGGGGTTCTCAATATTGTTCATGGCACCAATGTATTTTATGTTTAAATTTGCAAAATTTACAATCTGTAAAGATTCTGCACTATTATCTTAACTTTTTTTGTCGTCTTTAATAATGCATCTTTCACATTGCAGGATACTGTGAATGCTATCTGTGATAACGACGATATACGGGCTGTTTCTTTTGTCGGCTCGAACACTGTAAGTATACATTTTGTTGTTGCTCTTTTATAACCTGCAGACTTGGGTTTGCGTCACCTTGTTATGATGAATAATACTTACGAAATTTCCATATAGTTAGTTTCCTGTGTAATTAGTTCAGCTGTCTGATAAGATGTTAACATACTATTCTCCTGCACAGATAGCTAAATCATACTTAAGAACTCGTCAAAAGCTGTTAGCAAGAACTGATGATGGCAGATTTGCTTTTCTTCTGAGCTCAACGTTTTGGTTTAACTTGTGTATTCCGAATTGTGAAATGTTTTGTTAAAGGCTGGAATGCATATTTATTCAAGAGCAGCAGCGAAAGGCAAACGTATTCAGGTAAAATCTTACATCTTCTCCCCTGTAAAATTCTTCCTTAGTATTTCAAAACTACTCTATGTCAATTTGCTTATAAAATAATATCTGCTCAGTCAAATATGGGGGCAAAAAATCATGGTGTAGTCTTGCCTGATGCCAACGTCGATGCTACTTTGAATGCGCTGCTTGCTGCTGGGTTTGGTGCAGCTGGACAGAGATGCATGGCACTGAGTACAGTGGTCTTTGTTGGCAATTCAAAATCATGGTACTGCTAACTTTTGTCTCTCAATATTCAAATTGTTAGTCTTGTGGGTGTAATCTTCTCGAATATCATATATTCATTTTTCTTGTGATAGCATGCTTGCCTATTATATTTTTCTGTCCTGTGGTTTCTGAGCTCTCCACAACCTAAAGGTTCATAAACCATAAATAGGATTGTATAGGACAACACTTTCATTTATTAGTTTAGGTTGACTACTCTTGTTGTCCTGTTCATTTCCATTTGATAATATTATATGATTAGCTCCAACTTGTCTAATACTAACCAGGGAGGATAAACTCGTCGAGCGAGCAAAAACCCTTAAAGTCACATGCGGGACAGAACCAGATGCAGATCTGGGTCCTGTCATTAGTAAACAGGTAATTTTAAGCTCATACCAATGCTACAATACATGACTACTGCTAAACTTATGTGCGTAACAATCACGTTTAGTTTTACGTTTTGTCTAAATGTTATCCGTCTAGGCCAAAGAAAGGATATGCCGTTTGATTCAGTCTGGTGTGGACGATGGTGCTAAATTGCTACTTGACGGAAGAAATATTGTGGTATTTTCCCAAGCTCCATAGTTACTGCTATTGCAACAGACTAAAGTCTTAAATATATAGCAGTAACCACCACATTCTTATGAAATAGTAATCTCACGAATCACCGAAATCTCTTGATCTATTTATGATGGACTTGCATCAATAATCATTGTGTAATCTTGAGAACAATGTTCATATATCTTTGCTCCGTAACAAACAGGTTCCAGGATACGAGAAAGGGAATTTTATCGGTCCTACCATTTTATCTGGTGTTACCCCAGACATGGAGTGTTACAAGGTATTATTATTCTGTTATTTTTAAGAAAAATAATCTGTTTTTTTACTTGAAACTTACATTTCTTGTTTGCACATTGCAGGAGGAAATATTTGGCCCTGTTCTTGTATGCATGGAGGTGAGATTGAAGAAATCTAGTTTCATTTCAATCGTATATTCGGTTTATTTTCTTACTTACGTTTGTGTGATTTACGCGCTGTAACAGGCAAACAGCTTTGACGAGGCCATAGAGATACTAAATAGAAACAAGTAAACACTCTCTTTTTTATTGTTGTTTCATTCATATCATATACTAATGTAATCCTCTCCTCTTCTTCAACAATCTGCTATTTATGCCTTCAACAGATACGGAAACGGTGCTGCTATATTCACTTCATCAGGCGCAGCGGCAAGAAAGTTTCAGATGGAAATAGAAGCCGGACAGGTATGAATGAATTAACTTTGAGGTTAACAAAACTCAAAACCTTTTTTCTTTGTATATACATTTTGACATTGTTGATCTCTTCTTTTGTTGTTTGTTAATCTTGGTCAGATTGGTATTAATGTTCCGATCCCGGTTCCATTACCGTTCTTTTCATTCACTGGGAATAAAGCTTCATTTGCAGGAGATCTAAACTTCTATGGTAAATAGTTTGTCACAAGTTAAAATAGTTGAGATTTATTCACTTTTTTTTTCTTTTTCCTATTTGCTTATACACAAGGGGAAGAATTGTTTCAGGCAAAGCAGGAGTAGACTTTTTCACTCAGATCAAGACTGTGACACAACAGTGGAAGGATATTCCAACTTCAGTATCTCTTGCAATGCCTACTTCCCAAAAGCAATAACTAAATCCCAACTTCACTATTTCCTTTTTACGTTTGGATTTCTTGAAATAATAATAAACTGTATCCATTTTAATCAATAAAACTATAAGTATCACATGTGTTGTCGTAAACGTAAAAATAAACAATTACTGCATACGATGAATATTTTTTTTTTTGTCGAAATCTTCAGTTCCTAAACAAAGATATGATGAATTTTTGTAAAAAAAAAACAATTTTTCAATTAGAAATACGAAATAAATTCAATCCCAAGGAGTTTAGACGGATTTTTTTAAGGTAATAATTGAGCTTTAAAATTAAGGGAGGATTTCAGAACTACGACTATGGACACACCAATTTATTTTCATTTTTATTATTTAATGAACTGTAAAAACTCAATCATTATCGCGTGATGAATTTAGACAAAAAAAAAAGGTTTTATGAATAAAACTCAATCATCTCTTTCACTGATTTACAAAAATCAAAAAACCTAGACAACACCAACACCAAGCGAGATCGGTAGAAAAACAAACCGTTGAAATCGGATTACAATTAGGTGCAAAAAACCTCCGGCGACGCGAAGCTACAATCGAGATGGCAAATCTCCGCCGAGATAAAGCTACGCTCTAGTTGTGAAATCTCCGCCGAGTAGATGCGAAATATCGAGACGAGGCTACTATTCCGGCGAGTCCAAGCTAAGCTACTATCTCCGGTGAGATAGAAATCGGCGGAGATAATCTCCGGTGAGATAAAAATCATTGGAGAGATATAAAATCGCCGTCGAGATGCGAAATCAACAATCGGCCGCTCGATTTGATCGTGTAAGTGGCGTGAAAACTAAAGGGTATTAAGGACAATTACTATAATTAAATAGTGGTATATTTGCTTAAATGATAAGTGGCGGTAATATTAAAAATGGCAATCTCAAAGTAGTAGTTTGGACAAATTCTCAAAAAATAATTTTTCAATAAGAAATAAGAAATAAATTCAATCATAAGGAGTTTAAAGGTTCTAAGGGCATCAGTTTTTATGAGTTAATTTGGCTAATAACCATATTGAGCTTTAAAATTAAGAATATAGCCATAAGAGATCTAAAACAAAGAAACTTATTAAAAACCCTAAACTCTATAAAGTTTTGGATGAATATATCATTGATGACCACTCATTTTGATGACCACTCATTCTGTTCGCTGGGGAAACAGAGTGATAAATCATGTACTATTTTATCATTACTACATATGATGAATATTTTTTTTGTCGAAAGCTTCAAATCCTAAAGGAATATATGATGAACTTTTGAAACAAAAAAAAACATTTTTTCAATTACAAATATGAAATAAATTCAATCCTAAGGAGTTTAGAGGTCCTAAGGGCATCATTTTTAAGGTTTAATTTAGCTATTAATCATATTGAGCTTTAAAATTAAGAAGATAGGCATAAGAGATCTCAAACAAAGAAACTAATTAAAAACACTAAACTCTATAAAGTTTTAGACGAAAATATCCGTGATGACCACTCATTATGTTCGCTGGGGAGACAGAGTGAGAAATCCTGTACTATTTTATCATTATCCCAATTCTGTACTATTTATACTATTCTGTCTTCAGTTATATACTATTTTATCTTGGAATGAACTATAATATAAAATTGAATCATAAGGAGTTTAAAGGTTCTAAGGGCATCATTTTTTATGGGTTAATTTGGCTAATAACCATATTGAGCTTTAAAATTAAGAATATAGCCATAAGAAATCTAAAACAAAGAAACTTATTAAAAACCCTAAACTCTATAAAATTTTGGATAAAAATATCCTTGATGACCACTCATTCTGTTCGCTGGGGAAACAGAGTGAGAAATCATGTACTATTTTATCATTACTCCATATGATGAATATTTTTTTTGTCGAAAGCTTCAAACCTAAAGGAATATATGATGAACTTTTGAAACAAAAAAAAAACAATTTTCAATTACAAATATGAAATAAATTCAATCCTAAGGAGTTTAGAGGTCCTAAGGGCATCATTTTTTAAGGTTTAATTTAGCTATTAATCATATTGAGCTATAAAATTAAGAAGATAGGCATAAGAGATCTGAAACAAAGAAACTAATTAAAAACACTAAACTCTATAAAGTTTTAGACGAAAATATTCTTGATGACCACTCATTCTAATCGCTGGGGAGACACAGTGAGAAATCCTGTACTATTTTATCATTATCCCAATTCGGTACTATTTATACTATTTTGCCTTCAGTTATATACTATTTTATCTTGGAATGAACTATAATATAAAATTGAATCATAAGGAGTTTAAAGGTTCTAAGGGCATCATTTTTTATGGCATAGTTTGGCTAATAACCATATTGAGCTTTAAAATTAAGAATATAGCCAAAAGAGATCTAAAACAAAGAAAATTATTAAAAACCCTTAACTCTATAAAGTTTTGGATGAAAATATCCTTGATGAACACTCATTCGGTTCGCTAGGGAAACAGAGTGAGAAATCATGTACTATTTTATCATTACAGCATATGATGAATTTTTTTTGTCGAAAGCTTCAAATCCTAAAGGAATATATGATGAACTTTTGAAACAAAAAAAAAAAACAATTTTTCAATTACAAATATGAAATAAATTCAATCCTAAGGAGTTTAGAGGTCCTAAGGGCATATAAGGTTTAATTTAGCTATTAATCAAATTGAGATTTAAAATTAAGAAGATAGGCATAAGAGATCTGAAACAAAGAAACTAATTAAAAACACTAAACTCTATAAAGTTTTAGACTAAAATATCCGTGATGACCACTCATTCTGTTCGCTGGGTAGACACAGTGAGAAATCCTGTACTATTTTATCATTATCCCAATTCTCTACTATTTATACTATTTTTTCTTTAGTTATATACTATTTTCATGTTGGAATGAACTATAATATAAAATTGATAAATTTGAGAACCGACAATGGCAAAAAACCGTGCCAGAATGAACTATAGTATATGTATGTGTAGAATAATATAGATAAGAGAGAGAGAGACAGAGAGAGGTTTATTGTAACTAATACAAAAAATATAGTAGCCAAACAAAATTATGGTTATATAGGTAATATTTGTAAAGAGTGAGAAATCATGTACTATTTCATCATTACTGCATATGATGAATATTTTTTTTGTCGAAAGCTTCAAATCCTAAAGGAATATATGATGAACTTTTGAAACAAAAAAAAAAACAATTTTCAATTACAAATATGAAATAAATTCAATCCTAAGGAGTTTAGAGGTCCTAAGGGCATCATTTTTTAAGTTTTAATTTAGCTATTAATCATATTGAGCTATAAAATTAAGAAGATAGGCATAAGAGATCTGAAACAAAGAAACTAATTAAAAACACTAAACTCTATAAAGTTTTAGACGAAAATATTCTTGATGACCACTCATTCTAATCGCTGGGGAGACACAGTGAGAAATCCTGTACTATTTTATCATTATCCCAATTCGGTACTATTTATACTATTTTGCCTTCAGTTATATACTATTTTATCTTGGAATGAACTATAATATAAAATTGAATCATAAGGAGTTTAAAGGTTCTAAGGGCATCATTTTTTATGGCATAGTTTGGCTAATAACCATATTGAGCTTTAAAATTAAGAATATAGCCAAAAGAGATCTAAAACAAAGAAAATTATTAAAAACCCTTAACTCTATAAAGTTTTGGATGAAAATATCCTTGATGAACACTCATTCGGTTCGCTAGGGAAACAGAGTGAGAAATCATGTACTATTTTATCATTACAGCATATGATGAATTTTTTTTGTCGAAAGCTTCAAATCCTAAAGGAATATATGATGAACTTTTGAAACAAAAAAAAAAAAACAATTTTTCAATTACAAATATGAAATAAATTCAATCCTAAGGAGTTTAGAGGTCCTAAGGGCATATAAGGTTTAATTTAGCTATTAATCAAATTGAGATTTAAAATTAAGAAGATAGGCATAAGAGATCTGAAACAAAGAAACTAATTAAAAACACTAAACTCTATAAAGTTTTAGACTAAAATATCCGTGATGACCACTCATTCTGTTCGCTGGGTAGACACAATGAGAAATCCTGTACTATTTTATCATTATCCCAATTCTCTACTATTTATACTATTTTATCTTTAGTTATATACTATTTTCATGTTGGAATGAACTATAATATAAAATTGATAAATTTGAGAACCGACAATGGCAAAAAACCGTGCCAGAATGAACTATAGTATATGTATGTGTAGAATAATATAGATAAGAGAGAGAGAGACAGAGAGAGGTTTATTGTAACTAATACAAAAAATATAGTAGCCAAACAAAATTATGGTTATATAGGTAATATTTGTAAAGAGTGAGAAATCATGTACTATTTCATCATTACTGCATATGATGAATATTTTTTTTGTCGAAAGCTTCAAATCCTAAAGGAATATATGATGAACTTTTGAAACAAAAAAAAAAACAATTTTCAATTACAAATATGAAATAAATTCAATCCTAAGGAGTTTAGAGGTCCTAAGGGCATCATTTTTTAAGTTTTAATTTAGCTATTAATCATATTGAGCTATAAAATTAAGAAGATAGGCATAAGAGATCTGAAATAAAGAAACTAATTAAAAACACTAAACTCTATAAAGTTTTAGACGAAAATATCCGTGATGACCACTCATTCTATTCGCTGGGGAGACACAGTGAGAAATCATGTACTATTTTATCATTATCCCAATTCGGTACTATTTATACTATTTTGTCTTCAAATATATACTATTTTTTCTTGGAATGAACTATAATATAAAATTGAATCATAAGGAGTTTAAAGGTTCTAAGGGCATCATTTTTTGTGGGTTAATTTGGCTAATAACCATATTTAGCTTTAAAATTAAGAATATAGCCATAAAAGATCTAAAACAAAGAAAATTATTAAAAACCCTAAACTCTATAAAGTTTTGGATGAAAATATCCTTGATGACCACTCATTATGTTCGCTGGGGAAACAGAGTGAGAAATCATGTACTATTTTATCATTACTCCATATGATGAATATTTTTTTTGTCGAAAGCTTCAAACCTAAAGGAATATATGATGAACTTTTGAAACAAAAAAAAAACAATTTTCAATTACAAATATGAAATAAATTCAATCCTAAGGAGTTTAGAGGTCCTAAGGGCATCATTTTTTAAGGTTTAATTTAGCTATTAATCATATTGAGCTATAAAATTAAGAAGATAGGCATAAGAGATCTGAAACAAAGAAACTAATTAAAAACACTAAACTCTATAAAGTTTTAGACGAAAATATTCTTGATGACCACTCATTCTAATCGCTGGGGAGACACAGTGAGAAATCCTGTACTATTTTATCATTATCCCAATTCGGTACTATTTATACTATTTTGCCTTCAGTTATATACTATTTTATCTTGGAATGAACTATAATATAAAATTGAATCATAAGGAGTTTAAAGGTTCTAAGGGCATCATTTTTTATGGCATAGTTTGGCTAATAACCATATTGAGCTTTAAAATTAAGAATATAGCCAAAAGAGATCTAAAACAAAGAAAATTATTAAAAACCCTTAACTCTATAAAGTTTTGGATGAAAATATCCTTGATGAACACTCATTCGGTTCGCTAGGGAAACAGAGTGAGAAATCATGTACTATTTTATCATTACAGCATATGATGAATTTTTTTTGTCGAAAGCTTCAAATCCTAAAGGAATATATGATGAACTTTTGAAACAAAAAAAAAAAACAATTTTTCAATTACAAATATGAAATAAATTCAATCCTAAGGAGTTTAGAGGTCCTAAGGGCATATAAGGTTTAATTTAGCTATTAATCAAATTGAGATTTAAAATTAAGAAGATAGGCATAAGAGATCTGAAACAAAGAAACTAATTAAAAACACTAAACTCTATAAAGTTTTAGACTAAAATATCCGTGATGACCACTCATTCTGTTCGCTGGGTAGACACAGTGAGAAATCCTGTACTATTTTATCATTATCCCAATTCTCTACTATTTATACTATTTTGTCTTTAGTTATATACTATTTTCATGTTGGAATGAACTATAATATAAAATTGATAAATTTGAGAACCGACAATGGCAAAAAACCGTGCCAGAATGAACTATAGTATATGTATGTGTAGAATAATATAGATAAGAGAGAGAGAGACAGAGAGAGGTTTATTGTAACTAATACAAAAAATATAGTAGCCAAACAAAATTATGGTTATATAGGTAATATTTGTAAAGAGTGAGAAATCATGTACTATTTCATCATTACTGCATATGATGAATATTTTTTTTGTCGAAAGCTTCAAATCCTAAAGGAATATATGATGAACTTTTGAAACAAAAAAAAAAACAATTTTCAATTACAAATATGAAATAAATTCAATCCTAAGGAGTTTAGAGGTCCTAAGGGCATCATTTTTTAAGTTTTAATTTAGCTATTAATCATATTGAGCTATAAAATTAAGAAGATAGGCATAAGAGATCTGAAATAAAGAAACTAATTAAAAACACTAAACTCTATAAAGTTTTAGACGAAAATATCCGTGATGACCACTCATTCTATTCGCTGGGGAGACACAGTGAGAAATCATGTACTATTTTATCATTATCCCAATTCGGTACTATTTATACTATTTTGTCTTCAAATATATACTATTTTTTCTTGGAATGAACTATAATATAAAATTGAATCATAAGGAGTTTAAAGGTTCTAAGGGCATCATTTTTTGTGGGTTAATTTGGCTAATAACCATATTTAGCTTTAAAATTAAGAATATAGCCATAAAAGATCTAAAACAAAGAAAATTATTAAAAACCCTAAACTCTATAAAGTTTTGGATGAAAATATCCTTGATGACCACTCATTATGTTCGCTGGGGAAACAGAGTGAGAAATCATGTACTATTTTATCATTACTCCATATGATGAATATTTTTTTTGTCGAAAGCTTCAAACCTAAAGGAATATATGATGAACTTTTGAAACAAAAAAAAAACAATTTTCAATTACAAATATGAAATAAATTCAATCCTAAGGAGTTTAGAGGTCCTAAGGGCATCATTTTTTAAGGTTTAATTTAGCTATTAATCATATTGAGCTATAAAATTAAGAAGATAGGCATAAGAGATCTGAAACAAAGAAACTAATTAAAAACACTAAACTCTATAAAGTTTTAGACGAAAATATTCTTGATGACCACTCATTCTAATCGCTGGGGAGACACAGTGAGAAATCCTGTACTATTTTATCATTATCCCAATTCGGTACTATTTATACTATTTTGCCTTCAGTTATATACTATTTTATCTTGGAATGAACTATAATATAAAATTGAATCATAAGGAGTTTAAAGGTTCTAAGGGCATCATTTTTTATGGCATAGTTTGGCTAATAACCATATTGAGCTTTAAAATTAAGAATATAGCCAAAAGAGATCTAAAACAAAGAAAATTATTAAAAACCCTTAACTCTATAAAGTTTTGGATGAAAATATCCTTGATGAACACTCATTCGGTTCGCTAGGGAAACAGAGTGAGAAATCATGTACTATTTTATCATTACAGCATATGATGAATTTTTTTTGTCGAAAGCTTCAAATCCTAAAGGAATATATGATGAACTTTTGAAACAAAAAAAAAAAACAATTTTTCAATTACAAATATGAAATAAATTCAATCCTAAGGAGTTTAGAGGTCCTAAGGGCATATAAGGTTTAATTTAGCTATTAATCAAATTGAGATTTAAAATTAAGAAGATAGGCATAAGAGATCTGAAACAAAGAAACTAATTAAAAACACTAAACTCTATAAAGTTTTAGACTAAAATATCCGTGATGACCACTCATTCTGTTCGCTGGGTAGACACAGTGAGAAATCCTGTACTATTTTATCATTATCCCAATTCTCTACTATTTATACTATTTTGTCTTNCTCATTCAAGTCCAAGGCAAAATTGGTGGCAAGAATACTTTTATTTGATTTAGCTTATTTTGCTCTTTTTATTTAAATGTGTATAATTTTCTTTAAATGTAATTTATTGTAAAGATTCCTTGTAAGAGTTATAAAAGCTCAATTGTTCTCATTGTAAAAGTACATTGAAATTTTTGAAAATATAAAAGAGAGTTTTCTCTAAAAGGTTAGGCTTTGTTTTTGTTTATCTAAGTTAGATGGATTTCTACACTTAGTAAACGTTTGAATCTATGTCTCGTGTGTGCGATTCCTTGAGACTAGGTTTGTGAACTCATCACAAGAGCTTTCATACTCTTGAGTGGCGTTCTTCGATCCTCCCGTCTATTTATCTCATCACTTGATCCAGCCTGAAAGAGAGTTTTGAGAGAGAGAGAGAGAGAGAGAGAGAGAGGTTTATTGTAACTAATACAAAAATATAGTAGCCAAACAAAATTATGATCATATCGGTAATATTTGTAAAGATTTGGGTTATACCACCTAATTCCCCTTTTTAAAACTATTCTAAGAAAATGTTAGCAGTTAGGTCTGTTTTAGTAGAGGATGCCATGTCATCTCTTCTTCACGCGATGCCACGAGTATGCGATCGATTCCTCTTCCCGGATTTCACTAGTACACGCCAAAGCTTGATCCCATTCCATCTCTTTTAAGGTTTTTGAGACACTCCCAATTCTCCAATTTATTGTAATAATGGTTCGTTATCCTCAAATTATGCAATCTAACTCTCTCTCAAATAAACTCTTATTTCAAAGCATCACTTTTTCTCTCTCTGCAATCTAACTATCTCTTAGAAGTTCATTTGATGAACCATATGTGGGATAAGGGTGAGTATTGACCAAAACAATTTGGTCTACAAAGATATGCATGGCCTGGCTCAAAAAATATTTGGGCCCTGTGAAAGACTAATATTTTAAAATCCAATGTGGTTCTATAATTATAAATTTGAAAACTATACCTTATTTTGACCATCAATAGTAAAAAATTAACAAAAAATATGAGACCCTGTATATTAGCACTGTCAGTACACTCTAAAAGTAGGGCTTGCAAGGAAGGCACCTAAAAGAAGCGGCCAAGGGAAGAGTAGAAGATCAGGAAGGAATGCATAAGCAAAAAGAATAAGACGGCCGAGTAAAGCAGGACCGTCATCCTCACATAACCAAAATATTTAAATACAGTTAATCGTTAGTATAATCTTTTAAAATATGGCGATTCCTTTCCATCAAAATTTGATGGAACACAAAATTGAGAATAACTAGATCAAATTGTCTTCCAACGAGAATGGAGGTGAGTTAGTTGAAGAAATTGAACTGAAGAAGATATTTATCGGCACTACTTCATAGTTGCATGTCTGATAGATATCTTACATGATGCGACAAGAAGAAAAATNCAACAGGCGTCTCATATCATTTGATTTCTTGAAAGGCGAATCAGTGACCGAGAAACGTACAAGTCTTTCCAATCAGGAGAAGAAGATTTTCCCGAGAAACACGCAGAAAGAGAGAGAGAAGAGAGAGAGAGAGAGAGAGAGAGAGAGAGAGAGAGAGAGAGAGAGAGGTTTATTGTAACTAATACAAAATATAGTAGCCAAACAAAATTATGGTCATATAGGTAATATTTGTAAAGATTTGGGTTATACCACCTAATTCCCCTTTTTAAAACTATTCTAAGAAAATGTTAGCAGTTAGGTCTGTTTTAGTAGAGGATGCCATGTCATCTCTTCTTCACGCGATGCCACGAGTATGCGATCGATTCCTCTTCCCGGATTTCACTAGTACACGCCAAAGCTTGATCCCATTCCATCTCTTTTATGGTTTTTGAGACACTCCCAATTCTCCAATTTATTGTAATAATGGTTCGTTTTCCTCAAATTCTGCAATCTAACTCTCTCTCAAATAAACTCTTATTTCAAAGCATCACTTTTTCTCTCTCTGCAATCTAACTATCTCTTAGAAGTTCATTTGATGAACCATATGTGGGCTAAGGGTGAGTTTTGACCAAAACAATTTGGTCTACAAAGATATGCATGGCCTGGCTCAAAAAATATTTGGGCCCTGTGAAAGACTAATATTTTAAAATCCAATGTGGTTCTATAATTATAAATTTGAAAACTATGCCTTATTTTGACCTTCAATAGTAAAAAATTAACAACAAATGTGAGACCCTGTATATTTGCACTGTCAGTACACTCTAAAAGTCGGGCTTGCAAGGAAGGCACCTAAAAGAAGCGGCCAAGGGAAGAGTAGAAGATCAGGAAGGAATGCATAAGCAAAAAGAATAAGACGGCCGAGTAAAGCAGGACCGTCATCCTCACATAACCAAAATATTTAAATCCAGTTAATCGTTAGTATAATCTTTTAAAATATGGCGATTCCTTTCCATCAAAATTTGATGGAACACAAAATTGAGAATAACTAGATCAAATTGTCTTCCAACGAGAATGGAGGTGAGTTAGTTGAAGAAATTGAACTGAAGAAGATATTTATCGGCACTACTTCATAGTTGCATGTCTGATAGATATCTTACATGATGCGACAAGAAGAAAAATCAGGGGATTATCGAAAACACGTTGTAAAGAGATTAGATGTTGCCAAATCTAGCTAGATCAACAATCATCTGGCATAGCTGCAGCCTGTAGGTATATGATATTCCTACTATTATTAACGTAATGGCATTGGGCATTTGGGCTTACTCGATTTCACAAAACACCTTCTTAAGTATCTGCCGTTTAGAAAAAAAAAATAAACGGGTGATTCACTTTTTCGTTTCCTACGTAATCATCTTGCTTTATTATTGACTTGAGTAATTGTGATGATTAGTACAGGATATCTCGAGTATTTGTATGGTCAAGACTCTTTTCAAGTTAACATAACAAAATGGAAGCAAAATGGAGCGTGTCACCAGCCTTCTCTTTACCAGACGGATTCGAACACTTTGGAATGATCAACATGCCGACTAAAAACCCTCCCGACGACGAGTCACCAACCTTCTCTTTCCCAAACGAATCTGAAACCTTGTCCCTCATGCTAGTCATCATTTCCTTCCAACCATCAGTCCTCTTGTCTCTCTCGCCGCCTCGGCGACCCCCAGAATCGTCAACCCTCTTATCCTTCCCGACCTGATAAAATATCCCAAATCATAAAATCAAAGGTCTTCAATATGTGGATTTATTATCAAAATATCATTCTCATAATTTCACAAAGTCAAAGATTCTCATTCAAGTCCAAGGCAAAATTGGTGGCAAGAATACTTTTATTTGATTTAGCTTATTTTGCTCTTTTTATTTAAATGTGTATAATTTTCTTTAAATGTAATTTATTGTAAAGATTCCTTGTAAGAGTTATAAAAGCTCAATTGTTCTCATTGTAAAAGTACATTGAAATTTTTGAAAATATAAAAGAGAGTTTTCTCTAAAAGGTTAGGCTTTGTTTTTGTTTATCTAAGTTAGATGGATTTCTACACTTAGTAAACGTTTGAATCTATGTCTCGTGTGAGCGATTCCTTGAGACTAGGTTTGTGAACTCATCACAAGAGCTTTCATACTCTTGAGTGGCGTTCTTCGATCCTCCCGTCTATTTATCTCATCCACTGATCCATCCTGAAAGAGACTTGAGTCCAGCACGATTGATCCCATAACCATCCACTTCGATCATCTCATGAACAAGTAGAAAGAGACTTCAGTCCAGCTGCTTGCTTCCACCCATTCACCCCACCATTTATAAGATCATCCCGTTGATCTTATATCATCTGGTATCATAGGTAAAAGCTCCTATCTCTTGTTTTTTATTATTGTTTTCATTTCATTTATTAAAAAAATAAACAAAAAAAAGTTTTCTGTTTTGATCTTAAGTTTAAAGAAGCAGAAATAGAAAACCATAAAAAATGTTTTTCTGAGTTTTTTTCCTTTGAAATTTTAGTTTGTTTCTTTCATTAAAAAAAAATGTTTCCATTTGTTTTTGTTTTTTTTATGTTAAAATGAAAACAAAAAAATTTGTTATTGACTTTCTCTGTTAAAAAAAAACATTTTCAAAGTACATAAGTTTTGAGGACAAAACCATTTGAAGAGGGAGAGAATGATACAATATCCAAAATCATAAAATCAAAAGTTTTCAATATGTGAATTTATTATCAAAATATCATGCTCATAATTTTACAAAGTCAAAGATCATCATTCAAGTCCAAGGAAAAATTGGTGGCAAGAAGACTTTTATTTGATTTAGTTTATTTTGCTTTTTTTTATTTAAATGTGTATAATTTTCTTTAAATGTAATTTATTGTAAAGATTCCTTGTAAGAGCTATAAAAGCTCAATTGTTCTCATTGTAAAAATACATTGAAGTTTTTGAAAATATAAAAGAGAGTTTTCTCTAAAAGATTAGACTTTGTTTTTGTTTATCTAAGTTAAATGGATTTCTACACTTAGTAAACGTTTGAATCTATGTCTCTTGTGTGCGATTCCTTGAGACTAAGTTTGTGAATTCATCACAAGAGCTTTCACACTCTTGAGTGGCGTTCTTCGATCCTCCCGTCTATTCATCTCATCCACTGATCCAGCCTGAAAGAGACTTGAGTCCAGCAGGATTGATCCCATAAGCATCCACTTCAATCATCTCAGGAGCAAGTAGAAAGAGACTTCAGTCCAGCTGCTTGCTTCCACCCATTCACCTCACCATTTATAAGATCATCCCCTTGATCTTATGTCATCTATTGACGATCCCTCGAACCATTGTCCTCTTATCCTTCTCCCTAACTCGACGTCTGCTCGGAGTCGCACCAGAGTGTCCAACTGTGACCTCCTTTGGAACAGAGTATGTCGGGGCATTCTTGAACAAGTTCTCCATCTCCCACTTCGGCGATTTGAATTTCACTACAAAATAATTTCAAGTATAAGAAAGGCCAGAGGAAAAGGCGAATAAAAAAAAAGAATAGGGTTGTCATCTCTTCAAAGAAACGAAGGTTCATGTCAACGCCACACTCAGACGCCAAAAGTACGAAGCCAACCATATTTCGGATCGCGTCCGGACAAAGCTGAGTAAACCACAACTGACAATGGACAAACCTGAATTCATAAAGACATATCCAGCCAGGAGGAGCAGTCTAAGGGGGCTCATCTGGCTAAAGAGACCAGAGTTCTAAACCAAAAACCCCACAAACTGATTAAATTGCTTTTAAGGACTTCGAAGTCGGTAAAGAACGCGGAAAACCTCGAAGACAACGAAATGGTCTAGCCGACGATGGGGTGCTCGTCCTCAAGTTTCAGACTCGGCATGGGATCGTCTTCTTCAAGATCACTCCCGATAACGAGCTCCATATCGGTACGTGAATAACCGTCAACATCTACCTCCGCATCAGATCCCAAACCCATATTTTTCCAATCTTAGGTCATCACAAGTATCGTTTTCGGGGATTGTCTCACGATCCTCAACAACCACCCTTGAATCAACGCCCACTTCATCATTGTCTGCTATAACGTCTTGGTTAACTATCGCATCTTCCTCTACATGAGCACGATCTGCATAATTAAGGGAGGATGACGACCCAGATTCACCATCAAGAGACGACAGCCTTAAAGGGGCCAATACCGAAGATGCCGACCCGGATGGTTCTGACAGACTCCCCAAAATCAATGAAATAGGCCCCGATAAAATCCTCACGCCTCCACTAGGAGAAATAGCGACATCGTGCCAACCGGAAAAGACGCCAGTCGCGTACCAACCAAAGTGGATGCCGATCACGAGGAAGAGCTTGATTATGTTTCGTCTGAAGAAGATGACGACTGCATTTCAAGATACCAATCTGCAAAAGACGATGACTCGAGTTAAATCTAGTCCAAAATCAATAAGCCGACCTTGGCGAAAGAGTCTTTTACAAATCGATTTAGGAGCGCGAGCAGACCCAAGAAACAAAACAACCAAATCGACCAAAGAAACGCCAATCAATAATTCTTACTCAAGAACACTGATCGAGGAAAAGATTCATGATTATCGAAAGGATGAGATTCACGATTCCCTCAAAATTGCATGTCCAAGAGATCCTCGCTGATCCGGCACAGAACAAAATCGCCGGCCAGAGATGGCTCCCCGATTTAAAACTCACCGCACGCCGGTTTGGAGATCACGCCAATCGAAAGTTCAACAAAGAGATTCGTCAAGATGCTGAGATTTACTGTCCATGAAAAGAAGAGACGCCGACCTAAACTAAAAACTTGAAGTCAACACGCGCCGACCCTATATGATCCAGAGAAAAGGGCTGATCGAGAAATGTCGGCCGTATTCTCACAGATCTGGACACACAATAAAGTTCGAGAGATTCGCCAAAAAATCGCCGGCCTTGTCAAAACGCCGACCTTGTCAAAACGCCGGCCCAACAAGATTTAAAACGCTGGCCCGTGAATCCAAATCTAACGCCGGTCAAAATGGTCCACACTGACCGAGACACAACGACCGAGAAGCACGACTGTCCGAGGAGATCCGCGTCGATCTGAGACAACGACGAGGAGATCCTCGCCGATATGAGGAGACACGCCGACCTCGTACCTCCATGCACGCCGGCTCAAGAGCATCAATTTCTTAAACTAACCAAGCGAGGAGCTGAGACATCAAACCTCACACCAGCCTCAAAATTACCCGCCAAACTAAACCACAAGACCCGCTGATCTAAATTACAAGACTCGCCGATCTAAACTACAAGACCCGCCGATTCGAACCACAATCTTGCCGACTAAATCTTCGCCGGTCCAATTGCACAAATGACGATCCAAGCAATACGCAATCTCAAAATCCTGAGTCATCATCCCTCGATCAACAAGCAGGAGCAAAAAAATAATAATAACAAAAACTAGAGTGAGAAGGAGAAGAATTCTACCTTGGTGAAGAAAGTGGAGAGAGAAAGTTAAAAGAATAAAAAATGGGAAAAGAAGAGTATTTATAGAGGGATAAAAAAAATCAAAAGGTGATCTCTCATTTAATCTAAAGACTTCTCGAAACCCGCATCCAAAGCACATAAAAATTTCTGAAACATTAAAAAGATCCACATGGGATCCGTCATGAAGCCAAATCTTGATTTATGTCTGACCAATAACTTCGAGCTTAAAACAAAAACAAAAATCTTTCAACAAACTGGGGGGAGGACTCATTGTTGGTAGTGGGCCTAAATGCCCATAATATTGGTCTAACCCAAATCAAAATCCGGCTCAAAATATATGAAGAAAAGTCAACAACATAAGTCAGCAGAAGAAGGCGTAAGTCAACTTAAGAAAAAGGCTGGTCAGGCCCATAAGAAGGTCCGTAAGGCCCAATTCGCAAGAAGCCCACCAAGCCCGCCAGATGCCACTGCCTTAATTCACTATAAATAGCATTGTACCTTCGGTTTGACAACTGATTCACTTCCGCACAGATTACGGGATTCTTTTGGGATTTGCGCTAATCACAAAACTTCTATTCTAACATCATATCCAACGTCCTTTCTAAGGAAGTCCTTTCCAACGTCCTCCTTTCTCAAAGACATCTGTCCGAACGGCCTCCTCTTCGATGGCCTGTCAGTTTTCATTTAAAGAGGACTTCCTCCCTTTTTTCCTTATATTTACGATGATCTTGTTTTTTGACGATCTCTTTGTAATTGTCGATCACAGTTCCACCGAATTAATAAGAAAGTCTCTGAATCCACTTTTCACCATGTCTCTTGTACTTAGCCGGGTTACAGTTCTAACAACGATAAACCAAGTGAATCAATACCTAACCCGACTATAGTTCATTGGACCTCGTATGTAGTCCTGACCAGGTAATCTCTGTATGTACCTCTCTGTCCTTAGTAAAACGGGATTCAATTTTGAATATCTTACTTTATGCTGTCTTTTTACAGCTTCAGTCTTTCCAAAAGTAAACACTTAGCTTTTTATTTGGCCTCAGGGCCAAGTTTGATCCACTTTTATGACCATTTTTTTAACATATCCTCACAAAAGTTACATTTTCCTTACATTTTCCACCAAAGCACCTCCTAAATCGATTGGTACATCATAATAATTTTCATAAATAATAGATATTTTCACGTAATTTATAATAGTTGAATATAATGGTTGCTACCAAGTGGTTATACTTTAAGAAGTCATTTCATATCAATGCCATTCTACAATATATGCACATAATTCAATCAATAATTTAAATTTTATTTCCTTTTTTAATTTATAACATTTAATATTTTTGAACAAAACAAATTTATTTATGAGTTTAAAATAGTAAAATTGATTTACTAATTTAAAATTTATTTAAACCAATTCATCTCTCAAATCATATTTTTATTTTTTTATTATAAACTTAAATTTTTCAATCAAATTATTAATAAAATATTGTATTTAACTTTTTGTTTTTTACTATTGCATTTAAATTAAGATATTAATTTGTCCCCATGACAATGTACGCATTAAATTCTTATTGACTATTGACCAAACTGAAACAGCTATTAGACGTTTTTGGAACACCGTCAAAAGGAAATTGTACTAAAAAATTTGGAAGATAAAAATGTAAGCTTGGATTCTGGCCTATCTATGTTTGTCTGATCAGAACATAACACGTGCATCGAGTAAAGAACACGCTTAATTTTTATCCCACAGTTCGGTTTTTCCTATATCTCTACTACCTAGTACAAAAACAAATCCACTTGAATAAAAAAATCAATTACAATTTTACATGGTATTAAACACATACTCGTCCCAACCATTCTTTTCTTCATGGATTGTGAACAGTATCAAGCATATCATACTTATCTACCACCCGCAGCACTGGTGCACCAATGTATTTTCCTACAAATGCAGTTTTCACAGAAATACCACCAACAGATCGTATAGGTTCCTACATCTTGTCTGTCTTGTGGGACGACGCCTCACACAAATGTGTGCCTCTCTCAATGATATACTAGGTGCGTGAGTCTTCATGAGACTGCCTCTTGAAATTTATAATAATCGTTTAACCCTATAACATAAGATCATCACGCGTTCTCGAATAGATACAACTTACTCCCCAAATTTATCTACTTACCAAATCTGCATCGGATATACAAAATCCATGCAATTTCGTTCAGCTCAGCAAGCCACTTGCCACGCCAGCTTCTGCGCCAAGCCAAGTCTTTGCCTCTCGATAGGATGTGATGACAGATGATTTATGCTTGTATGTAATTACCAACGTGTGTGATGAATTTAGTGAGTTTTTAGACTCCAATTACTCACATTATCTTGCAAGTGAGCTAGTTATGTAGCTGGGGAACCGTGTCAGTGATGTTGGATTTCTGGTTCCTTGGCATTTTATTGTTGTTTTCTTCTTAATTTATTTGTTTTTTTTGTTTGCAATGGTTTAAGAACGATTTTATGTTAACATCGCGAAAACAGTTTTATCGTTAATGAGAAATGGTATTTGGACTTGAAATTCTTGTTCTTTAAGTCGATAAAAATAATATGTCGTCTCGGGTAAGTAAGAGTTGATGTTACATTTCTGAGCAGTGTGAATACATTGTCCTCAGCGGTTACTAACTAAGTGAGTCCCTCCTGAAAAAATAAGTAGTATGAAATTCTACCAGTAATGGCATCGAAAAGAAATTATGGTCAAAAATAAGTTAGGATTTAATCTATATCTAAGTTCGTTTGATGAGAAAACATAACAAATGCGTCAATTAAAGAACACACATAGTTTTTTCACGATGTTATGTTCACCATACCTGCTCGACCTAGTCGAGAAACAAATTCACTAGAATAAGAAAGTAATTACAATTTCACATAGTATTCAGCACACACCCGTGCCCACCACTCTTTTCTACATGGACTGTGAAAACGGCATTAATCACAGCATGCTCTATTGAATACTACCGGCCGCAGTAGTGCACCAATGTCTTTTCCGACGAATACAGTTTTCACAGAAATACCACCACCAAATATTATAGATCCACACATCTTGTATGTCTGGTGGGACGACGCCTCACACATATGTGTGCCTCTCTCAATGATACCCTAGGCCCATGAGTTTTGATCAGACCGCGTCTTGGTATGTATAACAATCGGTTAACCATTGAACCTAGGATCGTCATGCGATCTCAGATAAATACAACTTACTCTCCAAGTTTATCTACTTACAAAATCAGTCGCAGCAAATATATCAAATCCCAGTAACTTTGTCTAGCTTAGAAGGCCATTTGCCACGTTAGCTTTTGCGCCACACCAAGTCCTTGCCTCCTAATATGACGTCTGATACATCATCAGATGTATCCAACTGCCCAACTACAATCTTCTAATCCCCATAACATATTTTTGTTATGTGTCGATAATTGTATCGACATTCACATCAAGTGTTGCCTTAGCATCTACTATATTAGCCCCTGCATTAAGTATTGCCTCAGCATGTGTGTCAATTCTGCCTCAGTATCTATGTTACATCTGTTATAATAGATATTGTCTTTGGTGTCACGAGTATCACGTCCTCCTATAGTAGCTGTCTTTTGACCTATTCCAACAGGTTCTCAAATCAGCCAACACAACACTAACCAAACACAACTACCAACATCCGACACTAGCAGTTTAAGATTGCTTACAATCACATGGCATTAAGATTGATCCATGATGCATAACTTGTGGTTTTTGGATGGATATCATCTATCATGTTATGTTTTATTGTGATGTGGCAAGACAAATATGAGATTTAGTAGATATTTCTTTCCCACATATGAGTTTCTCCAATAATTCGGTGTTTTTGAACCTTCACCATCTTGTGTCAGTCGTGGAGAACCACCACATCATAATAGGCACACACCGAGTGATTCTTTGATTAGTTTGGCCAATTTCGAAAACTCGTAATGCCTTGTTTTAAAAGGAATTAGACATAATGCCAAAGCAGGGGTATATAAAGCAAAAGATGATGCTAACAACTTGATAGAGTTGAATCAAAAGGAAATAGCTGAATCGGTTCTCATGAAAGTGTGGATATTATGAATTCTTTATTGTATTCATTAATTGTGTAAAATATATTTAGGCAATACAAAAGAGTTATAGAGAAAGAACTAAGTTTATACAGAAGGAAGAATAGTATAGAACCCAGTCATCTTGAGTTGGCGAGATCAGAGAGAAATGATCCACACAGTGCACTCAAAGCGAATTATCTGACAACCAGGCAACTCCGACATTCAGATTCCTGATATCAAAGGAACCAGGCTATGTATACAATTTCATTTGGGCGGGATAAACTAACTCTATACTTATGATTTTCCCACCGATCGACACTAGGAATAAGTTTAAACTCATGCCCGTACTTCTTTCAACCCTCTGAAAATGCCTTTAATGCCTTATTTATGCATGTGATAGGTGTAAGTAACACCTCACGAAGCCTAAGGAAGAACAACGATATGAGGGATTGCTACGCCGCATTTAAACTGCTGCTTACAGATCGTACCTTGAGGCAGACAGATATACGGAAAAACATTTTCAAGCAGTGGCATATACATCCAAAGAAAGTAGCTGATGTAACAGTCAATTACTCAGTACACGACCCATTCAACGGATCCGGTATCCGACCCAACAACCCGATCACCAAAGGAACTTACCCGGTATAATAATTCGGGCTAGGTAAAACTCTGTAAATACCTCACTTCCCACAACGGGAAAAAAGTTCGCACATTCACACTACAACTCGCTCTAAGCTATCATTTCTGTGCAATATCTTTTGAAATGCTTAGTTTTCCACTTATGTTCGAGACTGTAGTTCTATTTTCGACCATACTCCGGTCATTTTCTCGGTCATTCTTTGGCCGAGATTTCTCATCTCCAAAATCTTTGATTCTCTCTTTCTTTACACCAAAAAGCCCACTGCTCAAACCCGGTTTCAATCGATTGCTTCACTTTTGTTTTATCTAAAAGCTGTTCTCTATTTTCTCTTTTTTTTTTTTTTTTTTTTGTAAAAGGTTTCTCTTTCTTTTGTGATCTTCAAAAGCTGTATTTGTAAACTTTGCCCCTTAGAAGGGAAACAAATAAAGAAGTCGAAGTTCAAAAAAACAAAAAAAAAAACGAAAAGAAAACAAAAACCACGTACGTCTTAGGCCATTAAGTAATACTATTTTTATATATACGTCTTGATAAGTTAAACGGTAAAAAGGAAACAAAAAAGAGCTAACTAAATAATGATAGTCCAGTGGTAATGATTCTGTAAGTCTATAGACACTATACCATAAATCAATTTTCGTTAGATGCATTCTCTCTTTGACCATTGCAGAATTCACATATGGATTCCAAATTCTAGGAATTAGTTTGAGTTTCAACATGAATGACAAAATAAGAGGCTTTTTAAAAACTGGACCTTCGTTTTTTGGGATAAATGGACATACATATATTACTATTTTGTCATCAGAAGTACTAGTTTTGTACATAAAACCGGAATCGAAAATCCAAACTGTAACCAACCCGAAATAATTAGTTTGATTCGGATTCGGATATAGTCAAAATATCTGATGGTTTCTATAAATTGTTATATGTGGGTATCGGGTAATAACCGGAATCGAGTCGATATCCGATCGGATACCTGAATGACCTAAAAATATTAAACATATTAGTTATTTTTAGGATATTATTTGTATATTTTGAATTTTTTTATATATTTTTGGGTATATTTTTGGGTTATCGGGCCTATTTCGGGTTTCAGATATATATTTTTTTGAAGTTTCAAATATATTTTTGGACTTTCGGGTAATAAAAAGTTAAAAACTCAAACTGAACATTAAAAAAATCGGGTATTTATCAAATCGGTCCAGAACCAAACCGAAACTCTATGGTTCTAAAACGATAAAAAATTGTAAAACTCGATTTAATCAAAAACTGAAAAACTCGACTCGAATCCGACCCGAATATCGAAACACCAAAGTCTAAAAGTACTATAAATAGACAAAGATATTATTATTTTAAAAATCTTTTGAAACATCCCAAAATGGAAACCTGCGAACCAAACTTTACTGGTCAAGCACGTCTAGATTCTGCTCTTTCTTTCTTTTTCTCTCTCTCTCATAAGTGAAGTAATCGAATGAACAAAAAATTAATTCTATTCTTTTGCAAATGAATAAACTTTTTTTTTGTATCCTTTACTTCAGTTTTTATGTCATTTTAAAATGAATAAACTTACGCACACATATATTTCTCTATAAACTTGATCACATAATTATTCTATCAATTTTTTTTTTTGAGGAAGATAATTATTCTTATCATTTGCAATTTTATTATTGTGAATATAACACACAACTCTTTGGCTTTATTCGTTTATGAATTATGACATAACTTATTTTCTTAATGAGTCCCATAAACATCTCTACTTTTTCTTTTGTAGTGGTATGACTAGATCATTGGGCAATCACAACTATCTTTTTTATTTTTGTTATAAAGCAAACTTAACCATCTCAACGATGTTGGTAAACCATTAACGGCAAAAGCAGAAACTACATAATCAAACATAATTATTCACTCAACTATGTATATATATTAAAATCACCCATATAATAATATACTATTTTATACTTTTCTAATTTATTATAATTGGAAGTTTGGAACATTAATCAGTGTCTCTATTTTTAACATGCGCGTAGTTAGCGTAATCTAATATATGTTGGAATTATAATTATGTTTATGTTACATATCTAATACAATTAAATATGGTTTTAAGTGTAAATAATAGGGACTATATTTGTATACACTTATTACAGCTTTGGTACTCCTACAATAGTCGAAAAAAAGAAAACAAACTCCTACAATAATAATTATATATCGCATTATAAATAGCAGTCACTACAAAAAAAGAGGTGGATTGTATCATTTATTATATATTTTTGCATTACTTATAATTGATGCAAATGAATTTTACATCACTTAAAAAAGTGACTCTGTTTGTGGTGATACAAATAATTAACATCAGTTAGTTATCAACCGATGCAAATATATTTTATTTTTGCATCGATTGTTATAATTGATTTCTATATGTGTCAATTACAAAAAACTGATGTTATATTTTACATCAATTTTTAAAAGTGATGTTAGTATGTGTGATGATTATAATAATTGATGTTAAAATTAGCGTCAATTTTAATAAGTGATTTTAATAGTTGTATCATTTATAATAACTGACTTAATATTTGTATCATTTAAAATATATGATTTAAAATATTACTATAGTTAAATTTATGCCAGATATCATAATTGATTGTAATAATTATGTTATTTATTTTTATATAATTAATCTTATTGGTTAAAACCAAAAAGAAAAATAATCTTATTGGCTAAAACCAAATAAAAAATTAATTTTATTCACCAATAAATATGAATATTAGATATTTAAGTTTCATTATATATAGAAATGGTTTCTCTTTAACTTCTCCATCTATTAGCAATGTGGGACAAAGTAAAAAACGTTAGTTACATCACTTTTAACTGATATAAATTTTATATCATTTTTCTAAATGATGTTAACCAAAATCATTAGTTACATCGATTATTTAGCTGATGTAAATTTATAATTTTGTATCGATTTTGTTATAATGATGCTAAAGAACGAAACAGTTACATCATTTTTAATAATTGAAGCTAATTCACATAATTATGTATATATTATTAGTGTAATTTTTATTAGAATCAGTTTTTATTGATGCTAATTTTGCATCATTGTTAGAAATGATGTTAACAAAAATTAATAAATACATCGATCACCTAATTGATGTAACATTATATTTTAATATCAATTTTTTTAAAGTGATACAAACTAATAAAATTTGTATCACTTTTATTGAATTGATGTCAAACTAGTTAATTATAACATCAATTATCATAATTGATTTTAAGCCATGTATATTTGTTTCATTTATAAATAACTAATTCAAAATAGTATCACTTAGTTTTGTGATACAATTTAAGTGATACAATCTACCTTTTTTTTTGTAGTGAGTGTTCATAAGTGCATTATTTCATATCTTAATTTACAAATTAAATTTGTAATTTTTTTGAACCTTTTTAAAAATAAATTTTTACTTGCATACAAAAATTTCCCCAATCTCCAGATGCTTTTATTAATGCCTTAGAAAATTATGCCCATTTCTTTTACTCTTAAATTTTAGCATATAATTAAGACCTTAGTTGATGGCTTCACTTGTGTATGCTTCGGACCAAACCTGATTACAACTCCTCAATATGGTTAACCTAATAAATAAAAAAATCCACGTCCATAGGAAAATAATATTCAAATCCAGAATATTGTTTTTATTTTTTTATATTAAAAAGGCGTCGCTTCAGTCCTCTTTATCTTAATTGTGGTGGCCATACAACAACACTCAAAGAAAATACAAGAAGCTTCCAAAGAATATGCTAATTTTGTTTCTTGAATCTGCTAATCTTGTTCATCACAATGAGGACGAGCTAACTGCCAAAGATTATTACAAATACGATAAAACTATCTCTAAAAAAACATTAAAGATGATGAGCTAACTTCCAAGGAGCATTTATAACCCTTTCCAAAGGAGTCGATGAATGATGCAGTAGTGCACGACAAGGATTTGTATCAGTGTGATTTTATTTTCTAAAGTATTTTAAACTTTTTGACTTTTTCCATCGGATCTCCTCATCCCTCGCCGAAAATACCCAACTCTTCTCTCTCTCCTGTCTGTTACAGACCCCCCAAAAAAACACATTTTTTCACAAACTGAAATGATCAAACAAATTTTCTATAAGGTAACCAAAAAAAACTATCGTTTTGGGATAATCAGCTAAAATCCTTCAAGTCTCCTATATAAACATCTCAATCTCAACACTTTAATTCCCTTTCTTGAAAAAAGGAATAAAAATCTAAAACAATGTACTTTTCATATTCTCTACCCACAAGCTTCGTTTACTTTCCTATCTTGGCCATACAACTCCTCCTCATACACAGTGTTTCGTCTCTGAACCTTACCAATACGTATCTCAACCACAAATGCCGAGTCAATCAAGGGAAATATATGCCTGGAAGTAATTACGAGGCCAACCTCAATAGAATCACCCGTGAACTCTCTACCAGGACTTTTCGGGACGGTTTCTCACACACAACTGGTGGCAAGGCTCCCGATTCCGTCACCATCATATTTCAATGTCGCGGTGACTCCTATGGATCCAAATGCCGTTCATGCGCTGCCACCGCCGTCGCAGAGGTAATATCCCCAACATTATCTATTATCTGTCACATATTAACATATATAGATTATATTGTAATGCAATGTGTAACAGTACATTGAAGCCAAAATAGAAAAAACAAGAAGAAACCAATACTCATATTAGAGCTAAGCACTAGTGTTGAATGATATTATTGAGGATAACTTAGGAAGCAAAATGTGTATTTTGTGGACCAAATACTTTGAGCTATTCTCTTAGCATATTAAAATCTTCTTTCCCAAGTTATCTCCAATATATCTATTTTCAATGTGGGATATTCTAACATGTCCCTCTAGGTAATTGCTCGTTTATCTCGAACTGAATCTCATTTTTTTTGGTGGAACATTTATATATGGGTTCTGATATTATATGAGATTGTGAGCTTTCAACTTAAAACTTATTAGCTATAACTGGATAGGCACATACCTCTTATATACTAGTGTTGAATGTACTTCCAATGTAAATTATTCTAACAAATTCGGTCCTAGCCATCAACAAATGATCGACACTATCAAAATTTTGTCAATAAATCATTAAAAAGACGGATGAAAATTTTCTTTCTTTTTTAACGGTTAATATGTTGTGTTAAAAACGTTTCTACCCTTGTTTCAAAAAAAAAAACTTTTTTAGGAATAAAAAAAATTAAATTGTTAAATGCTAATATATATACTAAAAATCATATTTTTTTAATGTACTTTTTAAAATCATAACAAGGAAATAATAATTTCTTGTGAGAATAATTAGGCAAAATTTATATTTTTATATTGAAAAATTCAATCATTTATAATGATTCAAGATGTATATGACAGCTTCGTAAGAGATGTCCGAGAAACAAAGGAGGAATAATATGGTACGACCAATGTTTCCTCGACGTTAGTATGATCAACGACCAATCGCCAAGGAAGTTAAATTTCGAGAATAATTTCTCTATGCACAACAAAAACAACGTGAAGGGTGATGCAAAGTCGTTCAACAAGAAGACGAGCAATTTCCTCTACAACCTAACTCTAAAAGCCGATAAACATGACGTTGACGGCATCAACCTCTTATATTATGCGGCGGGAATGGAGAACCTCGGGACGAATAAATTGTATGCGATGGTGCAGTGTGCGAAAGACGTAGCAGATTGTAAAGGTTGTTTGGAATGGAGTATCAGAGAGCTTCCAAAGTGTTGTGACAGTAAACAAGGAGCGAGAGTTTTGGGTACGAATTGTAATATAAGGTATGAGCTATACCCTTTTCTCAGGACTTAAACAGTGTTTGGTGATGATGACTGATGATACTAAACACATCCTCTTGACAACTTTCTAAATTGGTTTTGGTTTTGTTTCATTTTTTAGTTCACTTTCCTTTTTTCTGTTTATCTAACCTAAGAAGAGGGTTCTAAGCTTTGTTTTCCCTCACCCTTTGATTTTATTTATCTGCGTACTTTTGTAACCAGTCTTAATTAATTTACGATGTAATATTTTTGTGTGGTCTTTAAATCAAGCATGTTTTTGGGCGGATAAACTGAACTCTATTCTTTTGTGGTTTGTTTTGTATAACAACGTTAATATATTTTTACTCCCCCCAAAAAAAACAACAACAACGTTAATACAGTAGTTAATACTTTTTTTATTTCATAATAAAACATTCAATACGAAATAATGTGGAGAGCTTCTTTTACCGTGTTTAGATGGAGTAATACATATGAAAAATTGCATAATGTTATTCGAAAGAGTTGGTCTCAAAATGGGATGTAAAAGTTAACAAAATATTTTTTTTGGACCCTCCAACAAACTCTATTTCACAATAAGTGATGTTTAGAAATTCGTTTACCATATTATAATGATACTTTTTAGAAATCTTTTATATATATCATAATTATGGATATCACCTATTTCCCAAAATGTCATATTCCTCAATTTTTCCAACCACAATTAACATCCCAACCGATTTTTGAGCTCCAAATGCTCAATCTTTGATCACATAACCTCATAATCTTCCATTTACTCTCCAGTTTCATCCAAAAAACTCTTTAATTTATATTTTCAAAATTACAAATTCTTGCATCTTGTGATTTTCGGTGATTCTTGCATTCAAAACGATTGAGCTTCTATGATATTGGTTAAACTTGAATTTATGGGCACTTGATGAAGCTAAAAACGACCTCAAACCGGATCTAGGTAATTATTCACTTGATTTTTGTTAATTTCCAGATATGTGTCACGATAACAGACTTTACGTGAAATTTGCTCTTCAACGGAGATTCATGTGAAGTCTTCTAATCAACACAAATGTTAGTTTTTCAATTGACCATTTTTTAGTTTTGAAACGGAGACTTCATGTGAAGTCCACGATTTCTTCTTTGAAAAAAAAAATCATGAAAAGTTCATGTGGAGTCTACGTAAAAACGAGGTTAGTTTTGCCTTTGACTAAAAAATTGACTTTAGAAGCGCATACTTCACCTTATGTCTTAGAAATAAAAAGATTAGATTTGCATTTGACCAAAACTTTAACTTTGTAGCGCAGACTACATTCGAAGTCTGCTCTAAATAGAAAGGCCACTACAAGAAAACAGCGAATTAGCGACTGTATTTTGCGACAGATTATGCAATCGCAAAATGTCGCGACTGAATTGTGACGGTTTTGCTACTTATTTGCGACCAAACGATTATCGTCGCAAACTAGTCGCTAATTTGCGACTAAAATTAGTAGTTGCAATATAGTTGCAAAACTGCTACTGTTTTGCTACTAATACGTAGTCGCCAAATAGCAGTCACCAAACAGTAGCAAATTCGCGACTGTTTACCTACTGTTTTCGTAGTCGCGAATTTCCTGTTATAAACTAAATTTTTACCCTTAATCATACTTTAAATGTTTAATCATAACTCTTAAAGTTAAAAAACAAATAATATACAATACAAATCCATCACTTATAACAAATTTCGAGTTTTCAAATATTATAATATTGTATCTCAAATTAACCTTAAACATAATATATAATCATCATCATATATATAACCAAATCAAACTTATAAAATATATTTTTTAAAAAATAATCTAATATTTTCTATATCATAAACTTTAAACTCCAAATCCTAAACTGAAATCCCAGACTTTAAACAAATCCTAAACTCTTAAGCGCAAACCCTAAACTCTAAACTCTAAACCTCTAACTTTTAATCATAAACTCTAAATCTTTTTCAACTATATATATATGATGTCAATATATAAAAGATTTTTTTTTAAATCTAATCTAATCATTTTTATAAATTATAAACTTCAAGTCTCTAATGTGAAGCAGAGTTTCAGATTGACATTGGAAAACCTATTTATATATTTACCAATTACAAAAGAAAATACGAATATATAGATTGTTGTTTGATCGTAAAAATATAAATAACAAAAAATACATTCTAAGAATGAGAAGTTAGCGAGTCTTTAATTTAGAATTTAGGGCATTTTGATACATAAAAAATTTGTGTTATAAAGTTTTGGTTTTAGTAAAAAAATATAAACTAGTACAAAAATAAATAACTCTTAAACTAATAAATAACTCATAAACTAGTAGAAATTTTTTGTTACAAGAAAAATTAATAACTATCGAACAAAAAAAAATTGATAACTAAAAAAAACAAATTGTCGGCAAACACTCTAACCCTATTCTTTCTCAACCTCTCTTTTCTCTTCTCACGCCGCCGATCCCTCTTTTCTCTTCTCCCTCTCGATCCCTCTCACTCTCACTCTTGTCCTTCTCGATCCCTCTCCTCTCCCTCTCGATCACTATTTGTCTCTCTCTATCTCTCACCGCCGAAAAATCGCCGCCGCTGCTCTACATCTCTGCCGCCGCTGCTCTCCATCTCTGCCGCCACTGCTCTCACTTAACCCAGATCTCTGTTTGTGATGGCTAGTCGTGGAAGAGGGAGGAGAGAAAGGGTTGCGAGAAACGCCCCAAGAGCATACACTCCCACTACTCCAGGTGATTCGCAAACGTCGAATTGAACAAGACCCCTTGGTCTTCCCAGCCAGTATAACTTCATGCCGGCAAACCATGAATCCCACGAGCCTCAGCAAACTCCTGTCCCGATCTTTCAGCCTCCAACGGGTCCTGGAGTAAGAGACTATCCACCTCCGACTAATCTTTTCTAGACCGCGAGCCAAGCTGGACATTCTGCATCTCAACAAACTTGACCCTCTACATCTCAACAACCTCGAGCCTCTGCGACGAATCATCCTGGACATTCAACGCCTCACAGTTCTCAAGCGCAAAACTCACACGAGGAAGAAGATGAGGAAGACGCTTTAAGGGAACCAACTCTCTCAGAAGATGTGCTCGCTGCTTTACAGGAGCTGCTTCTAGAGCCAGGCCGTGAGCTATATACCACTGTCCACTCTCCCACATTCGAGCCTGGAACCACTTGGTAAGTAAACATCGCTCTAAGAGATTTGATGCAATTTAGTTTGGTTGGGTTGATAATATGTGGTTTGGTTGATGCAATGAAATTATAGAAAATACTTCTTTAATTTGGTTGAGGCAATGAAGTTATAGAAAATTTGATAATTTGGTCTGGTTGATGCGACATTATTTAGAGGATGCAATGAAGTTATAGAAAATTTGATAATTTGGTTTGGTTGATGCAATGAAGAAAATTTGACGGGGTATATTACAATTTGTAGGTTTGGTAAAGACAAAGGCGCACTGACCCGGAAGATTACAAAGGTTTTTACAAATAAGTTTGACGGGGCATATTACAGTTGAAGTTGTGTGCCTTTTCCAAGAGGAGAAAGATACTTCTTGGAATTCGCAGTAAACTCTCCATCTCTTGTAACCTATTTGATTCTACTTTTGTTTTGTTTTTTGATCACTAACAGCAATCTCCCTTCTCGTTTTGTAGAAACAACACACCTGGGTTCCCAAACTGACTGGTTTGATTCAAAAAAAATTCGAGAAGATTTGTCAACTCCGTATGAAAGACATGGTTTGCAAGGCAGGGACAAAACGAGAGAAACCAAGGTGGATTGGCGATATTCTGTGGAAAGAAATGTGTGATTATTGGGACACATAAGAAGCCAAAACAAAGAATATGAACTAATCTGCAGCTCGAATGTTTGACCGTAATGGGCTTGGTCCTCACAAGCACGTATCGGGGCAGAAGTCCTACTTACAAGTCGAACAAGAGATGGTAAGTTACATAAGGACATACACTTTGAGATGATAAGTTACATTAGGACACACATATATTTCCTATATCATTTTTCATTGTTTTAACATTTCAGGAAGTGGAATTGGGAAGACCACCGACTATTGGTGAAGTTTTCATCAAGACTCATACGAAAAAGATGGTTCTTTTATCGATAACACAGCGCAGGAAGTTCATGAGGCATATAAGAAAAAGAAGGAAGCTAAGTTGGCCGAACTCGAGAATGACGAGTCTTCGGACGGTACTTCGCATCGTTCTGTAAAGAAAACAAAGTATAGAAAGTTTTTCTTGTATTGATTGTGGATGGCCTTACACCTCTATATATACATTATATATTTGCCTTAAACGATAGACATAAATAATGCAAACATTCTTAAGTTATATACAACGAAATATTCACAACTTGATATGCACGTATACGGAGCTGCTTGATACGCACACATATCTCAACACACACACACACACACACACCCCCCCTCCCTCAAGGCGGAGCGTGAAGGTCCTGAACGCCTAACTTGAGAAGAAAACTGTCAAATTCACGACGTCCGAGGGCCTTAGTCATAATATCCGCGAGCTGCAATGTAGTCGAGACATGCTTAGTCTTGATTGTGCCATCAACAATTTTGTCACGAATGAAATGACACTCCGTTCCAATGTATTTCGTACGCTCATGAAACACAGGGTTTGCAGTGAGATAAATCGCGAACTGATTATCACAATGCAGCGATATAGGTTGATCAAGCGATACTCCTAAACTGAAAGTAACGATTTGATCCAAATGATTTCCTTTAATGTGAAAGACATTGCCCGATACTCAGCTTCCGTCGACGAGAGAGATACTGTGGGTTGCTTCTTTGTCTTCCAAGATATCGGAGACTGTCCAAGATGAATGAACCAGCCACTAATGGAACGTCGCGTAAGTGGGCATCCAGCCCAATCGGAGTCACACCACGCAGTGAGTGTGAAAGGACAGTCTGATCGAAGAAGAATCCCTTGGCCTGGATTACTCTTGATATATCGAACCACTCGCAAAGCTGCATCCCAATGAGCCACCTTAGGACACTTCATAATTTGCGACAAGACATGAATAGAGTAGGATAATTCAGGTCGTGTCACACCGAGATATATAATGCGCCCAACCAAACGTCTATACGGAGCTGGATCAAGCATATCGTCACAATCCGCTAAAGCTACACGATGATTTTGTTGTAGAGGAGAACTGACCGGTTTCGCGCCGAGAAGGCCAACCTCCGCAAGCACATCAACTGACCGGTAGATCCCTGAAGCATTTCGCGCAACCTCAATACCCATAAAATATTTCAGGATCCCCAAGTCTTTTATACGAAAACAAGATCCAATATAATCTTTGAATTCTTGCACTGCCGACGATGAACTTCCACTAATGATCAAATCATCAACATATATGAGAATATGGATACGAACATCACCTTTTGTATAGGTGAAGAGTGAGTGATCTGCTGGAGTTTGTTCAAATCCATACTCTTTCAAAGCCGTAGTGAACTTCTCAAACCAACAACGAGGAGCCTGTTTTAATCCGTAAAGAGATTTGCGAAGACGAAGAACTTTTGACTTGTCATCTGAATGAAATCCCGGAGGCAGTCGCATATATACCTCCTCATGTAAATCTCCGTGAAGAAACGCATTGTGTACATCCAGTTGGTACACCTCCCAGTTCCAAGCAGCCGAATTTTTTTAGAAAGCATTGGACCGTCGTCATCTTTGCAACCGGCGCAAACGTCTCATCATAATCATCGCTAGCAACTTGATTATTTCCAAGGACAACTAGACGAGCTTTGTAACCCTTTATGGTGCCGTCGGTGTTGTATTTGATTCGATAAACCCACTTGCACCCAAGTGCTTTCTTTCCTTTGGGTAGCGTTTCAATCGTCCATGAGTCGTTATCTTCCTATGCAACCACTTCATCTTTCACAGCACCAGTCCAGACGTCATCATTAATAGCCTGAGAGTAATGTTTCGGTTCAACGTTAGAAGTGATAGCGTGTAGATAAGCTTGGTGAGCAGAAGAGAAACGATCACAACTAACAAAGTCGGAGAGAGGATATAGCGAAGTAGATTATGGACAAGGCATCGTAACTACTTTGTGTAGTAGATAGTCCTTAAGTCTGATCAGAGGAACCCGGTGACGGACCCACGACCTAGTTGTGCGGGAGGCACGTCGATTAATAATACAGCCGTTGGTGTAATAACAGGCTGCTCGGAGTTGACAAGAGGAGATCCACTCTCGTCAACTAAATCTGTTTCGCTTGTCAGAGAAGTAACGTCAATTTCAGTTGCAATAGGAGCAGTCTCTTGCATCTGTGGAAGAGGGTCGACGAAGAACTCATCATAATCAACAGGGGAAACTTCCACAGTAGGAAATTCAACTCTTGGAGATGGAGTAAAAACAGTCTGAAACGGAAACTCATCTTCACAAAATAGAACATCACGTGAAACTGAGATTTTTTTAGTAACTGGATCATATACTCTCCACCCTTTCTTACCAAATGGATAGCCGATGAAGATGCTTTGCAAACTGCGTGGTGCAAATTTATCACCACTGTGAGCTCGATTGTGAACATAACACCATGATCCAAATACCCGAAGATGCTCAAGTGGTGGAGGACGAGAATAGAGAATTTCAAACGGCGTTTTGCCGTTGAGTACGCTGGAGGGAGTCCGGTTTATGAGATAGCCTGCAGTCAATGCACAGTGTCCCCAAAATTCAATAGGTAGGTTCCCTTGAAAATGCAGAGCTCGAGCCATGTTAAGGATGTGACAGTGCTTACGTTCCACACGTCCGTTTTGTCGTGGAGTCGCAACGCACAAAGTTTCATGGATGATTCCTTTGTCTTGAAAGAAATCAGATAAACAAATAAACTCAGAACCATTATCACTTATGATGGTTCAAACTCTCTTGTCAAATTGTCGTTCTGTGAGTGCCACAAACGTTTTCAATGATGATGGCGCTTCAAGCTATGATGGTAACGAGTAAATCCATATTGCGCGTGTATAATTGTCAAGAACAGTAAGAAAATATCGAGAACCACACATTGCTGGAGTTCTATACGGACCCCAAAGATCACAGTGAACGAGTTGAAAAGCGTCGGTCGTTTTATTGGAACTTAAGGGAAAAACATCACGTGTTTGCTTTGTGTGGATACAAATCTCACACGCTTTCCTATCAAAATTACCAAAAGCAGAAAAACCAGAAATAGGTAGCTTCGATACAACTTTAGAAGGAGGATGTCCTAATCGCTTATGCCACACACTGAGAGACACCTTTTCAGCTTGTCCCATCGCACCAACAAACTCCATTCCTCTACGTGTTTGCTTTGTGCGGATACAAATCTCACACGCTTTGCTATCAAAATTACCAAAAGCAGAAAAACCAGAAATAGGTAGCTTCGATACAACTTTAGAAGGAGGATGTCCTAATCGCCTATGCCACACATTGAGAGACACCTTTTCAGCTTGTCCCATCGCACCAACAAACTCCATTCCTCTAAAGAAGTATAATCCATACACTTGTTCACCCGCTCCAATCAGGATCCTCGTGATACGGTCCTGGACAACACTCAGTTTGTCAGTAAGTTGAAAAACACAGCCACTGTTGTGAGCTAACTGAGAAACTGATATGAGGTGACAACGCAAACCATCAACGAAGAAAACGTTCTTTAACCACAACTGACTACCCAATTTAACTGTTCCTTGTTGCTTTGAAACCGTAAATCGTCCATCTGGTAGCTTAATTATAACAGGATTCATGATTCATCCAAATAATCAATGCTTCCACTCATATGATTTGAATCACATGTATCGTAAATTCAAGATTCGTAGAAAGAATTACCAGAGAGTCGTGGCTGTCCTTCCACATTACGTTCGGCTAACATTGCAATGAGTCCTTTCCATTGTGCGTCCGTGAGCCCACTTAATCCGATACAATCTTCATCGCCAAACGTAGCATGAGCAGCATGGCTTGTACCTCATATGGACGCGACGACATTGGCAGAAGTGGAGGCTCTGTTTCGGGGAGTCACGATCACTCGATCTGTATTTGGAGCAGTGGAGTCACGGTTCCGAGGGCGATCTCCCCACAAAGGTGGATACCCAATTGTGCGAAAGCACTGCTCAGCCACATATCCTGTTTTGCCGCAGCCTTTGCACACATTGGTCGTTACTCCGGATCGATTCTTGTCAGTCGGAGCACCACGATTGTGAGGTACTGTTTGAGCTGCAAAGCTCACGCCATCGACACGACTATCTGGAGTTACTGCGGCCATTTTGCTGTCTTCATCTTGAGTGAGTGTCAAATAAACCTCATCAAGTGACGGGAACGGTATGCAAGAGATCAAAGCAGAACGAAGGTGTGTGTATGCATCATCAAGACCACGAACGAACTCATACACCCGATCTTCTTCTCTCTCCTTTGCGAGTTCCGTTCCGATATCACATGTACACAGTCCACACTTGCAGGTATGAAGACGACGATAATCATTCAACATCGTCCAAAGCTGGGTCATGTAACCGTAGTAGGCTTCGACAGACTTTCCATTCTGCCGAGCCATCGCCAAATCAGCTTTGATTCTTCCAATCTTGGCTCTGTTTTTCACCGAGAAGCGTTTTGGAATATGCTCCCACAAATCCTTACCAACATCAGCTGCTTGTAAGGTTGTTCGCATTGACGGATCTACCGTTAGTTTTATCCACGAGACCACCAAGGCGTTGTTACAACGCCAATCTTCAAGATCTTCCGAGTTGTCGGGCGGCTTTGGAATTGTGCCGTCAACAAACCCAAATTTCTTCCGAGCCATCAGCGCAAGGCGTATGTTGGCTGACCACTCATCATAGTTCGGTCCACGTAGCATTGGTTGTGAGATGACACAACCAGGATTGTCACTCGGCAACAGATCGTATGGGGAGATGGTTCGACGAGATGTAACCATCGGTTGTGATGTCGATGCCGCCGCCGCCAAAGGTAGTCCATCGTTATTTGTCATGGTGTTTAGGAAAAGAGGATCGAAGTAGGGTTTTTGTGTTTCGGTATTTACCCTAAAGACGCTCTGATACCATGTAAAGAAAACAGAGTATAGAAAGGTTTTCTTGTATTGATTGTGGATGGCCTTACACCTCTATATATACATTACATATTTGCCTTAAACGATAGACAGAAATAATGTAAACATTCCTAAGTTATATACAACGAAATATTCACAATTTGATATGCACGTATACATAGCTGCTTTATACGCACGCATATCTCAACACGATCACACCTATCTCTAGAGGAGGATAACCAGCTCTTTCTTCAGGTAAAGTGCTTATTTATGTTTGGTTCTTTTTTTTTTGTCAAACTCTGATGTTTGTTTGCTTCTTTATGTTTGTTTTTCTGTTAAGGACTGATGGGGTCTAAATAGTCGTCCGAGTTTGGAGGATTTATTTGGGGACTCGTCAGGCTTTGAATTTGTAGGACCCTAAGCTGCAAGTGCACAGCGTGCGTTGTAGTACTTAGGGTATCGATCCACAGGGAGGAGGTCAACTGCAAAACAGAAGAATCAGGGCAACCAAAGACGCAGAGAATTGGGGTTTGTGGGTAAGTGTCACGATTCTTGCAGAAAATAAAGAAAGCAGTACCACGCCTTATATAGAGAAGGTTGTCAGCCTTTTCTATAAAGAACGGGAAAAGGAAAATAAACCTAAAAACTTGTAAAAAGGAAATCAGGTAAACAGTGCAGAAAAAGTAAAGTATGGAAGTGCGTAAATCTCGATTTAAAAGCAGGTGGAGCGAACACGTTGGGAATCTTTCGGGAAATCTATGGGGTTCTAACTAGAAATCAAGCACACAAAAGTTAAGCAATCGAGACTAGGCGATTTTCCCCAAACTGATTCATTGGTTTTAACAACCTAACTTTATCAAACTAGGTCGATCTGCGAACTTCCATTCCACAGGTATACTTTCATATCCTGCGTACTAGACCAACACGCAATAGGATCGGGACAATAAACATTCAGACATCTTTTAAAGGATGCTCTCTACCCTATTTTGGTCTAGATCTGAGATTCAAGACATTCGTCGCTCTCAAGACCCTGCGATCAGAATATAGTTCATGACGCTAGACTCATGCAATAAGAACGAATAAGGTGAGACAGAAATCCTAATCTTCGGCCTAAACAATCGGTTTAACAACAGTTAATGAAATTCCCCATAGATCCCCTTAAAGAACACCCAACGAAAGTAAACTACTCAGACATAAAAGAAGAAGTAGAAAACGTGATTGATGAATGCATAACTTGTATAAATCGATTGAATAAAAGAGGGTTCAAGAAAAAATCAATCTCCCTCAAAGAACAAAGTGGAAACCACGAATCCAAGATCCGCGGCCGCCAAAGAGAAATCTATAACTTAGAGTATTTGGAATGAAAGCTAATATCTTATAAAACCCTAAACGACGAGTATATATAGGTCTTCAAGTGCCCTAGGTCGTGGATTAGGTCTTGGCTTGCATAAGACGGCTGCGGGTTTAAGTTGGGCTTCAAATGGGCTCGGGAATCCGTGAGTGGCCTGGCCGCGCGAGCGACTGGCCGTGGCGCGGCCACTGGTCGTCTGGTTCGGCCGTGGCGCGGCCAGCTCGTCCTTCCGGGTGCTTGACGGACCTTCTTGCTTCCTTCATAACTTGAGATCCAACCGTGGGATTGCTCTCAAACCACTTCGAGGTGAAAGACAGCTGATAAGGCTACCTTGTCTCCAAATATGAGCTTGATCTCGTGGTGGGAAGGCCTTCATTTGGTGTTGAACTTCTGTCCTCGGGCACTGTTTCCGGAATTGTCCATTTTGCTCCAAAATATGCGTCTTTTGCTAAGATTACCTGAAAAGAGTCTTGAACAACCAAATACTCGAAATCTACTGTTTATGCATCAAAACCTTAGTGAAATGCTTATTAAAGCACTCACTTATGATAGTAAAAACGGGTAAAATATGCATGTTATCAAGGACTAATACTCTTTGTTTTTATATGCAGTCTACTTTCATAAATGACAGAGGACAAGTATATGGAGTTGGAAGCCTAGGAA
Organism: Alliaria petiolata; assembly: GCA_020283515.1. Classification (NCBI taxonomy): domain Eukaryota; kingdom Viridiplantae; phylum Streptophyta; class Magnoliopsida; order Brassicales; family Brassicaceae; genus Alliaria; species Alliaria petiolata. Next base: position 32,627,349 of record JAHZTW010000002.1, on the reverse strand, counting down.
TTTACATCAACGGGAAGCGGATGTACCCAGGAAGCTTTTCTTCTTACACAAGCCTGCAACAACAACTTGAGGAAGCTAACCACAAAATGGAGGAACAAGCAGCTCTACAAGCACAGCGTGAAGCAGAGATTTTGCGGGTTGCAGCTGAGCAACAAGCAGAGATCAATCACTTGACGATAGTGAAGAACTATTTTACTGCAACTGACCCAAATTTTCTCGCCTTTCTCGCCTCTCAATCCAAAGATCCTGCTACTGATGATGGTACAACTGACCAAAAATTCAAACATTAACTAGAAAAATCATTAAATAGCAGACTTCGAGTGTAGTATGAACTGTTTCGAAAAATTCACACGAAGTCTGATATTTATTAAATTCGAGATTATGGTCAAACTAAAAACTAACCTCTCGGTTTTCAAAATAGACTTTGGGTGAAATCTGCACAATTCCAGACATCAAATAAAGTCTGATTTACTAAAGTCAAACTTGGTCAATTGTAAAACTAACATCTCATTTACGGCGCAGGGTTCACCATAAATTTGATGGATTTTACGAAATTCCTCATATTTCAGCTGAAATACGCCCTGAAAAAAAATCAGATTCTGATCAAATGCAAAACTAACCTTTTTATTTCTTACACTTCACGTGAAATCTGCTCTTTTAAAAGTCAAATTTTTGGTCGAATACAAAAATATCCTGCAAAATTACAAAGGAGACTTCAAGTGGAGTCTTGCTTAATTGTGTAGACTTCACATGAAGTCACATTTGTAAATTTGTACTTGCACAACTAACCTAAAATATAGACTTCAGGCAAAATCTGCCCTGTAAATATGACATAGACTTCGGGTTAAGTCTGCTACATACATCCGAAGCAGACTTCAGATGAAGTCTGTGTGGTTAATTTTGTTAAAAATATATTTATAGCATATTTATAAAGATTTTTTTAGATTTTCTAGTTCTTGTGTGTGTGTTAGTGATTGGTTTTGTTTGTGCATGAGTTTAACAAAATTATGTATCAATACTATTAAAAGAGAGTCACTTTTTGACACTTTAAAAAAAACCTTCATTACTTTGTTATATTACTAAAAATGCTATTGGACATTAAACAGAAAAATCGAATTCATTAAGGATAGTTTAGGGAAAAATAAGCGATTCTAACTTATTAAAACCTGTTGCCAAACAGATTTTTACATTAATCTGCATTAATGGACCGTCCAACTGAGTCAACTTGGTTTCATAAAATCGTTTGGACCTGTTTCCAAATAGACATATATCAAGCTTCTCAAATTGACCACCTTTATGAAATAAATACATACCTCATATTTAAAATATGTACCTTCTTAAAAGTCATATATCATGCTTCTCAAATGGACCACCTTTATGAAGCTCAAGATTAACACCTACATATTGATGTGAGAGAAATGAGTACGTATTCAACAATATAATATGAAACGAATGAGTCATGAAGAATACAACCTGCATAAGAAAAATATACAAACATCACATAAAAAAATACACATCAGTTTAGTCTGTGCATTGGTTGAAATTTAATACCATGTCGTAACTCATGCTGGTTTATCAACTCATTCACATCAGTTAACTCACAAAATTTCTATGAAAATCTGATATTCGACCGTGAATATATTAGTATACAGAATAATACACGACCTAAACTATTGCATCCAGAATTAGTTAGACCCATAATGATATTATTTTCTGTTCAAATCATATTGAATAATTTCATTTTCTAATAAAATCTAGGAATTTGAATAATATCTGATAATATCATTTCCGGTTAAATAACGTCTACAATATAGGAATTTGAATATGTAAAATCTTAATAAGTTTCCTTTTTATGTTTGATATGAAACCAAATCTAAACAGTCTGTATGATATTAGATGGTCACCGTAACCATCATTTAAATTTGGTAAGAAAATATAATTGTATATGATATTCTTTAATTTAAATTGAGACGGTTTGTGCCTATAATATAAGAATTTAAATTCATATCTTTATGAAATAAAATTAATCTACTCCGCACATGAGTATTACAATCATGTTTCCAAATCTAAACCATCAATTAACTCATCGATTTAAATTCTAAGGCATATTTTGGTGTATTTTAGGCTATTTGAAAATTCGGTTTCCTAATATTATGGTGCATATTTCATCATAATATTACGTCGCCGATTTTGGAATATTGGATCGATAAAATCTTAAATTACTTAACCTCCAAGATTTTTGATGGTATCATACAGCTAAACCTTTGACTTTTCATACAATCATATTCTCAAAAGTTTGTCACCTAAATATTAGATTCTATTAGGAGAATGCCATCTAAAGTATTGTCGTACCTGGCGGATTTGAAACCTTTCAAATCAAGCTTGCGAGTCGAGGTCAAAGTTTTGCATTCTTGGAAACAATACATCCCCCTAAGCTGGAGAGTCATTCTAGCTGATATTAGCAGATGAAAAAGTATGTTCAAAGAATACTTTGTAATGTAATACTTTAGATGGATATTTAAATATGAAATTTTTTCATAAATATATCTAATAGAGTTTTACATATTCTTTTAACGTTAGGGTGACAAAATTCATGCGTCATGCAAAAAATCCTTCATTGCGAAGCTTGAGAAGCACCTTCCTATTGGATCATGGAAATTTATTGAGAATTTCTCATTAGCTCCAACATCTGGACAATACAGGACTATAAGTCATGTTTACAAAATGAGTTTCACGTCGTCCACATCTGTCAAATTTTTCCTTTAGCTTCTCCGTTTATTAAAACTTGGTACGAGACGGAAGAGATGCAGAACATCAACAGTTTAACCCATTTTTGTGAGAAGCCAAGTTTTAGAAAAAGGGCTTCTAAAACCCCCATTCGACTCTATCATATGCTTTGCTCATATTCGTCTTAATGGCCATGAATTTTTCTTTACAGCTCGAATTTGTGCGCAAAGCGTGATTTTGTAACTTACGTTGCATGAGCTTATTGGTCTAAATTCTGTCATTGCTCTTGGACGGTCTTTTTTGGGGATAAGACAAATATTCGTCTGGTTATGTCTTGGGTCGAATTCGCCTTTTTCAAAAAAATCAAGAACTATCTTAGTTATATCTTGGCACGTAACCTGCCAGAACTTTTGGTAAAAGCGGCTGGTCATGCCAACCGGACCCGGAGATTTGTCTGAATTTATGTCAAAAGCTGCCGCTTTTATCTTTTCAGATGAAGGAGTTGCCACAAGGGACCGATTAGTGTCATCAGACACTTTCTCAGTAATATACCGTAGAGAGACTGAGAAGTCGGGTGGGTTCGATGTGGTAAAGAGATCTTGAAAGTATTATGTGGCTACCTTTTCAATCCCGAATGCACTTTCCACCCTATTTACATTATGATCTTTTAAGCAAATAATGCGATTACGGGCCCTCCTCTGATTAGTACAAGCATGGTAGAATTTTGTATTCTTATCTCCGCCTTTGTGCCATTTCTCTCTACTCTTCTGATGCCAGAACATTTCTTCCTCTTTAAAGGCTGAACAAAGTTGTCTTCTAGTGTCTTCAATTTCTTCGAGGGTGGTTTCATCGTCAGCTTAAGCCACATCTAGCCTAGCTTTAAGTTCTTCTATAACTCTTTCCGTATTAGTACGCAGAGTTCTCTTCCAGGTGGAGATATGTTTCCGACATGAGGACAACCGATGGTGAAAATCTCTAATTGGGCTCTCTCCAAAAGTTCCCCAACCTTGCTTCTTTAAACCTAGGTTTTCCTACCCATCTCTTATCAAACCGAAAGTTTCGTTTTATGCGATAAGGAGTGGATTGAATGCTAGCCAGTACCGGCCGATGGTCTGAACCCCATAGTTTCAAGTACTCTACTTGGGAGTGGGAGTATAGGTAGTGCCATTCCTCATTTCCTACGGCTCTGTCAAGACGACATTTTACTTTTCCGGATCAACGGCTTCCCACCCATGATAGAGAGTTTCCTTTGAAGGGGAATTCAATCATTCCACAATTTTCTAGCATATTACAGAATGGTAGGAAGGAAGCTTCCCTGTGTCTTCTCCCTCCTCTTTTCTCATGGTTTCCGGTAATCTCATTAAAATCTCCAATCACTAATGCTCATACGCTTAAGTCTTTCCCAGACACGTTCTCGGTATTCTACTACCGGATCTCTATAAACGAATGTCATAAAAAATTTGTGACCTTCTAAAGACGATTCAACATCGATCATACGATCATCCGAGTATGAAATGATGACCGTAGGATCATTCATGTAAAAGAGGGCCAAACCACCGCTTCTGCCTCACGGCTCAACGGTAAAAACCTGATCATATCCAAAAAAACTTGCAAATTTTGCAGAAAAAGACGGTTATTCTTTTTCTCCGATTGAAAACACCGATGAAGCTCCTTCAAATATTTTTTGGTTAGATCGGCTCCCACTCCTTGACAATTCCACGCGATTACATTCATATCGGAATTTGAATTTGTATTCTTAATGAGATGGGCGTATCTCATTAGCCTTGAACAAATCCTCCTCTTTAAGAGAGATAAAACGAATCATGTAAGAAGAACGGGAACCATTTTCGTCTTCTTCTTCACTACTTTTTTTTCTTTTTTTTCAAACTTAGAAATCTGAAAATACTGTGGATGCTTGAACAAAAACCCAAGATATTTTTTTGCAATTTCCACTCTTGGCAGATCCACGCCTCTATCTTCAATTGATGGCTTACAGATTGTAAGATTTAATTACACAAAAAAACATAGCATGAGCTAGAATCTAAGCCCAAATTTGCAGGGAAGTTTAAAAATCATAGCAGTTGCTAGAAACAGCCGGGAGAAATCTCGGAGATGAGCAGGTTTTGACGGATCCGCTTTGCAGGATCTTTTAGAATCTTCCTTGAGAATTGACTCGCCGCCGACGAGGCTACATGGATACATGAGTTGCTTTCAGATTCAGAGATATTAATTAGACTGTATTGTTCTTTGGGGGAATTGCTAAAAATAACCTAAAACTTGATTCTTTCTCCAAAACTAGACCCCCTATTGCATGTTTGGCAAAGGTAACCCACAGGGGTAGTGAAATTACAACCCTCACCCTTATGACCAAACAAAACAACGTTCGCGATAATGACGGTTTTACCCTAGAGAAGTCTACTACAAGAGAGTAGACTTCCTGAGTAGACTTCTTGACCTCTCCAAGAAGTCTACTTCCGAAGAAAGTAGACTTCTCGAGTAGACTTTCAAAGTAGACTTCTCACCTATGACTTATACTGTAAGAATAGACTTCTCTCAAATAATTTACTTAAAAATAATTATAAAAAATTATAAAAAATTAATTTTATAAAAAACTTTGATAAATAACCAAAACATATACGTTTTCCATCTATTAAAAATAAAATTTCAAAAAAATGTATCAATTTAAATAAACATAGCCAAATTAGGTTAGAAACCAATACATTTAGAGAAGTCTACTAGAGAAGTCTACTAAATCGCTAAATCTCAAATTTTAATAATAAAAATTATAAAAAAATAATTTGGTAAAAAAATTATAAACACAATTAAAACATAGACAATTGGCATCTATATAAAATAAAATTTCATGAATATGAATTAATTTATAAGTTTCATGAGTATTCAGTTTAAAAGGTTTAGGGTTAAGGTTTAAAGTATAGGGTATAAGGGTGTAATTGTTAGGGTAAGAAAAACATTTATATGAATTCATAATTTATGGTTTGATTAATGATTTAGCGTTGATATCTTTATTATTTTAACTGTAATTAGTGAATATGTTAAGTAAATTAATGTTTTGATATAAGTTTTAATCGAAAATATTTTATTTAGGGTTTAGGGTAAGTAGATTTCTCGAGTAAACTTCTCTCGAATAGAATTATACTATACAGTAGACTTCTCTAGTAGACTTCGCGAGAAGACTTCCAAAGTAGACTTCACTCGTGTGACTTATACTGCAGAGTAGACTTTGCGAGTAGACTTCTCGAGTAGACTTCTCTCAAATAATTTCCTGAGAATTAATTAAAAAAACATTATAAAAAATTAATTTTATAAAAAACTTAGATAAATAACCAAAACATATACATTTCATCTATTAAAAATAAAATTTCAAAAAAATGGATCAATTTAAATCAACATAACCAAATTAGGTTAGAAACCAATACATCTAGAGAAGTCTACTAAATCATTAAATCTTAAATTTTCATAATAAAATTTATAAAAACTAATTTGATAAAAATTATTATGAACAAAATTAGACATAGACAATTGTCATCTATATAAAATAAAATTTCATGAATTAAATTAATTTATAAATTTCATGAGTATATAGTTTAAAAGGGTTAGGGTTGAGTTTTAAAGTATAGGGTATAAGGGAGTAATTGTTAAGGTAAGAAAAAAATTCTATATGAATTCATAGTTTATGGTTTGGTTGATGATTTAGCGTTGATATCTTTGTTATTATAACTGTAATTTGTGAATATGTTAAGTAAATTAATGTTTTGATATAAGTTTTAATCAAAAAAAATTTATTTAGGGTTTAGGGTAAGTAGACTTCTCGAGTAGACTTCTCTCGAATAGAATTATAATACACAGTAGACTTCCCTAGTAGACTTCTCGAGTAGACTTCTCGAGTAGACTTCATAAAATACAGCGGGAAATCGAAATTATTTAACAAATTGGGCGGGAACTTTAATAAATTGGGCGGGAACTTTAACAAATTGGGCGGGAACTCAAATTTACCGGTTAAGTAGACTTCTCTCGAATACATTTATATTACACAGTAGACTTCTCGAATAGACTTCTCGAGTAGACTTCCAAAGTAGACTTCTCTCAAGTAGACTTATTAGTCATAGTAGACTTCTCTAGCAGACTTCTCGAGTATACTTGCAAAGTAGACTTCTCTCGAATAGACTTATACCACACATCAGACTTCTTGAGTAGACTTCTCGAGTAGACTTCTCTCGAAAATTTTCCTAAATATATATATAGAGTTTAACCTAATTGTGTTAAAAATAAAGTGCCTCTCTCTCTGTCTAAAATAACGCATCTCTCTCCTCTCCCTCCTCTCTGGCCATGAATCTCTTCTCCTTCATTTCTTGTTGTCATTCTCATCTCTATCATCTCTATCTCACCTTCAATCTCCTCTCACTTGCTAGTTATGGTAGTGGTAAGCAAATATGTGCTTTTGTGTTCCTCTTTTTCTTTACTTTGTATTCATATTACAAATTTGAGTTTATTATTACAGATTTTCAATTATTATTGTAGATTTGGGTTTATTGTTGCAGATCTAAACTTATTATTGTATAAATTTGGTATATTTTGTTGCAGATCAGAAATTGCAGATATTATTTTTTTCTTACAATCAAAGATTCAAAGGTACTACTATCTTATCTTCAGTTTTGATTATTTCTCAGTTTTCAGTAATTAAAATTTAAATGTTCATTACTTATGCTAACTGTATTTTAATTATAATTTGGGTTTGATTATTTTTTTAATGTTGGATTAGGTTCAGGCTGAGAAAATGGGAGAAAGAATGAAGCTGTTTCAAGATTTTGTGCCTAAAATAAGGTAGAAATTTATGTTTAATTTTTGTTTTGAACTCACTGCTCTTAATTAAATTATTTGCAATTGATTTTCTAATATTTTTTTCAGATGATTTCATCAAGAAGCAATCGGTTACATGAGTAGAAATCCAATCAGAAGAGTTTTTTACAGTATTTTTTTTTGGGTTTAATTGATAATGTTAAACATTTTGAATGTAATTTTTTATATCTCATTGTTGTTGGATCTAAGTTCATCTTTGATTATAAGATAAAGCTAATAAATGATTTTGTTTTAATATGAGCTACATTTTTGTAAACATATTAACTCTTTAGATTGTACAAATCTCCAAGAAAGACTTAAGTTTTGATTTCAGAGTAGATTTTTCGAGTAAACTTCTCCCATAAACTTCCAAAGTAGACTTCTCTCGAATAGAGTTATACTACATATTAGACTTCTCAAGTAGACTTATAAAGTAGACTTCTAAAGAAAAAAAATATAAAATAAAATAAAAATATAAAATAGACTTATAGAATAGACTTCTCTCGATAATTTAACTTATTTACATATTTTTAATAAAAAGTGTGAACTTTCGATAAAATAAACTTCAGAGATAAAATAACAAAAGAAAATATCTAAGATCACAAAAGAGTAAAGAAAACCATCAGAAACCCCAATTTTGAAAACACAAATAGAGAGAAATGAGTACTTAATGTCTTAAAAGAGGTTCTTACAATCAAACTGAAACAAGCGGAGTCGCATAAACAACACAAGAAGCCACCGAGGAAAAACTGATCGATTTTGATGTATCAATTGATCAACAAATGCTAGAAAAATATGAAACAATGTTGTGTGTTTTTGCATGAAGTGTCTTTTACCAGATTATCACAAGACTTTTTTCTTATGTAAAATTGTTTGTTAAATATTGTGTGTTTTTGTAAATATGAAATATATCGAGAATTTTTCAGCTCGATGCTGGTCATGAAAAGTCCTTGTGCCATTAGACTTATCTAGTAGACTTTTAAAGTAAACTTTTCTCGAATAGGCTTATACTACATAGCAGACTTCTTGAGTAGACTTCTCGAGTAGACTTCTCTCGATAATTTAACTCATTTACATATTAAAAGAGGTTCATAAAATCAAAATGAAACAAAAGTACTTAAACCGAAACAAAAGTATTTCAACTTCTTACTCATGCTTTTCCAGTACACTTCTCCAATATACTTCATTAGTAGACTTCTTACTCAGACTTTTTTCTTAACACCTTATTCACTACTAATATGCTAAATACCTAATAATAGAAGAAAATTAATTATAGCTCAACTATAAGAAACAAACACGTAAAACTCATACATAAGCAATAACAATAAATAACACAAACTCAAGAGTTAAAAAATAATCTTTATTTAACATAAATTACAGTTAAATGAATTTTATTAAAAAAATTGAACAAGTAGACTTCTAAACTTCATCAGAAGTCTACTAAGTAGAAGTCTACTTACTTCTTG
>JAHZTW010000002.1:32578727-32615024 GCA_020283515.1 Alliaria petiolata | reverse complement strand
GCTTGTGAGGCGGTTTTGCCTGTGTGATGTCATAAGTAAGATAGAGGATTCTCTTACGTTATGAGTTTGTGCTGGATATGGAAGGCGTGTGGCGCACCATAGTCCATCGTTTGAGGCTCGACGAGCCCTGCATCGTGAGGACGGCAGCGTGTTGTGCCGCTATATGCCACGGGGTGTGTGCCGGTAAATGGCGTTGATGCACCAGTTAGGTCTAAGATGTCATTTCTTGATCTGTGAGTGTCTTCGAACGTGATTGTTTGGGTGTATTAGCTTAAGACTTTCGTCACGAATGGTTATACATGTGTGAGATGTATATCGTGGGTCCCTAGGACCTGCACTCACTGGGTAATCCAAATTACTCATCCCCCTTTCTTGCAGGTGAGCGCGCTGGCATACATGAGTAGTCATTCGGCTTGGTGATGGTTTTGGGAAGACACAGATTTTTATTTTATTATTCGTTATTTATTTTAAAGACATTGTTATTTAAATTCGGATTTGATATCTAAGTTAAAATGATTTTGTAAAGAGATTTTGAATACGATCCTTGGGAATAAAGTGGCATTGAACTAGCAAGTGGTTTCTTGTGGTGGAAGTTAATGCACTTGAACATGCCGTCTTTGTTACGTAAGAGACAGGTGTAACAACTGGTATCAGAGCCTATGATTGCCAAACCGGTTCTGACCCGGGAGGCGGATTGTGAAAGGAAAAAGTGTTTTCAAAACGAGTTTCAAAGTTGTTGTTTTTTAAAAAAAAAAAAAATTTGGATTTTTTTAAAATTATTTTCGAAATATCTTTATAATTTCCGATTCTAAAAAAAAAACTTTTCGGAAAATGGGATATTTTAGAAGGAAAAAAAAAAAAGAAGTGCAAAACATCACCTAGCTTGACTAAATCTCGGTATTTTTCGTGTGTCAGGTTTTTCGTCTTCGGGAAAGAGTTTGATCGCTTGCTTCCTCTGTCTTCAGGATGCCGCCAAAGAGAGAATGTATTGCGCGAGGCGCGAGAGCTGCTCAACCCGCAGCTAGGGCAGAAAGTCAGGCTGCTTCGACAGAAAGTGTTAAGGGGAGGCACACGGAGAATCAGACGGTGGGTACGAACCCAGCAGGGGCGGCCCCATGAGCTAACCAAGCTGTTGTGCTTGCAGCCGTGATAGAGGAGTTGCAGAGGTACTGTGACCATTTTGGAGATCGGATGCGGAATGACCCAGGAGCGGGAAATGTGCATCAGCAGGCTGCGCCGTTGAATGGCCAAAACGGGGGAGCACAATATCCGCCGTCACCTACACCACGGGCTGTGCACGTGCAAGTTCAATGACCTTCGTACTGGGAAACGATGAGACTCATGAGGGATATGCAGATGGATCACTTTGACGGAAAAGCGAGTGCTATAGCTGCTGATAAATAGAGGAAGAAGTTGGAGGATAACCTTGATGCAATCAGGTGCCCGCAGGAGTACCGCAAGGACTTGGCTGTGCAATACCTGAAAGATGATGCGATGATTTGGTGGAAAGTTGTGGTAGAGTCAACGCAAGGGCGGTATGAGTTGACTTGGGCCGATTTCAGGACGAGTTCACTCGGGAGTATTTTTCGCCAGAGGCCATGGATCAGATGCATAGTGCTTTCGACGCCCTTCGTCAGGATAACCGAACAGTCCGGGAATACAAGGAAGAGTTCAACCGTTTGAGGAGGTTCACAACCAGATGCTTGAGCGAGGCAGATCAGATTCGTAAGTTCATGAGTGGATTGAGAATCGACCTCAAGAACCGTTGTACTATCATGAAGTATGTTAGTATGGTGGATCTGGTAGAAACCGCTGCTGTGCAAGAAATTGGGTTGCAGGAAGAGCTCAAGTTGTCAAAGAATGCTCAAGGTAAAAGTGGAAAAGGTGCTGAGAGCCATAAGAGGAATTGGGACACTGCTAACTCGAGAACAGCTCCTAGGGGTGTCGTATGCTACAAGTGTCATCAACCGGGGCACATGAAGAGGGATTGTACTGCAGGTCATGCGCCGAGAGAGATCCAACCTCTGAGGAGTACTTGCCATCGTTGTGGTCAGATCGGACGCCTTGCAAGGCAGTGTATGGTTCCGCTTCAGGGATAGCAGCTAGGAGGGCAGAACCGTGAGAAACTTCAGTTGCCGCCGCCACCAGCCGGGCAAGTAGGACAACCTCGAGTCTTTGTTGCGGGAGAACACGGTGGAATGGAACCGAACACGAGTATGTCATTTTCTCTAGAATTTTGTGTGTGTTCATTGAGAGTCATGTGTGAATTTTGAATAGCATGCTTAGTGTAGTACCAACCGCGTAGAATCGGTTTTGGTCGGGGGAATCGCCGCCCATTCTTTGTTTAACACAGGAGCCACGTGTAGCTTTGTGTGCTCGGCACTGTCAAAGTGCAGGACTTTCGAGGGCGTGTCCGTCTCGAGTGCGAAGTAGATCGAGATAGCCAGAGTTGAGTTTGTGAAGTCTATTCGAGGTTACGAAGAAGTATTCATAGTGCTGGAAGGCGTGAAGATGCCCGAGAATCTTGTGAAAATTGAGTTGGACCATTCCGAAGTAATTTTTGAAAAAAAACTGTTTGACTGAGCGTTGAACGTCGAAAAAGTTATGCGGTCTCGCATAGAAAGGATTTAGAGTTTGCAGTTGGTGATACTGTGTATTTAAAGTTGAGGACGTTCTGAGAAACCGATAAGAATCGTAAGTTGAAAAAGTTGAGACCAAGGTTCATGGGGCCGTATAAGATCATCGAGAGGATAGGGAAAGATACCTATCGGTTGGACTTATCACAAGAATTGTCGAACTTTCATGATGTGTTTCATGTGTAAGTTTGAGGAAAGTGGTTCGGGAATTAGGGATGATCTTATCGGAGCCGCCAGTGTACGTGGGTCAAAACTTGACAATTACGAGTAAACCGGTGGAATCTTAGACTGTCAAGAGTCGGGAGTTCAAGGGTTGAAAGTTCAAGAGAAAAAGAGCAAGTTGGTTCATGTTGCGGGGAAATGGGTGAGATCCAGGAAAGAACTTGGGAGCCTGAGTTTGTTGTGCGAGTGAGTTATCCAGAAATCTTTGGGGTTGATGGTGTTTCCGCAGGATGTCGATTGGAATTCGGGGGAGAATTCCCGTTTAGTGGGGGAGAATTGTGACATCCTGGGTCCAAGCCCAAGAAGAATTAAGCAGCAAGGCCCAAAAGCCCAAGGCCCACCCAAATTGTGACCTAGGGTTCCTCCCTTCTCCTATAAAAGGAGGTGTTTGGGTTCTAATTTCTTCATTTAGAAATTCTCAGCGAAGCTCTGCCTCATTTTCTGCCAGAGCCTCTCGCCGGAGCTGTCGCCGGAGCAACCGCCGACCACCGCCGGAGTTGACCGTTGACCGGCTTTGACTTTTCGTTGACCGACATTGACTTTCCGTTGACCGGCTTTAACTTTCGTTGACCGGCGTTGACCATTGACCAGCGTTGACTTCCGTTGACCGTTGACTGTTGACCTCTGCTGCCCGTTGACCGTTTTTCGTCGTTCGAAGGCCGTTCTGACTCGTTTGTCGTGTCGACTTAAGATCTGAGACTAAGGTGAGGACCGGTCGTGATTGATCTCTCGTATATTCATACACGTTTCAGTCTGAGTAGTCTTTTGTTAATGTGCGCATACCTGCACTGTATCTATATGAATACACGTATTTGATTGTTGTCTTAACCGGACTATAAACCGATGTAATAACAATATAATATTAATTGTTGTATGACTGTGGTTGATTGATGGACTTAGTAACATAGGTTGTTAAACGGAAAATGGTTGAATGATTTATGAATAGTGTTTGCGGGTGTTTGCATTGTGTGAGGGAAATCACTTGTGCGGGTTGGGATAAGCTGTAGGCTTGTGAGGCGGTTTTGCCTGTGTGATGTCATAAGTAAGATAGAGAATTCTCTTACGTTATGAGTCTGTGCTGGATATGGAAGGCGTGTGGCGCACCATAATCCATCGTTGGAGGCTTGACGAGCCCTGCGTCGTGAGGACGGACAGCGTGTTGTGCCATTATATGCCACGGGGTGTACGCCGGTAAATGGCATGGATGCACCAGTTTGGTATAAAATGTTATTTCTTGATCTGTGAGTGTCTTCGGATGTGATTGTTTGGGTGTATTAGCTTAAAACTTTCGTCTCGAATGGTTATACATGTGCGAGATGTATATTGTGGGTCCATAGGACCTGCACTCACTGGGTAATCCAAATTACTCATCCCTCTTTCTTGCAGGTGAGCGCGCTGGCATACAGGAGTAGTCATTTGGCTTGGAGATGGTTTTGGGAAGACACGGATTTTTATTTTATTATTCGTTATTTATTTTAAAGACATTGTTATTTAAATTAGGATTTGATATTTAAGTTAAAATGGTTTTGTAAAGACATTTTGAATACGATCCTTGTGAATAAAGTGACATTGAACTAGCAAATGGTTTCTTGTGGTGGAAGTTAATGCACTTGAACATGCCGTCTTGGTTACGTAAGAGGCGGGTGTTACACATAAACTTTATGTTTTCTTTTTCTTTGATCGAAGACAATTTTTAATTTTAAATTGAAAATAAAATAACTTATCAAACATATGCTCGCCAACTCAAGCACATCATTGTTCTAATTAATTTTTATTTTCTTTTATTCTTATAGTGTTCATGTAGTGTTCTTGTTTTTTATTAGCAGCACCAAACTCCACATATATTTTTTTTCTCTTTCTCTAATCAAGAACAAATTTTCATTTTAAATTGAAAATTAAAATAACTTATCAAACATATGATCACTAACTCAAGTACCTCATTGTTCTTATTAATTTTTGTTTTTTTATTCCGATCGTGTTCGTGTCGTATTTTTTTTTCATCAGCAGCCCCAAACCTCACATATAAGTTTTATATTTCTTCAATCGGAAACAATTTTTATTTTAAATTAAAAACAAAATAATTTATCAAACATATAATCGCCAACTCAAGCACTTCATTGTTCTAATTAATTTTTGGTTACTTTTAATCCGATCGAGTTCGTGTAGTATTTTTGTTCTCTCATTAGCGGTCCCAGACTTCACAAATATGTTTTCTCTTTCTTTAATTGAAAATAATTTTTATTTGTAATTGAAAACGAAATAACTTATCAAACATATGATCGCAAACTCAAGTACTTCATTGTTCTAATTAATTTTTATTCTTTTTATTCTGATCGTGATCGTTTTTTTCTTTCATTAGCAAGCCCAAACTTCACATATAAGTTTTCTCTTTCGTTAACAGAAAACAATTTTTTTTTATTTTAATTGAAAACAAAATAACTTATCAAACATATGATCGCCAACTAAGGCACCTCCTTTTGTTGTTCAAAAAAAGGCACCTCCTGTTCTAATTAAGTTTTGTTTCTTTTTATTCGGATAGTGTTCGTGTAATTTTTTTTCCATTAGCATCTCCAAACTCCACATATAAGTTTTTTTCCTTTAGTCGAAAACAATTTCATTTTAAATTGAAAACAAAATAACTTATCAAGCATATGATCGCCAACTCAAGCACCTCATTGTTCTAATTAATTTTTGGTTCCTTTTAATCTGATCGAGTTCGTGTAGTATGTTTTTTTCTTTCATTAGGAGCTCCAAACTTCACAAATATGTTTTCTCTTTTTTTTTAATAGATAACAATTTTTCATTTTAAATTAAAAACAAAATAATTTATCAAATAGATGATCGCCAACTCAAGCACATCATTGTTCTAATTATTTTTTTTCCCCTTTTATTCTAATCGTGTAGTGTCTTTTTTTTTCATTAGCTACTCCAAATAAAAAAAATTATATATACTAATAGATTATTATTATCATTAGCTAGGTAATACTGATTTACAAAAAGAAGAAGTATGTAAAAAAATTTAGAACTTAGAAGGCGTAGAAGCTTCCTTTGCAGTTGGCATATAATTAAATTTAGACACTTTTCATACATTACACATATGTTTTAATGAACCTTTTATAATTAGATTAATAATATATATTAAAATATTTTCAAAAAAGATTTTTAACAAAACAAAAAATAACATATTAGGTTTGCTCACGTGGGGAGTTTGTAGGGTTTTTTTCTTATGTGGATGGCTTTAGAAGCCCACAATAGTTTTGTTTCCTTTTATTCAAATCTTGTTCGTGTAGTATTTTGTTTTCTTTAATTAGCACCCCCAAACTTCACATATACGTTTTCTCTTTCTTTAATCCAAAACTGTTTTTCATTATAAAAAAGAAATAACTTATCAAGCATCTAATTGTTCTAATTAATTTTTGTTCCTTTTTATTATGATGGTGTTCATGTAGTTTTTTGTTTTCTTTTATTAGCAACCCCAAACAAATATATATATATATATATATATACTAATTGATTTTTATTATCATTAGCCAGTTAGTACCGATTCACAAAAAAGAAGTATGTGGAGTTTCATTTTGAACTTAGAAGACTTAGAAGCTTCCTTTGCGTTTGTCATATAATTTAATTTAATTTTTTTTCTTACATTAAACATATGTTTTAATGAGCCTTTTATAATTAGATTAATAATATATATTAGATTTGCTGATGTGGCGAGTTTGTGGAGTTTTTTATTATTATATATATTTGGTTTTTAGTTAAGTTAGATTGATTTTTAATTTTAATTTGTTAGTTCAGGTTTAAGAAAGTTTTCTAGAAATCAAAGAAGGAGAATTTTAAAAATGCTGATATGGCAGAAGCAGAGAATGGTTTAAAAAGCTGATGTGGATAGCCTATGCAGCTTCAAAATTCTTCTTTCATTTAGTATAGATGTTATGTTGTTTAATATTTTTCAACATTAGTTGGTATTAACGGAGAAGTTAATGAACCGCAACGATTATGAATTAAGTATGCAAGTATTGAAATTTATATAAGTTTAATCGTACGATTGAACTCAAAAAATATGATTTAACCCGATAAATTGATGATATTCTTCAAGCAATTGAGACGAATACCAGAGTTATTCGTATGTTATCTATCGTCTCGAATCTAAACATAAATGATAAGGGTATAGTGAATTGAGATACCTCAAAGTGAAGAGTGTGATATGATTCTCACCCGCCGAGAAAGATGAATCGATTTTCCGAAGATCTGATAACATCGGAGACTTCCGATTTTGTTGTGAGCTTTTGCCAACGACGAAGGTGTTTCGTGTTCTTTTTTTTTTATCCAAACGAATGTATGGCTCTTCGTCTTCTATCTTCCCTTTCTCAATTTTTTTTGCATAACAATGAAGATGTTTTCCCCGTTCAATGTCTTATTTTTTTGTTATCTTTTTTTTTCGATCGAATTCCCATTATTTTTAACAAAAAATTAGGGTATATTTAATATTATATAATATAGAAACTGAAATTTTTATTTTAATATGTACACATAAACAAATAATACCCTAAAAACATTTATAGTAGTGTTATATATAAGTTTTTGTTTTTCTTTGCCGGTTGATGTTCGACCGAACCGAGTGTTGTGTTAAACGCGTACTTACACAAAATTAAATTTGTTTCTTCGTATACCTGATTTATAGAATTTTTGCTCTGTTTTTGTATATTAAATTGATAACCCACCATTTATATAACTATAAAAGACAACACCTAAAATTTCATATCCCATTCCAATATTTTTTAAAAAATTAAAGATTTTTACAAAAATACTTTGTCCGCGCAGGCGCGCAAGTCCAATCAAGTTATATTATGGAAGAGTCAATTTTCATTTTTTTATTAGGCTTTTAACTCATTTGTGGTGACTTCGGATGATGTCTGTTTTATAATGAAAACAACAACGCTTAACATGACTTTTTAGCGTTTTAACATTTCTGCGTTTTCCTGTCTTTTCCATTCAATGTAAATCAAAACGTATATTCTGTTTAATAATGATATATACCAATAAATAAATAAAACTATAAACAAAACAGAGTGAAACCTGGTGGTGTTGATTTGGTTGGAAGAAAGAAACTAACAATGAAAATGATTAATTCTATACTATTAATTTAAACGCAAACAAATAATCTGGAAAGGCATTGATTTGTAAGAGCCTCCATCTTCTAGAACGACAACGCTTAAAACGATCCTTGAGCGTTTTAACATTACAACGTTTTCTCTTCTTCATTCATATACAAGAATTTGACTTTGTATAAAAGTCTATGCGGGTAAATAACAAAAGCATTGTAACAAAACAGATTAACCCCGGGAAAATCGATTCGGTTGAAAGAAACTAATAGAGACAATGGTTTTGATTATAAACTACTGATTAAGGAAGTGTCTTGTCGGAAACTGAAGAAGACTTTGTCACGACCCAGTTCCGGATCAATGGCTGGAATGCCATTGTTGACCAAAACACAATCTCATATGCTATCCTTATAATAAATAATTATGTTTTGATTAAATTATAATAGAAAAAGTGTACAAATACAATTATGTCCTTAAAAAATCTAACAAATTACAACCCCATTCGGGTTTTCCCCAACTCCAAACCCGAATCCAAAAAAAAATAACCCTAATTTTGATTCCTCTCGATTTACACCACTGTAAATCGTCTCCTCCGCATCGCCTCCTCTCCGATTCCTCTACTCGTGTCTTCTCCTCCGCATAACCTATTCTCCGATTGAGTACTCTCTTCGATTCCTCTTCTCGCTTCTTCTCCTCCACATCCCCTCCTCTCGGATTCTTTTGCTCCTCTCTGATTCGTCTTCTCCTCCGCATCACTTGTATGACTCCTCTTCTCCTCTGCTCTTCTCTTTGTGATATATTCCGTTCTTCTCCTCTTGTCGTTCAATTGGGATTCATTATTAATGTTGGTTTGATCTCCTTCTCCTGAAACTGTGACAGCAAAAGAAACAAAAGGAGCTGCAATGGATGTTCCTCCTCCGAACTCTCCTCCTCCTAAAACCGACGCAGAAACAACAACTTCACCAATCGAAGAAGCACCAATAGAAGCCGCACAAACTCCAGAAGAGATGAACTTTGATTTAGCTCTTGTATTGTTTGAAGGAGAACCATCAAATTCTGCTCACGAAGAAATGCAAGAGAAAGAGCTTTCTCTCGAAGAAATGCAAGAAAAAGGGGTTTATCTCGAGGAAGAGCAAGAAAAGGAACTTTTTCGGCTCGAAGAAAACAAAGAAAAAGAGGGAAAAGAGCATTTTGTCGAGGAAGAGCAAGAAAAAGAGGCTGGTGTTGAGAAAGAGGTATTATTTACAAGTCTTATGCATTTTTGTTACCTTGAAATTGAGATTGATATTGGAGAATGGATGAAAATATATTAGGATGATTAGTGATGTGTGGACAATTGGGAGAACTAAGTAGTATATTGATATCAGGTTAAACTAGGTTCAAATACATTTTGATATGTTCAGCTAATATTTCTATGTTAGTTCAACTAAGTGATAGTGGGTTCAACCTCGTCTCAGTAGGTTCAAGTACGTGTCAATAAGTTCAACTACGTTTGAATTTGCAGGATGAGGAGGATGAAACGCCACCATTGCAACCAGAGAAGTTCTACTTCACTCCAGATCAATATACCAGAGGATGTAAGATAGGATCGAGATGTACTGTCGTGAAGACAGTGTCTATGATAAAGAAGCTGAAAAATGAATCGACATGGTTCACAAGACATCCTCAATTCAAGCATATTTTTCATATGGAGGAGGAGCCAAACCGAAAGCCTATGGGTCTGTGGATGTTGCTACTTCATCAAGCTTGTACGGATTCAGAGAAGGAGTTCTGGTTTGTGGTTAATGGAGTACCGATCAGATATTCCATTAGGGAACATGCTCTGTTAAGTGGGTTGGACTGTCACAACTATCCGAGGGTATATGATGACTTGAGGGATAAGAAAAAAGGCGATTTTAAGTTTGTGCAAAGGATGTTTGGAAGGAAGGACAATATAAGAATCGAAGATGTGGAAGAGAAAATGCTGTCATTGACGAGCGGGTTAGATAAGAAGAAGCTGGCTGTCCTGTTGTTCTTATGCACTGTGTTGAAAGCGAAATCTAAGGTGAAAGGGAATATAGAGCCTTTCTTGCTTAAAGTGGTTGATGATTTGGCATTGTGCAAGACATTTCCATGGGGGCGTTATACTTTTGATGACTATATGGAGGAGATGAAAAGGGCGATGAAAAAATTCAAGGGCATCGTCAAAGACAAAGAGTCATTGACATTTTCTGGATTCATTCTTCCTCTAGAGGTAACTATTAGTTGTGATATTAAAGTATTTGTTTTAAGTCGATTTTAATGCAACTCTATGTGTAGATATTTGCGTTTGAGTGTATTAATGATGCAACTCTATGTGTAGATTTTTGCGTTTGAGTGTATTCCTGCGCTTAAACGGACATTTCGAGTAGAGGTACCCATGGAGAAGGGCTGTCCAAGGATGTGTAAGCACAAGTTCTTGGAGACTTCCATGAAAGGTTATCCATTAGAAGACATAAACGAGGCAATTGGAAATACCAAGGTGAGAGTTAGTCCTCATAAATGGTTATTTTTGTATTTGATATGAGTTTATTTTTAATTGTTACATTTTTGTTGATATTCGCAGGATATCATAAGCATCTTGGAACATGATTCTGACGAGGAAGCTTTGATGGACCACATCATAGGCGATGATTGCGATGATGGTATAGAGTTCATTGATCCGATTGTTGAGATGTGGCGAAACCATCTAATAAAACAAGGGAGGAAGATATGGTGGAAAGATCTCTATGATATCGACTTGGCAGCTCGAGCTCTAGATAGTGATGCCAAAAATGCACTTAAAGATGAAAGTAAAGATGAAAGTGTTGCATCCGTGTTAGGGCTGAAGGAAGTGGTGTTGGGGCTGAATCAAGCGGTGGAGCGAATGGAGAAAGTGGTACAGGAAGTAAAGGATAAGGTGGATGGTTTTGATGACCGATTGAAAAGTGTTGAAAGTTTTGTGAAGGAGCACCGAATTAAAGGTTCTGAAACTGTTGGAAGCCCTACTCCAAGCCCTGCTCGAAGCGATAGTGAGGGCGAAGAAGGTAAAACTTTATGTTTTAACTCTAATAGATTTATTGTCATTTTTCTGTTGTTACTTTGTTGTTCATAAAAAAGTTCTCATATATTTTAGGAGATGCAGATGAGGAGGGGGATAATGCGGATGGAAAGGAGGAGGAGGATAATGCGGATGGAAAGGAGGAGGAGGAGGAAGTCGAACCTCCGAAGAAGAGAACAAAGAAAGCACCTTCTTGTTACACTCCTAGTGAGCATGTGCAGAAACGTAAAAGAGAGAGCGAGGGACAGAAGAAGGATAAGGGCGGCAGACATAAGAAGGGAAGGGGTGCGGGGAAGAAGAAGGGAAAGGGTGTGGGGAAGAAGAAGTAGTTTATGTTCTTGAATTTTGGTACTTGATGGTGTTTGCTTGGTAGTTTTTGGTACTTGATGACCTGACAATTACCTTTTGGTACTATATGTTGTTTGGTACAGGTTGTGTATTTGATAGTACTGATCCGATAGTAGTTTATGTTGTTTGCTTAGTACAAATTGGTTCAACTGAGTTTTACAACAAATTGGAACACAAACGAATGGAGTACAACTGATATAAATTGTTCGAGTGAGTTAGTTGTACCGGACAACCCGGTTTTACTAGGTTCAACTGAGTTTTATCAAGCACAATACATAGAACTTACTTAAAATACATATAACAACTGAAATACATGGTTCAACTGAGTTTTATCAAGCACAATACATAAAACTTACTTAAAATACATAGAACAACTGAAATACATGGTTCGACTGAGTTACAAAATGACATTTAAGGGAGGTCTTAAAATACGAACAATACATAGAACTTACTTAATAAAGATTATAATTAAACTAAGTAGAAGAACAAGTATTGCAACAACCCCAAACGCCATCTCCACGCTGATTCTCTTCTTGTTCATCTGAAGAAGAAGCATCTCCAGCTTTGCAATTTTCTCCTCGTTCTGAACCTGTCCTTCCTTCACATCTATGATGGCCTTTTCCGCGAGATATTCACTTGCTCCGTTGTTCTGGATTTTTCCCTCAAGACGATCAATCTCAGAATGTAAGATATCTATTTCTTCGTCTACCACAAAATCCCACCATTTCCGAATATGATACCCTTCGTCCTACACATAAATACCAAAGAATAATCATAAATAGAGTACTATTCTTCCCAAAAATTTGAATACCAACATAAATACCAAAGAATAATCATAAATAACTCACATCACGACGGCGACAGGTGAAGTATCGCCTCCCAGGATCGATTTTTGTATAGGATGTCTCTGTAAAAACGGCTCCACCGCAGTAACAATTTTTGGGCCTCCCATATTCACCATCTGCTATGAGGCATGGATCCAGCTCAGCTGATGATTCAGAACTGGTCACCGGACTGAATCTTCCCATTTATTCGAATTTCTGAAATTAAAAATAGATTCAGAAATTAAACGACCTAGATCTACACGAATGAAATTGAAATTGCTCACTGAAACGACCTAGATCTACACGAACAGATGAAATTGAAATTGCTTGACCTGTTGAAATTGGCGAATCGTCCCTCTCGTCTCCTCTCTCAGAATCGTCCTTTCTCTCTCTCTCTCAGTCGAAGGGGGCTCGTCGAAGAACAAGAAAGAAAAAAACAAAAAGTAACTAGGGTTTTTGATTATATATTTGGGAAAGTGACCTGATTTTTTAAAAAAATTTATATTTTTTAATTCTTCCCGCTGGCGCAATACTGAAAACCGAATGTAAATTTAGTAAATTTCCCAAAAATATAACTTAGGTGTACACAAGCAATCAGTAGAACCAAACTCTTAATAGTTGTACTTTTCTATTTTTATTGTATTTCTAGTTGAACTCTCCCCTAAACTATTGTGGTGTAGTTGTACAAATGTTTTTGAACATTAAACATCATTTACAACGTTCTGATAGAAGTATGTGTGAAGAATTTAATATTTTGATTTTTTATTCCTAAAACGCTTAACAATATAGATGTTTTCCTTATATTGTAAGGGGTTATTTGATGGAGCGAAACATAATTTGTATGAAAAGTAAATTTTAATGTTCTAACTATTAGTAATTGTTTTCTTATAGTTGAAAATGGGTTTATAGGTCTTAAATCGTTGATTAACTTCGCTTGTAGGTTTAATAATTGTTAGTTCAGTTATAAAAATTCATGATATTAGTTGTATCCAGTTGTACTTCGTAGTGGGAATTTGATAAAATGAAACTCAGAATTGTTCATACTTGTACCTAGTTAAACCTGGTCATACAAATTCACCAAACTCAAATACATAACGGTTCATAGTTGTACATAGTCTAACATGGTTGTACAAAACCGAGTATTACAGAACACACACATAAATCAAACTGAGCTGCCAGTTTGGCTGCTCTGGAAATAGAAAGCGAAACCTCTGCTAGACACAGACCTGTTACTCGTCTTCCTGCGACGTTCCCCAGTGGATGAAAACCGGTTTTCTTGATTTCTTCCTGCCGTTTTTGGTGTAATCAGGCGGTAAAGCAAACTTATTTAGTATTTCCTCAGGAATACTCCAACTAGACTCATTTGGCACTGGATAAATTGTCATGTAGTATGCTTTTGCCCTTGTATCAATCAAGTAATATCTAGAGCATAAGTCGTATAGACTAATATCCGCAGTTCTCCCTCCCTTCTTCATCAGTGCTGCGGCTGCGGCGATTGCATGAACACAAGGATACTTGTCTATATCCAACCCTCTGCAAGAGCAAGTTTTGCTCGACAAATCCATCAAGTAAGCCTTCCCATCCAGTCCAATAACGGTGTATTCAAGTTGGAAGCTGTTTAGCTCAGCCACACCTAAACGAGCAGCAATTGGACATAGTTCATGCAATTTGTTATCCACAAAAGGCACCACTTTCTTTGACATCGGCATATCAGCAGCAGTCTTCCTATGCTTGTTAAACCAATATGCCATTTTCTCAACAATCGCATCAATCATTGGTAAGAGAGAGTACTTTCTTACTTCCTTAAACACACTGTTGAGAGATTCACAAGAATTGCTGGTGTCTAAATTGTACTTGTCTCCTTTAAAGTAGCACCTTGCCCACTTTTCCAACGGTACAGTCTCATGCAAATACACAGCTGCGGCAGGGAACCTCTTCTTCAAATCAGCATACTCCCTTTCAAACTCACTCACAGTATAAATATGAGCGCATTGGATGAATTTTGCCGCCACTAGATCTTTGTTCACCTTATGCTGAACTTTATCTCTCACGTTTTGAGACAAATGCCATGTACAATGTCCATGCTGGGAGTGGGGATACACCTTCGCTACTGCATTTATGATGCTTTTATGTCTGTCACTCATAAAAACCATTTCGGAATCATCAGGTATAACGGTTTTTAGCTTCTCGAAAAACCACATCCAACTGTCATGTTTCTCAGTATCAATTACACCAAAAGCAATGGGGTAATGGTGATGATTAGGATCTTGAGCTGTCGCAAAGACAAGCTGTCCACCATATACAGTTTTAAGAAATGTTGCATCCACAATTATCATTTTCCTCATTGCTTGAAAGCCTTCAATGCTAGCGCCCAAAGCAATAAATAGGTATTTGAACTTTTTCTCTGCATCCACTTCCACACTTGTTACGGTTCCAGGATTTACCTTCTCTAGCATGTACAAATAAGAATATAACATCCTATAACCTTCTTCAGGAGTGCCCCGCACATCACTAACAGCTAATTTTTTCCCTCTTAAGGCGGTAGAGTAGGACAAAGTAACACCAGCTCTACTCTGAACCAACTTCACGATATTTTTGGGCACCGGGGTGTCAAATTTACCCGGATAGTCTTCCTGCAGAACAGATGCTACTAGTCGTGGGGTGCCTCTCCTTCTACTACTGCTTGTACTCTCAACGGCCCGAGAGCATGTATGCATCTTTCTGTATACTCTAACACTGAAATAATCCGATTTCTTAAACCTTGCAGCTCGTAAAAACCATTTACAGCCTTGATTCTTTTGACGGCATTCTAGAATAAGTCGCCTTGTATCCGACTTATAAGTACGGACCCCAAAACAATTCTTATGTGCAGCTCTGTCAACCAAATCTTGCACTGCCTCCTTGGAACAAAATTCTTGACCAATTTCAAGACCTATACCATCTTCCCATTCTTCAACACACTGACTAACTTCTACAGAAACTGGAAGCTCAACATATTCATGCATACCATCCAAACCGTTTTCCATATCCTGATCAATAAATTCATTACCATCGTTCTCTGTCACCTCTTCAATAATCGGCTCCATATGTTCTTCTCTTCCTGAGTCTGCTCTATAAATAGTAACCGCATTACAGACATCATCATCAGCTCTACCATTTGCAACCAACTCCTCATAATTCACACCAAATGAACTACCCACTTTAGAAGCTTGCTCACTCCTACCCGCTTTAGAAACTGGATTTGTTTCCAAATCTTCGACTACTTCCACATGCAAAACAGACCTTAGCCCCTCGTTATCCAGCGTTGTTAGATAAGCATATACGTCATCATCAACGAAAATCTTTGTCTCGTTGATCGGTTTATTTACCAACGGAATGAAACTCAATTTCAGATGTGCATTAGCTCTATCTATCCCAATCTTACTGCATATCTTATCTACTAAAGCCGAGTAACTTATCTCCTCCACAGATAAGTTCCTAAATGGTATAGCATAGGTGGAATTACTTGTAAACCATTTCAACTCCCCTCCGTCACGTGAATAACTCCCTCCATAGTCAAAATATATGTTTGTGTGGTTGATGCTCATGCTCTCCTGAAAATAAAATGAAAATAATCGATCAGTTGAACTCAATTGAACTAAATTGAACTTAGTTGTACCAGTTGAACTATACCTCTCATGTGTACCAGTTGAACTCTATTGAACTAAATAACTCAGTTGTACCAGTTGAACTCTATTGAACTAAATAACTCAGTTGTACCAGTTGAACTACACCTCTCTTTTGTACCAGTTGTACCATTTTTTCTATCATAACACCAGGAATTGCGGGATTTCGAGCTCGAGTTTCGCGTTCTGCATATGATCGAATCTAATTAACATAACCATGTTCTTCTCACAAATTACTGAACCTATGGTTTAATCTACCCAAAATACATTGTTATCAACCCAGATCCCTAATTTTTCAAATCTAAAGTCCTAATTTTACAAAAATATCTCTAATTGAAAAACATAATCTCACCTTAAAAATGAGATATTCAACAATGGCAAAAAGAGGACTCCAAATCTGGGTCGAACAAGGTGGAGAAAGAGTCGATCTAGGTCTCACGAAGTGGATGACGGGAGAAAAAGCTCACGGGAGGAGCTTGGAAACCAGAAGAAGAGAGTTCGCGAGGGGGGGAGAGAAAGAAGATCTCAGATTCAATTTTTTTTTCTGATTTTACTTTTAGTTATTTTTACTTATTTTATTTTTACTGATTAACTATTTTATTTTTACTCAGTTGATTTCAGATTTACTTTTACTCAGTTTCTTCCATTTACTTTGACCAAGGATAAAAATGTAATTTTACATCTCATTTAAATGGATCAGTGGCATTAGATTAAGGAGTGGCACACCAGATCAATTTTTTTTTAAAGTGGCATTTCAGCCGTTCGCCCCCCAGTTCCGGACATTCAAGAAAATCCTAACATGTTCCACAAGAAAGCTTAATGGACCGTTGTTATTGGGTAGTGAGGTAAAGTTATTGTGGATCAAAGAGAAAAAAGCCCAAAAGCCGTAGGCCCATTATTAACCTTTACCCTAGCCTCCCCACCTCTATATAAGATAGTTGGCTGGTGAGGGTCAGAGGCAAAGTTGAGAGGCGTGGCGAATCCCTGCTCGTTTTTCTCTTCAACCCGAGAACCCTATTCGCCGCCATCTTGGGAGACATTTTCCCGGCGAACCGTGAATAACCATGCGACGTACTACCTATGTATGGAAAGCCCCGAGTCTCCGATTTCCAGAAAAAATTAGTTCATTCCAATCGGAGTTATGTGATGAAAGTTATCGTTGTTTCTTCACGTATGGTCCAATGTCCAATCTATCCGATCTCTAACCACTGCAAATCTGTCCAGTTATGGTAGGGAAAGGAAACGAATGAGTAAATCTATTTTGATCGATCTGCAATTTGGTAAGATTGCCATTTGGGGTTTTGATATGAAAGTTACGATTGTGTTCTTCAACCTGATTTGTATAGTGCGAGTCTGGACCAGATAGAGGATAAGTCGAGTGTGAGACCCGTAACTCAATTTAAAGTTGGTATGTCTTTTTTTAAAAATCATTTCCTGGCCCAAGTTGGCCCATTTCCTGGCCCAAGTTGGCCCATTTCCCTTCTATTATCAAAATGCATACGTGCGTAAGCATTTCCATCTTCCTCTTTCCTAAACCTAGCCGCACGAACCAGAAAGAGAGAGAGAGGTCGAGAAAAAGAGAAGAAGAAGGAGAGAAAGAAGAAAGAAAGAGAGCTCGGAAGAGAAGGAAGGATAAGGAGAAAAGAGAGAGAATAGATGAAGCAAAGTGGAGGAGAGAGAGAGGGAGCCACCGTGTAACACCCGTATCCTAAAAATAGTGGGCCAATTTTTCTTTTCCAAGCCCAATCGAATCTCCTTGGCCCAAGTTTGGCCCAACTTCTTTTATTGGTTTTTCATCAAAACGCATAAGTCTATAAGTGCGTAAGTATCTCCCTCTCCACTTTTTACCAAACCTAGCCGCACGAAAACCAGTGGAAAGAAAGAGAGAGAGGGGAACCGAGAGGAAGAGAAGAGGAGAGAAAGAGAAAGAGAAAGAGGGAGGAGGGATCGTGAGGGGAGGAAGAAGAAGGAGAAGGGAGGAGAGTAGCGAGCCGAGGGGATAGAGAGAGAGAGAGCACCGCCGTCATCACCTAGCCACCACCGGTCGCCACTCAGCACCGTCTGGCGTCGTGCGTCACCGGGGGAGCAATATCTGCCATCGGAGATAAGGATCCACCACCGTCGAGTTCCGCCGTGAAGTAAACCCGAGTAGTAAACCCGAGTCATACCCGTTACTTGCGCCAAAAGCAACCGAAGCTCTCAGCCTCATCGTCACGGCTCCTTCTCATCGGCTTAAGACTAAGGTGAGAATGAATCCATAATCGCCCCTTATGCGTGTTCCTATGCGTCGTGTTGCCGAACCCTTGTCTTAACCTGATCGTTCAATGCGTGCGTGTAGTTAGGCGTAGGTTGTGAAGTGGTCAGGGTACGTGTTAGTTATGGTTGAGGCTTGTACTAATCCCGTAATAGTTGCGGGGATAAATAAAAGAGGGGGAATAGGTATGCATGGATTGTTTAAATAGGGTGCGTGTAACGTGTGGTGTATAGACATAGAAGGTGGAGTGAAATGTTATATATTATGCTATTACTATATTAAGTTTTCATTGGCGTGTGATGTGGATACTGGTTGATATATGTATAATTATTGTTACTAAGAATATATGTTATTGTGTGTATTGGTGTATATATGGTATACTTGTGTGTATTATTACTAGGCATGATAATAACGTGTGGGAATGAATATTGAAGTTAACGTAATAAAGCGGATTAAATAAGTGGTTAAGTAAACGTGGATTTCAATAGGTGATACTCGGTTAAGTTTCCGTAGGTCCAACGTGGTTAATCCGACCACGTTGTTATGTGCTGGGCTTTGACAATAATTGATGATTGTGTCATAGCTCATTAACGGCTAGCTAATTAGCCGGAAACAACCGCGGGTGCACGGTGTGGTGGGATGGGTCAGTGGACTCGATAGCTCTTCGGGGCAGGGGAGAATCGTCCTACGGGACGTATTTGTTGTATGTTTGGTTGGGCTATGACAATAGGCGATATTGCGCCATAACGCATTAACAGCTGTTTAGCAAGCTGGAAACAAGCGCGGGCGCTCGGCGTGACGTGATGAGTCAGGTGGACTCGATAGTCCTTCGAGACAGGGGAGATTTATCCTTCGGGACGTGGTGTATTCGTCTATTCCGACTGTAGCGGGAATGGGCAAGTGCTGGTTCCGACGGTGGTGGGAACTAGCAGGTGTCGACTTGGTGTGGTGTATGTGTGTGTGGAGTCTGTCTCTGTGGCTTTTTAGGTGGTCTTGTGCTCGGTGTGGGTTTAGACTTGGTCTAGGTGGGCGGGGTATATTCATGAGTATTTGGGATCTCGGTTTTGGATTTGTTCTCCTGAGTAATCCCATATTACTCACCCCTCCCCGTCGTTTTCCCTTTTTCCCTCTTTTTTGCAGGTTGTTCGTCAGAAATGGCGGTTTAAAGTGCAAGTTGGTGGATTTTGTTTTCATACGGGTTTTAGGGTTTCGATCCCGGAGTTAAAACGCTGCCGTTCTGGAGGTGCCGGGAGCGGGGTGTGATACACTGTACGGAACCGTCACGTTCCACCACCGCGACCCCACCACCCACCACCGTTGCTGCACTTCACAGGAGGAGCCGCAACACCAGCGAGGGAGCTTCCATCTTCACCGGACCCATCGTCCTTGTCCGTGTCGCCTTGTCCGAGAGGAGAGAAGCGTGGAAAAAGGAGATCACTGGACACCACCATCACCGTCGTGAGTCGTACGACATCACCGGAGGAGGAGCCAATGTCGCTGGAGCCCAAGATTCACTGCCGCACGTCTAAGCCGTGAAGAACTTGTGCACTTCTTTGGTGTTTCTTGTGCAGCAAGCAACCTTCCAAAACCTTAGCGTCTCGTTTCCGATCCGTTCATGCCCGTCGTCGTTAAGGCTAAGGTGAGGATGGATCTTTAGCTGTCCCTTATGCGTTTTCCTATGCTTTGTGACACCGAAAACTTAGGCTTGATCTCGGCATGGGGTGATGGGGTGTGTGTAGTCTCTGGTGTAAGTCTCTGAAACAGTTAGCGTTAGGTGTATGAATGGTGTCCAAACTTGAATCTGATTTAGGTAACTCGTATTAAACCGTAGATGCTCACGTGACAATAAAAAAAGGTTTGAGAATTGTTTGAGTTTGATTGTTCTTTATGGTGGGTGTGTTATTATAGCAAACGTAGAAGATGAAGTTAAATGTTATATTATGCTAATACTATATTAAGTGCATGTTATCCTGTGATGTGTGTACTGGTTTATATATGATATCTTATTATCCTTGTTCTAAAACTCGGTCGCCTAACCGATTCCACGGCCGAGTAATCGTTCAACGGTGAGGGTCCGTGGCGAATAAGGGGTGTTCGGATATATTATGCGGTGGTCCGATTTTTCTCCGGCTTGACCATGGAATAAGAAAAATCGCCGTGGAAATATACTAAACCGCATAGTTTAAATTTGGTTTTTTTATCCAATTAAACTCAACGCTTAAGAACACAGAAAAACCCAGTTGATGAAACGGTTGTGGTTGTCTCTCAATGGAACAAAAAAAAATTGGGCATGGCGGAAGTGTTAACAGAGAAAAGAGGCTGTGAGACACGACGAAGACAAACTTTTTTTAGGGCTTCCTTTAGCAAATTACCATTTTATCCTTACTATAAAATTGAAAAAATGGTCAATGATTGAAAAAACATTAAGAGAACCTCGAACTCGCGACCTGATAACAACGAAAAACTACATTTAACCACTGAACCACGGCATTTAGTTGTAACAAACCTACAAATTTAATATATAGTCAGATATATATTATAAAAATATAAAAAATTACTCCCCGAATACTCCCCGATTTATATCCGATTTTTGAAAAAATCGCTAGGCCTCGACCGAGCGCCCGATTAACGCCTAGCGAGTTTCCGAACAAGGCTTATTATATAAAATAGGATGCATCAAAGTTAGTTTTTAACATGATCGCGATATGTGTCAAGTTAATCGATTAGATTTTGACACGTGTTAAAAAAATTCAACCAATTAGATTTTAACATAATGTTTACATAAATCTAAAAATTAGCTTTAAAAATAAAAAAGGAAAATAAGTATCTTTTTCAATTACTAATACAAAAAAAATCGAAAAGATAAATAAGAAAATTAAGAAAAAGGAAAATAAGTTTTATAATGTTTTTCATTTAAATTAAGGAAATTGTATGATCAATTACTAATACTCAAAGGAAAATCAAAAAATTAGCTTTAAAAATAAAAAAGGAAAATAAGTATCTTTTTCAATTACTAATACAAAAAAAATCGAAAAGATAAATAAGAAAATTAAGAAAAAGGAAAATAAGTTTTATAATGTTTTTCATTTAAATTAAGGAAATTGTATGATCAATTATGAATTGTTTGATCAAGTAAGGAAAGTATGAATTGTTTAGTACTACGTATTATTTTGGTATTAATACTATTTATTATGAATTATTTTATTAAGATAAGTTTATATAAGTGGAGTTTAATCTAGCAATCATTAGAGTTATAATCGTAGGTCAACGTTAGTTAGTCTGAGTACGTTGTTATATGTTGCGCTATGGTAATTCTTTTGCAATATCTATAGAATTAGTCAGGTGGACCCAATAACCCTTCGGGACAGGGGATGTGGTCGTCCTTCGCGATGTGGTTGTCCTTCGGGATGGGTATCGTTTAATTCCAGCGGTGGTGGGAACGAGGGGTTGCTTATTTTGGCGGTGGCGGGAATGAGCACGTGTCGGTCTTGTGTAGTGCACGTGTTGTGTGGTCTCTATGGCGTTTTGTGTGGTTGTAGTTTATGTTGTGGGTTTAGACTTGGTCTAAGTGGGCGGGGTATAACATCTCGTATCTGGGATCCCGGTTTGTGTTTGTTCTCCTGGGTAATTCAAATTAATCATCTCTCCCCGTCGTTTTCTCCCTTTTTACTTTTTTTGCAGGTTTGTAGACTAGAAATGGTGGTTCAAGGTTAAAGTTTGTGGATTTTGATTTAATAAAGGATTTGCGGTTCGATCCGATCGGTTAAAACGCTGCCATTCCGGAAGTGCTGGGAGCGGGGTGTCACATCGCTTTTCGTGGGATATTGTAAATCTTTCAAGCTGAATTTTGGTAAGAAAATTCACAATCCGTATAGCTAGATTTCTGTAAAATATCTCAGTGTTAGCTATTGTGGTTTGTGAGTTAAAATTATTTTACCGGGATGGTTCTGCGTAGCGTGTATATGTAACCAGCATGTTGAGTGATGTCGTTTGGTTGGGCAAACAAGGTATGTTTGTCCTAAAACTTTGCAGACGTGTTAAAGATACTTGGATCCATCTCTCGGTTGAAGGAGAACCTTTTTGAGACCCGTGTGACACTGAATCTGTCCAAGAGAAGAGAAAAGATAAGCGTATTCAGTCTTCATTGTCAAGTGGCTAAGGTGAGTATTCGTGACTTGTGGATTCATATTATTCAATAGTATGGTTCTGTTGATTGATGATGATCGATGATTATGATGTTAAATATTAGAAATAAAGATAGTATGTTGTGAAGTTGGTATTGTGGAAAGTGTGTGATGGTTTACAGGCTTCATATAATTCATCATCACATCACACAGCCGGTTTACGGGTTTCGAAGGGATCGTCATGTCTGCGTCTTCAGTCCGACCACACACTTTCCACAATACCAACCTCACAACATACTATTATCATTTCTAATATTTAACATCACACATCATAATCACCGATCATCATCATCAATCAACAAACAATCATCAAGCCACTTGACAATGAACACTGAACACTGAATACACTTTTCTTTTCTCTTCTCTTGACAATGAACACTGAACACTGAATCACACATCATAATCACCGATCATCATCAATCATCAAGCCACTTGACAATGAACACTGAATACACTTTTCTTTTCTCTTCTCTTGTATAGATTAAGTTTCACACCTTTAACATCATGTTTACCCAATCTAATGGGTCTCAAAAAGGTTCTCCTTCAACTGAGAGATGGATCCAAGTATCCTTAACACGTCTGCAAAGTTTCAGGACAAACGGACCTTGTTTGCCCAACCAAACTACATCACTCAACAGGCTGGTTACAGATATACGCTATGCAGAACCATCCCCGTAAAACAATTTTAACTCACCAACCACAATAGCTAACACTGAGATATTTTACAGAAATCTAGCTATACGGGTTGTGAATTTTCTTACCAAAATTCAGCTTGAAAGATTCACAATATCCCACGAAAACCCTAGACTCGGGGCTTTCCATACATAGTTAGAACGTTCCATGGTTGCTCACGGTTTGCCGGGAAAATGTCTCACAAGATGGCGGCGGCTAGGGTTCTCGGGTTGAAGAGAAAAACAAGCAGGGGCTCGTCACGCCTCTCAACTTTTCCTCTGACTCTCACCAGCCAACTATCTTATATAGAGGTGGGGAGGCTAGGGTTGTGAGCTCAGGATCCGTGACACACTGGCGATGTGTATGACACACCTGACGCGGGAAGTTAGCAGTCATACACGAAGTGACGTGGCATTCGTGGAGCTGCTATACGTGAGGATCAAGGAAGTTACCAAGTTGTCAAGCTTGGATATTCAGAAGATCTACGAGATGTAGAAGGCTTTCCAAAAGGGAAAGTGTCCAATATATCGAGTATATAATGGATAAAGGTTTTTGGTGCTAGGGTTAGCACTTCAAGGGAAACACGGGTAGCATCTTGAGAGACTAAGGGAGATTTAGGTTTTTTGGTGAGTGAACACAGCTGTTGCTGTGGTGGGTAGATTAGGGATCGGTCAGTGTTGAGTTACGTGTTGTAACATCAAGTAAACCTGATTAATCAAGTCTGTAAAGGTTGATTAAGATATATCTAATAAATGGCAAATTGAGTTTGCAATTCACCGTGTGCTCTTATTCAAAATCAGTATTGTGGTATTCCTGGTATTACATTTGTATCAGAGCGGGTCACTGCATAGATAAGTGTATCTATAATTCAGGTTGAGATCTTGAGACGAAAATGGATACCATGAAGGAACTGATTGCAGTACAGAAACCGATCGTGCTTGATGCCGGAAACTTCGGACACTGGAAGGCTAGGATGAGACACATCATTCGAGGCATCGATAAAGATGCATGGACTGCAGTTGTTGACGGTTGGACAGCTCCAACTATCCTCATTGAAGAGAAGATGTCAGAAGACAAATATGTGCTCCCACGTGTGACAACTGCACTCAAACCCAAAGGAAGATGGACTGAAGAAGACAAAAACGCTTCAAAGTTTAATTCTAAAGCTATCACTGCAATCTTCTCAGCTGTTTGATCACTGAGAATCTTAGGATGAGCAAAGACGAATCTGTTGCAAGCTTCACTACTAAAATCAGTACCATTGCAAATGAAGCATCAGTCTTGGGCAAGAAGTACAAAGAAAAGAAACTTGTCAAAAATTGTTGCGTTGTCTTCCATCCAAGTTTGCTGCTCACAATGCTGTTCTGAAATACTCCATGAACACTGATGATTTGAAATTTGATCATCTGTGTGGAATGCTTAAGGCTGAAGAGATGGAAACTGCTGCTGATGAACCAGTGGTATCTAAAGGTGTTGCGTTCACAGCTGAGAGTGAAAAAGGAAGAGTACAACAGATTGAAGATAATTTGAGCTTAATGGCAAGAAACTTCAACAAGATGCTTAAACGTGTTGAAAAAAGGCATAACCGGACGTTTAAGAAATTTCAAAGAAATGATGGTGATAGAGGTCAACGGTCTGATGGAGATCGCTTGAGCAGAAAGAAGGATCTTCAGTGTCATGAGTGTGAGGGCTATGGACATTTTAGGAATGAGTGTCCACTGACACAGAGAAAAGAGCTCAAATGTCCTGAATGTAAGGAATGTGGTCACATGAGAAGCGAGTGTCCAAACACACAAAAAGGAAAAGATAAATCCTTGGTGGTTTTCAGCGACAGTGAGTCTGGTGAAGATGAAGATCAGGATGAAGAGTTAATGCTAAACTTTGTTGCCTTCGCTGCTAATGACGGTCAAAACAGTTCCAAATCCAATTCAGACACAGAGTCGGACTCAGAGGATGATGATGAATTCGATCTACATAAGGAGTATAATGATCTCTATAACAAGAACGTTGAGCTGAGCAATGAGAACTTGCAGCTCATTAAGGACAAGGCTGTGCTGAAAGCCTAAATGAACATTCTCGAAATGAACAGTGAAATATCAAAAGAAACGTCAACTGAGTCCGATGCAGTTAAGCTCAAATCTGAGTTAGAGGCTGAAAGAGAAAGAAACATAATGCTTGAAACCAAGGTTAATCGAATTCTCGAGGCCTGTGCTAAAGAAGAAGAAAAGGCTAAAAGTCTATTGTGTGAGCTGAATGACAATCACAAAAAAATTAGAATGTTGAACACAAACACTAAAGATCTGGATCAAATACTTGCAACGGGTCAACCGCCTAAGAAAAAATGGGGACTTGGTTACATTGGAGCTGCATCGACAATTCAGAACTCGATGGAAAGTATGGCTAACTTCACACAGGGAGCAACATCAGTTCAACCCCTCATTGAGAATTTTCATAAAGATGAGACGAAAGTTACAGTAGTTCACAAGAATGTTGGTGCCAGAAGAAAGGTGTCTCAAATATCCAACAAAAAGTCTAATAAATGATGTTACTACTGTGGAACAAAAGGTCATCTCAAGTATGAGTGTTCTAAATTCAATCTCCATAAACAAGTTAAGATTGCTTGGAGAAAATCCATATGCTATATAGATCCATCAAACTTTGGTAAAGTGTGGATAGCCAAGAAGGATTTATATGGTAAGGTTGACTCAAACCTACAAGAGACAGTGAATTTGAGTTGCAACCTTGCACAACTGTCGACCCCTCGAAGTGAAGAGATCTCTCTACAGAGCAATGTGACTTACATGTCTGCAGACAAACAGGAGGCAAATCCATGGTACTTGGATAGTGGATGTTCACGCCACATGACAGGTCTTCATGATGCATTGGATAAGTTCACCAAGATTAAAGGAGGAAAAGTCACATTCGGAGATGGTGGCCAAGGGAAGATTTGTGGAGTTGGGAATTTGAATACTTCGGATAAACCACAGCTGGTCAATGTTTACTATGTTGAGTCACTCAAGGCCAACTTGATAAGCATAAGCCAGTTGTGTGATGAAGGACTCAAAGTCATCTTTACTCGGGTTGACTGCGAGCTGTGGATGAAAACGGGAACACTGTTCTGTGTGGAATCAGGTCAGGTAACAACTGTTACATGTGGAGTTCATCTGAGCTATGTTTATCAGTCAAAGAATCACAGCTGGATCTCTGGCACATAAGACTAGGACACATGTCAGAGGAGTTTTTAAACTTAAAGCTCCTACGGATACAGTTTATGATGCGTGCAGCAAGGGCAAACAAATAAAAGTACAATACAAGATGCTCAAAGAGATCAGATCAAAGAAAATCTTGGAGTTGATTCATATGGACTTAATGGGTCCAATTCAGACTGAAAGCATATCGGGAAGAAAATATATTTTTGTCCTGGTTGATGACTACTCAAGATTCACATGGGTCAAATTTTTGAGAGAGAAGTCAGAAGCAGCTGAAAGTTTCAAAATCCTTGCACTTCAGCTCAAAACCGAGAAAGGCGACATAGTTCAAATCAGGAGTGATCATGGTGGTGAGTTTCAGAATGTAGCATTTGAACATTTCTGCAATATCCAGGGTATCAGACACCAATACTCTGCTCCTAGAACACCTCAACAAAACAGTGTGGTTGAAAGGAAGAATCGTACCTTACAGGAAATGGCCAGAGCAATGCTACACGGCAACAATGTTTCTCCAAGATTCTGGGCTAAAGCAATTAATACAGCATGCTACATCAATAATAGGATGTATGTTAAGCCTGCAACGAATACCACACCGTATGAGATCTGGAAAGGAAAGAAGCCTAACCTAAGCTACTTTCACATCTTTGGTTGTGTGTGTTATATTTTAAATGAAATGGATCAATTGGGCAAGTTTGATTCCAGGAGTGATGAAGGCATTTCCATGGGATACTCTACTCACAGCATGGCCTTTCGAGTGTACAATCATCGAACCAAGATGATACATTATTCTGTAAATGTGGTCTTCGATGATAAGAATAGCTATCAGCTAGAGGAAGTTAATCAGAGTGACACAAGAAAAATAAAGCAAGTGACACGGGCCGATTCCAGAGGAGAAGAAAGAGCCGAGTCACCTGAAAATCCAGAGAAAGTTAAGGATTCATCAGAATAAGCACTACCTGAGTTGGATCAAGAGACTGAGAGGGAACCTGTGTGTGTCAAAACTCATAAATATCATCCTCTTCATCATGTTATTGGTGAAGTTCTAGATAAACGGCAAACTCGGAACAAGAAGATTGACTTTAAGGAGATGGTGAAACTAGCTTGTCTATTCTCAGAGATGATTAAAATAAATTGTTTTATCTCAACTGTAGAACCTCGTAACATTGCAGAGGCACTGAATGATGAATTTTGGGTTTCAGCCATGCATGAAGAAATGGATCAGTTTACTCGGTTGGATGTATGAGATCTTGTACCTAAGCCAAAATACATCAATGTCGTTGGGACAAAATGGATTTACAAAAACAAGATTGATGAAGAAGGAAACGTTGTGAGAAACAAGGCAAGGCTTGTTGCACAGGGTTATTCTCAAATAGAGGGTATTGACTTCGATGAGACCTTCACTCCAGTGGCTCGTCTTGAATCCATTAGACTTATGTTTGGGATCGCCTGCAAGTTGAATATCAGACTGTTTCAAATGGACGTCAAGCGTGCTTTTCTCAATGGTCTCCTTCAAGAGGTTGTTTATGTAGCCCAGCCCAAAGGGTTTGAAGATCCTAAATATCCTGATTATGTCTACAAGTTGAAACGTGCTATGTATGGTCTCAAACAAGCATCGCATGTGTGGTATGAAAGACTAGCTCAGTTTCTGTTGGATTCAGGTTTCAACCAAGGGTCAGTTGATAAAACCTTGTTCATCCGACCAGAAGGAAAATACATACTCATCGTGCAAATCTATGTGGATGATATAATCTTTGGTAGTACCAGTGATAATCTTGTGAAGAAGTTTGTGTCATCTATGACTCGGGAATTATAGATGAGCATGGTTGGTGAGTTAAATTATTTTTTAGGCTTCCAGGTCAAACAACTTAATGATGGGATATTTGTGTCTCAAAGCACGTATGCACAAAATTTGGTTAAGAGGTTTGATATGCAAACAAGCAAGACAGCAAGGACTCCAATGAGTACTACAAGTAAACTCTCCAGAGACAATGAAGGACAAATCGTGGATGAAAGGGTTTATAGAGCTATGATAGGCAGTCTGTTGTACCTTACGGCTAGCAGACCAGATTTATGTCTAAGTGTGGGGTTATGTGCTCGATATCAAGCCTCACCACGAGAATCTCACCTAAGTGCTGTAAAACGCATCATCAAATATGTTAAAGGTACGCTGGATTTTGGAATCTATTTTACTAAAGATACTAATGAGAATCTTGCAGGATTTTGTGATGCTGACTGGGCAGGATGCCTTGATGATCAGAAGAGTACCTCAGGGGGATGTTTCTTTCTAGGAAACAACATGATTTCGTGGCACAGCAAGAAACAGAACTGTGTTTCATTATCAACTCTCGAGGCAGAGTACATAGCACTTGGAAGCTGCTGTACTCAGCTTCTATGGATGAGACAGATGCTAGCAGATTACGGCATCCAATCAGGTTCTATGCTTGTTCATTGTGATAATAAAAGTGCCATTGATATATCCAAAAATCCTCTTCAACACTCACGCACCAAACATGTTGACATTAGACATCATTTTGTTAGAGAATTAGTTGAGGAATAACTTGTTGTTATTGAACATGTAGCATCTGAGAATCAACTTGCAGATATATTCACTAAACCCCTTGATCTCAATAGCTTTCTGTACATCAGAAAAACTTTGGGTATATCCGAGCAATAAGTACATGATGCTGAGGAAGGAGTGTTGCAGAAGAAGAATCTCCTATCTCGGACAACAACCCTCAAAACCTTTTACATGCAAGTCAAGCATAACTTGTCTTAGTAGAATCATTGTGCACTTAGTCCCTGGGAAACGTCTTAAGAGAAGAACACTCAAGTCGGAACTGGATGCAAAACATTTAGATTCTGATATTGGTCACTGTTTGGATAAGAACTTGATTTTTGTCTGACTAACCTGTGCCAACGTATAATGAATTAGAATGCTAAACTCAAGACCTCGAATGACTAACACTCCGTCTGGACCTGGTTGTTACCCCAATTTGTGTCTGGTACGGATCACTGTTATGATGAGGCAAAGAAGGAAACACACAACACTTCAAACAAAAAAAAGGGGGGGGAGGACAGGATCTCAACAAGTAATGAACACTCTTGGTGTATTGTTATATGTGAAAGCAGCTCAGCTGAGTGTTGCTGCATATCATTGATTCAGACTTCCCCAAATTAGATGGTGTGTTGTTTCCTCTCTTTAAGGAATGAATATGAAACATTGTTCGGGTCAATCTTGACACATATCAGAAAAACACGTTTTATGTGGAATGACTTGCTCCTTGGTTTTGCTGGGACTAACCATGTTTGATCATATGTGTGAAAGAACCTCGGCTGAGTGTTCTGCTGCATATCTGAGCTTGTAAGTTGAAGTTTTCTTTCTCTCAAAATGCTTTGTCTGTGATGGGAGGTAAAACTTGCAATGGAACTTCCATGTACTACCTGAAGCTCCCGAACTGATAGTTTGTCGTATCAAGTGTGGTCGTGCTGTTGGTGTTCTTAGTGTAGGTTGATTCTCAATAGATGTGTGATGATGTTTCTTTAGCAACACAGGGTACTCATAGTTCTTCTTTCAAGTATGCTAAATCTGAGGATTAAGTTAAACGACTTGGGCCGAAACGTATGTTTTTATTTTGTTATTTTCTGATTAATATCTTGGCTGTCATGATAAACACTCGTAATGGGCCTCCTAAAGCCCAACTTTCCTCATGATCTAATCCTTGTCTTCGAGTGTTATTAGGTTTTGCCGCTCCTTTATAAGCTAAGCGGTGACGATTCATGTGCCACTCCGTCCCAACTCTGTCTCAAGAGCAAAAACCCTAAAAGTGTTCTCTAGCTTCTCTCGAGCTTCAAGATGATTCCTTCTCGCACTCGTCGTCAAGCTAGAAAGGCTCTCCTCGAAGCCGTCCGTGTTCATCGGTCCGTTCCAGCCGATGATGAAACCCTTGCCTCTGCGCTTCTGCGCCTCCGAGATCCCACTCGCCGTGATGGCAAGGCCCATGTGGTTGTGCATGATTTGGAAGACGATCGGCTTGAAGTCCAGTGGGACTCAAATCCCGCCTCTGAGAAAAACCTTCCTCATAAAAATCCGATACACATGCAACAAAGGAGGTCAACTCAGAAGAGACGGGAGAATCCTCTGGTGATTCCTGGGAAGCAGGTGCTAACTACCAATTCACGTACTGGGAGCTTCGATGTGCTGAAAATCGTGCACTGTACAAGGAGTGGATGAGTAAGCATCCGGACATGAAGCGGCCTTTGAAAGTTCCTACCTGGAACTTTGCATCTGATGAGGCAGTTGTACGGTATGAATCTTTTGACCTGCAAAATTTTCATAACCAGCTGTACATGCCATTAACGGACCAAAGCTTGAAGGAGTTAAGCAAGTCTTAACCTGGTCTGGTATGATGTACACGGTTTTGGATGTTTAGCCATACTGTCCAAAGGTAGTTAAGGAATTCTATGCGAACCTTGGGGATTTGGAAACTCGCCACGGTACAACCTTTGTCAGGGGTCTGATGTTTGAATTCTCACCTGCCAGTATCAATCGGATGCTATGTCTCCCTGAGGATGCTGCCAATGGAGATTGGGATACCATTGACTTGCACACGGTGGTTGGGGCGCTCACAGAAATGACAAGATTTCAGTGGAAAGGCCTTCGATCATGTCATCTCTCCAAGAGGGCTGGGGTTCTGTATCGCCTATGTTGCCGTAATTGGATGCCTACAACGAACAAGACAACCATGGTGAAGGACAGAGCTCTCCTGGTGGATAAGGAATTTAACTTTGGACATATGGTCTATGATCAGATCATGAATGTGGCACATCATCCAACTCCTGTGGATAGGATATTGCCATTTCCAAACTTGATTCACCAGCTTCTGCGTTTCCAGAGGATTGTACCGTCTCATCGCGGTGACGGTGACTTGGAAGGGCACCCACTGCGAATCACCATGGATCCCAAAGCTGGCAGAGGTTCGGGAAACATCGAACCAGAATGGGTACCGTCTCTTTAGGGGGGTCTGGATGAACTGTCTCGCTTCATTCGTCGCATTCAGGGCCGCGTCAAAGGTAAGTCACTCTTCCTTGTTGGTATTAACAATGCCACTTTGGGTGTTAACGTGCTATATATGTTGGTTTTTATCTTAATGTGCACTCAAGCAGGGGGAGATTATGGCTTCACCTTGACTACGAACAGACCAGTTAGACAACCGCTGTCAGATTCTGATGAGGATGAGTTTCCATCGGAGCCAGTGTATGATGAGTCGTATCATGAGGAGGCATCGAACGAGAGGCCAGGGACATGCGCTGATGACTAATTAGTCTGTGTTTGAATTTAAACCAAAGTTTTTAGTTATTTCCTATTTTTTGGTTTTCTTCTGAGCAGCTCTAGTCTGCTATTTTAAGACATTGGATTTTGATTTCTTTTGTCACGGTTATGCATCTCGTGAATGGCATCATGTTTTTTACTTAGTATCTTGGCTTTGCATTCCCTTGCTGTTTGAAGTTCTCTCTTGCAGGATCTGTGACACACTGGCGATGTGTATGTCACACCTGAAGCGGGAAGTTAGCAGTCATACAAGAAGTGATGTGGCATTCGTGGAGCTGCTATACGTGAGGATCAAGGAAGTTACCAAGTTGCCAAGCTTGGATATTCAGAAGATCTACGAGATGTAGAAGGCTTTCCAAAAAGGGAAAGTGTCCAAGATATCGAGTATATAAGAGATAAAGGTTTTTGGTGCTAGGGTTAGCACTTCAAAAGAAACACGGGTAGCATCTTGAGAGACTAAGAGAGATTTAGGTTTCTTGGTGAGTGAACACAATTGTTGCTGTGGTGGGTAGATTAGGGATCGGTCAGTGTTGAGTTACGTGTTGTAACGTCAAGTAAACCTGATTAATCAAGTCTGTAAAAGTTGATTAAGATATTTCTAATAAAAGGCAAATTGAGTTTGCAATTCACCGTGTGCTATTATTCGAAATCAGTATTGTTGTATTCTTGGTTTTACAAGGGTAAAGGTTAATAACGGGTCTACGGCTTTTGGGCTTTTTTCTTTTTGATCCACAATAATTTACCTCACAACCCAATAACAACGGCCCATTAAGCTTTCTTGCGGAACAGGTTAGAGTTTTTTTTAATGTCCGGAACTGGGTCGTGACAGACTTGTCCATTGATTGAGCAGATTTAGAAGTTGTTACTGCTGCTTCGACGAGTTTCCTAAGTTTTGTCTGAAGACCACGAACACGATCCCCGGTTTTCCTCAGCTTCCTCGATCTACAAGCTGTCCAAAGGAAAAAACCACCGTAGACAACAGTATAAGAACCCCAAAATATGGATAAGCCTCAGCGTGATCTCTGAGCTTCTTGTATTGTTCTTCAATTGCTCCTACAAAACCAATGGAAACAAGATGGCCATAAAGCTCCGCTCAGAAGAAGAGATTGAAATAAAATGGCCAACACGCAAGGTTTCCTGAAAACCAAAGCAAAAGCCAAAACATTCAATTTTTTGCTATTTACTAATGTCGCCGCCAATGGAACAAATAAAGTAGAAAAGGTTAACCAAAACCAGTAAAGAATGCCCAATTAGATTCAAAGAAGTCCAGCCTTTTCTCCAGCGGAATCCCCGAGAAGTTCCACTTATATCGACAACGAGAACCTGTATTTAGTGAGTTTTAAGACTCTAGCTAACTCCATTGCATAGGGCCATAGGTTTAAGTATAAGATGAGATATCAAAAAACATACTCGTAACAATAGTAGGCATACATAAAAGAAGTAAGAAATTCAGTATCTTTCCAATGTATGGTATAACGCCAACAAGATAAACCTGTTTAGGTTATCAAATCAGTTACCATACCTGAATGAAGAAATCGTGTAAAACTCAATGGAGGAAATTCATAAAGAAAATTTATATTTTGGGTCAATAAACCACTTAAACACACTTATACAGAAATTTTAATTTATATACATCACAATTGTTTATATTTTAGTTATGTATATAAATTTTTAATCAAACTAATTTTTATTATTTTTAAAATTTAATATAAGAGGTGATTACGGAGAACACTTCGAGTGAAGTCTACGGTAGACTTCTTTATTGGACTTTTGCATTTACAATCAAATTTTAGGATATTTTTAGCAATTCTCCCAAAAGAAAACTGTAAAAAATAAACTTAAAAAATTGATTTAAATTATTATATGAAAAATACAATGTATCAAATAATAGTAAACCAAAGCATCAACCAAAACTTTCCCTCTCAGTCATCTCTGCCTGCTGCCACCACTATTCTTTGTGCCACCTCTCGCTGATATTCTCCCGGCAATCTCAGCCTCAGCCTCGTCATAAGCATGCACGGCCATCTCCACCGTCGGAAACCTTCTTACTCTCAAACTCGGATCCCATATCTCTGCCGACCATTTTCCTAATGATTTTACAAAACAAATTACATAAAACTGCTGAATTAAATACAAAACCGTTAGAATATGTTAATATAACGTGTTGGTACATAATTTTAACACCTGATGGCTTCTTCCTCACTCCTTTGTGCTTCTTCTCCTTCTAGATTTCTACGTGCCCCTGTTGAAATGCGCAGCCGTAACAACCGATGACACCGCAGAGAGGACAAGGGCCAGCGTCTATAGGCGTAAGTGAATTGTCGGGGACCAAGTTTGATGATGAGGTGTCGCCTCCAGTGTTGGATATCACTTGTTGTAGAGCAGAGACCATGATCTCATGCTCTTGATCTCTTGTCAAGTATGAAGAAGAAGAAAAAGGTGGTGATGATGAAAAAGAGGTGTGATTTTCGTTTTTTGAATCATCCATTTTTGAAAAGTAAACAAAAAAGTTTCGACTGTGAAAGAGCTGTTAAAGATCGAAAGTGGTGTGAAGATTTGAAACCTAAGGAGCCGAGTTCGATTTATACTAGGAAGCAAAAAACGCCGTCATGGAAATGGTGGGGATACAACACGTGTCGGAAAGTGCTTTTTTGATTTTTGAATAATCCATTTTTGAAAAGAAAACAAAAAAAATTTCGACTGTGAAAGAGCTGCAAAAAGATCGAAAGTGGTGTGAAGATTTGAAACCTAAAGGAGCCGAGTTCGATTTATACTAGGAACCAAAAAACGCCGTTATGGAAATGGTGGGGATACATCACGTGTCGGAAAGTGCTTCGTCCTTAAAAAAAAAATCATTTCTTTCTTCTTGTTAAATAGTTAATTATGTTATAGATTTAATATATTTTAGGTGAGATTATATATATGTATGTGTTTATATGTATATTATATTATAAGCGTTTGTGTTTTTGAGAGAGAACACGTGAAGAGAAGAAGGATTTTCAATTATCTGACTTACATCTCAAATGTTTACATCGAGTCTCTATTTATAGGAGAGGAATATTAATAATTTAACAGAGGCGGTAAGAAGTAAGTCGGCCAAACATATTTGATTTAATAATAGATAATCATTATCCATTTAACAATCCATCATTATTAACGTATTACGTACTGTTTCGTTAAAAACTTTATCATGCAAAAACCCAATGGGATAAAAACCATGACAAGGGAAAAAGAGTATAGTGACGTAATCTCCCCCTGGAAATGATGGATATCATCTTCTATTCATAAATCTCTTAGATGACGCATTCCGATACTTTGAACATGTTTTCTGAATGTTGTCGTAGGAAGCGCCTACATAAACAGATCGGCGGCATTGTCGCATGAACGAATATATTGAATGTCCACTTCTTGATTCTTCTCAAGCTCTCGTGTGTAGGAGAAAAATCTTGTAGGGATATGCTACATTCGATCACTCTTGATATAACCTTCTTTGAGTTGTGCGACACATGCAGCATTATCTTCAAACACTTTTGTTGGCTCATTTTTTGTCTCTATTCCGCTTGTTTCTTTTATGTGATGAATCAGAGATCTGAGTCATACGCTTTCCTTATAAGGTTCATGTAATGCAATAGTTTCTGCATAATTTGAAGAAGTTGCAACCAGAGTCTGCTTTTGGGAACGTCAAGAGATCGCAGTTCCTCCAACTGTGAAAACATATCCGGTTTG
This sequence comes from Alliaria petiolata, assembly GCA_020283515.1. Taxonomy (NCBI): domain Eukaryota; kingdom Viridiplantae; phylum Streptophyta; class Magnoliopsida; order Brassicales; family Brassicaceae; genus Alliaria; species Alliaria petiolata. The sequence goes on along the minus strand of JAHZTW010000002.1, from coordinate 32,579,795 downwards.
CGATCGAGCCTTGTGTGGGTCCGATAAATACCCTGCATCTGTAAAACCAACCAGACCAACCTCGACGTTTCTAGAATAAAATAAACCAAAGTCAATCGTACCTTGTGGGTAACGGAATATATGTTTTATTTCGTTCCAATGTCGGCGAGTAGGAGATGAGCTGTATCTTGCAAGTAAATTTGTAGCAAAAGCTATATCAGGTCGAGTACAATTTGCAAGATACATAAGCCCACCGATAGCGCTCATATAAGGTACTTCAGGACCTAATATTTCTTCGCTATCCTCACAAGGTCGAAACGGATCTTTATTAACGTCAAGCGATCTATTGACCATCGGAGTACTCAAAGAAGTCGCTTTATCCATATTAAAGCGTTTTAAGATCCTTTTTGTATAATTTGATTGATGAACAAATATTTCGTCTTGGAAATGTTCTATCTGGAGCCCAAGACAAAACTTTGTCTTTCCAAGATCTTTCATTTTGAACTCTTCCTTCATATGAGTTCTTGCATCATCAATCTCTTTTTGAGTCCCGATTATGTTCAAGTCATCAACATAAACAGCAATGATCACAAATCCATATAAAGCTTTCTTAATAAAAACACAAGGGCATATCGCATTGTTGACGTAACCTTTACTCAACAAGTATTCACTTAAGCGATTATACCACATGCGTCCATATTGCTTTAATCCGTAAAGTGATCGCTGTAATTTGATCGCACAAATCTCTTTCGAGTTTGATCTTAATGCTTCAGGCATTTTAAATCCTTCAGAGATTTTCATATATATGTCATTATCAAGTGATCCATATAAATATGCTGTCACAACATCCATCAGATACATGTCTAGGTTTTTAGATGCTGCTAGACTCATTAAGAATATAAATGTTATTGCATCCATTACCGGAGAATATGTTTCCTCATAATCAATTCCCGGTCTTTGAGAAAAACCTTGTGCCACAAGTCGGGCTTTATATCTTGTGACCTCATTTTTCTCATTTCTCTTTCTTACAAAAACCCATTTGTATCCGACTGGCATTACATGTTCTGGTGTTGTGATAATAGGTCCAAA
>JAHZTW010000002.1:32393525-32566855 GCA_020283515.1 Alliaria petiolata | reverse complement strand
ATGATAAGTCTGAAGAACTCAAGAGATAGGCTTCTCACTCAATCTCAGAATTCGGCTGCTAGGGTTCTTATGAACACAAGAAAGTTCTGCTTTATTGATAGGTTAAAAATGATACAAGGCTGTGAGGGAACCTTATATATGGTTCAAACAGCTGTGCCCTTCTAGGGGTCTTTGAAACAGATTACATTAAAAATAAACTATGCTAAGAATGAAATAAAAATGGCCAACATATGCCTTACTACTAAGAAATGTAAATAAACTCAAAACAGAAACAAAGCAAAGTTTTATTAGCCAAAATCATATGGAAATGAATATAAATGGACTTACCTTGGCTTTAGATGGTAGGCATAATGCTAAATAAGGCAATCCCTTTCTGCTCTTGAATAATGGGCCATTCCTTGATATAATCCATAGTTTGTATGTATGGACCGTTTCCTTTGAGTTCTTCTTGGTTTTCCAGCAAGTCTTGAGATGCACTCTTGGGAGAAATAGCAAGCTTGTTGAGCTGATCCGTGATGTCTTCAAGCTCTCTTTGATTCATCAAGTTCTTTACAGCTTTGTTGAAGTCCTCACGCAATGCCTTAGTACCAGACCTTGTTCTTGGTGGCAGCCTCATTGTGGGAATCTGATCTTGTGGATTGAGGTCCTCATCATTCCCTCCCTCTTGATGAGGTTCTGACCTCAGAACTGTTTCATCTGCATCAAATGGAGATAAATCAGCAACATTAAAAATAGATGAGATATTAAACTCACCTGGTAACTCCAGCTTGTATGCATTGTTGTTGATGCGCTCCAATACTCTGAATGGTCCATCTCCTCTAGGCGAGAGCTTAGACTTCCTCTGGTTGGGGAACCTCTCTGATCTCATATGCAGCCATACCCAATCTCTGGGTTCAAATGTAACTTCTTTCCTGCCTTTATCTGCTTGTTTCTTGTACTGAATGGTCTTCTTCTCCACGTTTTCCTTAGCCTTAAGATGTAGCTTCTTAACAAACTCAGCTTTGGTTTCCCCATCTTGACTGGCGTGCTCATGTGGTGGCAGTGGTGAAAGATCCAGTGGAGTAAGAGGCTTAAAACCATACACAATCTCCAAAGGAGACATCTTAGTAGCAGAGTGGGGGACTCGGTTATAAGCAAACTCAATATAAGGTAAACAATCAAGCCAATTCTTTAAATTGTTACCAATGGTGGCCCTCAGAAGGGTGGATAAGGTGCGGTTTACAACCTCTGTTTGCCCATCTGTTTGAGGATGGCATGTAGTGGAGAAGAGCAGCTTTGTTCCTAGCTTCCTCCAAAGTGTTTTCCAGAAGTGGCTGAGGAACTTGGTGTCTCTGTCTGATACAATGGTCCTTGGTAAACCATGTAAATGCACCACCTCCTTAAAGAACAAGTCTGCTGTTTGGGTTGCATCATTTGTCTTTGCACATGGAATGAAGTGAGCCATCTTTGAGAATCGATCAACAACTACAAAAATGGAGTCCTTATGTCTGATCTTTGGCAAACCTAAGACAAAATCCATGGAAATATCTACCCAAGGCATGTTAGGAATAGGTAATGGAATGTAAAGACCATGAGGATGTGACCTGGATTTGGCTTTGAGGCAGATTATACACTTGGAGCAGAATCGCTCTACATCTCTCTTGAGATGAGGCCAGAAGAAATGCTCCACTATGATGCTCAAAGTCTTTTCTACACCAAAATGACCCATCAGACCACCTCCATGTGATTCTCTCAGCAGCAAATCACGCATGGAACCTTGAGGAATGCATAGCCTCTTGTCTCTAAACAAGAATCATTCATGTTGATAGAAAGGTCCAGCAGCTCCTTTGTTGCATTCTTTGTATATATCTGCAAAATCTGGGTCTATTTCATATTGTTCTTTAATATACTCAAAACCCAATACCTTTGCATCCATGGTGGTAATGAGAGCATGACGCCTAGACAGTGCATCAGCTACTACATTCTCTTTGCCCTTCTTATACTTAATGATGTATGGAAAGGTTTCCACAAACTCTAACCATTTGGCATGTCTCTTCTTGAGTGTTGTTTGTCCTCTCAGATGCTTAAGAGTTTCATGATCTGTATGGATAACAAACTCTTTAGACAATAAGTAATGTTGCCAAGTTTCCAGAGATCTTACCAAAGCATAAAGCTCTTTGTCATAGGTGGGATAGTTTAAGGCTGCTCCATTGAATTTCTCACTGAAGTAAGCCACTGGTCGCCCTCCTTGGGTAAGTACAGCTCCTATTCCAGTTCCTGATGCATCACATTCAATCTCAAAAGTTTGATCAAAGTTAGGTAATACCAGTATTGGCGCATGAGTAAGACTGTCTTTGAGTTTTTTGAATGCTTCTTCTTGTGCTGATCCCCATTTAAAAGCAACATTCTTCTTGATTACTGAGGTCAATGGGGCGGCAATGGTGCTGAAATCTCTAACAAACCTCCTGTAGAAGCTTGCTAATCCATGAAAACTTCTTACATGTCCAATCGTTGATGGAGTTGGCCATTCCTGTATAGCTTTAATCTTCTCCTCATCAACCTTTAATCCCTGAGAACTTACAACAAATCCTAAAAACACAACTTCATTAGTGCAAAAAGTACACTTTTTCAGGTTTGCATACAGATTCTCAGCTCTCAATGTCTCAAGTACTTGTTCTAAGTGTTTCAAGTGATCATCTAAGCAGGTACTGTAAATCAATATGTCATCAAAATAGACAACTACAAACTTACAGATGTATGCCCTTAAGACGTGATTCATGAGTCTCATGAATGTGCTAGGAGCGTTTGTAAGTCCAAATGGCATGACTAGCCATTCATACAAGCCTCTCTTTGTCTTGAAGGCTGTCTTCCATTCATCACCTTCTTTCATCCTCACTTGGTGATATCCACTTCTCAGGTCAATCTTAGAGAAGATGGCTGCTCCATTTAACTCATCCAGCATGTCATCTAGCCTGGGAATTGGATGCCTATACTTGATGGTGATGTTGTTTACAGCTCTGCAGTCTACACACATCCTCCAAGACCCATCTTTCTTTGGTACTAGAAGAACAGGAACTGCGCATGGGCTTAAACTCTCCCTGATGTATCCCTTAGACATAAGTTCTTGAACTTGTTTCTCTAGCTCCTTAGCTTCTTCTGGATTTACTCTATAAGCAGCTCTGTTGGGAAGAGGTGCGCCTGGTACTAAGTCTATCTGATGCTCTATGCCCCTCACAGGAGGTAAACCTGGTGGAATCTCCTCTGGAAAGACATCTACAAATCGATCTAAGAGCTTAAGTACTTCTGGTGGTGGTTCCCTTTCATCTTGTCCTGAAAGCAACCCTTCTTTAAAGATCATTAGTAACACCTGTTCTTTTTAAATTAAGTGATTTAAGAACAGTAGCAGGTGTAACATAGAGATTAGTTTTACTTACCTCAGATCCTTTGGCCATAGCTCTTTGCATCTCATGTACTTCTTGAGGAGTAAGAGGTGCTAAGTTGTGCTTGCGGCTGTTATGAGTGAAACTGTAGTAGTTTGTGCGCCCATTATGCATTGTCTCCTTGTCAAATTGCCAAGGCCTTCCTAGTAACAGATGACCAGCTTGCATAGGGACTACATCACATACTACACGATCTGTGTACTTGCCTATGTTGAATGGCACAGTGACTTGCTCAGTTATCTTAAGCTCGGTTTCATCATTGAGCCATCTCAGCTTGTAAGGATGGGGATGCTTTGTTCTTTGCAAGCCTAGTTTCTTCACCAAATACTCACTGGCTACATTAGTGCAAGAACCTCCATCAATAATCAAACTACATACCTTAGAGTTTACTGTGCATCTGGAGTGAAAGATGTTCTCTCTTTGAATAGTCTCTGGATCAAAGAGTGTGCTGAGAGCTCGCCTAACAACAAGTATCTCTCCTACTTCAGGGTAGTTGATTATATCATCCTCAGATCCTTCTTGTTCCTCATCTGCTTCATCTTGAGATTCATATTCTCCATTGTCTTTGAGAATCATGACTCTCTGGTTTGGGCAATCTCTTGCATAATGTCCTTTTCCCTGACATTTGAAACAAGTAATATCACGAGCCCTTGTATTTTGTTGAGTTGGAAACTTACTTGGCTCTGGTTTGAATCCCTTAGATGATTCTGGTGCAGGTTTCTTGAACCTTGAATCTGCTTCTATAGACTTCCCTTTGTCTATATTGCGTTGAGCCTGTGGAATCCAAGTACTCTTGCTTCTATTTGTAGAAGCTGTCTTTCTCTTGATATGCTGCTCAGCTTGGATTGCTAAATGCAGTAGCTCCTCTAGATCATGATAACTCTGCCTTTCCACTTTTCTAGCAATCCTGTCTTGAAGTCCATCAAGAAATTAAGCCATCAATGTTTCTGGTGTATCTTCTACCTCCAATCTGTTCTTGAGGGTTTCAAATTCTTCAAAGTACTCCTCTACAGACTTGTTTCCTTGTGAAAGCTTGCGAAATCTCCTCTGCAAGTCTCTGTGGTAGTGAGCAGGTACATATCCCTTCCTCAGATTGAATCTCATATCTCCCCAAGTACTGACTTGATCATGTCTATGCCTTCTTCTCTCTGAAACATCTCTGTCCCACCAAGCTAAGGCATTCTCAGTGAGTTGTGCAGCAGCAAGAGACACCTTTCTTGCATCAGAATACTTGTAGTATTCAAAGATATACTCCATTCTACTCTCCCAATCCAAATAAGCATCTGGATTGATCTTTCCAGCAAAGGTAGGAGCAGTGAGCTTGAGATCTTTGCCTCCATCTCTTGCATAATCATCTTCTCTGTTTCTGTCTCTTGGATAATTCCCTCTTTGATTGTAGTTTCCAGCAGGATCTGGTGGTACTTGTCTTCTTTGATGGCGTGGAGGATCATTCTCTAAGTCTGGCATATCATCATCTTCCTCTTCCTGAGGGTTCCTTTGTCCATTAACAGCTCTAATAGGAGCTCTGCGTGGTACAGGAGCAGGTGGTGGCTGCTCAATCCGAGTAATACGCTCTCCAAGCGTAGCTTGAGCATTGGTTAGCTGAGTGAGGCTAGCCTGAATCCCAGCAAGGATGCGAGTGAAGTCAGCTTGCTCAGCAGCCTCTCCCATGATGATTCCTGTATCCAACAAAAACAACAACTAGATCAAGTGCAGAAGTGTGGTATAAAGATTTAAAAACAAATCAAACACCAGGCACAAATACAGTATGAATCAAGTGTGAAACAGCAACAGAATGAATGAACTAATATGATATGAATGATTTATATATTTTCTTTTGATTAAGAAGTGCAAATGCTCAAACAGAAATGCGAAAGAGTATAACTTATATGAGCAATGACAAGCAAAAGATAGCTAAATGAATGCAAATGGATAAACAACAAACGGTTTTTTTTTTTTAATGAGGATTTGCAATGCTAGATGCAACTAGGAATGACAATATGATGGAAACCGTGGGTTTTTAAAAAATATGCAAATGCTGGAACAACAAGACAATTCAAATGACAAATGCAATGAACAAGGACGTGAATGTGGACTCAACAAATATGGAAAAACAAATATGGGAGGTCAACAAGAGTAATGACCAAAAAAACAACTAATATGGCAAAACACAAATGCACCTTTCCTTAAAAGAGTAAAAACACGTTTTGGACAGCCACAAGACTTGGCTAAAGATCTAGGATGACTAAAATGCTTTCTTCTTCCTTGCGTTTCTAATGATGAACAATAAGAACAACAATGGCAGAAACTCAAAAAAAAAAACAAACAGATCAATGAAAACACGATTTTTTTTTTTTGATTTTATGAGTGAAAACTTATGCAGAACTAGATGATATATGATAAGAAGCAAGAAACAATGCAAGCAGAAACGATATCTATATTTTTTTGAGTTTTTTTGGAAATGGAACACAACAAAAACGCAGATCTAAGCAAATGAAACACAGATGCAATTTTTTTTTGATTTTTCTGGAAATGAAAAAAAACAAGAACTATTAAAATAAAAGTTGCAGAAACAAAAGGGAAAAGATAGATTCACCTGACTTGGAGCCTAGGCTCTGATACCAGATGATGTAAGAACAAGGGGGTATGTCTTACAGGATGGTGAATCAAACAGTTGGCTGTGCAACTCTCTCTGTTTGATCAGATTGATGGAAACGAAATGAATAGATGGTGGAATCCGATCTGCTGGCTGTGTAACTCTCTCAGATGGGATCAGTTTATGAGATGGAATAGAAGGGGGGATTGATAGACGCCACAAAGCTTTATGGAATTAAACAATGATAAGTCTGATTCTCAAGAAGCTATGAATCGCACAAAGCTTAATGAAAAGGGGGCTGAGTTCTTATGAACACAAGAAAGTTCTGCTTTATTGATAGGTTAAAAATGATACAAGGCTGTGAGGGAACCTTATATATGGTTCAAACAGCTGTGCCCTTCTAGGGGTCTTTGAAACAGATTACATTAAAAATAAACTATGCTAAGAATGAAATAAAAATGGCCAACATATGCCTTACTACTAAGAAATATAAATAAACTCAAAACAGAAACAAAGCAAAGTTTTATTAGCCAAAATCATATGGAAATGAATATAAATGGACTTACCTTGGCTTTAGATGGTAGGCATAATGCTAAATAAGGCAATCCCTTTCTGCTCTTGAATAATGGGCCATTCCTTGATATAATCCATAGTTTGTATGTATGGACCGTTTCCTTTGAGTTCTTCTTGGTTTTCCAGCAAGTCTTGAGATGCACTCTTGGGAGAAATAGCAAGCTTGTTGAGCTGATCCGTGATGTCTTCAAGCTCTCTTTGATTCATCAAGTTCTTTACAGCTTTGTTGAAGTCCTCACGCAATGCCTTAGTACCAGACCTTGTTCTTGGTGGCAGCCTCATTGTGGGAATCTGATCTTGTGGATTGAGGTCCTCATCATATATCTCAAACCTTCTATGCTCACAACAATCAAAATTAATTATAATTTGATACATTCTACCATTATATATCTATACTATTAAAAGAGGATCACTTTTTTGACACTTAAAAAGAAACCTTCGGTACCATGTTATATTACAGATTATGTCATTGGTCATTAAACAGAAAAATAGAATTCATTAAGGGTAGTTTAGGGAGAAAAATACGTTTTTAACTTGCTAAAACCTGTTGCCAAACAGATTTTTATATTAATCTACATTAATGGACCGATGTAACTGAGTCGACTCAGCTGGTTAAAAAAATACGGACCTGTTTCCAAACAGACATGTAGGAAGCTTCTCAAATTAACCACCCTTATTATGAAATATATACCTATGCCACACTGATTTAAAAGTCATAAATGGACCACCATTATGAACAAAATTCAACACAAACGTATTCGACAATAATTTATTAGACTAATGACAAGTGAATAATACAACCTGCATAAGATGTGAGGTACGTATTCAATAAACATCACATAGAAAATAGACATTTACTCACAAAATATCATTTCGCATGACATGCTGGTTTATAAACCCATTCACATTAGTTAATTCACAAAAAACTATGATAATGAAAAATAGAAAATGTATTTGAGAACGTGATATTCGACCGTGAATATCATAGTATACCAAGTCATACACGACCTACACTATTGCATGCAGAATTAATTTTATAAGAATCATATTATTTTTTTACCAGATCATATTGAATGATTTTATGAGTTAACCTTCATATTAGATCAGTTCCGGTTAAATATCGCCTACAATATATGAATTTGAATATTTTTAATTATAATAAGGTAACCTTTTTATATACCAAAACGAAACCAAATCTAAACAGTCTTTATGATATTAGATCGTCACAGTAACTATCATTTAAGTTTGGTAAGATATTATAATTGTATTAAATCTTATATGATTTAAATCGAGACGGTTTGTGCCTATATTATAGGAAATAAAATTTAAATAAAATCCACACATGAGTATTAAATCATGTTTCCAAATCTAAACCGTCAATTAACTCATAGATTTTTATTAGAAAGCATATCTTTTAGTATTTGCTGCTTTTTAATAATTTCAGTTTCCTAATATTATCGTGCATATCGAATCATAAAGATCATTAGATCGATAAAATCTTAATTTACTTAGTCTCCACAGTTGTTCATCGTCACGCGCGGCTAAACCTAATTTTTTTCGGAAACTCTATAAGTACTGCAACCTTTCACTCTTCATAACACCATATTTTCATTAGTTTGTCGTTTAATTTTTTTATTCTACTAGGAAAATGACATCTAAACTATTGTCGCCCCTGGCTGATTTAAAACCTTTCAAATTAAGCTGGCGAGTCGAGGTCAAAGTTTTGCATTCTTGGAAACAATACATCCCCCCAAGCTAGAGAGTCATTCGAGCTGATATTAGCAGACGAAAAAGTGAGTTCAAAGAATACTTTATAATTAATACTTTTTATATGCGTATTTTAATCCCAAAGCTGACTTTTTCAGTATTTTTTGAAATTAGGGTGACAAAATTCATGCTACATGCAAAAAATCCTTCATTGCGAAGCTTGAGAAGCACCTTCATGTTGGATCATGGAAATTTATTGAGAATTTCTCATTAGCTCCAACGTCTGGACAATACAGGACTACAAATCATGTTTACAAAATGAGTTTCACGTCCTCGACCGCTATTACACGGTCTTTGAAAAAATCAGATGATTTGTTTTTATCATTGACCAGTTTTGATCAGATTCTACAGCCTACTCTCAATCGTCATTTTTTGATTGGTAACTTATATGCGTCTCTCTTGCTATTTATATTCCTCCTTTAAAATATACAAACTCAAAATCTGTAGAATCTGTAACGAGATCTATTAAATTTTGTAGATGTTATTGGTCAAGTCGTCAATATGGGCGAAATTCAAACTGTTCAGGTTGCTGGCAAAGACATGAAAAAAGTTGAGTTCCAACTTCGCGATTCTCAGTAAGTTTTTAAGTTAATTTTTTACCTAAGATAAGGTACTCTAATATTGTAGGGTATCGTGTTTTAAATTTTTCTGATTGTAGGTACATGGATGAGAGGTTGCCCTGTTGTTTGTGGAATAGATTTGGTGAACAAATACGGACTGCGTGTGATGACGGTAATGGTGAGATGGTTATTTGCGTACTAAGGTTTGCAAAAGTCAACTTCTACAAAGGTACGAGGGTCTTAATTCTTCATGTATATTTAGGTCAAAACGAATAGTCTATAAAAAGAGTAGTTAAATATCTATTATATTTTTGCAGGAGAACTTCAGATCACGAATGCATTTGAATCCTCAAAATTGCTGATTAATGCGAAGCTTCCTGAAGTTGATCAGTTTAAGAAGAAGTTAGTAACATTTAACTTAACTTAATAATTGCTTTATTTAGTTACTAATTAGTAACTAACTTGATATAAAATCTCTATCAGCTTACCGGAAGATGGACGTGCTCTCACTATCCTTGATCCTACAGAAGTGATCTTCATACCTAGGAAAAACGATATTGATTGGCATTTGCTTCCCACCAGAACCTTGCAGGATGTGAGATCCGCCCTTGACGTAAGTTTTCTGGTCAATTCTATATAAAGATTAAATTAATGTGATACCTATATTATATGCAAAACCTAATATCTTCTTATGAATATGTAGATTGAGAAATGCAAAGTAATGTGTACCATATATGCTAATGATACCGATTATTCTTGGTATTATTTTGGATGTGGCAAGTGCAAGAAAAAACTCGAACAAGCGAACAATGCATTATCCAATTCCAAAAAGACCTATGGAAAACCAACTTTCTACTGTTCTGCCTGTGAGAAAATTGTAGAACACATCGAGCCAAGGTATATAACAACAATATACTAAATTCCGATGTTTGATCAAAGTATGGTTATAATTCTTCTTTCTCTATTTAGCGAACAAGGTATTGAATATAATATTACTTCGTCTTATATTATTGTTGTTATGACATTCGAGAGTCTAACAATTTGTTATGTTCACTTAGATGTTCAAAGGTTTAAGCTGCATCTTTTGGTGTCAGACCACAATGAAACTTCGAAAGTAATGTTGCTTGATACTGTTGCACAAGCAATTGTAGGAGTATCTGCGTCTCAGCTCCTTAATGGTTCATTTGATGAGGTAGCATTCAAACTTCTTATTTTGCTTCGATATTTTCTTAATAAAATTGTCTGATTATATTGTTGATAAACGATTTTTTTTTTATCCAAGCAGATTGAAGATCCTACTGATTTTCCAGAAGCTATCTCTGCTCTGGTTGGAAAAACTTACCAGTTTGAGGTTTGTATTGAGAAGGAAAACGTGTTCTATGGAGCAGAGATATACAAGTGTTCAAGGGTTAACCTATGTAAAAACCTAATTAAGAAAGAAATTGTACTCGATTCAGGTAGCCAAATCACTAATGTTTCATCGTTTCTATCTGGTGAAGAGGTAAGAAAAAAATTTGTGATTTTTTTTTTATAATATAAGTTTTTCAAATTTTTAATTTTAAAATTATAATTTTTTTTTTTTGTTATTGCAGGTTTCTCTTATTGATTCAACAGGCCAAGACTCTAAGGATTTAATGAATACACCCTCACAAAGCGCTCCTCGGATTCTGTGGAGGAGTTGGAGGACTTAACATCTACTTCGAAGAAGGTCTGCACAAAGTCAATCAAAATGGAAGAACTCACGGATATTGAGAAAGTCAAGTTTCCAAAAAAAAAGAGAAGAATGAATGATGGACCATTTATTCATGTTTAAGTTTTTACTTTTTTTATGATTTACCAGTTTAACACTGGTGTGTTGCTTTCTAATTTTTGGATTATTATACTTTAGGGTACGAATTTATGATTTACCAGTTTATCGGTCAATCGAGGACTACAAGTTCCTCAAATAAATTTAGGGCACAAATATTTTTATTACTTTGCCGATTTTCTAAATAGAAAATAAGATTTCTCAGCAGGCAAAACAAAAAATAAATATTTGCTCAATTAATACAAATCGATCACATCGGCATAAAAGGTTTAGGGAACCTAAATCTCTTATAAATTTTGTTCGGTTTTTCTTCTCAAAACCTGACAAGTCTAGAAGAGTTGTCAAATAGGTTGTCATTTATTTATTAGTAAAAAATTAAAAGCACTGAAGAGTTACGACTTTAAACCGTATCAATGCAAATGTCAAATCTATTTGATAGTTATCCATGACAAATTAAATCGAACCCGTTTAATTAATGAGAGGTATTGAACACAACCCTAGGTCCTTCTATAAAATGTTGAAAACCCTTTTTTTTTTACGACCGGAAAACTTCAGTAACTTCTTTTAAAAAAATCAGCGACCAGTTCTTTTTCCAGTCTTTAAAATTTTTTTTAAAAAATTGCCAATGTTCCTACTAATCAGCCTCCTGCCCGGGAATTTGCCAGTTTTACTAATATTAAAACTGGGATTGTTGATCCAGTTCTTCCAGTCGGTAAGTTTTTCTAAACAACCCATGTTTTTATACGGTTTCTGGCATATTTTCAAATTTGGGAACTCTTTTGATGTTTTGTTCTAAGAAAATGTAGACCTCATCGGATATCTTCAATTTGTTGGGGACGTTGAAGAAGTTACTGTTCCGCCTCAAGGAAGTGATTCTACAAACTCCCTGATCAAAAAAGTTTATTTTTTATTAAAAGACATTAAGTAAGTTCTATTTTTTTGTGATAGATTTTGGTGGGATACTTTATTTGGAATTTTTTTATTTTTACATGTTTTTAATACTATATATAGTGGTGAAGAACTTGAATGCTGTGTTTATGGACCAATGGCACTTGAGTTCGAAACAAAAGTTGTCGGATATAATGGGCCTGGGAATGTATATGTATTGACCGGCACGAATGTCTTCAATTTGAATGGTAGTTTTTAAAATATTTGTTTTGTTTTTTGAATAAAGGCAAATAAAAGAAAAAATAATGTATCAAAATTTAATTTATCATGTTCTCTAAGGCACCTGGCAAGTTAAGAATGATGGAGATGCTTCTACGTTTGCATTTAATCCGGATTTGCCAGAAATAGATAAGTAAAGAGACATAATGTAGGTGTTATTATAATAGTGTATATCGATGTTAGGACTATTATTTAAAAGGTTTAAACATTCAGTTTTTCTGATTTCCAGGCTGGTCCATGATACACTTTATGGCGGATATTTTTCAACAGACGATGACGATGAACATCCAGCATATTCCTAAGTTTGGTGGTGTGGCTCATTATGGTCGCTGATTTGGACCGGCTAACCTAATTTTTTTTTTTTTTTTAAAGTACTTTTCTTCACTGTTCAGAATAATTAATATTTATTTTAAATTCTACTTCTTTATATTTTCCTTGCTTATATAGCACTTGGTTATATTTGTTTTAATATTATTTTGTTTTCGTATTTAAAAAATATGCATTTCCAATACTCACTTCTGAATCCGGAACAAAATTAATGGATCTGAGACTAGGCCCGGTCCAAAGTTACAATGGGCCCTGAGGGTAAACAATTTAAAAGCTCTATTTTATAAGTACTATATAAAATATAAAATATTTTATAAATGAAGTTTTATAGCATGTCTGATGAATTAATATGCACAAACAACCAACTTAGGATAATCATATAAATTCGTAATATGAAAAGAAATATGACTAAATAAATTAGATCATTCTCTATTTTAAAGATGGAAGGTAAAATATATGATTACCTCATTGGTTGATAATGATCTTAAACAATTTAGTTATAAATTTTTTTCACAAAATCTACTAAATTTTCCTATTATTTTCACAAATTCGACACCCAAAATATAGGAAAATTTCAGTTACACATTTTGATGCACTTCATAGAAAACCGAACTCATGTTCATCTTCTTCAGAGTTTTAAAAATGCAATCGGAAGACAAACACGGTCTAAAATGAGAAATCCCATTAAAAAAGAACACATTTCAATTTCATCTGCCACTGACCGCAACCATTATGTGCTACTTACTTCTATTTTTCATAGAATTTTTAAAGACCTTACCCAAAGAACTGGTGGTAGCACTGCTAAACCACTATTTTGAAGCAGAGTTGAAGCATCAAAAGCATCTACAAACAAAAGGAAGACACAGTTTCGTAAAGGTCTATTTAATAAATAGAATATTTTACTGAATTTATCCTTATCATTGAATCATATAAGTGTGCAGAGATCAATTGTTTAAATACTTATCTAGAGCATATTATGATTATATTTATTCCATTAAAACATTGGTCCTTATATATTCAGCGGCAGACAAAGAGAATTGCAATGAACCTCGAGCTACTAATAAGAAACGTCTGACTGCTGGGAAGTCATGTAATTTGACCAAGTGTAACTACTTAATTCCACATTCTTTTAACCATCTTTTAGATTTTTGTAATATGTATATTGTTTTTCTTTGTAGCCAATCAAAGCATTTTATCCGGATTAAAAACTAACCAAATAAGAAATTCTAGAGAAGTAAGGAGGACTACTAATGTGGTTCTTAAAGATATTACAAACCTCCCGACAAGTTCATCAAGAATTAGGACCGCTTTTATATCTACCAGTGATGTAGACACCATTCAAGATCCACTCGAGCTGCAATCAGATGAAGAATGTTTTACTGAGTTCGTTGATCATGATTCTGAAGGTATTCTTAGTTTTATTAATTAAAACCCCAGAATATTTTATTGTGGAAATCTTATATTGGGTCCAAATGGTAACATATAAATTTTGATGAATGTGGAATCTGGCTGAATTTTCGTGTGCTTTTCGGCAGAATCTGGCTGAATATCTACGAATTCAAATGGTAACCGAAGAATCTAGCTGAATAACTAAAAATATATATAAGCTAAATAGTCTAAATGGTTACGAAATAAATAAAATATATTGCCAAGTGTTTAAAATTTCCACTTCAGTATTTACTTATCATGTTATAAATTTCGATAAAGTTATAATATTTTATTTTTAAAATAACAAATAATTTTTTATTTATTTAAAATTAACAGTTATTTTTTAATCCTTAAAGAATTTTTAACTGTTAACTGATTTGCGTCAGACAGTCATCGAAAAACACTTTTCCATCGTGTTTTTAGGATTTTGTCATTTAGAGAAATAAAAATATCTTAGTAGGAGTTGAAATAGAAACTTAGATCCCAACAAAGTTCAAAAAAAAAAAAATTAAGATCCTAACAGTCGTCATTCGCTTAAACAAAGTACCATACAAATTTACTCCGATAAAACCTGACACCCTTCTTATACAGTTATTATCACCAATAAAACCTGTAATATGATTTATATGGTGAATATATAAAATAAAATAACAAGTGAATAATTTAAAAGTAAATATTTTTTTCATAAAACTCAAATATTCAATCTATTTATAACCCATAAAAAAATAAAGTTAAATAAATAAAATGCACCAAAAACCAAAAACCAATTTATTGTCAAATTCCTCAATTCTGCCATTTTTCTCAACTGGTATACATTTTTTTTTCAGCCACTATTAAGTTCAATTCCACAATTCTGCTGACACTAGTTAAGACCAAATGGTAATAGAAAAATTGCTGAATTGCTGAATTTTTTTTTTAAAAGAACTAAAAATATAAATTAAGTTAATAAATATATAAAAACATAAAACTGTTTTAATATATTATTAATGTATTAAACAACATAAAAATGCAAAAAACAAAATCAAGAACTGAAATAGCAAGAACCTAAATGGAACCAAACCGAGAATCTAATGGGTATCCAAAATATCTGAAATACAATTATGTATCTAAAAATATTAGTTATATTAAAATTTACCAGAAACGAAATAAAATTACAATTATAAACCAAATATATTATTTATGTTTAGATCGAAATAAATAAAATATTCAAAAATCTATAGTTATGTTTGTTAAAATAAATAAATTTTGTCAACCAAATAACTGAAATACCCAAAAATTTAAAATTTATTTTGGGTATTTTGCATAAATTTTGGATAATTCAAATATTCAAAACCGATCCGAATCCAGGAGAAACCGAACGAAACCGGACCATAATTTCAATCAAATTTCTTAATTCAACCAAATTCTTCTAAAAGTCTTTTGTCTTTAATTTTTTTTTCCGTGTCTTTGGGATTTAATATTCCCAAGAAAAAAAGTTATGCATATTTCTCTACACATAAAAATATCACATTAAAAAAATTGAAAGATATATTGTTTTTCTTTAATACGTTAACATATGTTACCCATCAACATTCCACATTATTTTTCCACAAAAAGGTAAAAAAATCTTGTCGACCGAATTTCCACCATCTTGCAACCGGTGACATATGTAAAAAATTCAGCTGAATTTCTTTGAATTCGACAATTCAGCCGGTACCATTCAGTGCCATTATTTCCAGAGGAATAAGAATATGACGTTAGTAGGCAAGAAAATTCTGAATCCGAACAAGATGAAACAAATACTCCACAAAGTAAGTTCACAGGAACAAATACTCCAGAAACAAGTTGACAGAAACAAAAGAGCAAAACGCAAGAATTCTATCAATGGCCGAGATGTTTAAAAATTCATTTTCTAACCTAAAAGCTCATAAAGTCAAAAAAGTTTCTAAGACAACGCAGAGGATTCTTGATTGTAAGTAATCCATTTTTTAATATTAATATGTATATATCTAATATTTATCTGTACTAACACATAAACTACTTAAACAGTTTACATTGATGAAGGTGATCCTACATACACATGTAAACACTGTGGGGCTATTATGTGGTACAATGAACGTATAAATAGGAACAAGGCTGCACGTAATCCTATATTTACTCTATGTTGTTTACAAGGTCAAGTCATATTGCCCTTAATGAAGGATCCTCCAGAATTGTTGAAGAAACTACTTCCTGGAATTGATACATTGAGTAAGCATTTCCAAAAAAATATTAGGGGAACGAATATGGTTTTCTCATTTACTTCTCTTGGTGGAAAAGTTATCCGGTCTATTATGAAAGGCAAGGGATCACAAATGTTTCAGCTACACGGTGAGAACTATCATCTTATTGGAGGATTAACACCAGATGAGGGGAATGATCCCAAATTCTCCCAGCTGTATATTGTTGACACGGAGAATGAGGTAGAAAACAGAGTAAAAGCTTTGAGGTATACTTTCGGCTTTTTAATATTTTAATTCTAACACAAATGAGTTAAACACTATTTTAATGCATACTTTCAACTGCAGCAAATCTGATGAAGATAGAATTCGAAAGAAGAATGAGACTTTGAAGAAGGAAATGATTGAAGCCATCCTTAAAATGTTAGATGCTGTGAATCCATATGTTCAAAAGTTCAGAACAGCCCGAGAAAGATTTGATACTAATTCAGAGAAAACATTTCACATGCGGATAGTTAGCGATCGTGCGTCTGATGGAAGGACATATAATATTCCCACTGCATCTGAAGTTGCTGCACTCATTCCAGGTTATTTTCAATTGGGCATGGATAAGCGTGATATTATTCTTCAAATGAAAATTGGACGCCTTAGAAGGATTACTGAAATTCATCCTTCATATCTTGCATTTCAATATCCTCTTTTATTTCCATATGGTGAGGATGGTTTTAGAATTGGAATAAAAAAAAAGGAGACACGGAAAAGATAAAGAAGGCCAAGAAGGGTTCTATATCTATGAGACAATTCTTTGCATTTTGTCTTCATGAAAGAAAGAATGAGGGACAAACTATTCTATATTCTAGGCGACTATTCCAACAGTTTTTGGTAGATGCATTTACAATGGTAGAATCTAATCGGCTACGATATCTATTGATGAATCATAAATCTTTACGTTATGATTCTTATGACTCTATCAAAGAGTCACAAAATGATGGTATAACTGATTTGAACGAACAAGGAAATCAGTTTTTGTTACCAGCTTCTTTTGTTGGTAGTCCTAGATACATGAAGAATAACTACCTTGATGCCATGGCTATATGTAAGCATTTCAGATTTTCAGATCTTTTCATCACGTTTACCTGCAACCCGAAGTGGCCAGAGATCACTAGGTGTCTTCAGGATCGCAACTTAAAACCCGAAGATAGACCAGATATTATATGCCGGATTTTTAAAATGAAACTCGATTCTTTGATGATTGATTTAACGAAGAAGCATCTTCTTGGCAAAACTGTTTCATGTATGTTACAAACCTTTCAATATTTGTATTTCGTATATTTTGTTTTACTTATTTGGGATTAACAATGTTATTACTTTATTTAACATGCAGCAATGTACACAATTGAGTTTCAGAAAAGAGGTCTACCACATGCTCATATTTTGCTTTTCATGGAAGCTTCATCAAAATTGCCTACAACTCAAGACATAGACAATATCATTTCTGCGGAAGTTCCAGACAAAAAAGAAAATCCTGAGCTATACGAGGTAGTGAATGACATGATGATTCATGGTCCTTGCGGCGCTGCTAATATGAACTCACCATGCATGGAGAATGGAAAATGTTCAAAGTTATACCCAAAGGACTATACAGAGAAAACTTTTATTAATAAAGAAGGGTTCCCAGTATATCGAAGACGTGAACAATCACAGAGGTTTGTTGAGAAGAATGGTTTCAAGTGTGACAATAGATATGTTATACCCTACAACAGGAAACTATATATCCGGTACGGAGCACATATTAATGTGGAATGGTGCAACCAAGCTGGTTCTATTAAATATTTATTTAAGTATATTAAAAAAGGTCAGGATCGTGTAGCTGTTGTTGTTGAACCACAACAGAAAGGCGGAACAAACAATGGTAGTCACACAACAAATGGTCCTACCGTAGAAGGAAATCTTCCATCAAATACTAATGAAATTAAAGACTATTTTGACTGCAGGTTGTTAATTATAATATTTCTAACATTAGTCGTCATTTAGTTTCTAATTTTCTTTCCTCATCTAATATTGTCTTTTTGGCTTTTTTCAGATATGTTTCTGCTTGTGAGGCTACATGGAGACTTTTTAAATATCCTATTCATTATCGATCAACATCAGTGGAGAAGCTGACTTTCCATCTTCCTGGGAAACAGAACATTGTTTTATGTAAAAAGGATAAAGTTCATAAGGTGGAAGGTCGCAAGCTCATAGAGAATACGATTTTCTTAGCCTGGTTTGATTTGAATTTAGTTGATGCATTCGCTAAAACTAAAATTTATGTTCAAATCCCTAATTATTATACTTGTGATAAGAAGCTGAAAAAGTTCAATTGAGGCAAAAAGGATTCAGTGTTGGGAGAATTAATTATGCTCCCCGGAAGATTGAAGATGTTTACTATTTGCGTATTCTCCTTAATGTTGTAACTGGTCCTACCAGTTTTGATGACATTAAAACATACCAAGGAGTTCTGTATCCTGGCTACAAAGAGGCATGTTATGCCAGGGGTTTGTTAGAATCTGACCATGAGTATATTGATGATTTAGTTAGGAGAATTTTTGCCAGTTCCCCAAGCTTTCTTCGTCAGCTTTTTGTTGTCATGCTTATGTCAGATAGTTTAACTAATCCAGAGGTTGTTTGGGATCATACTTGGGAAATTCTCTCGGAAGACATTGAGTATAATCGAAGACGATATTTAGATAGGTCAGGTTCGGTTTTACAAATAAGTATTGTGTTTTTTAATTAAAATTCTATATAGTATACAATGTACTTTATAAATAATCGTGATGACATTTGATTTTTATTTTGTGTCTGACAGGCTTGTGCTTAAGTGATGAAGATAAAAAGAAATATGCTCTTCAGGAGATTGAGAAGATAATGGAAAGTAATGGTAGTTCATTATCTTTTTACAATAATATGCCACAGGACTTTAGAGATGATGGTTATATCGGCAATGTTTTGATTTTTGATGAGACGAACTATAATCGGGAAGAATTAAAAGCAAGCCATGATGAAGACATTAAAAAGCTTACTGAAGAGCAAAAGAACGTTATGATGAGATAATTGGAGATGTGTTACGGAAAGAAGGTGGAGTTTTCTTCGTTTATGGTTTTGGTGGTACTGGGAAGACATTTCTGGAGAATTCTTTCTGCCGCAATCCGATATAGAGGTGATATTGTTCTTAATGTTGCATCCAGTGGTATCGCGTCTCTTTTGTTACCTGGTGGTAGAACAGCTCATAGTAGATTTGGAATACCTATAAACCCTGATGATTTTTCAACATGCCATATGACACATGGAACTGATCTTACTGAGTTAGTGAAGAAGGCAAATCTAATCATTTGGGACGAAGCATCTATGATGAGCAAGCACTGTTTTGAGTCTTTAGATCGTAGCCTAAAAGATCTTTTTGGGAATAAATCTAAAAAGCTGTTTGTTTGGAAAGTTGTTGTTTTTGGAGGTGACTTTAGATAGGTACTCCCTGTAATACCTGGAGCTTGTAGGGCTGGGATAGTTATGGCTTCACTAAATGAATCATATATTTGGGATAACTGCAAAGTGTTGAAGCTCACCAAGAACATGCGACTTCTTTCCAACAATCTGTCGGCAAAGGAGGCAAAGGAGCTTGAAGACTTTTCTAATTGGATATTGGCCGTTGGAGATGGTAAGATTGCTGAACCAAATGATGGTGAGGCTTTAATAGAAATTCCAGAAGAATTTCTTATTACTGACTCAGACGAACCAATTGAAGCTATCAGCAAAGAAGTATATGGAGATACATCTTCCTTACAAGACGGTAATGATCCTAAGTTTTTCCAGGAAAGAGCTATTCTATGTCCTACGAATGATGATGTCAATAGGATTAATGATCATATGCTGGATAAACTAAAAGGTATGTTCTTTCGTTAAATTTCGTATATTGTTCAAGTTTTAACAATTTCAATGAATATCTTTTTCTTATTCATTTTTTTAATATAACAGGAGAGGAAAGGATTTACCTAAGTGCTGATTCTATTGATCCTGCCGATCGCAGCTCAATTAATGATGAAGCTCTAGGACCTGAATTTTTAAACCAAATCAAGGCATCTGGATTACAAACCATAGTTTAAGACTAAAGATTGGTTGTTCAGTTATGTTGTTAAGGAACATTGATCCCATGGGAGGGTTAATAAATGGTACTAGACTTCAAATTACTCAGATGGCAGATTTTATGGTGGAGGCTAGAGTTATAACCGGTGAAAAGGTTGGAGTTAAAGTTTTAATACCTAGATTGTTGATAACACCATCAGATCTTCGACTACCTTTCAAGATGCGTAGAAGACAGTTGCCACTTTCTGTTGCATTTGCGATGACAATCAACAAGAGTCAAGGTCAATCACTATCTCAGGTTGGTCTATTTTTTACCTAGGCCTGTGTTTTCACACGAACAACTCTATGTCGCTATTTCTAGAGTTACATCAAAGAGAGGATTGAAAGTTCTAATCGTTGACAAAGAAGGAAAGCCACAGAAGAAAACTATGAACGTTGTGTTCAAAGAAATTTTCCAAAAGCTCGACAAGAAGGGAAATATATAAATTGGTATATGTAGATCTATGTTTTTCCCTTTCTATTTTTTTTATAAATATATAAAACTTATTTCCATTTTTTTGTGTTCACCATTTATAGAAGTTTTTCTCTTTTTTTTATATATATACATTGACATTTCAACATTAAAACTATAAAACACAACAAAAAAAAAATGCCAAGATCCCATTCCACAAGTTTTTAAAAAATTTATGATTTTTATGATTTTATGGAAGAACTTACGGATATTGAGAAAGTCAAGTTTACAGAAAAAATGGTAATTGATTTTTACGAAATTGTAAAATACAAAGATTTAGCTTCTTATTCTTTGACAATTTCCAAACTGGAATACTGTCAATTGGAAACCATATCAAATTTTTATGCAAGGTATAAATATGGTTAGGTCGCATTTAAGTTGACCATTTATAAATTTTAAAAACATAACTCTGAAAATGGTAATTGATTTTTACGAAATTATAAATTTTATTACCACTACGCGTGAATATAGGTAATCGTGTGAGTTTAGATAAAAGATTTGATGTGATTGTTAATTAATTCTAACCAACTCTTTGTTCGACATTTACTTCGGTTTATTTAAACACCATCTTATCGTTTTTTTTCTCACATTAGTAACCACAACAGAAAAAAAAAGGAACGGAAGAGGCCATTCACTTTAACAATATGGCTGACCTAGATTGCCTAGAGAAACTTGATACCTCTAAGCTTGGCTGGAGAACCGTTGTGAAGATTCAAAATTTATGGAAGATGGTTACGTTTGCTGGTAATGATATCGAGATGGTCTTGTGTGACGATAAGGTTAGTATTTTTTTTATGGAACTTAAAATTCTTTTGAGTTGATATTCTCTATAGTTAAATTTTTAATTTTTTTTTTATCCTGGAAAAGGGCATGCATATATCTGCAACCGTAAGATCGAATTTACTGAATGTTTATGAACTTAGTCTGAGAGAAGGTGATTGGGTAGAAATATGGGGATTAAAATTACTCGAAGCTTCTGGATCTCTTCGAACTACTTCTAATGAGTATCGAATTGAGTTTTGTTCATTGTCTGTTGTGAGACCTGCTAGGCCTAGATCGAACGATCTCTTTCTCAACTGTGCAAATTTTATCAATATCGCTACGCGGTCCTTTGATCATGATTTTCTAATCAGTAAGTTTCTTTATGTAAATTTTTTTAAATATAACTATTTGTTACAATTAGTTAAACCTTTTAATTTTTAACAAATAATTAGAAACTTAAACTTTTTACATATTAGATGTAATGGGATATGTGAGAGTTATGGGAGAGTTTCACGATGTGTCCAAGAAGACCTTGCTTCTGTTCGTTTCGAACTTATGAACTCAAGGTACTTATCTACAAATCTTAGTTTACGTCTAAATATTTTTTTTTTTTTGATATTTTCTGCTATATACGTTCATGAGAGACTTTGTTATTGTCTGTATTGCCCGTGGTAAGCTTGCTAGGGATATTCGTGATGGATACATTTGGGTTCTAAACAAGCCTATTGAATGTGTTCTTTGTTTATGGAAAGCTACTGACGGTCAAGGTAATATTTTATCATTATTAGAAAATTATTTGGTCTTAAAACTTTCAGTATATAGCTTGAATGTTTGTAGTGAGTAATATATATGTTATTATTTGTGTCGGAGAAGACGAAGGCTCTATTTTTCTTCGATCCATAGATGGTTGATCGGATTTTATGTATGACCCAGCTGATCCTCATGTTGAAGAGTTTAAGTCCGAGTGAGTATATTTTTGATAAAATTCAACTTGCACTATGTTATCATTTTGTAAAATAACTAAACATGTTTATATTTTACAATAATACTCCAGGTTTATGAATGGTGGTCAGTGAGTGAATCCAGAGTGGAATCGGAAGAACACATATGTTTAANATGTTATCATTTTGTAAAATAACTAAACATGTTTATATTTTACAATAATACTCCAGGTTTATGAATGGTGGTCAGTGAGTGAATCCAGAGTGGAATCGGAAGAACACATATGTTTAAAACCTTCTTTATCTCTTAAGTTATTATCTTATCAGGACCTTATCACTTTGGGAATATTTTCATGTTTAATATCATGCTGTGTTGAACTATTTACATTTCTGTTTTTAAGAACAATATCGTATGTTATGTTCGTTTGACTTTTTTATATTCCAGTTTAATTTATTATATCTTATCGTAATGTTGATTATAATTCAGATTGTTACAATATTCTGTTTAAATTTGTGATTGTTTGAGATTTTAAAAACTTAAATATTTGTATAATATTTGTATGCCTAATATTTCAGAACTTTTTTTAGGTAACCGATAATTATGGTAAAGAATATATATTGTATATTTTGATCACTTGATCACAATTTTAGTTTAGTTGTTATAATCTGTTTATTAGGCTTTGTATTATAGTTATCTGTTAAGATGTTTTTTGTTAGATATTTATTTATTAGTATAAATGATACTTTTAAAATATTTTTTTCTGCAATAATATATTCTCACGAGATATTCACTGGATAAACTTAATTAAGCAGTCTAGAAAAGCACAGTTATATTATAAATTAGAAATAAAATATCTACAATTTGCGTGATAAAATATTTTTAAAAAATATAATATAACAACTGAATTCGAACCCAATAGTTATGGGTGGGTTTAAATAAGTTGGACATTTTAAGTCAACTGAATTCGAACCCAATAGTACGGTCAATGTACTTTTAAGCCAACTGAATTCGAACCCAAAAGTACGGTCAAGGTATTTTTAAGCTAACTGAATTCGATGCCCAATAGTACGGTCAAGGTACTTTTTATGATTTTTACAAAAGTACTTTGTCCGCGCTCACGCGCGGGTGCTGACTCTAGTTTATATTAAAAGAGTATACAATTTTTGTTTGCAAATTATTTTGTTGGCCATGACAAAGCAAAAATGGTAAGACATTAAGTGTGGTTTGATTTACAAGGAAGTTTAGTCCAAATTTAATAAGTATTAAAAGTCTAAATTATTTTAAAAATAAACTAAAACTCACATGGACAGAATGTGAGAAGAATGAAGACGGTAAGAGTCCTTCTGTCTTCCTCCCCAGCTTGTTCCATTCCCACAAATTCTATAAAGTTAAACAATTGTATTTATAGCTTATGTTTATTTTTTTAATTTAGAATTTTTAAAGTTTAATAAATGAGTTTTATCTCTATCCTTATATTAGTTTTGATTAATTTCAGTTTATAAAAAAATTTTGGATCAATTTTCACATATAATTGCAATTCAATTTCGCTATGGAGAATATTATAAACAAATATTAGACCACACACCTAAAAAACATTTGACGGGAATTTGTACGTTCTCGCTGAGGCACATATTAAACGATATTTATCAAGATTGTTAGAAGATGCAAAATTTTGATTTGACTTTTGAGTAAGATCACATTCTTGTGATTGGAAATCAATGAATGAAAAATATTAGTCCTTTTATCTATTTCATCCATGCGGGGTTTTCACCTATCCAATTTACAATAACGGACACGGCTGACTTCACGAGCACAGCTTCATAAATTGAAGAGGATTTTTTTAGAAAAGTTAAAAAAATTTATGCGTGAAATATTTTTGCCATATAATTAATTATGAACGAATCAAAACTAACATGAACATAATAAATAAAAATTTGTTATTTCTGACTAATTAGAAATCTAAAATTTTGACTCAATCAGAATTCCAAATTTACATATAAAACTATCAAATTTGAAGTCCAAATGTAATCATACAATATATTTCCATATAAGTGCTTCCAATTGTTGTTATAAAAAGCTTTCAATTTATTGTGTAAAACATAGAGGCAATATGATATTTTTTAGAGAGGATTGTGAAGTAGTACTCATAGCCTAATGGATAAAACAGTTGTCTTATATTGAGAGGATTGTAGGTTCGAATCCTCATGGATGCAAGTTTTAATACAAATAAAATAATTTTTTAAAAATTAAATAGTGAATAACATGTGTCATCTCCTGGTGTGCTGACGTGGCAGAAGCATGAGAGTGCCTTTACTCTTTCATACAGTAGATTTCTAAAGAATATAATAACATGTCTAATTTATTTTATATTAAAGCGGCATGAGTAATATTTTTATTTATTTTACACATTGAGGAAAAGCATAAGTATATTTTTAAACGTTTTACTTTCTCTTTTAATAAAAACTAGAATAGGACCCGCATATATGCGGGTTTTCAATAAAATATTTTAAACCCGTAAAAATAAATGAAAAACAAAATCGAGTAATCTGTAAAGAAAAAATAAAATTTATTTTTATTAATATTTCGAGTTATATATGTTTTAATATTCTTATCTGAATTATTTTTATTCTTAATGCTTTATATATATATTCTAAAATTTTGGCGAATTAATTATCCTTCTTTTATGATAATTAGATTTATCATAATTAAAATCTAGATTAGGATCAGCGTATACGCAGATTTATAATAATAATATTTAAAAGTCATTAATATATTTTGTAAAAAAAATAGAAAACAAAATCTGATCACTACTGAAAAAAATATATGAAAAACACAACTTCCAATCCTAAGAGTTATTTATTTATTTTAATTCTCATTTATTTTTAATTAAAATATTTAAAACAAAGAATATGTTGCATATCCTAAGCAACATTAACCATACTTCTCATATAGTTCACACTTTATCAACTATCTTTTCTGTTCCGTTGCATTAAAAACTTGGATATTTAATTTGAGTCCTTCGAGTATGTTAACGATATTTCTATTAACTCTCTTCAAACAAATAAAGTCTCTCTTTCTCTTCATATTTCATCTCTCTTATATGATCTCTCTACTCTCTAGAGAGATTATGCTTCTTAAAACTCGCATCAAAAGCCTCTCTACATGATTTTTGATATCCTCCTCCTCATTGATCTTATCATCGTCTAATGTCATATCATTAGCATCTAAAATATTATTTTCTATTTAATTAAAATATATCTTAGTTAATCTAATTTACTTTTTGTTTTTGTTTTTATTTTTCTTTTTAAATAGATCCTTTTATTTCTATTTTCTTTTTCTTAAATTAAAATATATTCTAGTTAATTTTATTTTACTTTTGTAATCTAAATCAATAAATTTGCCTTTTTTATAAATTCCTTTTTTCTTTAAAAAATAATATTTTACAGAGACGCGTATCGAAATCTAAATCGATAAACTGATTTACTTTACACAATATATTATTATGTAATAACATACATCGTCTAATGTCACATCATTAACATCTAAAATTTCTTTTTTTAATTGAAATATATCCTAATTAATCAAATTTACTTTTCGTTTTTAATTTTTTTTTCTCTCTCATATACATGATCTCTGTGCTCTCTAGAGAAGTTATGCTTCTCAAGACTCGCATCAAAAGCTTCTCTGCATGATTCTTGCTATCATCCTCCTCATTGAGCTCATCATTGTCTAATGTCTTATCATTAGTATCTGAAATTTCTATTTTTAATTGAAATATATCATAGTTAATCAAATTTATTTTTTTGTTTTTATTTTCCTTTTCTTAAATTGAAATAAATCCTTTTATTTTATTTTACTTTTACTACATTTAAATATATCCTAGTTGATTTTATTTTATAATAAAAATCGATAAATTTGAGGTTTTTTATTTTTTTAATCGTAGCTAACTATACGAATAGGCAAAATAGTTAAATCTTTTCTAACCAATAAAAACACAAAAAGAAAATTTAATGAATAAGATAAAAGAAACTTATTATTTACCATTTTGATTTTTTGATTTTTTGATTTTCCTTTTAGTATTAGTAATTGATCATATAATTCCTCAATTTAAATGAAAAACATAAAAAAACTTATTTCCTTTTTCTTAATTTTTTTATTTAACTTTTTGATTTTTGTTTTTTCTTTTGGTATTAGTAATTAAAAAAGAAATTTAATTTCCTTTTCTATTTTTAAAACTAATTTTTTGATTTTCTTTTCAGTATTAGTAATTGATCATACAACTTATTTTCCTTTTTCTTAATTTTTTTATTTTTCTTTTGGTATTAGTAATTGAAAAAGAAACTTATTTTCCTTTTCTATTTTTAAAACTAATTTTTGATTTTTTTTAGTATTAGTAATTGATCATACAATTTCTATAATTTAAATGAAAAACATAAAAAAAAACTTATTTTCTTTTTTCTTAATTTTCTTATTTACCTTTTCGATTTTCTTATTTATAAAAAAACTTATTTTCCTATTTATTAATTTTCTTATTTGCCTTTTCGATTTTTTAATTGAAATATATCATAATTAATCAAAATTATTTTTTGTTTTTATTTTCCTTTTTTCTTAAATTGAAATAAATTCTTTTATTTTATTTTCCTTTTCTTAAATTGAAATATATCCTTCAATTTTTTTAACACGTGTCAAAATCTAATTAATTAACTTGACACGTGTCATGATCATGTTAAAAAGTAACTTTGACGCATCCTACTTTATATAATAAGATTATGTCTTGCCTCTATTAAAAAGTGTTTATTTATTCAACCTTACGAGAAAACTGAAAAATAATTTAACAAAGTTATATATTTGTTAATTTAGTTTTACCCTATTTTATGAGATTATTTAATTTTAGTATAATATTGTAAATTTTATTAATGTTAATCGTTATGTTTCTAAAAATATATGCTATTTCCAAACTACATGTATAAGAGGCTTAAGAGCTTTCACGCATACGGATAATCTGGTAAAATTTATTAATGTTAATCATATTAGTTTCAATCAATAACTACATAATCCCAATGATATGTTTCCATTGGGATTAGGTAGAGATTATTGGGTGATGAGCCTTAATATCTAGAGATTGTGTGAAAAATGTCTTACATTGAAAATTGTGATGAACCTTAAGAGCATCTGTATTATAGAGCCACTTAAGGACTTCTTAAACTAAAATAAATAAATAAAAACGATTTTTCAAAAAAAAAAAGAAGTTGACAAATCGCATCATTACACATGGCAAGAACCGATTCTTACTCTGCGTCTCGCCACATCAACACCACCAATTTTTTTTTTTTTTTTGAGTTTAGAGCCTCTTAGAGTCTCTCCAATAATGATGCCCTAAGTAATATATAATATATTTGGGTCAATCCACTCATTGCTAATTGGTTTTTAATTGGAAACATAGAAAACTTAACATGGTATCAGAACCCGATCCGATCTGCACACTCTCATAACAGAGAACCATATCCTCCAAGATTTTTAGGCAATGTATGTTTTTACATACCATCTCATGGAATGGATCTAAATCTTGTTCTCCGAATTGTTCCACTGATAGTCCATCATTGCAGTCGTGATGTTTTTGCAAACATGACAATACATAAGTATGCATCGGCATTGTCACATATTTCAAGAGAATTTCTTTTTTGCCGTGCAATAGGCTCTCAAAGTACCAACGTCTTGAAGTTCTTCGTTGATATACTCCAACAATTGTTGTTTAGATCTGCTAAATCACTCTAGGAGCCCAAGCTAGTCTGTCTTAATATATGAAGTGTGGTGTTTTTAATTTCGTAATTAACTTCATCGCGACACGTGTTAGTCAGTCAATCAAATTTTGACATTTGCAAAAACCTTTTTCTAATTAGAAAAAAAAAATCTGATATGGTAAAAGAATAGTTAGCTTGCGAAGATTTTAGGCAAAAAGTTAAATAATAAAATAATTATTCAAATAGGAATATAATAACTTATCTACTCAACAAAGACATGCATGCTATTACACTGCAAGAGAGGAAAATGCATCAGAAGAAATAGTGATAGTAACGAAAGAGCTAAAGTGGATCCCTAATCTATGGACTTTACATACATATGGGAGAAAGTTTTGCTAGTCGTTCAACGATTGAAGAAGCTGTGAATCGCGTCTTAAGCGTCTGGAAGTGGAATCAGACTCTCGACAAGTGATTCATGCCCTATCGACTGAATCAATTTTGTTCAGAACTCTATGACATTGAGACCATGTCTGTGTAGTTTTTTTTTTATCTTATTCATCTTAAAGTCAGAAATTATAGATGATGGGTTTGCTAAACGAGTTTAAGGAATAAAAAAACTTCAAATGAAATCTATAGTAACTCATAATAACAAATAAGAGATTAACATTAACCGAATTTTAGAAGCTACCATAGCTTAAAGATTTGAAATGTTTGGGTCTTTGTTTCTTTCAAAGATTAATGATGATTAGTAAATGCAATAATTTTGATTCGGTATTTTCTGTAGTTTCTTCAAACATAATTTCTTAATAGCTTAATTAATCTTATTATATAAAGTAGGATGCGTCAAAGTTACTAATTCACATGATCGCGACACGTGGCGAGTTAAACGATAAGATTTCGACACGTGTTAAAAAGATTCAACCAATTATATTTTAACATAATATTTACATAAAACTAAAAATTAGTTTAAAAAATAAAAAAGGAAAATTAGTTTTTTTCGATTACTAATATAAAAAAGAAATAATAAAATCAAAAAGGTAAATAATAAAAAGGAAAATAAGTTTATTTTATGTTTTTTATTTAAATTAAGGAAATTATATGATCAATTATTAAAAAAAAAAATAAGTTTCGTTTTCGATTACTAATACAAAAAGAAAAAAAAAATAAGTTTCGTTTTCGATTACTAATACAAAAAGAAAATAATAAAATCAAAAAGGTAAATAAGAAAAAGGAAAATAAGTTTATTTTATATTTTTCATTTAAATTAAGGAAATTATATGATCAATTATTAAAAAGGAAAATAAGTTTCTTTTTCGATTACTAATACAAAAAGGAAATAATAAAATCAAAAAGGTAAATAAGAAAAAGGAAAATAAGTTTATTTTATGTTTTTCATTTAAATTAAGGAAATTATATGATCAATTACTAAAAAGGAAAATAAGTTTCTTTTTCGATTACTAATACAAAAAGGAAATAATAAAATCAAAAAGGTAAATAAGAAAAAGAAAAATAAGTTTATTTTATGTTTTTCATTTAAATTAAGGAAATTATATGATCAATTATTAAAAAGGAAAATAAGTTTCTTTTTCGATTACTAATACAAAAAGGAAATAATAAAATCAAAAAGGTAAATAAGAAAAAGAAAAATAAGTTTATTTTATGTTTTTCATTTAAATTAAGGAAATTATATGATCAATTACTAATACTAAAAAGAAAATCAAAAAATCATTTATAAGAAAAAGGAAAATCAGTTTATTTTATCTTTTTCATTTAAATTAAGGAAATTATATGATCAATTACTAATAATAAAAAGATAATTAAAAATCATTTATACTGAGACTACAAAAATGATAGATTTATATTTATAGTTTATATGTTTTTTTGTAAAGGATATATTTATGTTTTTTTGAGAATATATAATAATTTTAAAACTAAATAATCATTATCAAATAAATGATTAAGTATGAAATATTACTAAGAATTTAAACTACTAAACATTACATAAGTTTCGTTCCCATCTCATGTGCTATAATATATTTCAATTTAAGAAAATAAAATAAAATAAATGGATCTATTTCAATTTAAGAAAATGAAAATGAAAACAAAAAATAAATTTGATTAACTAGGATATATTTTAATTTAAAATGAAAATTTCAGATGGTAACATTAGAAGATGATGAGTTCAATGAGGAGGATAGCAATAACCATGTAGAGAAGATTTGATGTGAGTCTTGAGAAACATAACTTCTATAGAGAGCAGAGAGAACATATACGGGATAAACAAAAATGTAAATTAAAAAAAACTAAATTAGTTAACTATGATATTTTTCAATTAAAAAAGAAATTTTAGATGCTAATGATATGACATTAGACGATGATGATATCAATGAAGAGGAGGATATCAAAATCATGTAAAGAGGCTTTTGATGCGAGTCTTAAGAAAACTTCTCTAGAGAGAAGAAGAGAGATCATATACGAGAGAAACAAAAATAAAAACTAAAAACAAAAAATAAATTTGATTAACTAGGATATATTTCAATTAAAAAAAAAAATTCTAGATGCTAATGATATGGCATTAAACGATGATGAGCTCAATAAGGAGAAAGATATCAAAAATAATGTAGAGATGCTTTTAGAAGCATAACTTCTCTAGAGAGCAGAAATATAATATAAGTGAGATGAATGTGAAGAGAAAGAGAGACTTTATGTTTGAAGAGATTTAATGGGGGATTTACTTACTCGAAAGACTCGAATTGTATATCCAAGTTTTTAACGCAGCAGAACCAAAAAAAAAAGTTGAAAAAGTGTGTGAACTATGAGAAGTATAGTTAATGTTGCTTAGGGCCCACAACAGATTCTGTGTTTTGAATATTTTAATTGAAAATAACTGAGAATTAAAATAAATAAATAATTCTTAGGTTTCAAAATTGTACGTTTTCATATATTTTTTTCAGTGATCAGATTTTGTTTTCTATTTTCTTAAAAAAATAATTTACCTACTTTTAAATTTTATTATTATAAAACTGTGTATACGCGGATCCTAATCTAGATTTTAATTATGATAAATATAATTATGATAAATGAAGGATACTTAATTCATCAAAATTTTAGAATAAATAAATAAATCTATATCTATAGATAAACCATTATAAATAAACATAATTCATATAAGAATATTAAAATATATATATCTGGAAATATTAATAAAAATAAAAAAAAATTACAGATTATTCGATTTTGTTTTTAATTTATTTTTTACGGGTTTTAAAATATTTTATTAAAAACCCGCATATATGCGGATCCTATTCTAGTATAATATAAACAATTAACAAGTTGGCCAACAAAGAAGAAAATTGAAAAAAAAAGCCCAATCGTTGCTTCTCTTCTCTCTCTCTAACCCTAGCCGCCCAGCTTCTCATTTTCCGATCTCCCTTTCCGTCGAGCGATGTCTCTCACCGCCGCTGGAAAAGGGACCCCTCTGTCTCCTTTCCTTCCCTCGGCTTCTGGTTTTTGGAGATTTCAAGGATTTATGTATAGATCTGGTTTTAGTTGAGCTCGCGTTTCAGCTTGGTCGCCGGTAGTGGTGGTGGGTTTTAGTTGGGTCGCCCCTGGTTCTGGGCGTTGCTCTCGCGCCTCTCCCTTTGTTGATGCTAGAGGTCGGTGTCGATTTGGGTTGGGTTAGGTGTCTCGTTTTGGTTTCCTAAAGCTCCCAGGTGGTCTCTCGTCGTCTACTCCGGCTTTCCTGGTTAGTTCCTGCTCTGGTGTTTTGATGGGTTGTTGTTTCGGTCTCTGGTACTGTTGCTCGAGGACAGCTTCACTCCTTTGCCTTGCTGCTCTACTCTCGGTCTCCTGAAGCAGTGTGCCTGGGTCCTCGCTGGCTAGCTGTTCGCCTTCTCTCTGCCTTTTTCCTCTCTAGATCCGGTGAGTGTTCTTCTCTGTGTATGTTTTCTGGCTTGGCTTTGGTTTTAGCTCGGGTTCTGGTTTTGGCGGTGGTTTGCGTGTATCTCCAGGGTCAGTAGCTTCTTCTCCTCTATGGAAGCTTCTTTCTCTTCCTCTCTGCTTCTCTCTGCTTCTCTCGGTAGTTGGTGTTGCTGATTGCGATTCTTGAGGTTTGGGTTCCTCTGTGT
The DNA here is from genome assembly GCA_020283515.1 of Alliaria petiolata. Classification (NCBI taxonomy): domain Eukaryota; kingdom Viridiplantae; phylum Streptophyta; class Magnoliopsida; order Brassicales; family Brassicaceae; genus Alliaria; species Alliaria petiolata. The sequence goes on along the minus strand of JAHZTW010000002.1, from coordinate 32,534,811 downwards.
TTAGGCTTTCTTTCTCATCTAATGCCTCTTTGCTTTGGTCTCTATGCTTTTTGATGAGCTTCTGGAAGCTTGTTCTCCATGTCTCTGTCAGTTTAAGTCCGGTGAAGTTGTCTCTATGGCTTTCTGTTGGGTTAGTTGTTGGATTTGTCTCGGATTGACTCTTTGCTAGTTGGGTTGTGCCTCCTACCTCCTCTCTGCTTCCCGAGTTGTGGCGAGTTTTCTGTCTCTTCTCTTTGCGCTCACCCTTGTTGTAGGTTTGCTGTGGTTTCATTCTTCTCGGTCTAATTGTGTTTTTCCGTTGCCAAGTTCTGTTGATTGCTTGTGAGCTGCGTTTTGTTGGTTTTGTTGGGCGTGTGGTGGTCTTGGGTTTGGATGCATTTCGTCTTCTGGCTGTTGTGTTCGGTGCTGCTGCCTTGGTTCTGTGCTGCTGGTCTCGGTTCTGCTTTGTTGGCTGCGGTGATTTGTGTGGGCCTCCGGGTTTGTTCCTCTCTCGGTTTGTTGTTGCTGTCTCGGCTAAGTCAGCTCTCTTTCCGTGGTTTGTTCGTCTCCGCAATTGCATATCTTTTAGCCGCCGTTGCTAATGTGAGTAAGTGTGACTTCCCGCTATTTTCTTGGGGTTTTGGTATCCGCTTGGTGGTTCGTGTCGTCTTTGCATTATTCCTCTCGTATCCTTTATTCCTTTCAATTCTGGCATTTGTTTCTCTAGAGTAGTCTATAGTTGTTCTTTTTTTTTTTTTTTTTTGGTCAACAACATCATTTCCTAGAACGGTCCGTTAATCCAAACCGGAGGAACTGAATTTACATAATCTAGCCGATAAAGGTAGTCTCGAGCACTCCGTGCCAACTTGTCTGCCTTTGTATTTTGAGCGCGTGGGATGTGCAAGATAGAGAAGAATGCCAGCTCCTTCTTACTTCTCTCGAACTCCTCCAGGTGTATTGAGAATGTCGGCCACTGTTCTGGTTTGGACACCATATTTACCAGTTCGGAACAGTCGGTGGCAAATGTGACCACTAATCTCCTAGAATCAATCATGCAATGCATGGCCCATATCAATGCTTCTAATTCTGCGTGCAAAGAGGAGATACTCCGTCAAACATTCTTTGCACCCATTAAAGTTCCATCCAAGGCTACTCCATGACAATACCACCCTAAACCTGTGTTAGTGACCGTGTCTTTCCAAGAGCCATCAATTTGGCATTTGAAGCCATCATGATTTGGAACTTGTGTTATTATATTCCTCTGTTGTGGAGATTCCACCATATCCTCAAACTGTGCTAGTTCCCATGCCTTCGCTTCCGCGGTTGCAATACGTAGAACCTCTCTGGGATCCCGATCTAGATCCGAAAATATTTTGTCATTTCTAGCTTTCCAAATATACCATAATAACCATTGATATATCATCATTTCGTCCTTATTGGGTAGTTGCCAAAACAGGTGTGCCATATTTGTAAATAAGGCATCTGTCGGGAATCTATGCAAGTGAGTGGGAATCGGCGATAATGCCCAGACTTGTAGAGCTGGGGGACATTCAAAAAGCGTATGATTTATTGTTTCCTTTTCTGCACCACATCGTCCACAGTGAGGATCACAGTTGATACCTCTACTGTGTAGACGTTGCATGACCGATAAACAACCCGATATGATTTGCCACAAAAAATGTTTCATCTTCGGTGGACACTTTACCTTCCACGCCTGTCCTTGTAACTTGGTTACATCCGGCCCGTAGGGTCTACTAGTATTGTCGCGTAGAGAAAATTCATGTGCTGTCATGTATCCCGATTTGACCGTGTACCGTCCTGATTTTGTAAAATTCCAACCCAGTAAATCTGGTCTATGTTCCCTAGTAGTTGGGATTCCAGTGATGAAAGGTATATCTTCCTCACTAATTAATTGTGCAAGTAGTGGTAGATTCCACGTTGAAGTTGAAGGGTCAATCAACTGACTGACTGTGAGCTCAGGGTAAAAATTATGCCCTTTGCATGATGCTGATCTCGGGCAAGATGCTGGAATCCAAGGGTCATTCCATACAGATATATAATTACCGGAGCCAACTCTTTTAATAAGCCCTTTTTGTACCAGAGATCTAGCGGATATAATACTCTTCCATCCATAGGATGCAGAGTATGACCGTATAGGATCCAATGGAGTGGCATTCCTAAAATATCTTCCTTTAAAAACCTTTGTAAATAGGGATTCCGGATGATCAATAAGGCGCCAAAGTTGTTTAGCAAGGAGAGCCGTATTAAAGTCCTCAATTATCCGAAATCCAAGCCCCCCTTCCTCCTTGTGTTTGCATAGTTTATGCCACGCCAACAAATGCATTCCCCGGGATTGGCCATTAGTGCTCCACCAGAATTGCGAGATGGTACTAGTGAGTTGCTTAGTTATTGTTTTTGGCAATCGAAAACATGACATAACATATGTCGGTACTGCTGACGCTACTGACTTAATTAGTACCTCTTTCCCTTCTTTGGACAGAAATCTAGATGTCCATCCGTTTACCCGTTTTTGCTGTCTTTCAATAAGGAAATTAAAAACCTTTGTTTTAGCTCCTCCTAAACTTTCTGGAATCCCCAAATATGTCCCCATGCCCCCGACAATTGTAATTCCCAGTGTATCTTGAAGTTCCTCCCTGATTGCAAATATTTTGTATTTTCATCTTGTATCCTTTCTGTTGCAATTTAAATAGAATATCCTTTTAAAAAAAAAATTACAAATATTTTGAAATACCAAAAAAAAAAATTACAAATCGTTTACAATTGCCCGGTTCTCACTTAAACCGATCTGACCCAACCCAAAATATTCGGTTTACTCTGATAGTTTTGGGCCGGAGACCGACTGTAACTGGTAGGGGTGAGTATCGGCGGCATAAGCACGAAATCGGCACTTTTTTTAATCTTCTGCACCAAAATCTTCCCAAAACCCTAAATCCCAATCTACTTCGATCACATCAATGTCAGTTAACGATATCCCTCCGTCGTCCACCTCCGCCGCAGCACCACTAGGCTCCTCCGTGATTCCGATTGTAAACAAGCTCCAAGACATATTCGCTCAGCTCGGAAGCCAATCCACGATCGAGCTTCCACAAGTCGCTGTCGTCGGAAGTCAGAGCAGCGGAAAATCCAGCGTCCTCGAAGCACTCGTCGGCCGCGATTTTCTCCCTCGCGGGAATGATATTTGCACGCGCCGTCCTCTCCTTCTCCAGCTTCTTCAGACGAAGTCAAGCTCCGATGGTGGATCCGATGAAGAGTGGGGAGAGTTTCGTCACCTCAAGGACAAACGTATCTACGATTTCTCCGAGATACGCCGCGAGATTGAGGTTTTTGTTTTTGTTTTTCTGTCTCTTTTAAGTTCGTTTTAGCTTTGTTAAACCTCCATGATTCGTCTAATGCTATGGGTTACAATGTTTTCTAGGCTGAGACGAATAGAGAAGTAGGAGAGAACAAAGGTGTATCAGATAAACAGATTTGTCTCAAGATTTTTTCCCCTAATGTATTGGATATAACTCTTGTGGATCTTCCTGGTATCACCAAGGTTCCTGTGAGTGATCAGCCAACGGATATAGAAGCACGTATAAGAACGATGATCTTGTCTTACATTAAGAACCCTAGATGCTTGATACTAGCTGTTACACCTGCAAATACAGATTTAGCCAACTCAGATGCCTTGCAAATCGCAGGAAACGCTGATCCTGATGGTAAGTTTTTGGTAGCAATTCAGTTTTGAATGTATCCTTTTCATGGTAGACAGAGTATTAACCTTTGCTTTGCATATAAATTTACTGTCCTCAGGTCATAGAACCATAGGTGTAATCACAAAGGTACATTTCTCTCCTTAGACATCATTTGTTCAAAATTTAGTTTTAGTAGCAATGGCAAACTAGTAGCCTAATTCTCATAGCTGCTCTGTTTTCTCTCTGATTCAGTTGGATATTATGGACAGAGGTACTGATGCTCGGAATCACCTTCTTGGGAAAACAATTCCTCTTCGACTTGGATACGTAGGAGTTGTAAATCGTAGTCAGGAGGTAAACCCTTGTTACTTATGCTGCATAATGTTGCTGTTCTATCATAATGAGCCAAGGCCACTTACTTTTGCATTGTGCTTAGGTGTCTTATATGTCGTCGACTCTTCTTTTTCCTTCTATATTCTACCTATAATAATATATACTTTTCTCATAGTACTAAACCATTCTATTCTACGTTCTATATTCGTTTTGCTTTTGCTCACTTTACGCAATGCAAGAATTTATTTGGGTGTTGATTTTCCTTAACAGGATATTTTGCTGAACCGCAGCATCAAGGATGCTCTTATTGCAGAGGAAAAGTTCTTTCTTAGCCGTCCAGTAAGACTCCATCATTTTCTCGATTTGCTTTCTGAGAGTGTTGCTTTGGCTTTCCTGCTTATATATCTGTTTTCTTTGTCGTTTTGTTTTCTAACAAAACAGGCTTACAGTGATCTCACTGATCGTTTGGGTGTCCCTCAATTGGCAAAGAAATTAAATCAGGTATTTATCTGCAGTTTTGGGATTTCCTGTTGTCTTTGTTATGCAGTGACACAAGTTCCCTAAGGGAGATGCTTTCTGGATCTCGACCTGTTTTTAATGGAGACAATAATTGGCTTTTGTATGTAATATTCACGTTTCTTAGCCATCCATATTCTGATCGTGCACATTTCATTCTAGCAGAAGCTAGGAATTTTGTAGGATATCATTTTGCTCCTCACTGTATATATTTAAAAAAAGAGAGTAATATCTGCTCATTATGGTTGTTGATTCATATAGTGGATTCTTTTTTTTTTGTGGATTAATTTGTCCTTTTTTCTAGAAATGGTATTTCATAGGTTTCATAACTGGCAATATTACTTGTAAAATTAGAAACTGTCTCAAGCTAGTTCCTTTTTTCTTTATTTGCAGATCCTTGTCCAACACATCAAGGCACTTCTTCCTAATCTAAAGACACGTATCAGCAATGCATTGTTTGCTACAGCAAAGGAGTATCAGAGCTATGGGGATATAACAGAGTCCAGGGTATGTGGTCTTCGGCCAGTTTTAGGCTAGCCTTAAATATCCAATTAATTCCCAATGATGACGTTGCTATTTGCTTTGCTTTTGCATTGTATGGTTTCTTTGCTCAGTCTTCATTTTGAATACGATTTATTTCATTCATGTGTTTGTCCGTCTGTCTTGACATTCGTGGGAGCGTTTTCTGTTTATTTCGACTAGAACAAAGTAATCAATAATTTATTATAGAATTTGAAGGTGTTAAGATTAGTAGGGAAAGATTTCTGACAATCAATGGCTATGCTTTCATTTCATTTCCTTGTAAAATATGCATTTTGACTATTTAACTTACAGCTTTTTTGCGTCTGTATTGTTTCAAAATTCATAGGCTGGCCAAGGAGCTCTTCTCCTCAATTTTCTTACAAAATACTGTGAAGGTAAAATCTGAAGATGGTTCTTTTCGGTTTATACAACGGACGTTAGTTTATTCTTTTTAGGTTAGGATTGGTTCTCATGGTTTAACTATTCATAACAGCATACTCCTCAACCCTGGAAGGGAAAAGTAAAGAAATGTCTACATCTGAGCTCTCTGGTGGAGCAAGAATTCACTATATCTTCCAATCAGTCTTTGTCAAGAGCTTGGAGGTTTGTTTTATTATTCCATGTTTGTGCATTAACATATTTCTTAGTTAGGTGATTCTCTTTTAATGTAATTTATGATACTTTTGTGGTCTTCAATAGAAGTTCATTTTGTTAATATTGATTTAACAACTATGCACGTATGAGTGACTTTCTATATCGACTCAGTGTAGTTTAGTTATTGTAATTATTGACAAGGAAGACATGTTTGGAGTTCATTTAAGAGTAGAACTACTTTCAGTAGTAAAAATAGTCGGTGTTTATATTAGTTTAATTCCCTGCACCTGCACCTCTAACGCATCTGCTCTGTAATCGCTTGAAATCGACCTACTGATTTTGGCAGTGCTACTTGTTGTGGATTTTGGAATTTAAACTTACTAGTTTCCTTCACTTTGCCTCTGCAGGAGGTTGATCCATGCCAAGACTTAACAAATGATGATATTCGGACTGCAATTCAGAATGCAACTGGTCCCAGATCTGCATTATTTGTTCCAGATGTAGGTTTATATCCCTAACCATGTGTGAACTTTGTTCTGCTTATCAGTACATTCCACATACTTAATTTGCTTAAGTTTTCTACTTTTCCAGTAACTCTGATTACTATCGCTTGCTTTCTCTTTTCTGCATAGGTTCCATTTGAAGTTCTTGTCAGGAGGCAAATATCTCGTTTATTAGATCCCAGCCTTCAGTGCGCTAGGTTCATTTTTGATGAGCTAATAAAGGTGTGCTTTATTCTTTGTTTTTCTTCACAATGCTTACTATTGATCTACTTGATCATGAATTTTAAATAGAATACTTCTCTACAGATTAGTCATCATTGTATGATGACAGAGTTAAAGCGATTTCCAGTCCTGCAAAAGCGCATGGATGAGGTTATCGGGACCTTTCTGCGAGAAGGTCTTGAACCCTCACAAGCAATGATCCGAGATATTCTTGAAATGGAGGTATGTATGAATAATTTCAGATCAACATAATCATGGATTTTTTTGTTTTTGTCACAATGGTAAAGTAAAATAAGTTTGTGCAAATTGATTACTCTCAGTTTTATTGATTAAGGCGTCTTCTAAAAATTGGATTCCTAATGATGTTGGTAGTGAATGCTTGAAATTTAGTTTAAAATTTTGAAGTTTACCATTTGCAGATGGATTACATAAACACCTCACACCCAAATTTTATCGGTGGAACCAAAGCCGTGGAGGTTGCAATGCAACAAGTCAAGTCTCATAGGATTCCGCATCCTGTTGCACGGCCAAATGTGAGGAATAATCTCAGCAAAGCATTAATAATGCTTTCATGTTTCGCTTTTTGAGTTGTACATATTTCTTTTGACTAAACAGGATACAATGGAGTCTGAGAAGACATCTTCCTCTGCGAGTCAAATAAAATCTCGAACTTTTCTCGGCCGACAAGCTAATGGAATTATCAGTGATCAGGCATGTCAATTTTTTTTTTTTATGTTATTTATTTAACACTGCTACATTGGCGTCCTTTGTTGTTTGATACTATATTTGTTGTCTGGCTCCTGCTTCTGAAACACACGAAGAGAGTCGAAATCTCCAGCTAAAGACTTCTTATATATAACTTATTTTAATTTCACAGGGAGTTCTAGGTGCAGCAGATGCTGAAAAATCCGCACCAGCTGGTAATGTTTTTATGTATGCACAGATAAATGAGCATGATGTTCTCAGACGAATTGTTACTGAAATGATCAAATCTCATTCTCTACGATATGACTTGCGTACGAGCATACATGCCTGGTCTTTATTTTGTTGAAGAACCCAATGTTCTGTGTAGAATTTGAATGTAGTGTGTTTTTGTACAATTTGAAAATTAATCAGGAAACACAAGCTGGAGTGGTTTCTCATCAATTTTTCGGGGAAGTGATGGTCAGGCATCTTCTGCTAAAAGCAACTTATTAAACAAACCAGCCAGCGAAGGTGCTCAAGATGTTTATCAGAACTTGTCGACAATCTATTTGAAAGAGGTTTACATTACATCTTGTGCATTCTCATGCTCTTCATATTGCAAAATACTTATACTCACCTCTTCACCTCATAATTTTATTTTGTTTTGTGTAGCCCCCAACTGTTTTGAGGTCATCTGAAAATCATTCAGAACAGGAGTCTGTTGAGATTCATATAACAAAACTATTATTGAAATCTTACTATGACATTGTAAGGAAAAATATCGAAGACTTGGTCCCAAAAGCAATCATGCATTTTCTGGTTAGTATCTTAAATAAGTTATAATTTTCACATTGTGGTATTACTACTGATAACTATTCTATGTGATTGGGAATAAACACAGGTGAATTACTCGAAACGTGAGTTGCACAATGTTTTCATCGAGAAGCTTTACAGGTAATGAAAGAAACCATCTGATATTTTTTTTGCCTGATGCTGTGAAATGTCTATTTTTATATGAAGTAACAGTGGTGGGGATGGGTCAGGGAGAATTTGATTGAAGAACTGTTGAAAGAGCCAGATGAGATAGCTGTAAAGAGGAAACGCACACGAGAGACTCTTCACATACTACAACAAGCTAATAGGGTAAAGTTTCAAGAATTGGTCTTGAAGAGAAATTGGAAATTTAACTTTTGATTTGAAATGTGTTTTCACCATTTTTACTTGTTTAAAAAACAACAGACATTAGACGAGCTGCCGTTGGAAGCGGAATCTGTTGAGAGAGGATACAGAATTGGCTCTGAACCGAAACAGGAGGAGTTATCGAGTACAAGAAGATCAAGGGCGGATTCTAATGGGTATGGACGCATCCACATGTAAATTTCGAAATTTCTGATTACACACGCATAAGTCTCTCAATTCATTTGCTGATGGAAAGATTTATTTTTGTGGGTGGGGGGAAAAGGTATTTTAGGGTATAGAGCTAAATATGATAAAAAAAAAAACACACACACAAAGATTTTGGTGTGTCGGAGCGAACCACCGATTCTGACGAGAATAATCTTAATTCATTTCAATCTTCATTGATTTGATTTGTTTTTTTTTGACTTTTTGTTATGTTTTTATTTTAATTTGTAAATCTTGTTGAACCATAAAATTAACTAGGCCTGGACAAATGATCTGGGTTCGACAAAACCAAACCGAACTGAATCAAATTAAGACGTACCGAATGGAACAGAATAATTTATTAATGCACGAATGGTTCCTTTCTTGAAATATTTTGGTATTTGAACCTAATCGAAAACCGATTCGGATACCCAAAATATGAAAAGATCTAAAATTAATAACTAAAAATGCAATTTATAAATCTGAAAATATTAATTATGTTTAGAATGAAATAACTAAAATAACCAAAATTAATTAGATATTACTCGGAAAAACCAAATTATCCAAAATTATGAATATTTTTACTTGAAATTATCAAAATTATCCTAATTACCCCATATTTTTATCTGAATTACCCGAAATTAACCAGAAAAACCAAATTGCACCAGCATTTTTTTGGTTATTAGCCCGTTCTTAGTTTCATTATCCGAACAAAATCGAAACTCGAAAATACAGATCTGAAGCTAACCCAAATTTCATAAATATCTGAACGGCTCCTAAACAGCCCAAATTTAAGTTGAAATATTTTGGTATTAGAATTGAATGGATATTTGGGTACTCGAAATATGATTGTATACTTATTTAGATTTAAAATAATCAAAATATCTAAAAATATAATTTATAAATCCAAAAATATTAGTTATGTTTAAATTTAAATAACCAAAATAATCAAAATTAACCAGATATAACTTGGAAAAAACCGAATTACCCAAAATTATGAATATTTTTTACCTGAAATTATTCAAATTATATCTTTCTTATCCCACTCTTATCTTTTAGAGAGAGATTGTTCTTCTTCCTTTTGGTGTAAATTTCTGATTAAATTCAGATCCAGTTTTCCAATTTTTGGAAATATGATTTCAGCGTTGTTCGGGTCAATAATATCCTAGTATTTAGGAAGTCTTGAATAGAAGTAGTAGTCGAGTTGTGTAATTGTTTCCTGTTTTTAGCTGTTTATGTTACTTTGTGTAAGGCTATATATATAGCCATGATGGCTAAGCCATCGTTTCTTATTGAATAAAGCATCTTTTCCAGATTCTCAAGTCTCTGATTTTACATTTGGTATCAGAGCCTATACAAAGAGCTAAATTTGGTGTGAGAGTAAGAAAAAGAATGAAACGAGATGCCGACCTCAGATAAGTTAGTGCAGTCGGTTATTCCCAACTTTGGTGGTCACCACAATTACTGGTCGATGAATATGGAGAACATCCTAAGGAGGAAGGAGATGTGGAATTTGGTGGAAGAAGGAATTCCTGCTGCGGCAATTGGAACAACACTAGCAAGCGAAGCTCAAAGGAAAGCATTAGAAAATGCCAAGCTGAAGGTCAAGAATTACATGTTCCAAGCAATCAATAGGGAGATCTTGGAGACAATTCTGGACAAGGGAACATCAAAGGCCTTTTGGGGTTTGATGAAACAGAAGTATCAAGAATCCTCTAAGGTGAGAAGAGCACAACTACATGCACTTAGAAGAGAATTTGAGCTGCTCACCATGGAAGAGGGAGAGAAGGTGGACAACTTTTTGGGGAGAAAGTTGGCCGTAGTGAACAAGATGAACACGAATGATGAAACAATGGAGCAGAGCACAGTGGTTGGCAAAATACTCAGATCACTGACTATCAGATTCAACTATATTGTGTGCTCGATAGAAGAGTCAAATGATCTTAGTAAACTGAGTATTGATGAATTGCATGGGAGCTTGCTCGTCCATGAGCAATAGATGTGTAGAAATCAAGAAAAAGAACATGCATGCGAAAAGGAACAACCCACAAATCTTTGGGTGTGTGGCACACACTCATATACTAGATCAAAAGAGGAGTAAGCTGGATGATAAAAGCCAAAAATGCGTTTTTATCGGAGTTAGTGGCGAGTCAAAGGCATGGAGATTGTATGATCATGTTTCAAAAATAGTCATCGTCAGCAAAGACGTTGTATTTGAAGAAGAAAAAGCATGGAGATTGTATGATCCTATTTCAAAAAGAGTCATCTTCAGCAAAGACATTGTATTTGAAGAATAAAATGCATGGAATCGGGGCAGGTATGATGAAGACATATGGCGTGATATACTAGAATGGGAAGATGATGCTGATGATCAGAATAAATAAGATACTGATGGAGAAGGTAAACGATGACCAAAACACAGAAGACATTGATGGAGGAAGCCCGGTTGAATCACATCCAACTGAGGCAGATCCTATAGCTGGTGGTTTGATTTTAGGGAGGGGTTTGCGAGAAAGAAGAGCACCAGGTGATGCACATGGTTTAGAGCTGTGTTTCGAGTTTTAAATTTGTAACCCTATTTGCCTGCAAGTGCACTGTGTGCTGTGAGATCCAAAGCTCACACCTGCTTTTTGTAGTGATTTAAGTAGGAGAAAAGAAGGCTAGATCTTCTATGAATCAAAGATGAAATGTAAGATTGATATAACGAACTGAACTTTGTATTAATGATCAAGAAAGGTTTACAAGTGATCTCGAAAGAGATGAGTTTTAGTGTGAACTGATAGTTGTAGGTTTACAATGAATTCAACGCGAAGAAGTCCCTTTTCTAAACGCCTCTTTCTTCTTTTATACTTGCTCTTCAGCTCCAGCTCTCCGCGTATCTCGATGTATCTTTGACCGAGCAACCACCTGAAGATCTCGGACTCCGCTTATCTTCAGGAGATCGCATAACTGCTCTTGACTGATTCCTTGTTTAGCTCGTAGGTTTCTGGCCGAGCTGGACATAAGTCGGACTATGCTGGGCTGGAGATCTGATGGTCAAAGAAAACGGGCTTCAGTACTTGGGATCTTAGTACTTTGCTTAGTGCGCTTTAGAGACTGGCCGGATTTGTGGCAAATCCAACACCAACAATTGCCCCCAGCCCGTTAAGTGATAGCATCGAACTTAGCGGGCGGATATTAATGGTTGATGCGCGCATATCTCGGTCCTCGCATATACCATCCTATCTCCTCGAACGAGCTCGTAATTATATCTCGTTGATTAATCGGACGCCCAAGACAAGAGCGATAGAAGGTCATTGTGATCTAAACAGATGTCGTTAAATCTCTGATGATATTATATAATAATTTCTTAGTTAGGATAACTCCTCGAAGATGAACGGCTGAGATAAATCAAGGGCAAAACCATCATTTTCTCGAGCTCCGTGAACGTGAGTTATTGCGATTTCGAAATGGACGGTTGAGATATGAAGAGAGGAAAGATCTTTCGCGATCTCGAGAACCGCTACAGGAGCGATGTTATAAAGGCGACATCCACGTCTCCACTTGAAACGCAAACGTCAAAGCCACTTCGAGGTAACTTCTTCTCTTCACACTCTATTTATTTGCAATTTATCAGAGAGCAAAAATTTCACTGTCGGTTTTAGGAAAAGCCAAACTTAGGTTTCCGATATTTAGTGCTCGTGATCGATCCAAATTCGTCTATGTTCTTCTTGATTCGAACCGAATAGTGGTTTGTTTACCTTCTATGTTCCGATGACGTCAAAATCAGAGGAAAAGAGAAACGAGGCGTACGGTCCTCACGAGCCTTCGAGGCTTACTGCAAAGCATCTGAAGGAACTTCGCGATGTTTACGGCGTTCCGGACGACGTCGAGATAGTGCTCCCATCAGAGTCCGGATCGTCGGAGCTTGTCCGAGAGGGATTTTGGTGCGCTTATTCTACATACTTCACAAAGTGCCGACTGACGTTTCCTATTCCAACCATCTTGTTAGATAAGTTGACGGAGCTGCGGGTGGCGTTTCCCAGATGTGCCCTAACTTTGTTTGCATAGTGATTGGCTAAGCGGTTCGAGCTTGAGAGGAGAACCAGTACTTTGATGCCAAGACTGTCATGTTGTTGTGCTCGGTATAGCACAACGTCAAGCTTTCCGGAACCTACTAGTTTTCCTCTCGCGACAGTCGCAAGGTTCTCGAGGAGGTTCCGGTTAGGGATAGCTGGAAGGAGAAGTCGTTTTTCTTCTGATTTTACCCAACCTCTATTGGGGATTTTGATCCTTTGAGGATTCCGACCGTGTGGGCATCTAGCCCTGGTTAGAGGAACTAGGAGATTAGCTCTAGCTAGGCTGTTTCTTTTTGAATATTTTCCTATGAATCGTGGCTGAATCATGCTCTTTTATTTTTGCAGATACTCCTGATTCAGTTCCTCTTGACGCTTTGACTCGCGCTTTGGTAGCTGAGTTGCGAAAAGAGAGAGTTCATTGGGATCAGTTTACTCCTGAGAGGATTCGCAACGCTTTCAATCTGCAAGTTCCAAGGGACGTGACAAGAGTTCCTCCTCCTCTAGTTCGTGTCGATAAACTAGTTCGGCGAGGTCAGTCTAGCTTCCCTTTGTGAGACTTTTTTTTTACTTCGTTTCAGTGCCTTTTGAGTATTCACTCAGTTCGAGGTCTTTTACAGCTCAGGTTCGTCAAGTGTCTGACTCGGGTTCAACTCCAAGCATTCCCACCGATCAACAGATGTCTTGAAGACAAAGCAGCCGTCGTTCTGGGAAGGGTCCCGTTGATGTTGCTGGAATCAAAACCGGCGAACTGGCTACTGCTCTGATGAGAGCGTTGAGGACTAGCCCGTCTCAGCCTGTCGCGATAGGCTTGGAGGCTAGTTCCTCGAATCTGGATGTCCTTGCTGAGGGGGTGAGCCGGAAGCATACTTCTCCGGTTGCCTCTCAGCCAGCGCCACCTTGTTCTCCATGTGGTGGGGATGGGACTGGGGCTCTCCCGGCTCGGTCGGCAGTTGACGTGCAAGCATCGAGATCAAACGAGTCAACCAATACTATCCCGGCAGGAGCTCCCCGCCAAGGCTCGAAGAGGGCGAGGCCTGAAGTTGATCATAGCTCACACGGTGGAGGTGAAGAACCCGGAGCTAAATCGAGCTCCTCCAATGGGAATAATTCGACTGCCAGTAAACCGTTTCACAGAAATTCAATAATCAAAAGGATTGCCCCATCGCAGACGATGCTTGGGGGGTTTCCAATCTGTTGCGGTATTTTAAGCCTGAAGGATGCGGGTTTCCTGCAGTTCGCGATATTATTGCCAAAGAGGCATGTATTGAGATGGTGGATGCTCAAGGGAAGTTTAATCCTCAGTTTGTTATAGGTTTCTAGTCTTAGACTTTAGGATATTTAAATTGTTCTCGCGTAACTCCCTCTCCTTTTAGTACATAGGTTCTTGTGGCGACGAACAAGGCAGCTGCGATGTTCAAACAGAGGATGAGTGAGGTCCCTAGAACTGAGGAGCTCATGCAGACTGAGAAGGTGGTGGCAGAACTGAACCGGAGCTTGCAAGAACATAAGGAGCGCGAGAAGGTTTGTCACGCAAGCTAACTGGGACTCAACAAATGGAAGCACGTATCAACGAACTCGAGAACGTGGAGATCGATCTGATGCAGAAGCTCGACAATGCAGCCAACCAGATATTTGCTCTTCAGGAGGAAGGAGAGAAAGCAATCGATCAGGCCGCTCGGCTGGTTAAGGAGAAATGACATTTTTAAACCGATCGTGAGATAGCTGTGGGAGAGGCGGTGAGATCGGCGAAGAAAGAGCTCAAGTATCTTGAGATCCTTATATATTTATATATTTATCAACTTTCATTTTTCCACAAATATGCGTGAAAACATGAATGTTAATTGTGCAAAAGTTGAAGTCGCATGCGAACTGATTGTGCATGCATTTTGTTAATCTTGGTTTCAGTCCAACCTTAATTTTAATTATTAGACAACTTTTATTTTTTTGAACATCTTCATATGTCTTAAGAACGGCGTGGTGGTTCGTCTGCACGCATGTGTGGACCAACCACCTACCCTCTCTTAGGACAAGTAAACCTATATATATATATATTGAATGAATGTATATATATATATTGAATGTATATATATATATATATATATATATATATATATATATATTAAATGAATTAGAATTTTTATGCATAATTATCTTATTATATAAAGTAGGATGCGTCAAAGTTGATAATTCACTTGATCGCGACACGTGGCGAGTCAATCGCTCAGATTTTGACACGTGTCAAATCTTATCTTATAGAAAAAAGAATTGCAAAAAAGGATAAATATAATAAAAAGGATTAAGCAAATAATATTTGTAAAGAAAAAAGGAAATATCAAATAATATTTGTAACGAAAAAAGGAATTACAAAAATAAGGAATGATCAAATAAAAAAATAAATTTTAACAACAAAATGTAAATATAAATAAAGAATAAATCAAATAATATTTGTATAAAAAAACAATTAAGAAAAAGATCAAATAAATTTTATTTGATCAAATAAAAATATTAAGATGATAAGAATGTTTCAAGATTACAAATAGATTTAAGAAAAAGAAAACAAAACAAAAGGATCTATTTCAATTTAAGAAAAATAAAAACGAAACGTAAATTAGATTAACTATGATATATTTCAATTAAAAAAAAATTCTAGATGCTAATGATATGGTATTAGACAATAATGAGCTCAATGAAGAGAAATATAGCAATAATCATGTAAAGATCTTTTTAATGCGAATCTTGAGAAGCATAACTTATCTAGAGAATAGAGAGATCATATACAGGAGATGAATGTGAAGAGAAAGAGAGATTTTATTTGCTTGAAAAGAGTTAATGGAGATCGTTAACATATTCGAAGGATTCAAATTGCATACCCAAGTTTTTAACGCAGCAGAACAGAAAAAGATAGTTGATAAAGTGTGTGAACTATATGAGAAGTATGGTTAATGTTGCTTAGGATCCGCAACAGATTCTGTGTTTTGAATATTTAATTAAAAATAAATGAAAATGAAAATAAATAAATAACTCTTAGATTTATGACTTAGAGAATATTTGCTTTAAAATATTAAGTAAATTGAAACAAAAAAATCTGCGTATATATGCGTATATCTGCGGGTCCTATTCATATATTTTTTTAGTAGTGATCCGATTTTGTTTTATATTTTTTAAAATAATTATTTTAACGAATTTTAAATTTTATTATTATAAATCTGCGTATATGCGAATCATAATATAGATTTTAATTATGATAAAAGTAGGATAAATAATTAGCTAAAATTTTAGAATAAATAATTATATCTATATATAGATAAGATATTAGAAGTAAACATAATTCATATAAGAATATTAAAACATAAATATTTGAAAATATTAATAAATTTTTATTTTATTTTTTTCTTATACATTATCCAATTTTATTTTTATTTTATTTTTATGAATTTAAAATATCTTATTAAAAATCCGCATATATGCGGATCCTATTCTAGTTTTTTATAATTACAAATACTTTTTAGATTATTTAATATATATAATTTTCCACAAATATTCGTGAGGACATGAACGCTAATTGTGAAAAAGTTGAAGCCGCATGCTAGCTGGTTGTGCATGCATTTTGTAACCACCTACCCTCTCTTAGAACAAGTACACACACAAATATATTAATGTAAATATATATTTTAAATGATTTAGAATTTTTATGCATAATTATTTTTATAATTACAAATGCTTTTTAGTTTAGTTAATATTTCTATATATATTTTAATGAGAAAAACGGTTTTTAAAGTTCTTTGTAATTTTAGTTGCTATTTAATATAATTTTAATATTTGCAACTATACGTCACCATAAATGTTAGAAAAATAAAAAAATTTAAAATAAATCGGTTTCAATAGACACAAACGATACGAAACAGTTTACGTGATTATTGTTAAATGCCAAAAACTGCATTCGTGTACAAATATAACTTTGGAAAAGATATCACGAGAACAAATATACATTTAAATATTACTTGTATATTAAAAAATTCATGTCCGCACATATGTGCGGTCCAACCACCTAGTAAATTATAATATAAAAAGACTGGAATAAAATATTTTACTATGATTTAATTTTTCAAATTATACAAAACTAAATAAATATCAAATTTTTCATCCTGCATAGGGCGCGAGTTATCACCTAGTTAATTATATATATAGCTAACATCCAAAGTCTCTATATAAAACATGTTGAACCACTAAATACCAAACCCGATCAAACCAACTAAGGAAAACTTTTTTTCTTCTTCTTTAGAACCAAGCATAATCCACTTTTGCATCTAGAACCACGACCCGTTTTGTTACTTGTTAAATCTATCTTTCTATCTTAATATGTTTATTGAACTATTTTTTTGGTTGAAATATTTTGATTTGAATGTTAAATGATTTAATATAACACAGTCAACAAAAGTTGATTCCTCACGATAGCATGAGTCTTTGTATATAGTATCTTTGCAAACTCTACCTTTTTGTCCAAGTAACGTAAAGCCAAAGAGATACCCTTTTTTGTTGTTGGGATTTAAGAGGTCATACCGTGGATTGGAGAGCGTGGAATAATCACTAACCCAAAAAGACGATCAAGCCAAAGATAGCTTCATTCCCAAAAAAGCATAAAATTTATACATATAATAATGTGTTTTGTTTACAATCTATACACAAAAATTACAAGTTTCTGATAACACATACACATCCCCGATTGTAAACAAAAATTACAAGTCTCTGAAACACATACACATCCTCATGGCCTACTACAGTAGACGACATATCCAGGAAGAACCTTCAGGGTTAAGAAGCAATGGTGTTTGCAAATTTTGTGAAAATGAGGTTTGTCAAGAATCTAACGGTTTTTATTGTCGTACCTGTCGGTCTCATTACCACAAGGATTGTCTTACCATAACTTACCCGAAGATTCATGAGCATACACTCACCTTCATTCACAAAGATAATTCCTTCTATTGTGATGCTTGTGGGTATATCGAAAAAAAAAGTGTAGATATGTTCGTATGTTTAAAATGCAATTTTTTTGTCCATAGAAATTGCATTTTCTTACCAAAAGTTATAAAAATCACACGTCACTCACATTATCTTTCACACACTCTATCTATCCCTCCTGGAAACTTGGAATGTACAATTTGTTGGAACCAGTACAGAAAGCTAAAAATTGGCTATGGAGGTTATATTTGTATTGAAAAGGCATGTGATTATGTTGCCCATTCGTATTGTGCAACAATGAAAATAGTGTGGGATGGCAGAGATGTCGAAGGAGAACCTGAAGCACATATTAACTCTGAAGCTGATCTTACGGTTTTGGTGGAGATAGATGGGGGATAAAAACGCCATATTAGTCACAATCACGATCTAATGAGATTAGATGTGGATCATCAAAAAGAAAGTGGTCATGAGGTATGTCAAGCATGCATCCTTCCAATTGAATTTGGTAAATTCTTGGGTTGCAAGCAATGCCAATTTGCTCTCCACGACGCATGTGCGAGTCTTCCACAGAAGATCGAAAACGCTTTGCATCGTCATCCGCTAACCTTACGAATCGACTTGATGAGCACCAAAAAGGGATTCTTCACTTGTTCTAGTTGTCACCGAGAATCTTGTGGATTCATGTATCAATGTAGCCAAGAGGATTGTGGGTTCGAAATAGACGTTAAATGCGCTTCTTTCGTGGAGCCATTCAACGATATATACCACCCTGAGCATCCTCTCTTTCTAGCTCAAAAATTCAAAAGAGGGGCATATGTATGTAAAGGTTGTGATGGATATTTAACGACGGATGTGGGTGTGGCACATTGTAAAATATGCACCTTCTTTTTTGATTTCAGATGCTTGACTTTACCAAGATTGGTAAAATACAAGCACCACGTTCATCCACTCATTTTATATTGTGATAAAAGTTACTCGGGATGTCTACCGTGGTGTGAGATATGCGAAAAAAAGATAGAGGTAAACAAGTTTTTTTACGTCTGCCATGATTGCATCACCACTCTACATATTGGATGCATGTTAGGAAAATATCCTTATCTAAAACCTAATCAACGTATCAAAGTGGATGGTCTCAATTTGGAGATTCGCTCAAACAACAGTGCTTCTCGATCGATTTGTTATACATGTCACCGTACCTGCCAAGACAAACTGGTTTTTATTAGTGAGAAAGATGTATGTTTCTGTTCCATTGATTGTATTCATTCTTCTACCAAGCTTGTTGAAAATCTTACTTAAATGATTATGTACTAAAATGCATTGTTGTTATGTGAATGGCAATAAATAATGTAGCCCCTTACTATTTCATACACGGGTAATTTAAATTTAAAGTTGCACCAACAACACCGTAAAATAATAAATTTTGCTGGTTTCAAGTTGGACCAATGTAGAAATTAACAAGATAATAAAATAAGAATTTATTGAAATTAAATATATAGTTCCAATAACATTATAAATTAATAATTATATAAATTTATGCATATATAACCTAAACAATTCACAAAAAAGACTGTACTGTTGTTTTTTCTTTTTCTTAAAGTCCATATATAAGAACTAAGCCAAATATCATATACCATCATTAACTTTATCATTAATATTAATAGTCATATAATTTCTTATAAATTTTGAACTTCTACCATGCATCATTTTACATATATAATCCAGTAAACTATTAACATGCATTCTATAGATATTAGTAATCATAATTTTAAAACAAATGATTCTCTCTCTAACTTCTCTCTCTAACTTTCCTCTCTCTCCCGACACTAAGACGAAGGAAAAAATCAGTTTCCTCCGTTTTTCTTTCCGGTGAGCATTGTCCGGCGGTTATACTCCCGATTAATCTGGAATCTTGTCGTTGGTTATCGTCCGTTAGACAATTATTCTGGCGGTTTTTTACTCTCTCTCTCTCAACTTCCATCTCCAACCGCCATGGATACCGATCTATATAAATCCCCACATCCTCTCGAGTTTTTCACCAATTCAATACAAAATTCTTACTGTTATGAGTGACAATCTACGACGGCGAATGCAGGAGATCGATATGGGGGTTAATGATGACCCAATTGCTTTGCCACAATCGGTTTGTGTCCAAACGGTGCAAGCAAATCAATACGCCATTGTCGGAGTTCTTCTGAATCCGAAAAAACAGAATATGCGAGCATTGATTGGCCAAATGCCAAGACTGTGGGGGATGAGCGATACTGTTACTGGCAGAATTCTCGATTCAAGGAAATTTCAATTCATTTTCCAAAGTGAAGAGGCTGTTAATCTCGTTTTCCGTAGGGGTCCCTGGTCTTTTGGTGAATGGATGCTCGTCACACAGAGATGGGTTCCAGAATTAAGTGACGAGGACCTAAAGAGAATACCCTTCTGGGTCCAAGTGCGAGGAATTCCTCCTCAATTTCTCAACCGAACAATGGTGGAATACATTGCCGAAAAGCTTGGGGCTGTGGCTGATATCGACTTCAATGATGCTATGCATATGGTGGATTTCGTACGGATCAAACTCGATTGGGACATTGATACTCCCCTTCGATTTCAACAAAATTTTCAATTTGTGGCAGGGGAAAACACCACCCTCAAATTCTGATACGAACGGCTGCGCAACTTCTGTATCAGATGCGGGCTGCTAACTCATGAGGCCAAAGACTGCCCACTAATCAATGAAGACGAAGACCGGGATGACCCAAATGATGACAATGTTGATGGCAATGATGAACAAAGAAATCCGGTAACCGATCCTGCCCCTCCGAAGTTTCAAAACGCCGACACTGACTTGAACCAGCGCACAACAACAAACACCGTTTCAGCGACAACTGGCGATGATGCACCGTTTGAAATCCGGGACGACAAAGATATGATTTCTGAAACATGGAGATACCTTCAGGCAAAATTAGAGAAAGGCAAGTTTACAGAAGGAGAGTTCACAACTCTATTAAAGGATTATGCCGACCAGGAAGAAAATTCCGGTTTCGATTCTGTTAAACGTGCTAAAGTTGAATCCATGCTACGACAATATGACAATGCCGAATCAAGTTTCATGGCTGCATCATATCACCGTGGGTATACCGATGATTAAATTCCAATAATCCCAGGAATCACTTCACAAGGTGCGTATTCTAATGACTACAACTACTCTGAGATGTCATCAGATTTCGACGCATTCAGCTGTCACCAGGATGCACCAATCCATGCTACGACATCCAACAAACGCAAACTTGGGAAGGGGATTCAAGCACCTGCAATCAAAGATGAAGTCGAGGACGATAACAAGGAAGATGTGCCGCAACGAAAGAGCCAAGCGGTACCAATACTCATTGAGGACGATCGGATGGACCTGTTTCCGATCAAGATAGAATCATCATGTGCCTCGCCAAGATCGTTCAGCGTCGACCACGAAGGAACTGGATATGAGGGGAATACCATTCCCTCACGCCTCTGAAGAACAATATGAAGATAATATCCTGGAATTGTCAGGATTTGGAATCACCCTTGACAAAAGACAGGCTTAAGGAATTATGTCGCAAGGTTTCCCCAGATATACTCTTTCTGGTTGAAACAATGAATAAATGTGATGTAGTTCGGGATGTTAGCTCTGTATTAGGATTTGATTCTGTTTTTACAATACCTCCACAAGGGCATAGTGGAGGACTAGCTATTTTCTGGAAAAACCACTTATGTATTACTCATTTGTATCAATCTGCTCGCATGGTTGATGTTTATGTTCAATATAATGGAATGGATTTCTATTTGTCTTGTGTTTATGGAGATCCAAATCAATCAAATAGACATGAACTTTGGGAAAGGATTGAACGAATGAATCAAAATAGAGTTGGTCCTTGGCTCCTTGTTGGTGATTTCAACGAGATCTTATCAAACAAAGAAAAACAAGGAGGCCCTTTACGAGATGAAAGGACTTTTCAAGATTTCAGAAATATGTACAACTCATGTAATTTTTCGGACGTGCGCCATAAAGGAAATCGTTTATCATGGCGAGGCAATCGAGGACAACACAAAGTTAAGTGTTGCTTAGACAGAGTGATTGCTAATTCTGAGTGGTTGGCAAACTTCCCAGGATCGGAGGTCGAATTTAAAGGTTTTTGTGCCTCCGACCATCGGCCTGTTATCACCAAAGTTGCTTTTGTTGAAGAATTCATTACAAGACCATTCCGATTTGATAAACGTCTTCTGGACAACCCAGACTTTCGATCTTATATCTCTCGTGGATGGAGTTCTGTAAAACAACAGAATAATTATACGTTTAATGATCAGATCTCCAAAGTTCAACAAGTAATGAGGGAATGTCGAGGCAACTCTAGAACAAACTCTGCAAAACAGATTGAATCTCTGCAATTAGAACTAGATTTTGCTTTGACTGCTATCGATCCCACACCCTATTGTATTCCTCAAATCCGACGTGAACTTGCTCAGGCATACCGTGATGAAGAAACTTACTGGTACTTAAAAAGTAGAAACTCCTGGCTACAACATGGAGATCAAAATACAAATTTCTACCATGCCGTAACACAAACAAGATATTCACGAAACAGAATACATACAGTAAGAGACGATGCCGGAAACATCTATCATGGTGATCGAGATATTGGTAATTATGCCCAGCAATATTTTCAAAATCTGTATTCAAGTAACAAATCGTGTCTCAATACAATGATATTCGATGGTTTCATACCTTCAGTTACATCTGAGATTAATGAAATCCTTACAAGAGACATATCAGAACAAGAAATATATGACGCTGTTTGTGGAATTGGTGCTGATAAAGCCCCAGGACCGGATGGTCTTACAGCCCGATTTTATCAAGAATGTTGGGATATCGTGGGACGCGGTGTTGTTTCAGAAGTTCTCAACTTTTTTAACTCTGCAATTATGACGGAACGATACAACCATACTAATATCTGCATGATTCCAAAGACAAAATCACCTAGAACGCTCGCTGATTACAGACCTATAGCTCTTTGTAACATATTCTATAAAATCATCTCCAAAATCCTTGTCTTACGTTTGAAGACCTTCTTAGATACAATTGTATCTGATTCACAAGCGCATTTGTACCTGGCCGTTTGATCTCTGACAACATTATGATTGCTCATGAACTAATGCATTCTCTAAAAAGCCGAAAACGCGTATCACAAACGTATATGGCGATCAAAACAGACATGATGAAAGCGTATGACAGAGTCGAATGGAAGTTTTTGGAAGAAACTATGCATGCTTTTGGTTTTAATAATAAGTGGATCAAATGGATTATGGCAATGGTCACAACCGTAACCTACTCTGTGCTTATAAACGGATGCTCGCAGGGTCACATTCAACCACAACGCGGACTACGACAAGGCGACCCTCTCTCCCCATATCTTTTTATACTCTGTGCCGACGTGATGAGCCACCTTCTTGATCAAAATGTTAAAAAAGGAAAAATAAATGGAATCAAGATTGGGAATGGTAATGATGTCCCTCGAATCACACATCTTCTATTCGCGGATGACTCTCTTTTCTTTTGCCAAGCAAATGCTAAAAATGCTACGACAATTCGAAATGTGTTCAAACTTTACGAAGAATGCTCTGGCCAAAAAGTGAATCAAACCAAATCAATGCTCACTTTTGGATCACGTATTCCTGGACGCAAACAGGAACGTTTGAAATCTATCTTAGGAATTACAAATCATGGTGGTGGCGGAAAATACTTGGGTCTCCCCGAACAATTTGGGCGGAAAAAGAAAGAGATGTTCTCAAACATCATCAACCGTGTCAAACAAAAAACATCATCTTGGAGATCCCAATTACTCTCACCAGCCGGGAAAGAGGTATTACTGAAATCGGTGGCTTTGTCCATGCCTGTATATTCAATGTCCTGTTTTAAGTTACCAAAACAGGTGACCGCAGACATTACAAGTATTTTAACCCAATTCTGGTGGGAAAAACAATCACAAACAAGAGGGATTCCATGGGTTGCTTGGAAAAGACTACAATACTCCAAATATGAAGGAGGACTCGGCTTCAAGGACCTAGAAAAGTTTAATGATGCCCTGTTGGCGAAGCAAGCTTGGAGATTATTAGAACACCCAAACTGCCTATTCTCCAGATTATACAAAGCCAGATATTTTAAAGATAGCCATCTCTTCGAAGCCACAACAAAACCATATCAGTCCTATGGTTGGACTTCGATACTTTCTGGCATAGATCTACTGAAAAAGGGGTCCCGATCTATCATTGGTAATGGCTACCAAACTCGAATCTTCAAGGATAACTGGCTCCCTACCCATCCACCTAGACCCGCAATTGGTGAGGAGGTAAACAGTAACATTTTGGTAAAAGATATCATTACCAAAACTGGTTCTTTTCAACAATGGGATACAATAGCAAGTACAGCTTACTTAACTCCAGAAGACAGATTTCTCGCACAATCGTTATACTTAGGCCAAGGAAAAAAAGAGGACAAGATACGATGGAACTACACAAAGAATGGCCAATATACTGTTAAATCAGGTTACTGGTTTATCCGACACCATCCAGAATTTCAATTAAATGCTCCGGATATACCACACGGTGACCCTTTGCTTAAAAGGAAAATTTGGAAACTTCAAATCATGCCTAAACTAAAACACTTTATGTGGAGAATACTATCAAAAGCAATTCCAACTATCACAAGACTTAAAAGTCGAGGTATTGCTATCGATGATATATGCCCACGATGTGGACTGGAACCGGAGACAATCCACCATCTGTTCTTTACGTGTCATGTATCTACCTCCATTTGGCGAATATCGAAAACTCCTTTCAACTTCCTATCTATTCCCTCCCAAGATACGGAAGGTATTATACATTCACTACTTCAAGCACAAGAAATGGTCGGGATTCCTATTATAGACAAATTACTCCCTTTTTGGATACTTTGGAGAATTTGGAAATCTTGGAATAATTTAATTTTCCAACAAAAGACATTAAAGCTATACAAGGATGTTCACAAAGCCCTGGCGGATGTCAATGAATGGATAGTTGCGATAAACATGCCATCAACATCCACGAAATTAGCTCTTCTCAAGCCTCAATGGTCTCGCCCCCCCACATGGAGAATTTAAATGCAACTACGATGCAGCTTATAACACAGACACAAGACAAGTTACCGCAGGATGAATTGTTCGAGATACTCATGGACATAGTAAGTATTGGGGCTCAAACGCTCTTGGAACCACTTCTTCATGCTTGGAAGCTGAAGGGAAAGCGATGCTAGTGGCTCTACAAAATGTCTGGTGCATGGGTTATGATAAAATCTGCTTTGAAGGAGACTGCCAACTCCTTGTCAATCTACTACTCCAAGACGATGAAGACATAAATGTCTCCAATTTATTAGAAGATATTAAACGTTGGCTGTCTAAATTCCATTATGTTCATTTTAATTTTGCTAAACGAGAGTGTAATGTTACAGCTCATCTCTTAGTTCGTAATGGTCCTCCAAATAGAGTTTTCTTTTCTGGATGTAGCTATCCGCCTTCATGGCTAACAACAGCATTGTATCATGATTACAACAATTCTCGATAAATAAATATGTTTTCGACAAGAAAAAAAGTAATCATAATTTTAAATTTTAAATATATACATAACATTTTATCAAATACTTCATCTAATTTTTTTGATATATCATCAATTGAAAAACCATATGCTTGAAGATCATGAACTAAATTTCTACAAGTAAATCCATTAATTAATATTTTTATAAAATAATAAATTTTCAAAATCTAACATTATTAATTTTTAGAAGTTTTAGATCATCTCCAATAAGAGTCTATTTTTGCTTTTTAAATCTCATACTCTAATTGCGTAGAAACAATGTAAATTCTACACTTGAGAATCTCCAGCGACATTAAATTCAAGAACAAATCAGGAGTCGCAGAGATACTCGGTACCACCAACACACAAATACTAAATCAAGTATACAAGGAACACAATCCTTTGATAAAATCACTCCAAAAGAGCCATTTTGTTTGAAGTAAAAGCCGAATCATCGGATAACGAGCCAGATGGCGATTCAACCTGTTGAGGTTCAGAGGCTCAAAAGGCGTGTCCTTTAAAGCTTAAACAACAGCAAACCAAGATTGAAGAAAGCTTGATGTCTAAAATCAGAGACTGAAACAGGAAATGCAGAAAAACAGAGTAATAGAGATTGTTAGAGAGAAGAAGAAGAAGGGAGCACACACAAGACTTTAACGAGTTCACGCCCAGACCGGGTCGCTACATCTCGCCGAGACACAGCTCGGAATCCACTAGAAAACAGAGAGACATTACAATCTTAGAGATAAACAAGTGACCCATTCTAATGCCCTTCACTAGCAACTTAGAACTCACTCTGTTCTACCTCTTGTAATTAGAGAAAACAAAGACAAAGCTTAAGCTACACTGTTTTCTCTACACTCTCATCTAGACTACATTGTGTCTTGCTCTTTTTGTGTGCTACGCTACTCTCTCTCATGTCTTCATATCAACTTATATAGTGGTGACATCATCAGACCTAGTGCAGCTACCAAACGCCAAAAGAACCTCCTTTAGATGCGTTTGCGTTTTCACATTTGGACAAACACTCCCTTAGCTTTTGAATTCACACCAAGACAAATTGTCCTTCTTGGCCAGCAATGCAAAAGCTCTTCCTTGTGGTCCCAAAAGCAACTCAACCATGATTAATAAATAACCATCTTAGTTAGACTTCTTGTGGTCCCAAGCTTACTCAAAATGAATTTTCTTGTTCACCAAGTTATCACAAACTTCACAAATCTCCACCTGATAGCTTGGAGAACAAAACCGTAACCTGCACATACTTGAGAGAGAGAGTACCTTGTCTAGTTCCTGGATTCCAGCCTCGGATCCTATGTATGATTACTCAGCCTTGATACTGAGCAGATTAAACACCATAAACTGCTCGATCCTTGTTGCACTTAACGTTGCGTTCGGTGCACTTCAGCTGCGACTACGCACTGCTGAACCTGAGCCATCTTCAGTTCACTAGAGTTGTGAAAACCAGCTCCAATACAAACGTGTATTGAGCTCAACTCCTCAGCGATCACCTTCTGATGTATTCATCACTTGAATGTCTGAAAGAAACGCTCAGCAAACTCCATTAACAAGATAAGAACTTTCTTCAACTTGTTAACTCAACAGAATATCCCATAAGCTTTACTACTTATGACTTCTTCAGTCACACAGTGTCTTCTATAGCTTCTGCCCACACCATAGACCTGTTGCAGTGACTGAGACAACAATAACACCTCTGCAAAACTTGATTCCCTTGCTATCTTCTAGGATTTCCTCATGCGCATTGAGACCAAAACCCTCTTGCATTCACTTGAATCAAATGCAGAAAACAGAACCAAAATTTGCTTCAAACCTGAAACCCTTTTGATTCAACCTTGTAGACAATCTCCACAGCCTGTTAAGAACCACTGTATAGCCTGAGATTACCCTACAACAACCTGTTTCAACAACCCAGATCTTGAACATAACCTTTGCTCAACAATCTTGCTAAAACAGAGAACACCAGCAGATTTAAACACTACTAGCAACCTTTAAAACGTGTCTCATAACCACAAAACATGTGATACGCCTAAGACAACTCCTTACAGCAACTTGCACATCAACTCTAGAACCCTTGATGTCTCCTCTAGCTGTAACAACCACCTGCAACACATTTACTTGTGTGCATACTCCACCAAAACGAATTTGGTCTTGCATCATTAACAATCTCTGATTATGAATCAGAAATGCTTCCTCTATCATCAATTCTTCCTTGACATGTCTCTGGAATTGATGAACCATCACTTAACCGTTCTGCAAGTGACTTCTCTTGAGTAGATACTTATCTAAACTCCACTTGATGCAAAACAGAACAACTTGAATCTCCTTAGTTGCTCTCTTCCAAATGCAATTTTATTCTTTGCATTTGATCCTTTCTAGGACTCCTTTTCAGTTCATAACACCAGCTTTGAGATGAGTTGATTTAACAAGCTTAGATATACAATTGTTTCACAGCCTTGAAGTGAACAACCTTGAGACAAAACCAGCATCACATGCACTTGTCTCTTTCAGTTTCTTCTTCATATAACCTGCTGGAAATACTTCAATATCTTCATCTCAATTCACACCCTCGTGTCTTCTCTGAAAAATACCAGAAAACCTGCAACTTTTTCTCAGAAAACCTGCAGTTCATCACCAACAATCAGCTTCAAACCAAATCTGCAATTTGCCTTTTTACCATCAGATTTTAGTACTCCCTGAGCTGAATCCATGTTGATAACCACCTGTTCTTGACTTGCTATCTTCTTAGTATATAGAACTACCATGAACCTGATACAACCGTGAGTTATGCAGCCTTTTAACTCCTTTTTCAGCTAGACACCTGAGACAACCTCCAAAAAACGTGGCTCCACCATGAATAGGAAAAAATACCCGTTTGGGTATGCATTGCTCTTCTTGTAGCAACAATACTCCACCTGAAACCAGAACCTTTTGGATGTACCCTGTCTCCATAATCTCAGCTTCACCATTTAGAGTTAAAGCACTCTTCACTGTACCTTTGGTCCATTCACACGCTCTTATGAATCAGAATGTGCCACCATGCCTTCTTACTTGAGAAAATGTGTCAAAACGAGAGACACATACTTCATTCTTCATGTAGCCACTCCCACTGATTCACTTGTACCCAAAGAACCCCCAAGAACCTTTCTTTATTTACCAGCAGCCTTATCCTCTCTTTACATGGAGCATTCTTCATGTTATGATGATGTTACACCTTAAGCCGATACATCATCAAACCATTTCATTTCAGAGACCACATCTTGCACTCTCCATTAGACCATCAGATTCTTCTTTAAAGCTCGAAGATCTGATCCAGTAGAAGACATTCTCTGATAAATTATTGCTCAACCCGAGACCAGATTCATTCCAGCACAAACTCCTTGTGTTATACTCAACACAAATCTGCCTAGAACATGAATCTTTGCTACTGCCATCTTGTCAAGCGCTTATACTTCTTGAAACAAGACTTCAAACACCATTCATCTTACACTCAAGCTCACACCAGTTGAGTGTATCTCATTCTGTTTCCACAGAACATTTCCAGACCGCAACAAGAGCACCATCTTCATTGCTTTCCCTCTGAAAATAGCAAACTTGTAGCTACACGTTCTCTGATTGTCCAGCAACTGTAGACACTCATTATACCAAGAACTGATAGCTTACACACAGAGACAAAACCTGCAGCAGAAACCCCCTTTCAAAACTCACCCAAAAGCCACTGAAATTTCTGAAATTGTTTCTGTCTTGAATAAGCAGAAAACAGGACTTGCTCTATAACCATTCTGCAACCTCCTTTAAACTGACCAAAGAATACCTTTACTGATACCCAAACAGCCATAAAACACCCATAAAATTCAAGGTTCTAAGGCGTCCCTTAGTTCCACGAATCTTATGAGTTTCCGGGCTGGAAACACGATAGCTAGAACACCACCTGAAACTGTCTTTACCACTCTGATTGAACCCCAAAACACAGCATGAAACCATCACTGAATTTCGTCCAATCCATTGCAAAACCAGTAAAAACCCTTTGTGTTCCAACAAGCTTTCATTTCCAGTAACTATGCAGAACATGAGCAAAACCAGAAACTTCAATACAGAGCATCACAAATACCTTGTGATTGCAGCGGATTCTCCCAGAACTCGAGTCTTGAAGTTGATGCTTTGATTCTGATATACAACTAGAGCCACAGAACGTGTACTCTTGCTTTTCAGAATCACCAACCAGCTGATACTTGTGAAAGACCTTCAGGTTACACCAACCTTTTGATTTGTTTCTTCAGCAATGATCAAGAACACCATCTTCGATCATATGCTTCTTGCTTCTATCTCTGAACTTTTCTCCTTGTGCTTGCAACACTTTATCTTGTGAGTAACCAGATTTCTCTCTCACTATGTTGCAGATTCTTGTATCTTAGAGATGATTTCATAAACCCACGAAATCACTTCACTTGATTTCAGCTTGATCTGCGAATCACTCCTCAAGACACAGCATGTTCACATCTCTCTTTCAACCTTCTAAGCATCTAAATAACCTTCTGCTTATTCACTTAAGATCTCTATGGATCTTCCATTAAGCAGAAACAATAGATTACCAAAGCTTTCTCCTTTGCTTTTCTTCTGTTGCTCTTTGTAACTAACTCTGTCACTAAAACAGAAAACCTGCAACTTGTAACAGAAAACCTGCAACTGCTTTGTTCTCTTTGACCTTTGAGATGCTGTGAACGAGATGCTTCATGCTTCACCTGAATGAGTTTTACAACTCTTCCTTTCACGTGCTATTCACCAAGAGATAGCTTGGCTTTCACCCTGAGACATTCATGTCTCCACAAACTTCCTCAAAACCTGAGAAAACACAATGATGCCACCAAGAAAGAGTCTCACGGCTTCTTCCTCTCTTCTGCACCATTTATCAAGAGCTTACTGAAATGTTGTGCCACCTGAGACATTGCTTGTCTCTACACAACCAAGCTCTTCAAAGAAAAGGAACGTGGATGCTTAAGGGAAAAGACTTGCTGCTTTAACCTTCCAAAGATCCAATCTTTTTCCACTTTTCTTCACTCTCCTTCTTTCTCTAAACCTTTTCTCTCTTAGATCTGAGTCTGACTTGACTCTATCTACTTCTGAAGCTTCTGGATCTGAGACTTTCTTCTCTGAAAAAAACTCAGTCACCCTTAGAGCTTCACTGCCACGAGTTTCTCCTTCCATGAAACACAGCCTCCATGACCAACACGCTCTTCCACTTCAATACTTGCCAATGACCAGATTCTTGGCTTGAGAGAACCAGAAAACACAGAACCTGGCTCTGATACCAATCTGTTGAGGTTCAGAGGCTCAAAAGGCGTGTCCTTTAAAGCTTAAACAACAGCAAACCAAGATTGAAGAAAGCTTGATGTCTAAAATCAGAGACTGAAACAGGAAATGCAGAAAAACAGAGTAATAGAGATTGTTAGAGAGAAGAAGAAGAAGGGAGCACACACAAGACTTTAACGAGTTCACGCCCAGACCGGGTCGCTACATCTCGCCGAGACACAGCTCGGAATCCACTAGAAAACAGAGAGACATTACAATCTTAGAGATAAACAAGTGACCCATTCTAATGCCCTTCACTAGCAACTTAGAACTCACTCTGTTCTACCTCTTGTAATTAGAGAAAACAAAGACAAAGCTTAAGCTACACTGTTTTCTCTACACTCTCATCTAGACTACATTGTGTCTTGCTCTTTTTGTGTGCTACGCTACTCTCTCTCATGTCTTCATATCAACTTATATAGTGGTGACATCCGGGAAAAGGGTCTATTTCTTGCTGAACTAATTGCACGGTGTCTTTTTCTAACTCAACTAAGACTTGGTGCCATTTCCTATGTGAACATCTTTAAAACTTAAAAATCCGATCCATACTATAATTTTGGTGCCAAAAAAATAGTTGACCGTCACTTCTGTGAGTCAACCGTTAACTCTGATGAGTCAGCATGTACCTGTGTATAAAACGACGTCGTTTTAGCTTTAAAATTGAAAAACAATTAAATGGGTGGTTGCAGGGAATCGAACCATGGTGGCTATATAGCATTATAACGTAGAAACCACCGTGCCACAAGATACTATGTTGTATACAATCAATGCAAATAATATATAACAATCACGAAACAGATAAAATATATCAAAACGGCATCTGTTCCCCAAAACGACTTATATTAAAACCTCTATAAATTAATATTCAATAATACAATAATTAATATAAATTAATAATTTTCGGTTCCGGATCAGGGCAGTATAAAAATTAACAAAATGCAATAAGATAATAATTTTTTTGAAACTTTTATATAAATATATGGTCCCAATAATAAGTTAAATTAATAATTATACATTTAAGCATATATATCTACGTATATAACCAATGTAATATAGTAAATATGATTATATTATTGTTTTAAATTTATAAACGATGTTAATTTATCCTCAAATTCTTTAATATGAAATTTTCTGAACGAATTTTACAGTATAAAAAATTTGTATTATCTTTTGTATTAGTTTATAGAGTTTTTAATATATTATTTAAAAAATTATTATCGTATTGCATTTTGTTACAAGATATTTCCATTCTCGAACAATCGCATTGTATTATCTTTTCCTCTTTTAAAATATTATTATCTTATTGTATTATTTAAAATATTATTATCTCGAAAAATTTGTATTATCTTTTGTATTAGTGCATTTTTTTTTATACTGTCCTGATGCAGAACCGAAAATTATTAATTTATATTAATTATTGTATTATTGAATATTAATTTATAGAGGTTTTACTATAAGTCGTTTTGGGGAAAATTTATCGTTTTGATATATTTTATCTGTTTCTTGATACTTATATATTATTTGCATTGATTGTATACAACAAAGTATCTTGTGGCACGGTGGTTTCTGCGTTATTGCGCTATATAGCCACCATGGTTCGATTCCCTGAAACCACCCATATAATTGTTTTCCAATTTTAAAGCTAAAACGACGTCGTTTTATACACAGGTACATGCTGACTCATCAGAGTTAACGGTTGACTCACATAAGTGACGGGATGTTCAGATAGGAAATGGCACCAAGTCTTAGTTGAGTTAGAAAAAGGCACCGTGCAATTAGTTCAGCTAGAAATAGACCCTTTTCCCGGTGACATCCTCAGACCTAGTGCAGCTACCAAACGCCAAAAGAACCTCCTTTAGATGCGTTTGCGTTTTCATCTTTGGACAATCACGCCTTTAACTTTTGAATTCACACCAAGACAAATTGTCCTTCTTGGCCAGCAATGCAAAAGCTCTTCCTTGTGGTCCCAAAAGCAACTCAACCATGATTAATAAATAACCATCTTAGTTAGACTTCTTGTGGTCCCAAGCTTACTCAAAATGAATTTTCTTGTTCACCAAGTTATCACAAACTTCACACAACCAGTATGGTACAGACCAGAAAAATCCTTCTACTTCAATACAAATCTTCACGTATCCATGTAATTTATTTGCAGTAAGTAACGGTGTATAAAAATAACACCAGAGAATGTTATGTCCAGTGGATCAGAACTCTGGACCAATCGAACCGGAAACCGGAAATGAATATCAGTCTTTGTCAGTCTCAGATGAAGCAGCCTTTCCGCAATACTTGTTTCGCCAAATTTGTTTATTCTTCTCGATCTTGTTATGATTTTGAGAAAATTCAGTAAGCCCTTGTCTGAATGCTCCAAGCGTAACCCCATCACCCACCAAGATGCTTGTCACTCCCATTTTCGAAACCTGTTTGTTTCAAACATCAAAGATTCAATCTTAGCCCACAAAAGCCAAGAAACAACCCCACATATTGAACATATGTGATGTAATGCTTACTGATTTAATGTTTCTGTCCTCGTCATCGAAGAAGAGCATCGCAGTAAAAGGAACGGTTGTTCTTGTGTGTATCTTCTGAAAATGCTCTGTCTTGTGACTCCAACTCGAAAATATTTCCTGAAAAACAATCCCAAAAGGATTCAGAGTTATAAACACGACAAAGTTGTAATACATTTCATCACTAAGAAAAAGATTTGGTAACACAATGAAGAGAGACATAAAGGATACAAGAAGAAGAACCTTGGCGACAAACATGGACTTAATGTTCAATTTGTCAATGAATGTGTTAGCAATATCCGAAGAGGGAGATCTTGAAGCTATCGCCATTTCAATACCTTTCTCCTTCAGAGCATTCAATATACCTTTTGCTTGTGGATACAAAGACGGCATTTCGCGTTTAGAACGACATTCGCTGAAATAGAGTTACAAATCCATAGAAACATTCAAACTAAAAGTATAAGATTGTTCGAATTCGGGACAATTCACACCCAAAATTGACCATTCGAGACTAAAATTACAATCTATTGAACGAATTAATTCTTCTATGAGAGGCTATAAAACTCAAACCCTAGATTTCGATTCCACTGTCAATGGGTATTTCTTTTGATAAATCAGACAAGTTCTTAAAAATTGGGGATGGATATGAAGAAAGAGAAACGTTTTACCAGTAGAAAGGCCAGAGAGTATAATCGAGATCGAAGACGACAAGTCTCGGAAGAATTTGGAACGTTCCCATAATCTGCATCGCTTCATCTTTTACCTTCTCCTCCGTCATCTTTCTGGAGAACAAGCAGAGCGGAGAAAAACGATAGGAGAGAGAGAGAGAGATGTTCAGAGTCTTTGTTTGGCTGCGGGTTTTACGATATTCTTACAATCGAGACGGTAGAAGACTTCTCGACCTGTTCTTGGAAAGTGAAAATTACCCAGAGGAACCCTTCTTTGTTTCTGTTTTACGAAAAATACCCTTATCTATTAGAAAATTATGTTTAGTATGGCAGACTTTTGGAACGATAACGTATAGACAATTTTTAGGAAATCAATTTTAATCCAAAATTTGGGTAAATCGTAAGAATAAAAGTTGTCAACATCTTCCTAAACCAAGATAATTCCATATTTGTTGTCCAGTTTGTAAAAATATAATTGATACTCTGCCATGCTGCTTCCAAAACACAATCACGTCCCACCTACGAAAACAAACCTAGAAGCCTAGAAGATGAGCAGAGAAGAGAAATCTAGAAGAAAAATTAGACGATATGATAGAAGACGAACAGTTAAAGACTTAAAGTAATTAACTATACTAATATAGTAATACTAACCAAACAAAAGTTATGAAACTCTAATGGTTAAACTTTAAGGGCCTAATATCTTGTTTTGGGTTTAGATCAAAAAAAAATCTTGTTTTGGTTTAGTATTATATGATGTTTGCCATTTAAATTCATTTTGAATAGGACATCGCCGATTCTGAAAATTAGTCCAACTTTTCTATGAAATTAATGGCGACTTTAAAAGTTTTATTTGGTTTAGACTTTGATCGAGAAAGCTGCGGAAATACCGATGTTGTACTAACTTTGTGTTTTTTGAAAATGGCTCAACCCCCCAAAGTAAAAAAGTGAAAAAAAAACAGATAGGAAACAACGAATCTCGAGGATGATTGTGTTCTTTACTTGACACTTTTTTAATTTTAAACATGTAGGTAGTAGGGATTTTGTAGATATTTTTGAAAATCTCTTGGATTACTCTACAAAAAGTATCTCTAAAAAACCGTCTAAAACTGAACTTAACGTAATTGTTCAGGTATGAAAAACTCAATTTCCACCATTTTGATGACATTTCTAATCTTGATAAATTCGTAGTTTTTATCATTTTATTTACACATTTACCATTGACCGATGATAACGTAGATGACACGCCACCATTTATGTATAAGTTACCAGTAATATGACACGTTACGTTATTTTTTTAAAAAAAATAACTAATATTTTAGTTATTTAATTTTACATAATAATTATTCAATAATTATAAATAACTAAACTCTTAATAAAAAGTTTAGTATAAAATTAAAACTAGATTTTGTATCCGCGCGCACATGCATGATTAATTTTTATAAGATTAAATTGTCTAATCTACAAAATGTGATATAATACGATGGTATCATAATAAGTGGTGGATTAAAAAAGTGGCATACATACTAATTTATGTTAAATTAAATTGCGCAAAGGTCTAATGGTCGATCTTTTTATTTAAAACGATGATATTATTTATGATATGAGAGTATAATTATATTTTAAATAAAGTATACATGTAATATTTTAGGATTTTTGAATATTTTTGTAGTGACAAAATTTTATCTTTAAATATTTACAATTATTGAATAATTATTATTTCAAATTATTAAAATATTAGAAAAAAGTATTTTTTAAAAAATATGACATGGCGTACCCTATCAATGGTGGCTTAGACATAAATAGTAATGTGTCATCCATGTCATCATCGGTCAACGATAAATGTATAAACTGACCGAATTTTTGAAGTTTGTGTATAAAATGATTAAAAATTATAAATTGAGGTATGAATTGAACCAACTTGTGAGTTCGAGTATAAACTGAACATAATGCAACTGTTGAGATATGAAAAAGCCGATTTTATTGTTCTCAAAATGGTGGAAGACCTAAATTTGATACTCCCTCTGTTTACATTTAATTGTCGTTCTGAAAAACGTATCTGCAAAAAACTGGATGTATCTGGATGTGTTTTGAGTTTAATACATCCAGATACATTTTATTCAAATGACAATTAAATGTAAACAGAGGAAGTAATAATTTAAAGTTACGTGTATATTGTCGATTGTCATTTTATTGTCTTTGTATAACCTAGCTAATTTCTGAAGTTTTTCGCAAGCTACATAATATTAGGACCTAGATATATATAGTAAAAAAAAATAAAAAATTAGATCCCACTGCAATGGCTTAGTCAACTACACCAACATCTCTGCATTTCTACAAATCAAAAATTTGAGGACCAAAATATACAAAAGAAAATAAATATATTTTTTTTTCAAAAGAAAATAAATAAATAAGAATATATAAATAGAGCCAATCCTCATTTCTTGGCGTGTTCAACCTCTTTCCCAAGCGTTACTACACGTAAAAGCCTTTTTTCTTAAGCATACGCTTTACCAATCTCACACACAAATTCAAAACATTAATGTATACATATATAAAGTTTGTGCATATGAATGAATATTGTGCATATGAATGAATATTGAGCATCTTGATTTCAGAAAACGAATTCGATATGTATCTGAGTCGGAGAATGCAGAGCGGATGTTATGCCGTCTATAGGCAGGGACTTGCGGAGGTCTTACAAATATACAACAAGGCCGAGAGAAAGACATCTATGAATCCATGTCCGAAGATTATTCTATTTGCAAGAGACTATTATAACCAAATGAGTCCACAAGGTCTAAAGTTATCAAATCCGGTTTATGCTGGGAATAAGTACTTTAGTAATGGTTCCAACAACTCTAAGATGCAATCTTCTCCTCCAAACCCATGGTTTAATTTTCCTTCTTGGTATTCTTCTCTCTCTCTCTCTCTCTCTTTTCGATCTAAATATACCGGACAAATCTAACGATCCACATCCAATAAGACAATATGTAGGTTTGATACCAATTTGCATTAGATATGATCAAGATTAGATAATTCAATCCATTGATTACAATGAAACTTTTATTGGGACTAATTTGGATTCTTTCTAGCAGGGGAAGATTGGCTATAGGTTCTGCGATTTCTTTAGTGCTATCTTTCTGGAACAATAAAAGGATGCAGAAACTAAAACGGATCGAAGGTAGTGGAAATACATCTCATCATTCAGCTCTTCATTTAATCTATCAGCTTATTTACATTCACTCATTATTTTTTTATGGGCTTGTTTAATTGCATTGGTTTAAAAGAATTTGTTGTAATATGAAAACATTCTTCAAAGATTTTTAGTAACAAGTTGGCGTGCAAAATGGATACATTTCATGCATACACCTCAATTTACCAAATGACTTAAGTGCATGGAATTAAAATAAACTCAAAAATAGTAAATTAAAAAAGTTTTGGACCCGGAATTTTTTGGATCTTCGAAAACATGACTTTGTAGGTTTTAAAAATAAAAAAAAATATACTGTCAAGCATTTCCGACAAGACTTGTATATATAATACGAAAAGAAACTATAATTCATTAATTTGTATGAATGGAAAAAGATCTTGTGTTTGCTTAAGAAATGAGTATAAATTTGAATGATGTTATGCAGGAGAGGCGGAATTGGCTGTGGAAGGGGTAGAGGCTGTAGCAGAAATGGTAGAGAAAGTGGCGTCGGCGACAGAGGAAATGGCTGAAGAAATAACAGAGAAACTGCCTGAGAAAAGTAAATTTAAACAAGCGGCTTTGGTTCTGGAGCACATATCAAAAGTTGCTGCTCATGAAGCACATATAACCCAAGATTTCCTTCATAAGGTACCTATTTTTAATCATTCAAACTGATATATGAAAATACTTATAAAACCTTACTAAAATGTAACACTCCAACGATAACAAAGGTAAATTTCTTTCAAGATAATATTTTGAATATACGATAATATCCAATATAACCTCTGCTTTTTAGGCACGTTTTGGAACCAAATAATAAACATATATAAATTTTTGATTGTGATTTGAAAAATCAAAACTTACAAAACCACAGGTGGAAAAAGTGACGCAAGATTTGGATGACTTGGAGGCAATCATAGAGCCTTTGGTAGACAAAATTGTGGCAAATGCTGAAACAAAGCAACACGATGAAGGAGAAGAAGCAAACTCTAAGTTGTCTTCACGCCACTAATCTCTTTCGTCATCTAATTTGGACGCAAACAAAACAAAACAAATTCTTCAAAACTGCATCTCTATTAATTTATTTATTTTACATTCTTTTCAAAAATGTGTAAAAGCTTTTCAGAGATATGTAATTGACTGGATTTGATTGATAATCCTTTATTGCGACAGTTACGTTACAGGTATACCGTTTTGATGGTTACCGTCTACCTATAACAAAAACGAGAAGAATTAACAGTACCAAAAACAATACCGCCATTTATCTTTACCAGTATCTAATAAGCCTTTACAAAAACTATCAATATAAAACTCTTCTAATAACCTAAAAACTCATTTATCAAATATAAAACTCAATTATCAAACTATCTAATAGCCTGATAACTCAATAATCAATTTTAAACTCTTCTAAAAGCTTGAGAACTAAAACTTATAGTTCGGTTATAAAAATAAATACTTTTCAATACAAAAACTCTCCTAATAGCCTTTGCAAAAAACAATTTGATTTCTCTAAATCATGATGCAACTACCTATATAAACATAAAGAATCCTCCATATTGTTCTGAAAATTTCATGTCAAATTGTGAGGATATCAACAAAGAAACTCAACGATCCAATTCCAAAAAAAACCACAAGAAAATGATTCAATGATCGCTGAGAATCAACAAAGTACGAAAAGAGAGAGAGAGAGACCTAAAATCTAACAGTGGTGGGACCAAAGCAGCTAAGACCCATAACTCTCTCCATGGAAGCCTCAGATTTAGCCGTATGATTGTCTCTGACGAAATCAGCCGATGAAGAAGAAGAAGATGATGCGGCCGAAGGTGAACGAGAGGTTACGGCGATGGCACGGAGACGAGGCTTGACATCTTTGTTGAAAAGACGAACAGGGTAGTTCCAGCGAGCCTCCACGGCGGCGATGGCCGTGGCCACCATCCACGAGGTTTGCCTTGCAGTTGCAGCGCTCATCGGATTGATGTGACTGAGATTGAAGTTGGAGAAGAGCCGTAGGTTTTGCAGACGGGAGTTTTTCCGCTTCTCCAAGTAAAAAAAGAATATTTTATTCCCTTAAGTTTTTTTTTTTTTTGCCGGCCCTTTAATTTTAACCGTGTCATCCATATCCATCCTGAATTTTCGGTCCATTTCCAACTCCGTTTAAATAATTTCTTATTCGAAATTTTCTGTACTATTATTTGAGCAGTGATTTGAGATCTCTTTCAAAGTTAAAAACTGAATTACGCTTGTGCATTTATGAATACAAAGCTTAGGTCTTTAATTTCGTAATTTAGCTAATCTATATAATTATGACGTTATTAATTATTACTTTCCTTTATTTGTTAAAAAGTAAATATTCCTTTTTTAAATTCAATGGATCAATAATAATTTTGTATTTTGGCCTATCAAATATTAACGGTTTGGATTTGACTATTTTTATTATTATGGTGTTAATCTAAAAAGAAATATGATTATTTGTTTAAGTCAGCTAATTATCGAAGTTGCCCTTAAAAAACGAAAACCCTAGATTCTAGAAAACTATATATACTAACTTGAGTCTCATTCTTCTACGCCGCTTAGTTTTATTTTTTTAATCGTGTAGGTTATAGTTTAGTCTGTGTTTTTGTTTGCTATATTTTCCTTCATTACTTTCGTTTGGATCCTGATTTTGTCTTCTTGTGTTCAACCTATTCGTGCAGGTGAGTATATATTATTGGCAGATCAGCGATAGTCTTTTAATGGAAGTAGTTCTCGCATGGTCAGCTCCGAGATCATTCAGCACCGCTGTCATGTACTCCTTTGCTGAGTTAATTTATAACATTTATAAATTAACATTCGATAAATTAATAATTACTATAAATTATTAAATTTTACCGATCCGGCGATCCCTAGTCGGGACAGTATAAAAATTAGCAAATTTCAATAAGATAATAAGATAATAGTTTTTTTAAAACTCCTATGTAAAAATATGGTCCCAATAATTATATAAATTAATAATTATATATTAGGTATATATAAATAATGTAATATTTTAAAATGTGATTAAATTGTTGTTTCAAGTTTATAAATGTTGTTTGGTTTATTTTGCAAATTTATTGATATGATATTTTCTGAATAAATTTTACATTGTTAAAAATATTTTTTGGTATTTTGATGAACATTAAAAATTCCAACTGAAAATATCTCTATAAATTAATTTATAGAAGTTTTAGTGTACTTTTTTCTTACTTTTGACCAACCCTAATTAGCGTTTTGTTTTAGGTTTCATGTGTTGTCGACCCCTTTTAGTTTGAGGCCGTAAGCTGCCACCGCTTCTTAAAAACCCTAATCCCTTTCGCTATATATATTGTTTGCTACTATTTGATTATTTCGTATCTTATACTTTAGTCTAAATATCATACATAGAGTTTTGGGGTTTACCCTATACTTTTTTATAATTATCATACGTAGAGTTTTGATCTCTAGCATTCTAACATCAGCGGATTTATGGAATATCTGAAATATGCATTTTTTATGTATGAATTTTTTTTTTTGTGATTGTTGTGAACAGATTGTAACATAAATCTATCTCACACGGTATGATTTTATCTTTGTAATATATCTAGGGCGTCAATGATTATGTATGCGTCTGTTACAACCCCTATGCTTAATGGTGTTATATAGCTTCGTCGAGTTTTGCCTAATGTTATGGGGGATCCTTCATATCTTCAGGAAATTGGCTGTCTAAGATTAAAGGTGTGCTCGTATTTTCTGGTTTCCTTTTGTTATTTTTGGATGAATTTTTGCTCATCTTTATCGTCTAAGGGGAAGGCGATATTGCTTGGGTATGCATTTTTTTCTTCTTTTTTCGCATTGATCTCATGTTTATACTAATCGGATAATTTTTTTGTTTCTTCAGATCATCATCATCTCTATGTTTATATTGTGCTATTGGTCATCTAGGGCGTCGTTGATTATGCATTCCTCTGTTTCGTAGTCATATAGCAACAAGAGGTGATCATTTATACAGTAAAAAAGGCGATCATAGGAAAGCTTGTGCAATACCGGAGAAAAGGTAATGTATAATCGCTTCTGTTCTTATTATTGTTTCAATAGAAGTTTATTTATTGGTTGATCAAAAAAAAGAAGTTTATTTATTATTTATTTTGTTCCATTTGAGCTATAATGTTTTCCTTTATTTTTATAATAGTTATATCATTTGTTCTTATCTCAGTTGAATGGCTATGGCTTCTTCAATCAATTTTGCTGTGTTTCTCTCTGTTTCTCTATAGATGGCCTGGAGATTTCATGTTAGTTCTTCAATTGACAGCGATGTTTCCGACATGAGTTTTAACGGTAATCACCTAACGAAAATTTGAATCTTCACAGCCTCCTCTGCATTCAGTGGATTTTTTTTAAGAGAAAATCGAAAACTTTGGTCGTTTTATGTGTGGAAATCTAGAGAAATTGACACGTATCTGAATTAAAAGGCTTAGGTTTATGCCACGAATAATCACAATTTCAAGAGGGTGAGGTTTTAATTCTCACGAGTGTTCGGTGGCTTTGGTTTATTTCAACCAAGGTGATTTCTTTTCTATTGGTGGAAAAAGCAACGGGAATTGTCTTTTTGCATTTATGGTTTTTGCTTCTACTGATTTTGCTGAAGGTGCTATCATTCTATTTCGTTTCGTGTTGCTTTTTCTTTGTTCTTTTATGCTCTTTTTAGTAGTATTTTGTTCATGTTTTCGTACGGTACGAGAGTTTACAGCCCCCAAATCTTAAGCCAGAACCAGAACAAATTTTGGGTCTATCACATTCAACAGTGCTAATCGCATTTGTAATCTTTCTTTCTTTTTAT
Organism: Alliaria petiolata; assembly: GCA_020283515.1. NCBI lineage: Eukaryota > Viridiplantae > Streptophyta > Magnoliopsida > Brassicales > Brassicaceae > Alliaria > Alliaria petiolata. Next base: position 32,493,174 of record JAHZTW010000002.1, on the reverse strand, counting down.
GCACGTTTCATATCAGCATTGATTGCTTACATTTAATCTTAGGAGCAGCCATAAATATTTGAATTTTCTTCTTTCTTCTAGGTGGAGAGATTTTAATAGGATCACGTTTTGGACCGGAGGCAGTTTAGTACTACTGCATACATTTTTCTCTCTCTCTGATATTGAGGTTCAAGAAAGGTGTTTTACGCAAATTCAGGAGTGACTGCAAGTTAGTTCGAGTTGGTTCAGGTACGGCACTCAAACCAAGAATGTAGGACCTAATCCAATAGACATCCAAGCAGAGCCTGACTTGACCGAGCCTCAACTTCAAGATACTCAAGGAGTGGAGCTGCCAACCACGCACACTGGAGTAGTTACTAGACAGAGAGCAAGAGCATTACAACATAAGTATGATCAAGCTATTTCTCTGGTAATACAAGAAGTGGATCAAGACAAGCTTCAAGGGAACCATTGGAGCGGGCTTTGTGAAGAACTTCAAGAAACCAAGAACACAAGCCCAAACTTGCATCAGGAATGGTCGTTGCTATCAAACCAAGCCCATTTCAACATCTACACGGTTTCAAGCAAGGAACCTGATGCATAAAAGAAGTCTACATTCGGCCAAGTCTAAAACCGAACAACAGTTGACCTCGGCAACAAGATCCATGTCCTCGGCTTCAAGATCTTGACCTCGGCAAGAAGTTAAACAAGGTAAGCATTTGATTTTATTCCTTATGGTTTTGACTAACGGCTCTTTGTTGCTTTCTTTGTTTCAGCTTTTATTTCTTTTGATTCATTTACGATATTAGTAGTTAAGGCATTTGTTTGGCCGAGTATTTCATTTCCTTTTATGTTTTTAGCATTCATTGTATTTGCTTCAAGTCCCATAGAAGGGCAAAGCTGTTTGAACCGTTTATAAGGTTCCCTCTCACAGCCGTGTATCATTACCTTTTGATTTTTTAATAAACGCAGTTCTTGTCATCCTTAAGATTTACGGCCAAAATCTGTCCTTTCTCTAAGCTCTGTTGAGACTAGATCCTCCTTAGCTTGAGAAAACCCTTGTGTTTTATCAAGAGCCTTTCACAGCTTTTGTGGTACACCTCGCGTCCCCCATCGACGATCCCATCTCTCCCGGTTTATTAACTTCGAGTTTCTCAGTTAATAGATCCCCCAACGCTTCCATCCTCCATCTAGTCCTTGTCCTGATCCGTTTAGATTTGAGTTTCTCATCTACTCTGATCCATACCAGAGGAAGATCGATCCACGCTCCTACTGGATTTGAGATAGGCCGAGTGGACTCTCGTGCTTGTATCAACCTACAAACATCAGTCAAGATACATCCTTCTTGACTGAGGTTTTGACCTCAAAACTGGATCATCTGCAATATATGGAGCAAGATCAGAGACATTAAAAGTAGAGAATACATTAAACTCACCTGGAAGTTCCAGCTTGTAGGCATTGTTGTTGATCTTCTCCAATACTCTGAAAGGTCCATCTCCACGCGGCTTGAGCTTGGAACTCCTTTGGTTTGGAAACCTTTCTTGTCTCATATGCAACCAGACCCAATCTCCTGGTTTAAAGATGACTTCCTTGCGTCCCTTGTTGGCGTGCTTAACATATTGCTCCGTTCTATGTTCCAAGTTTTCTCTAACTTTCTGATGAAGCTTCTTGATGAACTCGGCTTTCTGTTCCCCATGTAGGTTCAAGAACTCAGCTGGTGGCAGGGGCTTGAGGTCTAGAGGCGTTGTTGGATTGATCCCATATACAATCTCGAATGGAGACATCTTGGTAGCCGAATGCTGAGCTCGGTTGTATGCAAACTCAATGAATGGCAAGCATTCAAGCCAATTCTTCATGTTCTTTCCAATGGTAGCCCTTAACAACGCTGATAATGTCCTGTTGACTACCTCTGTTTGGCCATCGGTCTGAGGGTGACAAGTTGTAGAAAACAATAGATTGGTGCCTAGCTTCTTCCACAAAGTCCTCCAAAAGTGGCTGAGGAACTTACTATCTCTGTCTGATACTATAGTACGTGGAATACCATGTAAACGTACTACTTCTTTGAAGAATAGGTCTGCGGTCTGAGAAGCATCATTCACCTTGGCACATGGGATGAAGTGCACCATCTTGGAGAATCTGTCCACCACAACAAAGATGGAATCCTTGTGTTGGATTTTGGGTAATCCAAGCACAAAATCCATTGAGATGTCCATCCATGGAGCTGTAGGGATCGGCAGGGGCAAGTATAGACCATGTGGATGGACTCTAGACTTAGCTTTCTTGCAAGTGATGCATCTGGAGCAGTGAGATTCAACTGTTTTCTTCAAGTGTGGCCAGTAGAAGTGCTCCTTAACAACTGCAAGCGTTTTATCAACTCCAAAGTGACCCATAAGTCCTCCTCCATGAGCTTCTCGTACGATCAGATCTCTGAGGGAACATTGAGGAATGCATAACCTCTTCTCTCTGAACCGAAATCCCTCATGAATGTAAAACTTTCCATAAGCCTCCTTGCTGCTCTCGCTGAAAGCTTCTTTAAGCTCTGGATCTTCAGAATACAAGTCTTTAATGTATTCAAATCCCATTACTTTGCTCTCCATTGTTGTTATAAGTGCATGCCTCCTTGACAAAGCGTCGGCTACAATGTTATCTTTTCCTTTCTTGTACTTGATGATGTAAGGAAAAGTCTCAATGTACTCCATCCATCTCGCATGCCTTCTCTTGAGATGTGTCTGCCCTCTGAGATGCTTCAATGTCTCGTGATCAGTGTGCACTACAAACTCCCTTGACATTAGATAATGCTGCCAAGTTTCTAATGCTCTTACGAGCGCATACAGCTCCTTATCATACGTTGGGTAGTTGATGGCTGCTCCTCCCAACTTCTCACTGNTGCTCTTACGAGCGCATACAGCTCCTTATCATACGTTGGGTAGTTGATGGCTGCTCCTCCCAACTTCTCACTGAAATAGGCCACTGGCTTTTTCTCTTGAGTTAAGACTGCTCCTATACCAATGCCTGAGGCATCACACTCAACCTCAAACGTCTTGGTGAAGTCTGGCAAGACCAGAACAGGCGCATGTGTTAATCTTTCTTTTAATAGATCAAATGCATCCTGTTGAGCTTTTCCTCAAGTGAATCCCACGCTTTTCTTGACTACTGCCGTAAGAGGGGCTGCTATGCTGCTGAAATCCTTAACAAACCGTCTGTAGAAGCTAGCTAGTCCATGGAAACTCCTCACTTGACTGATGTTTGTAGGTTCTGGCCAGTCTTTGATAGCTTTGATTTTCTCCTCATCAACCTGTAGGCCCTGTGAACTTACAACAAAACCTAGGAAAACTAACTTATTAGTGCAAAAAGCACACTTCTGTAAGTTTGCAAAAAGCAAACAGGTTAGCTCCACTTAACTCATCTAACATATCATCTAACCTGGGAATTGGATGGCGGTATTTGATGGTAATGTTGTTGATTGCTCGGCAATCTACACACATCCTCCAAGATCCATCCTTCTTAGGAACAAGCAATACTGGAACGGCGCATGGACTGAAACTTTCCCTCACGTATCCTCTGTCTAGCAACTCTTTTACTTGTTTCTCCAATTCCTTTGATTCTTCTGGACTCATCCTACAAGCAGGTTTGTTGGGTAGAGCAGCTCCTGGTATGAAGTCGATTTGGTGCTCTATTCCACTCAGTGGTGGTAATCCTTCTGGTAGCTCTTCTGGAAATACATCTTTGAAAGCTTCAAGTAGTTTGGTGATCTCTGGTGGTAAGTCCGAAGCCTTATAACCTGCACTCAATACCTCTTTAAAGACCATTAGTAGCATTGTGTGTTTAGAAGCTATAGCTTTTCTGACATGACTAGGCAGAATAAGAAAATTAGACTTAGAACTAATTTCTTTCTCTTTAGCCATTTGCATTTGCAGGTCATGAACCTGAGATGGTGTAAGAGGTGCTAAGCTAACCTTACGTTTATCATGCATAAAAGTATACAGATTAGCCCTACCATCATGCTTAGTTTCTTTATCAAATTGCCAAGGCCTGCCTAATAACAAATGCCCAGCTTGCATAGGCACCACATCACATATGATCTTATCTTGGTACTTGCCTATACTGAATGGTACGGTTACTTGATCACTGATTTTAAGCTCAACCTTATCATCTAACCATCTTAGCCTGTAGGGACGGGGATGCTTAGTTCTTTCAAGGCCTAGTTTATCTACCATATGAGCACTGGCAACGTTTGTACATGATCCACCATCAATGATAAGATTACATACCTTGCCTTTCACCGTGCAACGAGTGTGGAATATGTTTTCTCTTTGTATGAGCTCGGCTGGTTCCACCATAGCACTCAGCACTCGTCTGGTAATGAGGGCTTCTCCAGAGTCAGGATACTCTATGTGTCCATACTCGTCTCCTGGAGCTTCTTCCTCCTCATCCTGAGACTCATAATCTCCAGCTTCAGTGATGAGCATAACCCGTTGATTGGGGCAATTTCGCTGCATATGTCCTCTGCCTCTGCATTTGAAACAAGTGATATCTCTGGCACGTTGAGAAACAGCAGCTTTGTTAGGTTCAGCTCTGGTGTCTCGGCTAGGCTCAGTAGTCTTTCCCTTATACCGAGAATCAATCTCAATACCCTTCCCCTTGTCTAGAGGCTTGCTTGTACTTGGCGTCCAGGGAACTTGAGGCTTGCTTCTGGTGGTGATAGTCTTTCTCTTGATGTGCTGCTCAGCTTGAATAGCCAAATGGAAGAGATCTTTGTAGTCTTGGAAAGCTTGTCTCTCTACCTTTCGGCAAATCCTCTCTTGTAGCCCATCTAGGAATTGGGCCATGATGGATTCATCATCATCACTTAAGTCCAGCCGGTTTCTTAGCCTCTCGAACTCTTCATAGTACTCTTCCACGGTCCTAGTTCCTTGCTTAAGGGCTCTGAACTTTCTCTGTAGGTCTCTGTGAAAGTGTGGGGGAACATATCTCTGTCTCAAGAGGTCTTTCATGTCGCTCCATGAGTCAATAGGCCTCAGCCTGCTCCTCTTGCGGTCTGACGCCATTCTGTCCCACCATATGAGAGCATTGTCAGTGAGTTGTGCCACTGCTAAGGCTACTCTCTTGGGTCCAGGGTGGTTGTGATAGTCAAAAATGTTGTCCATCCTCTTTTCCNGCTCATGCAGCAACTTACTCTGCTCGGGCATTTAGCAAGAAGGACCGCTCGATCCCACTCGCCATTGGAGGTATGATCACACCGATCCTTGATGAAGTTGGCATCACCTTGGGAGAACCATCAGCCGAGAGAGAGTTCATAGATTCCTCCTACCTCCTTAAGGGTCAGTTCTTGATAAAGGAAGGAAGTAGCTACAGGTACAAGTTCAATGTGGAGAAGTTCAAAGAAGCCACAATCCGACTTCCTTGCATTCACCTCACTAGCCTAAGGGAGAGGTCAAACGCCACCTTCACTCCATCTGAAGAAGAGCTGGGCGACATAAGGACCTTCCCAATGGGTTCATGGGACACTTCCCACCAGCCTTACCAAGCTCCTCCAACCTATGGCAGTGTGAGGTACTTCTTTGAGCCTTATGAGAGTACTAACCATGGGGAGCCTTCAAGGAAGGCCCATGAACACATCAAGCTCCTTCAAAGATGGAACAAATGGCAAGACAAGACCATTAGGAAGCTTGTCAAAACAGTTAAGGGAATGGCAAGGCAGATTAAGGATCTCACATCCAAGGTTGAAGGAGGCTCCTCTTCAAGGCATCAAGAGGATCAAAATCAAGATCAAGAGGGAGACAGCCACATGGAAGAGAGGCGCCACTCCTTCCAAGGAGTCCCTAGTGCACAAAGCCATGAAGAAGAGCCACGCTCCTCCTCTTATGAGACAAGAAGGCGAGAGAAGAGAGTCATGCGGTCCCCCACTCCTCAATCAAGCAACCCATCATACTCCATGGATTCTTACTCCTCCTCCTCCATGCGTTTCTGATTGAGGTACCACTCCAAACCATTGTAAATACCATTTAGTTTTTGTTTTCAATTGCATTGTTGAAATCTTCTCCAAGCTTGGGTTACACAAGGGACTGTGTAATTTAAGTTTGGGGGAGTATGGTATTTGACTTTGTGTTTTGTGATCTTATTTTTCTTTAGCATGCATATTTGAGTCTCATCTAAGGCATAGAAAAACCAAAAAAAATTGAAAAATTTCGAAAATTTGAAAAAAAAAATAGCATGTAGTTGCATTTGCATTTGTGATAAGTAGGATTGAGTCTAGATTTCATATAGGATTGCATTCTTGCATAGGGGACAATGATGATTTTTCCTTGTAAGGTGTTAAGCTCATGAATTAGTTCAAGGCCCTAGTTAGTAGCTCTTTGATGCTTTGTGTGCAAAATTTTGAAAGTTAAAGTTGAACCCTACTTGGACCTTACCATTTGAAATTCAAGTTTTAATTGAAGCAAGCTTTGAATAGAAACCAACTCTCTTGAACTCGAACCTAATTTGAACAAGTAATTATCATGGTTATGCATTGCTAGAGAACTTATGGATACCATATACATATTTGGGTTATCTTCTTTCCTTTTACCACTCTTGTTAACCCAAATAGCCGACTCTCATCTTTAGAGCGGTTAAAATCGAACTCCCTAACTAAGCTTCCTTTGAAACCTCTTCCTTATTGAGTGCATTAGGCCTTTTTCTTCTTGTGAACTTAGCAAAAAGTGTTGAGTTTAGAGCGACAAGGATAGGCTTCCATGTAGCTAGCTCGAAAACAATGAGCTAGGTGATAGGATAGGATTCTTGAGTGGGGATTTTGGCTTGATATTTGATATGGAACAAGTAAAATGGGTGAAGATGAGTTGGTGAAAGGGGAAAAACGAAAATATTTGTAACAAGTGTTGGCTTTGTATATTGCTCTAAGTGTTAAGAAAAGAAAAAATCCTCTAGAAATGAAAAGTAAAAGAGCCAAGAAAAAGAAAAAAAATATGGCTAAGATGTTATAAGAAAGAGGATAGCAATTTGTGAATGAAAAGAGAAAGAGCTTGAAGTAAAAGTGTGCCAACATTTGTGGTTGTAGAAGAAGTTTTCCCCAAGTATTTAAAAGAGAAAAGGAGAAGGTGGTTTGAGCTTATGGGTTTGGCGAATTGCCTTGTAATGGGTAGCTTAGGTTGGACTTGGTGAGTGAGCTTAAAAGAAAAATGAGAGTGAAGACAATTGTGTTACAAAGGGTAGATGGAAGTTTGTCCTTGTATGCATAGGTTGCTTTTTACTCTTAGCATTTTGCCAAAGTTCACTTGTTCATTGAGAGATCCCTTGCTTTGGAACCCCATGAAGTTGAGATCATTTTTATCTCAAAACCTTACCCAAAAACCAAATAAGTTTTCTAGCATTGTATGATTCATGTTCCATGGTTACTACTTAATGAATGTTAAAGAGTTGGTGAGAATGAATGCTTGTGTAGGTTAAGGCTTGGGTTCACTTGAATAAGTATGGGTATGGCTAGACCTTTTGGAGCAGAAATTTGCATAAAAAGCATCCTAGAATTAAGAACTAGGACCATTGAATTGATCCATTTGCTTGACACCTTTGGATTTGAGTCCCCACTTTCAAACCTCTCTCTTTAGCTTGTGTTTCATTTGCTTGGGGACAAGCAAAAGGCAAGTTTGGGGGAGTTGATATGTCTATATTTTGCATCATTTTAGCATCCGTTTAGTATAAGTTTCTCATCATTTAGGAGTCTAATATAGATCATTGTGTTGCATTGTATCATTTAGAGTCCTAGAGTGTTTTTGCATAGTCCTTGCATGTTTAGGTGCATTTGGAGTCTTGATCAGGTAACATGGATGCTGTGGAGGCAACAATAGAGTTGGAAAGGAATGGCACAGCACTTGGAAGAGCAAGAAGTTGCCAAAAAGATGGAGAAGAGGAATTCTGAGGACGGTTCGATGACATGGTTCGGCGATGCTCACCGAACCAAATGTCCAGGAGTTCGGTTCGACGTGTTGGTTCGGTGAAGCTCGCCGAAACTTTCCTCCAGGACATCCGCTCGGCGATATGGTCCGACGAAGGCACGCCGAAACTTTCCTCCAGGACGACCGTTCGGCGAGACGGTTCGACGAGTCACGCCGAAACTTACCCAGACGCGAGAAGACGGATCAAGGCATTGAAGCCCGGTTCGACGACACCGTTCGACGATGCTCACCGAACCAAATGTCCAGGAGTTCGGTTCGACGTGTTGGTTCGGTGAAGCTCGCCGAAACTTTTCCATACGAATCTTTTTTGTCTACTTTTTGGGTCCCTCCTATAAATACTCTTTAGACCTAATTTTTATGGAGAGTTTTATTCCCTACTGTCTTGTCAAGAACTTTCTAGCCACTTTGAGAAAAGTCTTGTATTTGCTTTGAATCTTTTAAGTTTAATCCAATATTTCTTTTGAGTTTATCATTTTCTCTTCTCTAATCATGTTTAGCTTATCATTCACCTTTGATTTGATGTGCTTAAGGATGATTAGTGAGTAGATCCTTTAGGGACTTAGGGATGGGTTAGATTTAGGGATTTACAATGATCAAATCTTGCAATCTAGGTTAGATTCTTCCATCTCTCTCTCTATTAAGTAGTTCTTAATGCCAAATAGCTAATTTTTGCTATTTGGATCATAATCATTTCATACACCCACCAAGTGTTTGATGAAATGCTTGAACCAACTTAATAGGGGATTTACATTCCTAGCCTAACACATCATTAGTTGTCTAGGGTGTTTATCATGCTAATAGACTTGTAATCAATGTTTGCTCATCATTTTAATGCTAAAACATCATTAGTTCATTAGGGTGATTAGTGAAGGGATTAGTACCAAACATCATGGATTAGTCTATAATTAGTGTTCTAGGCATAGAGATAGCTTGATTAGTTGCTTAAATGATTGCAAGATTGCCCATTTAGACTCCCAAATCAATGAACCCATCCCTAGGTTTCGTTTTTAGCAATTTGAAGTCTTGATTAGTAGTTAATTTCATAATTAGCACTTGATTAGTAGTGTTTAAGGCTTAGTTTCATATTATTGCACTTGTAGTGTGTCTCTTAGGTTGTGCTTCCTATTTTAATCATTGCTTGTCACCTTAACCCCTTTCAATTTAGCTTAGCTTAAGCAAAACTTTGCATTCTTATTGAATCATCTCCCAAGATGGATTGATACCTCAAGTATTGCAATGATATGAGCAATTGAGGAATTGCTAGCAAGACTAAAAAGTCTTGTTTCAATGACCATTCTCACGGATTTGGAAGCAAGGTTTACTAAGTCGAACACGGCGAGTGGATCATTCCAGCGGAGAAAGTTCTAATCTCTAGAGTACTCGAAGGATCTTGCGTTGACTCCGCACCTAATGAATCAAAACTTATCGTCAAGGGGCTTGAGGTACTTCGATCTGTGATCCTCTTTTAAACTCTAGCATGACTAAGTAGATGCAATGAAACCTCTCCTTGATCTTCCCTTGTTATAGAAAAGAAAAAAAAACAAAATAAAAATAAAATAATAATAAAAAATAATAAATTGAAAGAAAGGTTTTAGTTTGAGAATGGCAACCAGAGTTCCTTAAAGAACAATGACGGTTCGCAGCAATCATGTAAACAAGACGTGATCATTCTCAAGCTAAGAAGAAAATAAAAAAATGGAATAAGAAAGTCGATAGAAAAAATAAAATGATACCCTTCAAAAGTAGGGAGAAATCGACTAAGGGAAGAGAAAATAGGAGAGTTGTGTCTGAAATGTCTATGTCTAGATGTTTGGAAGAGAAAGTATAGTGTCTCGTCGACAAATACTCCCTCGATAGAGACCGCACGCCTAAATGAATAAAGGAGTCAACAAGGAAAAGCTCGAAATGCTCAAAGAGACCGTGAAGCGTATCCGGGAAGGGTGAAAAGCTCAAGGTAACTAGACCCAAACGCCTTGAAGCTGAATTCCGAGTTATGTAGCTCAACAGGTCGATTGCTAGACTTGACTTTATTTGGTTCCCAAGTATTGGTGAGTTTCCACGTTTTCAAACCTCTTTTTCTTACTTAGATTTTTGTTTTGTTTGAGGACAAACACAGGTTTAAGTCTGGGGGAGTTGATAACACTCATATTTTACCCATTTTTACTATCATAAGTGAGTGCTTTAATAAGCATTTCACTAAGATTTTAATGTATATTTAGTAGTTTTCGAGTATTTGTATGTCCAAGACTCTTTTTAGGAAATCTTAAGAAAAATTGAGTAAAACGGAGCAAAACTGACATTTTCGGAACATGAGCTTTTTGACAGAAGTTTAGCACAAGACGGAGACCTTCCCACCACGGGATCGAACTGAATTTTGGTGACAAGATAGCCTGAACTACTACCTTTCACCTCGAAGTGGTTTGATTCCAATTCCACGGTCGGATCTCAAGTTACGAAGGAAGCAAGAAGGCCCGTCAGACACATCCTCAGAAGGAAGATGGCCGCGCCAGGAAAGCTCAGAAGACCAATGGCCGGCCCATGAACCTCCCGTGGCGCGGCCAGACCAAGTGACGTTCCCGAGCCCGTTTTCAAGCCCAAATTAAGCCCGATGTCCACCAAACTTTGTGGAACCCTAAGTGACGCCTAAGAGGACTTAAAGACCTATAAATACACGCTGCTACTCTTGTTTTGAGGGAGAGTTCGAAGCCAGCCACCAAGACCTACCCTAGAAGAGCGCCGCAGCTAAGGAGGAAGAAAAGAGGAGCGAAAGCCGTCTTCTCCAGCCCCCAATTTCGTCGTCCTATCTCGATACTCTCTTTCATCTCTTTCCTGCACTTTCTTTGCATCGTTATCATTCACTTTATTTTCCTTTCAAGCCTTTGAGATTTTTACATATTGAAATGAGAATGAATTTCGATTCCATGTCTGAGTAGTCTTTTAGTTGGGTTTCGCAGGGAGTTTCTCAAAGGGATTTCATGGCTTGATTCGATAGGTTGTTAGATCATAGATAGAATACTTTTCACTGTTCTTCGTTTGGATTCTTTCTTATTGCGTAATTCTTGACTGGCCACTTAAGAATCGATTGTAGGATCATTAGAACCGCTAACGCGCTGAATCTCTTGGCCGGACATAGTTTTAAACGAGCAGGCACCGAAGGATGCTTATGCATATCGGCGGTGTGTTGTGAGCTTCATTGAACCTAATCTTATAGCTGATCTTGCTGTGAAGTCGCTACCGAAAGGGGAGCGAACGAGCAGTTTAGGTTTAGGTGTTTGGTTTTCCGAAAGGAAGACCCGACCACTTTCGTGTTTGAGCTTAAGAACCAGTAGAATTGATTTGTCTAGATCAAGTTTGTTAATCCGTAGAATCATTCCGTGAAATACCCTGAGAGACCCCTGAAGCCCAGCGTTCCGTCTTATAGCTTTACAAACCCCGCTTGATTTTCGTTTCGTTACTAAATCATCATCTCTAAAACCAATCATTAATCCGGTCGTTCATATTTGGTTTCCTGTTTTAGTGATTTGCTTGAAGCATCATAGTCTCTGTGGTTCGACACCCTAAATACTACAACGCACATATGTGCACTTGCAGGCAATAGGGTTATAAATTTAAAACTTGAAAACAGACTCTAAAACCTGTTGCATCAGTTTGAAAAGTCGAGTTAATGACGTTAAACAAGCGCTCTTGGGAGGCATACCCATGTTATCCTTGTATATATTCTTGTTTTTGTTATATGATCATGTTTCTTTGAGTTTTTGAAAGTTTTAGGTTGAGTATGGAGGACTTTAACTTCAAGAAAAGGTGAGGAAGGAATCTTTAAAAGTGTATCGGCATAGTGAATCGACGTAGCAAGTCGATACGGACGCTCCCGAGGTTCGGCTCGGTGTAGCGTTTCGACAAGCTACGTCGATACAAACTTTCCCAGCCAATGCGAGACTTCCTGATGTTCGTCTCGGTGTAGCATATCGACGTGGCAAGTCGATACGTACCTCCCGATGTTCATCTCGGCCTGGTGTATCGACGTAGCAAGCCGATACACGCCAAAATGCCTCGCACGACCAGAACACTTCCCAACTTGTCTCGGCATGCCGTATCGACGAGGCCAAGCCGATACACAAAACCAGAGATTCGTATCGGCCTGGTGTCTCGACGAGGCACGTCGATACGCAACATCCCGAGGTTGGTATCGACTTGCTGTATCGGGGTAGCTGGCCGAGACACACCTAAATCCAGGTAAGTTGACTTTCTTCCTTCCTTTGACCGGTTTAATCTTGACTTATCAACTTGATTTAAACCGGTTTTGGGCAATTTATGCTTCCTTCTTCTCCACAAATCGTCACTTTCACGATTTTCTCATTATCTCTAGACAAGAAACTTGTTCTTCCCCTTTCTCTCTCAACTCTTCACCAAAGTCATTGATTCCAAGTGCTACAACCCAGAAATTGTGTGTTAATCTCGAATTCATAGTCAATTCCGGGTCTTGGACATTCGTGAAACTCAGGTTTGGTTGCTTACCCTCTCTCTTATCTTTGATTCTCACATGTGAAGGGATTGGAAAATAGGATGGATAGAGAAGCTTAGAATGGTTTGATTGAGTTGGGCATGGTTGATTAATGTTATGGGTGATGATTGATGAAGTTTTTCAAGGAATTTCATGGAAAATTTTGATTTTTTGAACATTCTTACTCTTGGATTTTCAAAAGTTGCGAAAATTGATGTTTATGCCAAGTGATGCTCAAAAATTTCGAATTTGAGTTTCTTAATCTTACTTTCCCATGTTTTGTAAGTGATTAAGCTATAATCTTCATGAATTTTAACTTGTCACCACTTAGAACATGTTTAGTTGAAATTCTCTTGTTAATTCCCATGATAATAGGTATGAATGAGTTACATCACCCATGTTTTATTTGTCTTAATGATGATGCATTGTCATGTCCCTTACTCCTTTCCAAGATTTGAATTTTGTAGAAACTATGGGGAGAACAAGAAGTGAATCAACCAAGAGGAAGGAGAAGATGCCGATTGTGGAAGAGGAAGAAGTAGAGGAGGAAATCCCGGAAATCGAAAGGATGGCTCAGAAGAGAAAAATCAGTAAGAAGAGAGCCAAGGCAAGGCGAGCTGCGAGCGCCACGACCAAGCCTCTATCAAGCGCAGATGCATTCAAAAGCTTGATGGAGATTCCTTTCAAGGGCACCAAGTACCTAGATCATGATTTGCTAGAAGAATTGGGTATATTGGAGGATGTGACTGCTATCTTTCGGAACCTATGGTGTGAAAGGTGGTTCAACCAATCATTCCCGAGCTACCAAGAGGAGACATGCCAATTCCTCTCTTCCTTGAAGGTGACAACTTTGAGTTCGGGTGGAATTGATGAAGAAAGGGATGGATTCGGTTTCATTCAATTCCGGGTGAAGAACAAATCCTACAAGATGGGGTTCAAGAAGCTAAGTGAGATATTTGGCTTTGAGGAAGGAAGAGGCGCAGGCTCCCGGTTTGATGTCTCAAAAGTAGAGGTGCAAAAGTTGTAGAACATGATTGGTTATGGGAGTTACAAGCCCGAGAAAGTCAAGAGCTCCATTATCCGACACCCCGCAATCCGGTATGCCCATAAGGTCTTGGCTCATACTTTCTTTTCAAAGAAAGAGACGGGAAATGTCGCTGAAGAAGAATGGGAGATGATTGTTGTTGGGCTCAAGAACATCATTGGTTTCTTTGATGACAAAACCCCATTGAGAGGTGATGCAACAGGCAATGGAATGGTGCAGCTGTGGGTTGCTCATGCGTCAAGTTTCCGAGGATGGGCAACCAACAAGAGAGACCGCACGCCTCAGCTCACCATTGGAGGCATGATCACACGGATCCTTGATAAAGTTGGAGTTCACTTGGGAGAGCCCTCGGCTGAGAAACAATATATGGATTCCACCTATCTCCTTAAGGCACAGTTCTTGACAAAGGAAGGGAATGGATACCGCTACAAGTTCAATGTCTCAAGGCTCAAGGAAGGAACAATCCGGATTCCTTGCACTCACCTCACAAGTCTCTGGGAAAGAGCTAATGCAGCCTTCACTCCATCCGATGAGGAACTAGCCGACATTCAAACCTTCCCGGTAGCCCCATGGGACACATACCATGAGCCCTATCAGCCACCTCCAGTTTATGGGAGTGAGAGGTACACTTTTGTGCCATAACCAAGGAGAGCCTTCGAGGATTGCTCACCAACACATCAAGCTCCTTCAAAGATGGAACAAATGGCAAGACAAGACCATTAGGAAGCTTGTGAAGACTATCAAGGGAATGAAGGAACAAATCAAAGAGCTCAAGACCAAGGTTGGGCGCACCTCTTCCTCAAGGCATCAAGAAGAACAGCATGAGGGGGACAACCACATGGAAGAGAGGCGTCATTCCTTCCAAGGAATCCCTAGTGCAACGGAAGGAGAAGATGAACCGAGGCCTTCCTCCTATGAGACTCGTAGGCGCGGGAAGAGGGTTATGAGGTCTCCCACCCCTCAATCAAGCAATCCATCCTACTCCATAGAGTCTTACTCCTCCTCCTGCACTCGTTTTGATAAAGGTAACACTCCAAACCATTGTAAATATCAATATCATTTAGTTTTTATTTTTGCATTTTGAAATCTTCTCCAAGCTTGGATTAACCAAGGGACTGTGTAATTTAAGTTTGGGGGAGTATGGTGTATTTGATTTTGTGTTTTGTGATCTTATTTTCCTTTTTCATGCATACTAGAGTCTCATGCATTAATCTATGGCATAGAAAAACCAAAAAAATGAGAAAAATTCGAAAAATTCAAAAAACATAGCATGTAGTTGCATTTGCATTTGTCACATAAGTAGGATTGAGTCTAGCTTTCATATAGGATTGCATTCTTGCATAGGGGACAATGGTAGATTTTCCTTGTAAGGTGTTAAGCTCAAGAAATGGTTCAAGGCCCTAGTTAGTAGTTCTTTGATGCTTTATGTGCAAACTTTGAAAGTAAAGATGAACCCTACTTGGACCTCACCATTTGAAACTCAAGTCTAAATTGAAGCAAGCTTTGAATAGAAACCAACTCTCTTGAACTTGAACTTAATTTGAATGAACAATTATCATGGTCATGCATTGTTAGAGAACTTGTGGATACCATATACATATTTGGGTTATCTTCTTTCCTTTTGCCACTCTTGTTAACCCAAATAGCCGACTCTCATCTTTAGAGCGGTTAAGATCAAGCACCCTAGCTAAGNAAATAGCCGACTCTCATCTTTAGAGCGGTTAAGATCAAACACTCTAGCTAAGCCTTCTTTGAAACCTCTACCTTATTGAGTGAATTAGGCCTTTTTCTTCTTGTGAACTTAACAAAAAGTGTTGAGTTTAGAGCGACAAGGATAGGCTAGCTCGAAACAATGGGCTAGATGATAGGTTAGGCCTCTTGGGTGGGGTTTGTGGCTTGACATTCGGTATAAAAAAATTTATATATGGTTCGCAAGGTTGTGGTGGTGAGAAGGGAAAAAACGAAAATTTTGTAACAAGTGTTGGCCAAGTGTAATGTGCCCTAAGTGTTGAAAAGAAAATCCTCTAGAAATGAAAAGTAAAGGAGCCAAGAAAAAGAAAAAAATATGGCTATGTTAAGATAAGAAAGAGGATAGCAAAGTGTAAAAGAAAGGAGCTTGAAGAGAAAGTGTGCCAACACTTGTGGTTGTAGAAGTTGTTTTTCCTGAGTGCTTAAAGGAAAAAGAAAAGTGTTCTAGCTTCATGCCTTGTAATGGGTAGCCTAGGTTGGACTTGGTGAGTGAGCTTAAAAGAAAATGAGAGTGAAGACATTTGTGTTACAAAGGGTAGATGGAAGTTTGTTCTTTTATACATAGGTTGCTTTTTACTCTTAGCATTTTGCCAAAGTTCACTTGTTCATCGAGAGATCCCATAAAATTGGAACCCCATGAAGTTGAGATCATTTTCATCTCAAGGCCTTACCCAAAACCAAACAAGTTCGCTAGCATTGCATGATTCATGATCCATGGTTACCACTTAATGAATGTTAAAGAGTTGGTGAAAATGAATGCTTGTGTAGGTTTAGGCTTGGGTTCACTTGAATGAGTATGGGTATGGCTAGACCTTTTGGAGTAGAGTTTGCATCATGAGCATCCTAGAATTAAGAACTAGGACTATTGAATTGATTTATTTGCTTGACACTTTTGGATTTGAGTTCCCACCTCCAAACCTCTCTCCTTGACTTGTGTTTCATTTGCTTGGGGACAAGCAAAAGGCAAGTTGGGGGGAGTTTATATGTTTATATTTTGCATCATATTTCCCTCCATTTAGTGTAAGTTTAACCTCATTTAAGAACTCATTTAGGCATCTTTGCATCACATTTCATTCATCTAGTAGTCTAGGATGTCCTTGCATAGTCTTTGCATATTTTGGCACTTTTGGAGTCTTTATTAGGTAATATGGATGCTATGGAGGCATGCTTGAAGTTGGAGAAGGATGGCATTTCAAGGAGAAAGGCAAGAAGTCACTTGGAGGGGAGAAAGAGACCTAGAGGAGAAGTTTTGGGTCATCTCGACGTAGTGTATCAACCAGCCAGGCCAAGGCGCGTTTCCAGAAGTTCATACCGACCAAGCGTATCGGGTTAGCTACGTCGAGACGAGATTCCAGGGGTTCGTATCGACGTGATGTATCGACCTGGCACGTCGATACGAACAAAAGAATTTCCACCTTTTGCCCTTCTTAGGGTCCACCTATAAATACTCAAAAGACCTAATTTTATGTTTAACTTTTATTCTCTATTGTTCTTAGCTTAAACTTTAGCCTCTTTGAGAGAAAACTTGTATTTGCTTGGATTCTTTAAGTTTAATACAAAAACTCTCTTGGATTTCTTATTATATCTTCTCTAATCATGTTTTGCTTATCTCTTACCATGGGTTTGATGGGCTTAATAATGATTAGTGAGTAGTTTCTTAGGAACTTGGGGATGGGTTAGATTTAGGGTTTTCTAATGGTTCAATCTTGCAATCTAGGTTAGATTCTTTCATTTCTCTTCTTATTAAGGTGTTCTTAATGCCAAATAGCCAATCTTTGCTATTTAGGATCATTAGCATTTCATACACCCACCAAGTGTTTGATGAAATGTTTGAACCACCTTTTTAAGAGATTTACATTCTTAGCCTAAGACATTAGTTGCCTAGGGTGTTTATCATGCCATTTAGACTTATGATTAATGCTTGCTAAACATTTTAATGCTAACACATCATTAGTTCATTAAGGTGATTAGGAAAGGGATTAATACCACACATCATGGATTAGTCTTTATTAGTGATCTAGGCATAAAGATAACTTGTTTAGTTGCTTAAATGATTGCAAGGTTGGCCATTTGAATGCCCAAATCAATGATTCCATCCCTAGGTTTCGTTTTTAGTAAATTAGTAATCTTGATTAGTAGTTAATCGCTTGATTAGTGCTTAATTAGTGATAATTAAGGTTTTAATTCATTTAGTTAGTCTTGTAGTATCTCTTCTAGCTTGTAGTTTGTTTTTAATAGTTCCTTGTCACTTGAATTTCGAACTTGGCTTAGCTTAACAAAAACTTTGTATTCCTTTTGCATCAAACTCCCAAGATGGATTGATATCTCAAGTATTGCAATGATATGAGCAATTGAGAAATTGCAAACAAGACCAAAAGCACTTGTTTCAAGGAGAGGAAAAATCAGCAAGCAACATGAGATGCCACAAAACTTCATCCTTGAGGTTGAAGTGTTTAACTGCTGAGGCATCGATTTCATGGGTCCTTTTCCCTCATCTTATGGGAATAAGTACATCTTGGTTGCTGTGGACTATGTGTCCAAGTGGGTGGAAGAAATTGCTAGTCCAACCAACGATTCTAAAGTGGTTTTGAAGCTGTTTCGAACCATTATCTTCCCTAGATTTGGAGTGCCTCGGATTGTTATAAGTGATGGTGGTTCTCACTTTATTAACAAGATATTTGACAAGTTGCTAAAGAAGCATGGTGTTACTCCTTATCATCCGCAGACGAGTGGACAGGTTGAAGTCTCCAATAGACAGATTAAGCAAATCCTGGAGAAGACCGTGGGAAAGACAAGGAAAGACTGGGCTGCGAAGTTGGATGATGCGCTATGGGCTTACATGACTGCCTACAAGACGCCACTTGGGACTACACCATTCCATCTTCTTTATGGCAAAGCTTGCCACATCCCGGTGGAATTGGAACACAAGGCACATTGCGCTATCAAGAAGATGAATTTCGACTTGAAGCCTGCTGCAGAGAGGCGCTTGATACAGCTCAATGAGTTAGATGAGATCCGACATCATGCATATGAGAGCTCAAAGATCCACAAGGAGCGCACTAAGGCATATCATGATAAGAAGATCATCTCCCGACACTTCGAACCAAATGACCAGATACTTCTGTATAACTCTCGTTTGCAATTGTTTCCTGGTAAATTGCGTTCACGTTGGTCATGTCCTTTCACCATCAAAGAGGTCAGACCATATGGAGCTATTGTCTTGACCAATTCCAAAGGGGAAGAGTTCATTGTGAATGGACAGAGGGTGAAACACTATTGGGCACAAGCCGAGATTCCAACAGGACACATTGTGTCACTGGACGATGCACCCACTGCCTAAACGCGTGAATAGTCAAGCTAATGACGTTAAACGAGCGATTGGTGGGAGGCAACCCACTGGTAAGTAATTATTTCGTTTTTATTTTAGTTTTACTAATAAATATTTGTTTTTCTTAATAAAAAAACAGGGCGAAGCGAACAGATATCGACCGTGGTCAACATGGGCTCGACATGGGCCAGTGTCGATCGACACCGCCTAATGGTGTCGATCGACACCACGTGGAAACACAGGTAAGTGTTTAAAACCCCGACTTTCTTCTTCTCCCTCACAACTGTTCTTGGCCGAAGCTTAGCCAAAAATTCCTCAAATCATAACTTCTCCGTTTCTCAATGGATTTGAGTGATTTAGAGGCCTAATCCGTGCGGATTTCTACCCTCTTCCACAATTCCTAGTCCATTTTTTCGATCTGCCAAGGTATGTGCTTCAAAATCCCAATTTCAATTTCGGCCCTAAGGTTTGAAATCGCGAATTATACCTCTTTTTGCTTGATTTATTGCTTGAATCATGCTTATTTAGGTTGTATTAGATGATTTCGACCATTACCCATTAGATTTCATCCATTAATTTGCATGACTTTGAAATTTTCGAATTCATGATATGAGATGCAAATTTTTGGATTTTTATTGGGTTTTATGGTTGGATTTTTTTTTGATTTGTGGTATTGATGATGTTTAAACAGATAATTGATGCCTATTTTGGGATTAAATTCATAATTTTCGGATTTTGATTCTTGAGCTAAAATTTTTAGGATTTTGGATTTTGAATGTGGATTTGATTTTGATTGCAGATGCCTTTGAGGACCAAGAGACCACGACAAGCTGAAGCATCCGCTTCGGGACTGCTAGTGATACATCGATTGCCCCGCGTCCTCCTTGGCCTAGGCGAGAAAAAACGAGAATTCCACTTGGGAGAGCTTGGGAAGATACACCTGTAGAAGAAGTGGCAAAGGACGCGGGTGTATACCGCGATATCAGTGAGGACTGGGATGAGTATGACACGCTATTCTATAATGCGTGGCTAAACGTGGAAATTGTGCCCACTCGAGTAGCTGATCCAGCCACGATGTCTCAGCTGGGTATTAGGGAGGATGTGTTGCGTTTGTTGAGGAAGATCGGTATGGGGACTATTGCTACCAAGCAGTATGACCTTTTTCCAGAGTTGGTACGTCAGTTCCCCGCCACAGTTCGTGTCTACTACCAGAACGAAGTGGTGAAGAATGCTTTGGAAGGCACTTTGACCTTCATGATCCGAGGGATTCGCTACAGAGTTCCCATTCCAGAGCTGTGTGAGATTTATGGTTTTGATAAGGACCTCACTGGTGTATCACTTCCACAGCAGCTTCCAGACATTCAGGACTTTTGGTCACACTTCGGAAATGGGAGGTATGATTCTAAGACCTCTGCACAGACAGACATCCGCCATCCTACTCTCTTATACCTTGCTCGCCTCTTTGCTACTACACTCTTGTGTAAGCACGAGCCAGGGAAGATGTGTGTCTCCGAGATGGTGTTGATGTATCAGGACATTTGAGATGTGCTCTATGATGAGAGTGCTGTTGACGAAAACGTCAACCTTGGGGCTGTTTTTGCTCATCATTTGGTTTCGCTGAAGACGAAGCCTTTCACATCATCTAGCAGCAAGCCAGAGAGTGTTGGCAGCCTACTCACTCCCATCTCTCAGCATTGCGGGATTGCCACCTCCAGTTACACCATTGTGACCAAGCGTACTCTGGCTGATATGGAGTATTTGAAGAGAGCCACATGGATCAAGCCAGATAAGTTCTGGGTTTTCACAAACTCGTGGGGAGAATGGTGGATGATCCAGTTACCTATGCGGGAGCTCAATCACATCACTAATGATGCCCTTCGCCTTAGCTTTCAGGCGGATCCGACCTTACTGAGAGCACCTCTAGCTACCTGACACAGAGGACCTTCTTCCCGTGCAGAGGATGCACCAGTTGGGGATCGACCTTCCTCATCCAGACACAGCAGAGCACCAGCCAGTCCGCAGCCTATTGGGCGACACCACCTTCCCGTTGCTCCAGAGATCCCCATGGAGCCAGCTATTTTCCAGAGATACGTCGTTCAGAGTTTCCAGGCCATCTGAAACGCCATCACAATGTGTCTAAGTGTGGTTGTGTCCGTCCTTCTACACCACCACCTTCTGATGACGACTAGTTTCTTCGACGTTCCTGGTTCTATTTTTCTTTTTGATAGGGCTCATGTTTTACCCAAATAAAATTACTGCAAGTGCACAGCAAATGCAATTGAAGTATAAGGGGTATCGAATTCCAAGGGAAGTAGATGCTACACTAAGGTTTCTAAGTTCGAATTATGCTATGTCAAATAAAGTAAATTTAAATTAAGCAACTAAACGATCAGTAAACGGGATTTAAAAAGTGGATTTAAATTCAGGAGACTAAGGCGCTAGGCAAGGATGATTATCAGGATAAATTAGAGAATGCAAATATTATATTGTCAGGAAATTATGAAGATCTGTCTAGAACTCGAAACACTAGTTTAAAACTAATCAACTCTCGTTGCAGAAGTTATCTATGCCTAAATTCATGAAAACCAAATCTCTTTGTGAATTCAAACAATTAAGACAAGCATTAAAAACAGGTTCGATTGTTCACAAAATACCTAAACCAAATCTCTTTGCGAATAGATATTTTGCTCATCTATGATTAGGTCAAGTTATCAATAATGCTCTCGCATCTATTAAACAATCTAGGGTTTGATTTCTAAGTGATCAAGTAAGAAATCAATATAAGCATAAATCAAGATGAAGATTCAATTGATTTTCCCTAACAGTTCTAATGATTCTACAAACTCATCATCAACCCTAAATCACCCTAACCTAACTAGCAAACTACTCAGACATGGAGATGAAAGCACAAATCATGACTGAAATAAATTGCATAAAAGAATAGAGAATGATACAGGGGTTCGAAATCTGGCTTAGATGAGTTAGAATTGTCTCCCCAAAAGCTCAGGATCAATCTCTCTCTAAATCTCAAAAACAAAAAATAATAATAAGGTGTTTTGCTAAACAATGACTGAAAACTATTTATAGAGGAAGATTTTCGTCAGGGGCAGTCTTATAATTTCTTCAAACTTGGGACAATTTCCTTTTTCTGATGGAAGTTTGTGAAACTTGGCGGTCTTCATTGGTGTCGATCGACACAAGGTGAAGGTGTCGATCAACACCTTGCGTGTAATTCGGCTCCGACTTCATCACTTCGGCTGCTTCTCCAAAACGCTCCAAAAAGCTTCAGAATCTCCTTTTAAGCTCCATTTGCACTCTATCTTGTAAAGACTCTAATAGGACTCTAAAAGTACCAAAAGACTCTATAAAAACACTTATATCATGGTCCAAAAACGGGTAAAAACCATGATATATCACTTTTTCCCTTGAGTCATTTTTCTTTTTCTTGAGCTAGCTTTTGTTTTTGCTTTGATTATGTACTTTGATTTGAAACTTCTTGGAACTTATGAGATTATGGATGATGTTGTTGCTTTTAACGTTTTGTGTGAGTTATTTGACATTGCTAACTTTGGATGACTTTACAAATACACGACTTAGCACCACGTTTGATAGTTGGAACTCTGTTTTCGGACAGAGTGTCGTGTCGATCGACACCATGCGCATGTTCAGGTAACCCACTTTCTCTTGTTCCTCACGTTGATTCACATATTTTTTTTCCACCAAACTCAAGCTTAATAACATTGGGGACAGTGTTGTTCAAGTCTGGGGGAGGTAGTTACTAACATTGTGTCTTGTTTTGAGGTTAGTTTATTGAGTCAAAAACCTGTTTTATTGAGTCAAAATTTAGTTGAAATTTTTAGCTTTTCTTGGAACTAACCACGGAACATTCATGAAGAACCATTACCATAGTAGTTGATTGCGAGTTTAACTAGGTAGAACGCTATAGGTAGATCAGTCTAACGGAGAAAGTTTAGGTTCCTAGAGAGTTTAGAAACTTTGTTGTTAACTCCGCCCTAATGAACTTACAATTTCTCATCTTGGGGCTTGCTATGCATTGAATTTGACTCCTCTTTTAGCACTGGCAAGATAAGTTAGGTACAATCTTTCTTTGATCTTCTCTTGTAAAATAAAAAGAAAAGTAGTAAGTTTAAGAACGGAAACCTGAGTCCCTTAAAGGATTATGATGGGAGCTTACACTCATGAACATGTCTCCTCACAAGGAACACAATTAGTGAGTGGCACCGTTCTTAAACTATGGTAAGAAAAGAAAAGAAAGTCGGAAAAAAAAAAATGATACCCTAGAAAAGTAGGGAGAAATCGACTAAGAGAAGAGAAAATAAGAGAGTTGTACCGAGATTGTCTTTGTTTAGGAGCTTGGAAGGGAAAGAGTCTAAAAAGTTCTTTGATCGATATTCCCTCGATGAGACCACGCCTAATTTAATGAAAGGGGTTAACAATAGAGGTTCTGGATTTCTCAAAGGGGTTTAAACCGTATTTGAGAGATTGTTAAGCTTGTAGTAAGTATACCGAAATTCTACCTGAGGTTGGCTCTATGGCATGTGGATCCAAGAGTGTTGGTCAATGTGGTGTTCTTAAGATCTACTAACTGTTTCTTGATTTCATTCTAAATTTCTGTTTTGTTTGAGGGCAAGCAAAAGCTAAGTCTGAGAGAGTTGATATATCATGGTTTTTCCGTGTTTTTGACCATGATATAGGCTTTGTTTATAGAGTCTTTTCCCTGTTTTTCGAGTCTTTTAGAGTCTTTGCAGGATCAGGAAGGTTTGGAGCATAAATGGAGGATCTGAAGCTTTTTGGAGAGTTTTGAGGAGGCGGCTGAATACGTGAACTTGGAATGAAGATTGTGTACTGGTGTCGATTGACACTAGGTGGGTGTCGATCGACACCGATCGTGGACAAGAGTTAGACGCGAGGTTTTGAAGACTTTCTGGAATTACAACTTTGGCCCATAACTTATTATTATTTGCACTTTAGCCCTTTTGTGTTTTGGGGATTATTTATGTTTTCTAAGGCATTGTTTAGCCATTATCTTATTTTCTATTGAGGCTGAGAGAGAGATTTGATCCAACGCTTTTTTAGGGAGACAATTCTGCACTCTTCTAGAGAAGATTTTGAACCCTTGTATCATTACTCTTCTTATTTTTATGCAGTATTATTCAGCCATGATTTGTGTTTCAATATCTATGTCTGAGTAATTTGCTAGTTAGGTTAGGGTGATTTAGGGTTGAGGATGATTTTGTAGATTTGTCATACTATTAGGAAAAATCAATTGGTTCTTCATCTGGATTTGTGCTTATATTGATTTCTATGATTGATCATCTAGAAATCAAATCCTAGGTTGTTTAATAGATGCGAGAGCATTGTTAATTGTCTGACATAATCTTAGATGAGCAAAATTACTATATGAAAAGAGATTTGATTTAGAAATTTTGTGAACTTATCTAACCTGTTATTAATGCTTGCCTGAATTATTTGAAATTGCAAAGAAATTTGGAATTCTAGAATTTAGGCATAGATAATCGCTGCAACGAGAGTTGATTGGTTTTAAATTAGTGTTTCGAGTTCTAGACGGTTTTAAATAATTTCTTGACAGTATACATTCTGCATTCTCGGATTCAACCTGCGAATTACCCTTACCTAACGTTTTAGTCTCTTAAATTTTAAGAACTTTTAATTAATCACCTACTACCAGTTTGTTTTAGTTGTTTCGTATTACATTTATTTGATTCGACTTAGCATAATTTGAATCTAGAATTTGTAGTGTAATAATCTACTTCTTTTGGGATTCGATAACTCTTTATACTTACAGTACTTATTTAGTACTTATTTATTTGGGTAAAATTTTGACCCTATCGCTAAACGAGTTTAAAGAAAAAAAAACTTCAAATAAAATCTATAGTAACTCATAATAACAAATAAGAGATTAACATTAACCGAATTTTAGCAGCTACCATAGCTTAAAGATTTGAAATGTTTGGATCTTTGTTTCTTTCAAAGATTAATGATGATTAGTAAATGCAATATTTTTTATTCGGTATTTTCTGTAGTTTCTTCAAACATAATTTCTTAATAGGTTAATTAATATAATATAAACAATTAACAAGTTGGCAAAAAAAGAAGAAAATTACAAATATTTTGAAATACCGAAAAACAAAAAATTACAAATCTTTTAGAATTGCCCGGTTCTCACTTGAACCGATCTGACCCAACCCAAAATATTCGGTTTACTCTGATAGTTTTGGGCCGGAGACCGACTGTAACTGGTAGGGGTGAGTATCGGCGGCATAAGCACGAAATCGGCACTTTTTTTAATCTTCTGCACCAAAATCTTCCCAAAACCCTAAATCCCAATCTACTTCGATCACATCAATGTCAGTTAACGATATCCCTCCGTCGTCCACCTCCGCCGCAGCACCACTAGGCTCCTCCGTGATTCCGATTGTAAACAAGCTCCAAGACATATTCGCTCAGCTCGGGAGCCAATCCACGATCGAGCTTCCACAAGTCGCTGTCGTCGGAAGTCAGAGCAGCGGCAAATCCAGCGTCCTCGAAGCACTCGTCGGCCGCGATTTTCTCCCCCGCGGGAATGATATCTGCACGCGCCGTCCTCTCCTACTCCAGCTTCTTCAGACGAAGTCACGCTCCGATGGTGGATCCGATGAAGAGTGGGGAGAGTTTCGTCACCTCAAGGACAAACGTATCTACGATTTCTCCGAGATACGCCGCGAGATTGAGGTTTTTGTTTTTGTTTTTCTGTCTCTTCTAAGTTCGTTTAAGCTTTGTTAAACCTCCGTGATTCGTCTAATGCTATGAGTTACAATGTTTTCTAGGCTGAGACGAATAGAGAAGTAGGAGAGAACAAAGGTGTATCAGATAAACAGATTTGTCTCAAGATTTTTTCCCCTAATGTATTGGATATCACTCTTGTGGATCTTCCTGGTATCACCAAAGTTCCTGTGGGTGATCAGCCAACGGATATCGAAGCACGTATAAGAACGATGATCTTGTCTTACATTAAGAATCCTAGCTGCTTGATACTTGCTGTTACACCTGCTAATACGGATTTAGCCAACTCAGATGCCTTGCAAATCGCAGGAAACGCTGATCCTGATGGTAAGTTTTTGGTAGCAATTGAGTTTTGAATGTATCCTTTTCGTGGTAGACAGAGTATTAACCTTTGCTTTGCATATAAATTTGCTGTCCTCAGGTCATAGAACCATAGGTGTAATCACAAAGGTACATTTCTCATGGCTGCTCTGTTTACATGAACCTTAGACAATTGTTCAAAATTTAGATTTAGTAGCAATGGCAAACTAGTAGCCGAATTCTCATGGCTGCTCTGTTTTCTCTCTGATTCAGTTGGATATTATGGACAGAGGTACTGATGCTCGGAATCACCTTCTTGGAAAAACAATTCCTCTTCGACTTGGATACGTAGGAGTTGTTAATCGTAGTCAGGAGGTAAACCCTGGTTACTTATGCTGCATAATGTTGCTGTTGTACCATAATGAGCCAAGGCCACTTACTTTTACATTGTGCTTAGGTGTCTTATATCTCGTCGACTCTTCTTTTTCCTTCTATATTCTACCTATAATATATACTTTTCTCATAGTACTAAACCATTCTACGTTCTATATTCGTTTTGCTTTTTCTCACTTTACGCAATGCAAGAATTTATTTGGGTGTTGATTTTCCTTAACAGGATATTTTGCTGAACCGCAGCATCAAGGATGCTCTTATTGCAGAGGAAAAATTCTTTCTTAGCCGCCCAGTAAGACTCCATCATTTTCTCGATTTGCTTTCTGAGAGTTTTGCTTTGGCTTTCCTGCTTATATCTGTTTTCTTTTTAAACAAAACAGGCTTACAGTGGTCTCACTGATCGTTTGGGTGTCCCTCAATTGGCAAAGAAATTAAATCAGGTATTTTATCTGAAGTCCTGGGATTTCCTGTTGTCTTTGTTATGATTATCTTGTTATGCAGTGACACGAGTTCCCTAAGAGAAATGCTTTCTGGATCTCGATGTGATTCTAATTGAGACAATAATTGGCTTTTGTATATATTCACGTTTCCTAGCCGTGCGTAGTCTGATTGTGCCCATTTCATTCTAGCAGGAGCTAGGGATTTTATAGGATATTCTTTTGCTTCTCATTGTATATATTTGAAAAAAGTCAGTAACATCTGCTCATTATGGCTGTTGATTCACATGGTGGATTCTTTTTCTGTGGATTGATTAGTCATATTTTTTTAAAAGATGGCAATTCATAGCTGGCAATATTAGTTGTAAAATGAGAAGCTGTCTAATGGGAGCTAGTTCCTTTTTTTCATTATTTGCAGATCCTTGTCCAACATATCAAGGCACTGCTTCCTAATTTAAAGTCACGTATCAGCAATGCATTGTTTGCTACAGCAAAGGAGTATGAGAGCTATGGGGATATAACAGAGTCCAGGGTATGTGGTTTTCAGCTAGTTTTAGCCTAAGATTTTCAATCCATTCTCAATGGCGACATTGCTATTTGCATTGTATGGTTTCTTTGCTCAGTCTTCATTTTGAATACAATTTTCCTCATGCATGTGTTCGTCTTTCTTGACATTCGTGAGAGCGTTTTCTGTTTATTTTGACTAGAACAAACTAATCAGTAATTTTTTCGAGTTAGCATTTGAAGGTGTTAAGATTAGTAGGGAAAGATATCTGACAATCAATGGCAAGTAAATTTTTCTAAGTATCCAGACATGCTTTCTATTTCATTTCCTTGTAAAACATGCTTGCCTCAATTCTTATGTCATTTAAAATATATGTAAGTTTATCATTGTGACTATTTAACTTACAGCTTTCTTTGCGTCTGTATTCTTTCAAAATTCATAGGCTGGCCAAGGAGCTCTTCTCCTCAATTTTCTTACAAAATACTGTGAAGGTAAAATCTGAAGATGGTTCTTTTCAGTTTATACAACGGACGTTAGTTTATTCTTTAAGGATTGGTTCTCATGGTTTAACTGTTCATAACAGCATACTCCTCAACCCTGGAAGGGAAAAGTAAAGAAATGTCTACATCTGAGCTCTCTGGTGGAGCAAGAATTCACTATATCTTCCAATCAGTCTTTGTCAAGAGCTTGGAGGTTTGTTTTATTATTTCAAGTTTGTGCATTAAGATATTTCTTAGTTAGGTGATTCTCTTTTAATTTAATTTCAGATATTTTTGTGGTCTTCAACAGAAGTTCATTTTGTTAATATTTATTAAACAACTATGCACGTATGAGTGACTCTCTATATCGACTCAGTGTAGTTTAGTTATTGTAATTATTGACAAGGAATGCATGTTTGGAGTTCATTTAAGAGTAGAACTACTTCCAGTAGTAAAAATAGTCGGTGTTTATATTAGTTTAATTCCCTGCACCTGCACCTTTAAAGCATCTGCTCTGTAATCGTTTGAAATCGACCTGTGTATTTTCTGCTGTATAGTGATATTTGCATTGTTTAACCTACTGATTTTGGCAGTGCTACTTGTTGTGGGTTTTGGAATTTAAACTTACTAGTTTCCTTCACTTTGCCTCTGCAGGAGGTTGATCCATGCCAAGACTTAACAAATGATGATATTCGGACTGCAATTCAGAATGCAACTGGTCCCAGATCTGCATTATTTGTTCCAGATGTAGGTTTATATCCCTAACCATGTGTGAACTTTGTTCTGCTTAGCAGTACATTCCACATATTTAATTTGCTTAAGTTTTCTACTTTTCCAGTAACTCTGATTACTATCGCTTGCTTTCTCTTTTCTGCATAGGTTCCATTTGAAGTTCTTGTCAGGAGGCAAATATCTCGTTTATTAGATCCCAGCCTTCAGTGCGCTAGGTTCATTTTTGATGAGCTAATAAAGGTGTGCTTTATTCTTTGTTTTTCTTCACAATGCTTACTATTGATCTACTTGATCATGAATTTTAAATAGAATACTTCTCTACAGATTAGTCATCATTGTATGATGACAGAGTTAAAGCGATTTCCAGTCCTGCAAAAGCGCATGGATGAGGTTATCGGGACCTTTCTGCGAGAAGGTCTTGAACCCTCACAAGCAATGATCCGAGATATTCTTGAAATGGAGGTATGTATGAATAATTTCAGATCAACATAATCATGGATTTTTTTTGTTTTTTGTCATAATGGTTAAGTAAAATAAGTTTGTGCAAATTGATTACTCTCAGCTTTATTTATTGGGGCTTCTTTTTAAATTTGGATTCCTAATAATGTTGGTAGTGAAAGGTTGAAATTTAGTTTAAAATTTTCAAGTTTACCATTTGCAGATGGATTACATAAACACCTCACACCCAAATTTTATTGGGGGAACCAAAGCCGTGGAGGTTGCAATGCAACAAGTCAAGTCTTCTAGGATTCCGCATCCTGTTGCACGGCCAAATGTGAGAAATAATCTCAGCAAAGCATTAATAATGTTGTTTGATACTATATTTGTTGTCTGGCTCCTGCTTCTGAAACACATGAAGAGTGTCGAAATCTCCAGCTAAAGACTTCTTATATATAACTTATTTCCATTTCACAGGGAGTTCTAGGTGCAGCAGATGCTGAAAAATCCGCACCAGCTGGTAATGTTTTTATTCCATTCATTTTTTCAGCCTTTCATGTATGCACAGATAAATGATCAAATCTCATTCTCTACGACATGACTTGCATACGAGCGTACATGCCTGGTCTTTATTTGTTGAAGAATAGAATTTGAATGTAGTGTGTTTTTGTACAATTGAAAAATTAATCAGGAAACACAAGCTGGAGTGGTTTCTCATCAATTTTCCGAGGAAGTGATGGTCAGGCATCTGCTAAAAACAACTTATTAAACAAACCACCCAGCGAAGCTGCTCAAGATGTTTATCAGAACTTGTCGACAATCTATTTGAAAGAGGTTTACATTACATCTTGTGCATTCTCATGCTCTTCATATTGCAAAATACTTATACTCACCTCTTCACCTCATAATTTTTTTTTGTTTTGTGTAGCCCCCAACTGTTTTGAGGTCATCTGAAAATCATTCAGAACAGGAGTCTGTTGAGATTCATATAACAAAACTATTATTGAAATCTTACTATGACATTGTAAGGAAAAATATCGAAGACTTGGTCCCAAAAGCAATCATGCATTTTCTGGTTAGTTTCTTAAATAAGTTATAATTTTCACATTGTGGTATTACTACTGATAACTATTCTATGCGATTGGGAATAAACACAGGTGAATTACTCGAAACGTGAGCTGCACAATGTTTTCATCGAGAAGCTTTACAGGTAATGAAAGAAACCATCTGATTTTTTTTGCCAGATGCTGTGAAAAAGTCTTATTTTATATGAACTAACTGTGGTGGGGATGGGTCAGAGAGAATTTGATTGAAGAACTGTTGAAAGAGCCAGATGAGATCGCTGTAAAGAGGAAACGCACACGAGAGACTCTTCACATACTACAACAAGCTAATAGGGTAAAAGTTTCAAGGATTGGTCTTGAAGAGAAATTGGAAATTTAACTTTTTGATTTGAAATGTGTAGTTTTAACCATTTTTACTTGGTTAAAAAAACAACAGACATTAGACGAGCTGCCGTTGGAAGCGGAATCTGTTGAGAGAGGATACAGAATTGGCTCTGAACCGAAACAGGAGGAGTTATCGAGTACGAGAAGATCAAGGGCGGATTCTAATGGGTACGGACGCATCCACATGTAAAATTTCGAAATTTCTGATTACACACGCGTAAGTCTCAATTCATTTGCTGATGGAAAGATTTATTTTTGTGGGTGGGGGGAAAGGTATTTTAGGGTATAGAGCAAAACATGATTAAAAAAAAACAAAGGTTTTGGTGTCTCGGAGCGAGCCACCGATTCTGACAAGGATGATCAAATCCTAATTCATTTCAATCTTCGTTGTTTTGATTTGTTTTTTACTTTTTGTTATTTTTGATTTAATTTGTAACCATAAAATTAACTAGGCCCGGATAAATTACCCGGATCCGAAAAAAACAAACCAAACCGAACTGAATCAAATTAGGATGTATCAAATGGAACCGAATAATTATTAATGAACGAATGGCTCATTTCTTGAAATATTTTGTATTCGAACTGAATCAAAAACTGAACAGGTATCCGGATATCCGAAATATAATTGTATTACGATAAGATCCGCATATATGCGGGTTTAAAAAATATATTTTAAATCGGTTAAACATTATTTGAAAATAAAATCTGATCAGTTGTGAAGAAAAATAAAATTGAAAAATAAACATAAAAATTTATTTTTTTATTTTTATATTTATATTTTGTAATTAAATTTTATTACTATTCCCATAAAGGATTTTGATAATTTGAAGTGTGAACCGTAGCAAACCAATCAGATAATTAAAATGATTAAATCTATTTTAACAATGAAAAACATAAAAAAAATTACTTTTCTTTTTCTTAATTTTCTTATTTATCTTTTTTGACTTTTTATTTTTATTTTTAGTATTAGTAATTGATCATACAATTTCTTTAACTTAAATGAAAAACATAAAAGAAACTTATTTACTTTCTTTTTTTAGTATTAGTAGTAGATTATACAATTTCTTTAATCTATTTGAAAAACATCAAAGAAAAATACTTTTTTTTTAAACTAAATTTTAGAATTATGTAAACATTATGATAAAGTCTAATTGGTTGAATTTTTAACACGTGTAAAAATCTAATCGATTAACTTGACATGTGTCACGATCATGTTACTAAAAACTAACTTTGAATTTTATTTACTTGTTTTTTATTTTAAATTTTCATTGAAGATTATTATTGTTTTTAAGTTTTTGTTTTTATTTTTATTTTAATCATATTCTTTTTTACGATTATTATTTGATTGCATAATTTTTTAATATAAAATTTTATATATATTTTACTCATAATGAAAATATCATATTTTTCTTTATGGCGTTTTATTTATAAAAGCATAATTTTATTTTATTATTGTTTAAGTTATATCATGATTGTGTTTTAAGTCTAAAATAATAATGTTAATTTATGGTTAACTCGAAGTGTGAACCTTAGCAAACCAAACATATAATTAAAATGATTAAATCTATTCTAACAAGGGTGACTTGCAGAAATATCGCCTTTGACCAGGAAAATATGTTAAAATGACGCCCACCCAATAATCGTTAACAAACTAACGTTTTCGGACATTTTTGCCCAATACGTCAATAAGACTAACCTCCTGAAATTATTTCTGGATCTGATTTGATATTTACAGAGACGTTAGCCCTTAGTGTAACCTAATTTTCACTACTCTAAACTCCTCTCTAAACACGAAAATCTAAACCCTAAACCCCTCTCTAAGAATTTGTGAACTCAAACTGATTAGTGTTAAAACCCCTTAGTGTTTAACCTAATTTTCACTAAACCCTAAACTCTTCTCTAAACACGAAAATCTAAACCCTAAACCACTCTCTAAGAATTTGTGAACCCAAACTGATTAGTGTTAAAACTTTGTAATCTAATTTATAAAAAAAAACTTTTAGAAACCTTGAGAAGGTTTTGGAAACTTTTATATGTTGATATAAAAAGTTAAGTGTTAGTCCTGTGAAAACACTGTTCATCTTCTTTGTATGAATTGTTGATTTTTTATTAGAATTTCGAGTAGATTTGGCATTAGATCTTAGTGTAAACCAAATCAATCAATCGCACAAGGCCGTCATTAGATCTTAGTGTTTACCAAATCAATCAATCGCACAAAGCATAACACTAATTTGGTTGAATGAATTTAATAAACTACCATAAAACCCAGAAAAACTTGTGTTGATATCCAAAGATTTATCAAAAGGTAAAATAATCGGTTAAGAGAAGATAAGGGAGAAAGAGGGAGAAAGAAAGAGAGAATAATGGAGATGAGAAACGAGAGAGAAGAGATAGGAGATAGGGAAGAGAGAGAAAATTGTGTCATTAAAAAATATTTACCAAATGCCATTATCAAAAAAAGCAAGGGGCAAAACGTAATATTACAGGGTCAAAGCGTTAGTTTCTTTATCATATAAGAGAAGGCGTTAGATTAACATATTTTGTTTAGATTTTGGGGTAGTTAGCCAATTGTCTCTTCTAACAATGAAAAACATAAAAAAGAACTTTTTTTTTTTAATTTTCTTATTTATCTTTCTCACTTTTTGTTTTTCCTTTCAGTATTAGTAATCTATCATACAATTTCCTTGACTTAAATAAAAAACATAAAATAAATTTATTTTCCTTTTTCTTAATTTTCATATTTACCTTTTTGATTTTTTTATTTTTATTTTAGTATTAGTAATCGATTATACAATTTCTTTAATATATTTGAAAAACATAAAAGAAATTTATTTTCCTTTTTTTTTAAACTAATTTTTAGATTTATGTAAACATTATGTTAAAGTAAATTTTTTTTAACACGTATCACGATCATGTTAAAAACTAACTTTGATGCATCCAACTTTATATAATAAGAAGATATCTATTTAGATTTAAAATAATCTAAATATCTAAAAATACAATTTATAAATCCGAAAATATTATTTGTTTAGAATGAAATAACCAAAATAACCAGAATTAACTTAGATATTACTAGGAAAAACCAAATTACCCAAAATTATGAATATTTTTACCCGAAATTATCTAAATTATCCGAATTACCAATATTTTTATCCGAATTATCCAAAATTAACCAAAAAAACCAAACCGCACCCGAATTTTTTTTATTATTACCCGGTTCTTAGTTTTACTATCCGAAATCGAAAACCAAAAATATCCCACCGAAGACAACCCAAATTTTATAAATATTCGAACGGTTCATATACAGCTATATCTGAATTACCCGAATATCCATGCGCTAGGCCTAAAATTAACAAGAGAAATCTTTTGTTCTTCTTCTTTAGAACCATAGCATAAATTCACTTTTGATCCTTCTGCATCGAGAACCACAAGGTTACTTGTAAAACTATATTTCTATCTTTAATTCTTTTTTG
The DNA here is from genome assembly GCA_020283515.1 of Alliaria petiolata. Taxonomy (NCBI): domain Eukaryota; kingdom Viridiplantae; phylum Streptophyta; class Magnoliopsida; order Brassicales; family Brassicaceae; genus Alliaria; species Alliaria petiolata. The sequence goes on along the minus strand of JAHZTW010000002.1, from coordinate 32,459,611 downwards.
GAAAAAATGTTAATTTGTTTATTGAACTATCTTTCTGGTCGTCCCGCTTGATCCATCTCGCAGTGGGACTAAAATAGTATGCATGTATCCATTCGGTTTGATTTTGCTAATCCTGTGAAATATGAGATAGAGGTGTCTCTCTCTCATCTCACTCTTATCTTTTAGAGAGAGATTGTTCTTCTTCCTTTTGGTGTAAATATCTGATTAAATTCACGTCCAGTTTTCCGACAATGGAGCATAGCATAATGGTTGGCAAAATACTCAGATCACTGACTGTCAAATTCAACTATATTGTTTAAGGTTGTTCAAGGCGATCAATCTGGCAGAGGAAGAGGCCAATGCACGTTCAGAGGAGGTCGTGGTAGAGACAGTGGAAGACAATCTCTGAACAGAGAAGCCATTAAATGTTTCAAATGCCACTAACTGGACATTTCCAAAATGAGTGTCCTGACGCAGGCAAAAGGACCAATTATGCTGAATTGGAGGAAGAAAAATAACTTCTATTGATGGCTCAAGTAGAGTTGAACCAAGCGAAGAGAGAGGAGGTGTGGTTCTTTGATTCAGGGTGCAGTAATATAACGATCCGGGCCCGGCCCATTTGAATAAGTTTAAATGGATTGATTTGACTACCTATGTCATCAAAGTGCACTTACTTTTTCCGGTCACTTACTCTAAGAGAACTCCAGAGTTAAGCGTGCTTATGCTGGAGTAGGACTAGGATGGGTGACTTTCTGGGAAGTCTTCTGCGGAACCGTGTGAGTGGGACCAAAACATGGGGAAAGGTCATGTGGTGATTGCAGGGACAAGTAAATCAGTCGGTTGGGGTCCGGGAAAAATAATGCACCGACCGTCGGACAGGGGCGGGGCCCACGAGCCCGACGGAGGGATGGGTGACTCGGCGGTCCGGGCGTTACAAGTGGTATCAGAGCCAAGGGAAGTCAAACTGGTTTTGTTCCAGGAGACAGACTTGGGGTTTGGGGTTAAGGTTCACACTGGCGAGATCAGAATTTGAGGACGAATTCCCGTTAAGTGGGGAAGAATTGTAACGACCCGGGCCCGGCCCATTTGAATAAGTTTAAATGGATTGATTTGGCTACCTATGTCATCAAAGTGCACTTACCTTTTCCGGTCACTTACTCTAAGAGAACTCCAGAGTTAAGCGTGCTTATGCTGGAGTAGGACTAGGATGGGTGACCTTCCGGGAAGTCTTCCGCGGAACCGTGTGAGTGGGGCCAAAACATGGGGAAAGGTCATGTGGTGATTGCAGGGACAAGTAAATCAGTTGGTTGGGGTCCGGAAAAAATAATGCACCGACCGTCGGACAGGGGCGGGGCCCACGAGCCCGACAGAGGGATGGGTGACTCGCCGGTAGGGGCGATCGGGGTGTTACAAGTAATCACATAACAGAGAACAAAGAATGGTTCACAGGACTAGAACATGATTTATGTTTGCACTGTGAACCTTGGAAATGATATGAGAATGTATGTGGTTGCAAAAGGAACTGTTAGGGTTAGTTACAAGAAAAGGGGTTAGTTTCGAGATGGAACCTGCAAAGCCTTTCACTCTACAAGAGGGTTGATTATGCAAAATGATATGAGTGAAAATAGGATATTTTATGTGCTCGCATCTATGCCACATAAGAATCCCATGTGCATGCAGATTGAGGAGAAAAAAGTGGAGAAAGAAGCTCACATGTGGCATTGTCAATTTGGGGCCCTGAATTAACATGGACTAGGGTTGTTGTCTCATAAGAAGATGGTTGTTGGGCTACCATGTCTGGAATCCACCTAGGAAATGTGCATCACTTGTTTAGTTGAAAAAAAAAACACAAAGATTATATACCAAAGAAGAGCGTGTGGAGAGCCCGCAAGAGACTTGTAGCTGGTACATTCAATCATATATGGACCTATCAAACTAGCCTCACAAAGTGGCAAGAGGTACTTCTTAAGTTTTATTGATGACTTTACTCGGAAGACTTGGGTGTACATTCTGCATGAGAAGTCATAAGCTTTTACTTCATCCAAGAACTTCAAAGCCAATGTAGAGAAGGAGATGGGTGCATTTATTACATGTTTGAGGATAAACCGAGGTGGCGAATTCAACTCAAACAATTTCAATAAGTTCTCCAATTCTAAAGGTATCAGAAAACAACTGACAACAACTTACACGCATCATCATAACTGATCAGAAAACAACTGACAACAACTCACACGCATCATCATAACAAAGTTTCATAAAGAAAGAACAAAACCATCATAAATGCAGTTCGGTCTATGATGAATGAGAGACGAATTCCCAAGCATTCTGGTCTGAGGCAGTTAGATGGTGTGTGCTAGGCCTGTGACTTCGGGTAATTCAGTTCCATTCGGTTCGGTTCTTCGGTTCTTGGGATAATTCGGATTTTGAAATTTTAGCCGAAACTAACCGAATTATAAATCGGTTCGGTTAGTTCGCTTCTCGGATAATTCGGTTCTTAAATTTCAAAACCGAAACTAACCGAACTTTTAAAATTTTTGTTTAAATTCGGTTAAAATCGGGTAAATTCGGATATTTCGGGTAGTTTCGGATAGTTCGGTTCTTCGGTTAGATATAATTTGGTTTATTTTGGTATGATTCGGTATAATTTCGGGTTAAAAAAAAAAATCGGGTAACCGAACGGTTACCGGAACCGAACCGAACCGAACCGAAAACCGAACTAATTTTCAAATCTGGCCGAACTAGAACCGAACTAGAACCGACGAAAATTTTGGTTCAGTTCGGTTCGGTTAGTTTGGTTCGGTTAAAATTCCCAGGCCTAGTGTGCACACATCCAAAATCGAAGTCCAGCAACATTATTTGAGAACAAGACACTAGAAGAAGCATGGAGCGATCAGAAACCAGTGATGGAATTTTTATAGCGTTTGTGAAAGTATAAACGCTATTAAATGTTGGGTGGGAAAAAATATTATGTTCGCGCTTAATTTTTGGTTCTCAAATTGCTTTGTTATAAAATTACGAACTGTAAACGCCATCTTAGATTAACCGCGAATAAAAAATTTCATTGCCCGCCCAAGTAATAATTTTTATGTACAAAGTTAATTTTATTAAAAAAAAATTTTGAAACCCAAAAAACATTTCGATGATATTAGGGATTTAGAAAAATTCCTCGTTTGCTCTCCCTTTCTCTCTTCTTCGCCTCTCGGTCCCTCTCTCACTCTCATCGATCTCTTTCACTTTCAGTCTCGACTCCAAACACTCTTAGTGTCGATCCTCGATCTCTCTCACTCTCAGTCTCGATCATCTAGAGTATATGACATTTACAAATCTTCCATCTCCCCTCATCTTCCTACTTTCGTTCCCTCCAAGATCTCTCTCTCTCTCTGATCTATGAATCGACGATGTTCTGAGGATTTCCGTACATATGCGTTTCCTTTGAGTAATTTCGTCCCAGAAGATGGTTATTCAGAATCTCGTGCTAAATTATCTTGCTCTCGGATCTTAATTGGTCCCAGATTCGAAGCAGAGAGCCTTCAGCAACTCCAGAAACAAAGGATAACACAGATCAGGAAGGCATTGCTCGGAGGAAGCAAAACGGATGTCGTTGCCGGCAGTCCAAATGTCTAAAGCTGTAAGTTGATTTCAGGAATCTCGTTAACATCCTGATAGAGATGCGAATCTAATGTTGAATAGAGCAAGCTGAGAGAGTTTTCTTATTTTCATCTGCTGTACAACACTTAGAGATGCTATGGGATTATAGGATATTTGTTTTGACAATACGTCGCTTGGTTATTAGGTACTGTGACTGCTTTGCTTCAGGAGTGTTGTGTATCGACTGTGATTGTGCTGATTGTCATATCAACTTTGAGAACTGCGATGTCAGAGGTGCAGCTATGGTGAATGTACTAAGTCGCAACCCAAATGCCTTCAATGGAAAGCCTTTCAGCATCCCAATTGACAAGCATGTATGTTCTTCAAATATACCACTTTGTGACACTGAATAAAGAACTGTAGAACTATTAGAAAACAAATTAGGCTTGTCTTAGTCTCCAATTGCTTGTTGTTAACAAAAAAAACAAACCCCTTCTGTTATATGATTGTTGAAACGTTTTGTCTCTTCGTAATTAAATTGATTCGTTAAGAAATTCAGGGTCTCTCTTTGTTTTTGTGTATCAGGCGCATTGGAAGATTTCAAAGATCTCAATCTTGCTCAAAGGTTACTCCTTTATCTTACTTCTCTCTACACGAAATTGTCTTTCTCCTATGTATTTAGCTCTTAAGTTAGAGTCTAGCAGGCTGGAATCGGATCTTGAAGGTCTTCTATTATCACTTGATTTACTATCATCTCAGATTACTTAATGTTCATTGTCCTTTGCACAACACTTTTACAAGAATATACTGGATTTCCTTGTAAAGTAAATGTTTTTTTCTTGATCCGAAGGGCTTAGTTTGAGGGTTCTGTGATTTCTCATTTAGGATGTGGAGAAGTGAAAAGGAAACCCACCATTTAGCAGCTCATTGAAAATATGTGATGCGTCGACTTGGATTTATGTGAATGATGAGTTGATGCCAAGAAATTTTACTTTTGAAGCTCGAACATCAGTCATATGTTCCGTGTCGCTGAACTTATTCTTTCTTTGGCAAATTGCAGAAGTATCAGTCATATGATGAGTTGATGACTCATTTCTTTTGCAGACCAGTCTTGAAGGCAATGGACTGATTGTGTTCTCGTTCCTTTTACTATATTTAGCATTTTGCAGCTCTTTGACAGGAAATGTCTTTGTAGATTTATCCAAAGTCTATACGACAATTGGTTTGTGACCATATTTCGACTTGAGATTGTTCTATCTTGATAATTCAATAAACGCATGTTCCTCTGAAACTCATGTATGAACTTATTTTCTAAGTCCTTGTATATTTGTAATAGATCTTTCTTTTTATGGTTTTTAATGGTTTTAATTTCATATGGCCATTTCTCATTTTAAATATGTTATTGCTATCCAAAATCAATAAATAGAACTTTATCAATACACCACCCATAATTAAAATTACAAAATAAAAAGGAAAACTCTTGATCTTTGATTTAGAATTTAGGGCATAGGGTTTAGAGTATAAGGATATAATGCATAGGGTTTGAAATATATTTTTTCCTAGTTTTATTAACAATATAAATATAATAATTTTTATGAATTAATGAGTGTTTGATTTAGGGTATAGGGATTCACATTTGTAAGATAGTTTTGTTCTTCTATTTCTCAATTAAAAGAAAAAAGAAAAATATAACAAATAATTGTTTAATATTATTTGAGAACATAAAATAGAATTTAAAAAACTATTACAAAATACAAAATAAAAAGGAAAAGTTAGTGAGTCTTTGATTTAGAGTTTCATGCATAGGGTTTGAGGTTTAGGGTATAAAAGTATAGAGTATAGGGTTTGAATTTTTTTTTCTAGTTCTATTAACAATAGAACAATAATAATTTTTTAATGGATTAATGAGTATTTTATTTAGGGTATAGAGACTCGATATTTATTTCATACTAAAGACATAAAATAAAATGAGAAGTTAGATTGTTGTTTGATAGTAAGAACATTAGATTGTTGTTTGATAGTAAGAACATAAATATTACAAAAATACAAACTAAAAATGAGAAGTTAGCGAAAAAAATAACAAAATTATAAACTAGTAGAAAAAAATAGCTCATAAACTCATAAATATAAAACATTATCCATTGTAAACTAAATAAAATCATTTTAAAAATCATTTTAAATAAGGTATGAGAAAACACATTAGCAAGGGGAGAGCCAATGAGTAGAGGTCACTCAGATCGATGACGTGGCCAAATCTAAATCCTTCCTTCCTCAGCTTTTATTTCTCTCCGAGAGATTACTCGGATCGATGACCTGGCATAAATCACATTCCTTCATTATTTTTTTCTTCTTCCACGAAGACTTGTCTTTCTCCCTTCGTCCTTCTTCACGACTCTGGCAACATGGAGTACTCATCTTATCTCTTCTTCGTCTTCTTCAAATCCTAAATCGGTAAGCCATAATTTCTTAATTTCTTATTTTGAAATTCTTATTACATTTTGTTCTTTTCAATCTGTAAAACTTATTTGCTTTGTTTGGGGTTCAGTTGCTGCGGCTCAAGAGAGAGATCGAGATCCGTTCCACGGAGAAAAGAACTCACCAGAGATGGATCTCAGATCTATTATCTTCTTCTCCTCTACGCAAACCCAGATTCTCGCCAACAACTCTCAGATCTATAATCCAACTCTTGTTGTATCCAAAGATCCATCACCTTCTTTGAGTGATTCTTTTGCTCAGGTAAACGAGTGATTTTTAGTTTTTTTTCTAGGGTTTTTGGGTTTGGATCTTTGGTTAGTTGATTGGTCTGACTGATGTTTTTACGTATGCATTTGATTTTTTTATTTCAATTTTTTTTCCTGTTTCAAACCAGTTGACTAGCCAAAGAGGTTTGTTCTCTCTACATAGTTGTATTAACATTGAAATGTTAGTTTGTTGCAGCAGGAGGTTGATTTTGTTGATGATATCGAAGAACTTGCAAAGATTGGAGGTCGAAGATTGTGGAGAATTCATTTGTAATATGTTAGTTTCTCTTTTGACTATTGAATTGTAATATGTATTTTTTTTTTACTCCAATTGTAATATGTATTTTGTATCATGGTTTCAAATTTAAATAAAATATGTTATTTTTTCTTTTAATATGTCAATTTATCGGAATTTAAAACCCAAAAAATCGTAAACAAAAACAATTTGCCAGAACAATTACAGGAATCCATTAAAAACGAGAAGAAATCTATTACAGAATATCGAATGCTATTGTAAAACTGTAAAATGCTATAAATAATAGTATTAATAACAAAAATAAAGTGTTATCGTAGGATATATTGCAATTGCATTTACAGAAGAAACGCTATAAAATAAATATAAATAACAGTTCTGAAATGCTGTCTAAGTTATTATTAATAACAATTAATAAGTGCTATAATATATAACAAATAAATATAAATAACAGTTCTGAAACGCTATGTTATATAAATAAATTATAGTATCGCTAAAAAGCGTTATCTAAAGTGTCCGATCTATTATCGCAGATCCTGATATAACTCTTCTCAAAATACTATTATATTTTTAGATAGCTTTTTTCGTGTGCTAAAAAAACCTTTTTTCCTGTAGTGTATGAAAATTGTATGATCATGTTTCAAAAAGAGTCATCATGAGCAAAGACGTTGTATTTGAAAAAGAAAAAGCATGGAGATTGTATGATCCTGTTTCAAAAAGAGTCATCATCAACAAAAACATTGTATTTGAAGAAGAAAAGGCATGGGATTGGGGCAGGTATGATGAAGAAATATGGCGTGATATACTAAAATGGGAAGATGAAGCTGATGATCAGAATAAAGAAGATACTAATGGAGAAAGTCCAAACGATGACCAACACACAGAAGACATTGATGGAGGAACCCCGGTTGAATCACATCCAACTAAGGCATATTCTATAGATGGTGGTTTGATTTTAGGGAGGGGTTTGCGAGAAAGAAGAGCACCAGGTGATGCACATGGCTCTGTTTCGAGTTTTAAATCTGTAACCCTAATTGCATGTAAATGCACTGTGTGCTGTGAGATCTAAAGCTCGCATCTAGATTTTGAAGTGATTTAAGTAGGAGAAAAGAGGGTTAGATCTTCTATGAATCAGAGATGAAATGTAAGATTGATATAACAAATTGGACTTTGTATTAATGATTAAGAAAGGTTTACAAGTGATCTCGAAAGAGATGTGTTTTAGTGCAAACTGATAGTTCTAAGTTTACAATGAATTCAACGTGAAGAAGTCCCTTTTCTGAACGCTTCTATCTTCTTTTATACCTGCTCTTCAGCCCTAGCTCTCCGCGTATCTCGGTGTATCTTTGACCGAGCTAACCACCTGAAGATCTCAGACTCCGCGTATCTTCAGGAGATCGCATAACTGCTCTTGACTGATTCCTTGTTTAGCTCGTAGGTTTCTGGCCGAGCTGGATATAAATCGGACTATGCTGGGCTGGCGATCTGATGGTGAAAGGAAACGGGCTTCAGTACTTGGGCTCTTAGTACTTTGCTTAGTGAGCTTTAGAGACGGGCCAGATTTGTGCCAAATCCAACACCAACAATTTCCCCTAGCCCGTTAAGTGATAGCATCGAACTTAGCGGGCGGATATTAATGGTTGATGCACATATCTCGGTCCTCGCAGATACCATCCTATCTCCTTGAACGAGCTCGTAATTATATCTCGTTGATTAATCGGACGGCCAAGACAAGAGCGATAGAAGATCATTGTGATCTAAACAGATGTCGTTAAAATCTCTAATGACATTATATATTACTAGGAGAGAAACAGCGCGATGCGCATGTTTTATTTTAATTTGTGTTTTAGATCTATATTTTGACTATTGATTTTATATTTTTTTTATATTTTATATTTCAATTTTTTTTTGATGATCTTGTGTAATCTCTTTCATACATTATTTTACGAATCTCTATTTATTTTTCAATTTTCATACTCTTTTCATTTGTCTAAATCTTAATATTATAATAATTTTTAATTTTTTCCGTTATCATTTTGAGGATTTTTTTAATATATTTTTCATTGAATCCATACTTTTTCATGTTTTAAATTTTTTTATATTTTCGTATCCATTCTTCTTTTTCTTTATTTTTTTCCTCTTCTCTATATTATTTTATATAATTTGTTATCTTCTTGATTTTTATTGAATATATTGTTTTATCTTACAATATTATAGGCTGGAGTTAACTTTTTAATTTATTCAATATCATAAAATTTTTTCACTTGTACCAAAGTTTAATTATCCTAATTTATTTGAAAGTACGGATTAAATCACTTAAAAAGAATGATATATTTGAAATTATGTATTATATAAGATTTATGTTTTTAATAAAATTTTAATTTCATCTACTTATAATAATTTTTAAATAGTTGAATTCAAATTTAGTGATCTTTATGTATAGTTAATTGTATATATGTTTAGATTTATTTTTGTTACATGATAATTTAAAAAACAATTAATTGCTTTTCTCAATTTTTCGTTTTAGGGTTTTTTTATATATCTTTTATTGAATTCTTTTTCTATGTTTTAAAATTTTGTATATTTTGTGTTTATTCTTCTCTTATTTTTATTTTTTTTGTTCTCTATATTTTTTTATATAATTTGTTATCTTCTCGATTGTTATTGAATATTTTGTTGTGTCTTATGATTTTATTGGTTGTATTTAACTTCTTAATTTATTCAATATCATAATTTTTTTTCAATTGTACGAAAATTTATTTATCCTAATTTATTTGAAACTAAGGATTAAATCACTCAAAAAATATATATAATATACCTAAAATTATGTATTATATAAGATTTATATATTTTTATATTCTTAAATAAAATTTAAATTTCATCTACTTATAATAATTTTAAATAGTTGAATTCAAATTTAATAGTTTTTATGTATTGTTAATTGTACATATGTTAATATTTATTTATGTTACTTGATATATTTAAAAAAGTAATTAATTGCTTTTCTCACTTTTTCATTTTAGAGATTTTTTTTGTATATATCTTTCATTGAATCCATGTCTTTTTCCATATTTTAAAGTTTTGTATATTTTTGTACTTATTCTTCTTTTTCTTTATTTATTTCTTGTTCTCTATATTTTGTTTATATAATTTGTTATCTTCTCGATTTTTATTGAATATTTTGTTGTGTCTTACGATTTTATAGATTGGACTTAACTTCTTAATTTATTCAATATCATAATTGTTTTTCAATTGTACCAAAGTTTAATTATCCTAATTTATTTGAAACTGAGGATTAAATCACTCAAAAAATATAATGATATATTTAAAATTATGTATTATATAAGATTTATATATTTTATGTTCTTAAATAAAATTTTAATTTCATCTACTTATAATAATTTTGAAATAGTTGAATTCAAATTTAATAATTTTTATGTATAATTAATTTTACATATGTTATTGTTTATTTATGTTACTTGATGTTTAAATAATAATAATAATAATAATAATTAATTGCTTATATATTTTATATTGTCGAAAATAAAGTTAAGATTGACCAATAGGAAGAAGCTGATGTGTCATCCTCTCGAGAGGTCCCTTCATCTTTTATATATAGTAGATGATGATTTGTGATTTGTGAATGTGTTATTTGTTTATTGTTTTTATTATTTATTTTTGTGTTAAATATGTTATTTATTATTTCTTATATCATAATAGTTAAATACATAACAGAAGACATAATTTAATCTGAAATAATAAGAATGTAAAAATTGACATTGTTTATAATTATGTTTAGTCTATATCTTTTTATCATATGAAGTTGGATGCATTTAAATTAGTAATTAACATGATCGCGACACTTGGTAAGTGAATCCGTCAGATTTTGACACGTATCGCGATTAGAATATATTAAATAGATAAAATTTAAATTTATGAATAGTTAGATTTTAATAAATAAATGAGTGTTAGTATGTTATCAATTAAGAAAAGGAAAATTAAAAACAAAAGTAAATGAGATTAATTTCAATTTAAGAAAATATAAGCTGAAACACTAATCCAAAAAATTTTTTTTTACTTGAATGTTTTTTTTTTTGGTTTTAGATTTTGTGAATAAGATTTTATTTATCATTAATTACAATAGATGTTGTATATAATCTAGTGCTTTGGTAAGTTGAAGTTACCTACGGTGTTCATTTGAAGATTTTTTATTTTTTTAATTCTATTATTTTTCCTTTTGATTTATTTTGTTATGTTATTTAAAAAAAATTGTAGTGTGTTATGTCTTTCACTATTATTATAGTAAACTTTGTCGATGAGCACTCATGGCATAATGGATAAGGCTGTTGATTTTTATTGAGAGCATTGTGAGTTCGAATCCCTTTGGAAGTGAGAGAAGAATAATATTTTGTTTGTTTCGTATTTAATATAAGTGAACAAAAATTTATAAATTAAATAATAAAGGACACGTGTCACCTCTGTATGTGCTAATGTGGCAGAAACATGAGACACCTTCGACTTTCATATAGTAGAATTTCTTAGTTAGGATAACTCCTCGAAGATAAACGGCTGAGATAAAAACATGGGCAAAACCATCATCATCTCGAGCTCCGTGAATGACGTGACACTCGTATGTAGTTATTGCGATTTTAAAATGGACGGTTGAGATATGAAGAGAGGAAAGATCTTTCACGATCTCGAGAACCGCTACAGAAGCCATGTTATAAAGGTGACGTCCACGTCTCCACTTGAAACGCAAACGTCGAAGCACTTCGAGGTAACTTCTCCTCTTCCCATTCTATTTAATTATTTGTATCGTTTCTCTTTGCAATTTGTAAAAAATTTCACGGTCGGTTTTAGGAAAAGCCAAACTTAGGTTCCCAAAATTTAGTGCTCGGATCGATCCAATTTCGTCTACATTCTTCTTGATTCAAACCAAATAGTCGTTTCTTTACCTTCTATGTTCCGATGACGTCAAAATCAAAGGGAAAGAGAATAGCGGAAAGCTCCTCCAACGAGGCGTACGGTCCTCACGAGCCTTCTAGGCTTACTGTGAAGCAGCTGAAGGAACTTCGCGATGTTTACGGCATTCCGGACGACGTCGAGATAGTGCTCCCTTCGGAGTCCGAATCGCCGGAGCTTGTCCGAGAGGGAGTTTGGTGCGCTTATTCTACATATTTCACAAAGTGCCGGCTGACGTTTCCTATTCCAGCCATCTTGTTAGAGACGTTGGCAGAGCTGCGTATGGCGTTTCCCTAGATGTGCCCTAACTTTGTATGCATTGTGATTGGCTTAGCGTTTCGGGCTCAAGAGGAGAACCAGTAGTTTGACGCCAAGACTGTCATGTTGTTGCGTCCGGTAAAGCACAACGTCAAGCTCCCCGGAACCTACTACCTTTCCCCTCGCAGCAGTCGCAAGGTTCTCGAGAAGGTTCAGTTAGGGATAGCTGGAAGGAGAAGTCGTTCTTCTTCCGAATTAACCCGAACTCTATTGGGGATTTCGATCCTTCGAGGATTCTGACGGTGTGGGCATCTAGCTCTGGTTAGAGGAACTAGGAGATTAACTCTAGCTAGGCTGTTTCTTTTTGAATATTTTACTATGACTCGTGGCTGAATCAAGCTCTTTTAATTTGCAGATACTCCTGATTCAGTTCTTCTTGACGCTTTGACTCGCGCTTTGTAGATGAGTTGCGAAAAGAGAGAGTTCATTGGGATCAGTTTACTCACGAGAGGATTCACAACGCTTTCAATCTGCAAGTTCCAAGGGACGTGACAAGAGTTCCTCCTTCTCTAGTTCGTGTCGATAAACCAGTTCGGCGAGGTGAGTCTAGCTTCCCTTTTTGAGACTTTTTTCTTTTACTTCGTTTCACGTGTCTTTGAGTATTCACTCAGTTCGAGGTCTTATACAGCTCTGATTCGTCAAAAGTCTAACTCGGGTTCAACTGCAAGCATTTCCACCGATCAACAGATGTCTCGAAGACAAAGTAGCCGTTGTTCTGGGAAGGGTCCTGTTGATGTTGCTGGAATCAAAACCGGCGAACTGGCTACTGCTCTGATGAGAGAGTTGGGGACTAGTCCGTCTCAGCCTGTCGCGTTAGACTTGGAGGCTAGTTCCTCGAATCTGGTTGTCCTTGCTAAGAGGGTGAGCCAGAAGCAGGCTTCTCCGGTTACTTCTCAGCCAGCGCCACCTCGTTCTCCACAAGGTGGGGATGGGACTGTGGCTCTTTCGGCTCGGTCGGCGGTTGACGTGAAAGCATCGAGATCGTACGGGTCAACCAATGATATCCCGGCAGGAGCTCCCCGCCAAGGCTCAAAGAGGGCGAGGTCTGAAATTGATCAGAGCTCACACGGTGGAGGTGAAGAACCTAGAGCTAAATGGAGCTCCTCCAACGGGATTAATTCAACTGCCAGTAAATCGTTTCACTAGAAATTCAACCATCAAAAGGATTGCTCCATTGCAGACGATGCTTGGGGGGTTGCTAATCTGTTGCGGGATTTTAAGCTCGAAGGATGCGGGCTTCCTGCAGTTCGCGATAATGGTTGGCGAAGAGGCCTATATTGAGATGATAGATGCCCAAGGGAAGGTTAGTCCTCAGTTTGTTTTAGGTTTCTAGTCTTAGACTTTAGGATATTTAAATTGTTCTCGCATAAATCCCTCTCCTTTTAGTACATAGGCTCTTGTGGCAACGAACAAGGCAGCTGCGATGTTCGAATAGAGGATGAGGTAGGTCCCTACAACTGAGGAGCTCATGCATACTAAGAAGGTGCTGGCAGAACTGAACCGGAGCTTGCAAGAGCATAAGGAGCGCGAGAAGGTGTTGTCACACAAGCTAGCTGGGACTCAACAAACGGAAGCACTTATCAACGAACTTGAGAACGTGGAGATCGATCTGATGCAGAACCTCGACAATGCAGCCAACCAGATATTTGCTCTTCAAGTGGAAAGAGAGAAAGCAATCGATCAGACTGCTCGGCTCGTTAAGGAGAAATAGCAGCTTCAAACCGATTGTGAGATAGCTGTGAGAGAAGCGGTGAGGTCGGCGTAGAAAGAGCTCAATGCAAAGTATCTTGAGATCCTTATATATTTATATATTTATCAACTTTGATTTTTCCACAAATATGTGTGAAGACATGAATGTTAATTGTGCAAAAGTTAAAGTCGCATGCGAAATGATTGGGCATGCATTTTGTTAACCTCAGTTTCAATCCAACCTTAATTTTAATCATTAGACAATTTTTATTTTTTTTGAACATCTTCATATGTCTAAGAACGGCGTGGTGGTTCGTCGCACGCATGTGTGGACCAACCACCTACCCTCTCTTAGGACAAGTAAACATATGTATATATATATATATATATTTAATGTATATATATGTTAAATGAATTGGAATTTTTATGCATAATTATTTTTTTATAATTACAAATACTTTTTAGCTTAGTTAATATATATAATTTTTCCACGAATATGCGTGAGGACATGAATGTTAATTGTGCAAAAAGTGAAGTCACATGCGAGCTGGTTGTGCATGCATTTTGTTAACCTTGATTTCAATCCAGCCTTAATTGTGTTCATTAGAAAACTTTTATTTTTTTGAACATCTTCATCTCTCCTAACAGCGGCGAGGTGGTTCGTCTGCACGCAAGTGTGAACCAACCACCAACCCTCTCTTAGGACAAATAAACATATACATATATTTAATGTAAATATATATTTTAAATGATTTCGAGTTTTTATGCATAATTTTTTTTTATAACTACAAATACTTTTTAGTTTAGTTAATATATATATTAATGAGAAAAACATTTTTTTTTTAAGTTCTTTATAATTTTAGTTATTATTTAATATAATTTTAACATTTGCAACTATACGTTACCATAAACGTTAGAAAAATAAAAAGTTTTTAAATAAATCGGTTTCAATAGGCACAAACGATGCGAAACGGTTTTTATGATTGTTGTTAAACGTCAAAAATTGCATTCGTGTACAAATATAATTTTAGAAAAGATATCAAGAAAACTAATATATATTTAAATATTATTTATATATTAAAAAATTCATGTCTGCATATATGTGCGGACCAACCACCTAATAAATTATTACATAAATACTGGATTAAAATATGGAGTAATACCATTGGATGAGTATTATTAATATCATAATTAATTTTGTTTAGCCGCCTATTTCTCTCTCTTACTTTACCAAATGTAAAGTCATTTCTACCCTTTGTTTTTTGTTTTCTTCACCTACGCTTCTTCTCCTTCCTTGCTTCTTCTCTTTCTTCATTTTCTCTTTCTACAAATCTGCTTCTTCTCTTTCTTTTTCTTCCCAATTTTTTTTTAATATGGTGAAAGCGGTGGTGAAGGTTGATAATGTTGGCGTGACAACGGCAATGGCGAGGATGGTGATGACAAAGATGGTAATGATGATAGCAACGGCGGTGGCAAAACAACAACAACTATAACAATAACATAGTTAACGACGGTGACGATAATTGAATTTAGCATGATAATATCGGTTGGGTAACAAGACTAACACGAAAATATTGGCTGGATAACATGCTAATAATGATAACGTTTGGCGATGGTAACAATATTGGCAATGAAAGTTAAACAGTAAGAAAGTTAGTTCAATTTGTTAGCGATTTAACTTCGTATATTTTTGGTAAGTTAACAAAGTTAGTTAATCAACAAATCATATATTTCTATTATATGATATCTAAATTAACACGATAATTTCATACTTTTATATTTCATATTTTATATTATATGATAACTCAATAAATACGATAATCAATAATATGATAACTAGCTTAACATGAAAATTTCGTATATTTTTATATAATAACTGGTTTAACACACTAGTTTCAAGATATGCTAAGTGGATTAACACGTCAATTTCATAATAACAGTGTTAGTAACCTTAAAATGAATATCATTTTTGGCAAAATGTGAACACTGTTATCCAACTTTAACTTTATCCAATTAATAAGTGGTTGAGATTAACCCACATGACATCAAAAATTTCTAAACTGTTCTTTTAAAAATTCGAGCATTAAATGCTCTGTTGGTTCTCTCTCCACATTAAATGCTCGAAGCTGCAACTCCTTCTCTCTCCGTAGGGGTGTAAAAGACCACTTTTGACAACAAAATTATCACCTTTTTTTATTTAAGATCTTTCTTTCCTATTTACTTAATTTGTTGGTCAACTCAGTATATACACCCAACTCACCCTAAAATATTTTACTATAATCACTAGTAAATTATATATATAGCAACATCCAAAGTCTCTATAAACTTGCTGAACCACTAAAAACCAAACCCGATCAAACCAACTAAGGAAAACTTTTTTTCTTCTTCTTTAGAACCATAGCATAATCCACTTTTAATCCTTTTGCATCTAGAACCACGACCCGTTTTGTTACTTGTTAATATGTTTATTGACCTTTTTTCCTGGTTGTAGTATTTTTAATTTGAATGGTAAATGATTTAATATAACAAAAAATCAACAAAAGTTGATTCCTCACGATAGTCCATGTATATAGTATCTTTGCAAACTCTACATTATTTGTCCAAGTAACGTAAAGCCAAAGACATACCTTTTTTGTTGTTAGGATTTAAGAGGTTGAAACCTTAAGATACCGTGGATTGGAGAGCGCGGAATAATCACTAACCCATAAAGACGGTCAAGCCAAAGATAACTTCATTCCCAAAAAAGCATAAAATTTATAATAATGTGTTTTGTTTACAATCTATAAACAAAAAATACAAGTTTCTGAAAACACATACACATCCCCATGGCCTACCAGCTGCAACCCTATGGATATAAGGAAGAACATTCAGGGTTAAGAAAAAATGGTGTTTGAAAATTTTGTAAAAATGAGGTTTGTCAAGAATCTAACGGTTTTTATTGTTATACATGTCGGTCTCATTACCACAAAGATTGTCTCACAATAACTTACCCGCAGATTCATGAGCATACACTCACCTTCATTCACAGAAATAATTCCTTCATTTGTGATGCTTGTGGGTATGTGAATACTTATAATGTTGATATGTTCGCATGTTTAAAATGCAATTTTTTTGTCCACATAAATTGCATTTTCTTACCAAAAGTTATAAAAATCACACGTCACTCACATTATCTTTCACACACTCTTTGTATCGCTGATGGAAACTTGGCTTGTATAATATGTTGGAGAGCGCACACAAAGCTCAAAATTGGTTATGGAGGTTATATTTGTATTGAAAAGGCATGTGGTTATGTTTCCCATTCAAATTGTGCAACAATGAAATTAGTGTGCGATGGCAGAGATGTCGAAGAAGAACCTGAAGAAGATATTAACTCAGAAGCTGATCTTGCGGTTTTGGTGGAGATAGATGGTGAATCCGTATGCCATTTTAGTCACAACCACAATCTAATGAGATTAGATGTGGATCATGAAAAAAGAAAGTGGTCATGAGGTGTGTCAAGCATGCATCCGTCCAATTGAATTTGGTAAATTCTTGGGTTGCAAGCAATGCGAATTTGCTCTCCACGACGCATGTGCGAGTCTTCCTCCGAAGATGGAAAACGCTTTGCATCGTCATCCGCTAACCTTACGAATCGACTTGATGAGCATAAAAAAGGGATTCTTCACTTGTTCTACTTGTCTCCAAGAATCTTGTGGATTCGTGTATCAATGTAGCCAAGAGGATTGTGGGTTCAAAATAGACGTTAAATGCGCTTCTTTCATGGAACCATTCAACGATATATACCACCATGAACATCCTCTCTTTCTAGTTCAAAATTATACAAGAGAGGCACATGTATGTACAGGTTGTGATCGATATTTAACGACGGATGTGGGTGTGGCACACTGTAATATATGCCTCTTCGCTTTGGATTTCAGATGCTTGACTTTACCAAGATTGGTAAAATACAAGCACCACGTACATCCACTTACTTTAGATTGTGATAAAAGTTACTCGGGATTTCTACCGTGGTGTGAGATATGCGAAGAAAAGATAGAGGTAAACAAGTTTTTCTACGTCTACCATGATTGCATCACCACTCTACATATTGAATGCATGTTAGGAAAATATCCTTATCTGAAACCTAATCATCGTATCAAAGTGGATGGTCTCAATTTGGAGATTCGCTCAAACAACAGTGCTTCTCGATCGATTTGTTATACATGTCATCGTATCTGCCAAGATAAACTGGTTTTTATTAGTGAGAAAGATGTATGTCTCTGTTCCATTGATTGTATTCATTCTTCTACCAAACTTGTTGAAAATCTTACTTAAATGATTCCGTACTGAAATGCATTGTCGTAATGTGAATGGCAATAAATAATGTTTCCCTTACTATTTCATATATACATGGATAATTTAAATTTTTAAGTTGCACCAACAACATGTAACCAAAATGGTGGTGGTCTAGCGGGTAGTACAAGGTGGCTAGTTCTTTTGTGCCCCGGGTTTAAACTCCTTTAGGACGTAAGTATATTCTCTAAATCGGAATATAGAAAGGGTTAACTCCGGGTACTGGAAAAGATTATGAGCTCTAAATCGGAATATAGAAAGGGTTAACTCCGGGTACTGGAAAATATTATGAGCCTAATGTCCGGAACTTGCACAATTAATTAAAAAAAAACACAATCTACTATGAGTTTTGGAGAAAACAAAATTACAGTAAAACAAATATAAAGTAATATTCTCTTAATAAATTAATATACACGATAAAATAATAAATGTTGCAAGTTTCAAGTTGGATCAAGTAAAAATTATCAAAATCAGATAAGATAATAAAATAATAATTTAAAGAAATCAAATATATTGTTCCAATAACATTATAAATTAATAATTAGATACATTTATGCATATATAACCTATACAATTTACAAAAATACAGTAAAAACTTTATAAATTAATAATATTGGGACTTTGATATTTTATTAATTTATAGAGTTATAATTTAGCGGTTCTGAATTAAATAATTATTTTTTAATAATTTATTAAAAATAATATTTTCTTTAAAGTTTATAATATTTTCTAAAAATTCATGGGAGGTTTGCAAAATTGACTCAAGAATTGAGGTCAATTGCAAATCTAACCCACCAAATTTCTCATTTTAACATTAACCACTTTCCCTCCAAACCATCCTTCTCACTTTCAAATATTTACGAAATTGGCATTGATTCAAATTAATTTCTTTAATTTTTGGAAATCCAATTGACCAGATAATCTTCATCTTCCTCACTTATTCACGAAAATGCCATCATCATCAATTCACCCAACCACCATTTTCAACCAATTTGAAGCTTTAATTGCACCGAAAAACCCATTTTTTAGCTTGAAAAGATGCTAAAAACAAGTGATAAGTCATTTTTCAGTCAAATTTCGTGTTTTCCAGATCTGGACTGCGATAGTAGACTTCATCTCACCTGGAGAAGTCTACTAAGTCAACGCAAAGGTTAGTTTTGCAATTGACCGCTTGAACAAAGTAGACTTCTCCATGTCAGATGAAGTCTACTCCATTTCCTTTGAGAACAAAAAAAATGGAGTAGACTTCTCGAGTAGACTTCTTTAAAGGCAGGTCATTTTTGCAATTGACCAAACTTTGACTTTTTTGGAGTAGACTTCTCCGAGATAGTAGACTTCTCCGAGAAGTCTACTCCTAAAAGTAGACTTCATACGGGTCACTTTTGCAATTGACCAATCTTTGACTTTTTGTAATAGACAGCTGGAGAAGTCTACTAGGCTTTTTTTGGGTGACGAAAAGTTGAATTAAAAAGTAGACTTCTTTTGGCCTGAGAAGAAGTCAACTTTTTCATTAATTCAATGTTTGGTCAACCCCAAAACTAACCCATAGTAGACTTCTCCAGGGTTCAAGAAGTCTACTCCATAAGTCAAACTTGGTCAATTGCAAAAGTGACATGTATGAAGTCTACTTTTAGGAGTAGACTTCTCCGAGAAGTCTACTATTTCGGAGAAGTCTACTCCAAAAAAGTCAAAGTTTGGTCAATTGCAAAAATGACCTGTAAGAAGTCTACTCTGAAAGTAAACTTCTTCCACAGAAGTCTACTTTTGGAGGAGAAGTCTACTCATCTTTTGGCAATTGCAAAACTGACCTGGGAGAAGTCTACTTTTTCGAGTAGACTTCTCTTAAGAAGTCTACTTTTCTTGACGAAGTCTACTACTAGTAGACTTCATTAACCATCTTAGAAGTCTACTTTTCTATATTTTTTAAAAAACGTTTTTTATCAAATATATAATGAATTTTTAAGATTTTCTTGGTCATGAGCTTGTGTTAGTAAGTGTTCTTGCCTCTATATCAGTTATACATGTTTATAGTTTATAGGGATGGTGGAATCAGGTTTTGTGTTTTACAAGGTACTTAGCTTATTAGTCGTAGACTTCTCCAAGAAGTCTACTTAGTAGACTTCTCCGGACTTCATATGAAGTCTACTTCTTTAATTTCTTTATAAAATTCTTTAATCTGTAGTTTATGAAAAATAAAAATTATTTTTTGACTCTTGAGTTTGTGTTATTTATTAGTCTTTCTTATGTATGAGTTTTACATGTTTGTTTCTTATAATTGAGCTTTAATTAATTTTTTTTGTTATTAGGTATTTAGCTTATTAGTAGTAGACTTCTTGATTCTTCAAGAAGTAAGTAGACTTCTACTGAAGTTTAGAAGTCTACTTTTCAAATTTTTTTTAATAATATTCATTTATCTGTAATTTATGTTAAATAAAAATTATTTTTTGACTCTTGAGTTTGTGTTATTAATTGGTATTGCTTATGTATGAGTTTTACATGTTTGTTTCTTATAATTGAGCTTTAATTAATTTTTTTTGTTATTAGGTATTTAGCTTATTAGTAGTAGACTTCTCCAAGAAGTAAGTAGACTTTTAATGAAGTTTAGAAGTCTACTTTTTTAATTTTTTTAATAAAATTCATTTATCTGTAATTTATGTTAAATAAAAATTACTTTTTGACTCTTGAGTTTGTGTTATTTATTGGTATTGCTTATGTATGAGTTTTACATGTTTGTTTCTTATAATTGAGCTTTAATTAATTTTCTTCTTTTATTAGGTATATAGCTTATTAGTAGTAGACTTCTAATGAAGTGTAAAAGTTTACTTTTTCAATTTGTTAAAATTTCCGCCCAATTTATTAAAGTTTCCACCTTTTAAAGATGGTGATGACTGAGTAAGATGTCAAGGAATAAGTATGGTGATAAGTGAATAAGGTGTCAAGAAAAAAGTCTGAGTAAGAAGTCTACTAATGAAGACTATTGGAGAAGTCTACTGGAAAAGCCTGAGTAAGAAGTTTAAGTACTTTTGTTTCAGTTTAAGTACTTTTGTTTCAGTTTGATTGTAAGAACCTCTTTTAAGACATTAAGTACTCATTTCTCTCTATTTGTGTTTTCAAAATTGGGTTTTCTGATGGTTTTCTTTACTCTTTTGTGATCTTAGATATTTTCTTTTGTTGTCTTATCTCTGGAGTTTACTTTATCGAAAGTTCACACTTTTTATTAAAAATATGTAAATGAGTTAAATTATCGAGAGAAGTCTACTCGAGAAGTCTACTCAAGAAGTTTACTATGTAGTATAAGTCTATTCTAGAGAAGTCTACTTTAGAAGTCTACTCGAGAAGTCTACTAGAGAAGTCTACTATGTAGTATAAATCTATTCGAGAGAAGTCTACTTTGGAAGTCTACGGGAGAAGTTTACTCGAAAAATCTACTCTGAAATCAAAACTTAAGTCTTTCTTGGAGATTTCTACAATCTAAAGAGTTAATATGTTTACAAAAATGTAGCTCATATTAAAACAAAATCATTTATTATTAGCTTTGTCTTATTACCAAAGATGAACTTAGATCCAACAACAATGAGATATAAAAAATTACATTCAAAACGTTTAACATTATCAATTAAAAAAATACTGTAAAAGACTCTTCTGATTGGAGTCCTGCTTCATGTAACCGGTTGCTTCTTGATGGAATCATCTGAAAAAAATATTAGAAAATCAATTGCAAATAATTTAATTAAGCGCAGTGGGTCCAAAACTAAAATTAAACATAAATTTCCACCTTATTTTAGGCACAAAATCTTGAAGCAGCTTCATTCTTTCTCCCATTTTCTCAGTCTGAACCTAATCCAACATTAAAAAAATAATCAAACCCAAATTATAATTAAAATACAGTTAGCATAACTAATGAACATTTAAATTTTAATTACTGAAAACTGAGAAATACTCAAAACTGAAGATAAGATAGTAGTACCTTTGAATCTTTGATTGTGAGAAAGAGAGAAGAAAAAAATAATACCTGCAATTTCAGATCTGCAACAAAATCTACCAAATTTATACAATAATAAGTTTAGATCTGCAACAATAAACCCAAATCTACAATAATAATTTAAAATCTGTAATAATAAGCTCAAATTTGTAATATGAACACAAAGCAAAGAAAAAGAGGAACACAAAAGCACATATTTGCTTACCACTACCATAACCAGCAAGTGAGAGGAGATTGAAGGTGAGATAGATATGATAGAGATGAGAATGACAACAAGAAATAAAGGAGAAGAGATTCATGGCCAGAGAGGAGGGAGGGGAGAGGAGGCGTTATTTTAGACAGAGAGAGAGGCACTTTATTTTTAACACAATTAGGTTAAACTCTCTTTATATATTTAGGAAAATTTTCGAGAGAAGTCTACTCAAGAAGTCTGCTATGTGGTATAAGTCTATTCGAGAGAAGTCTACTCGAGAAGTCTGGTAAAGAAGTCTGCTAAAGAAGTCTGCTATGACTAATAAGTCTATTTGAGAGAAGTCTACTTTGGAAGTCTACTCGAGAAGTCTACTCGAGAAATCTACTATGTAATATAAGTGTACTCGAGAGAAGTCTACTTTAGGAGTCTACTCGAGAAGTCTACTTAACCAATAAAATTGAGTTCCCACCCAATTTGTTAAATAATTTCGATTTCCCGCTGTATTTTATGAAGTCTACTCGAGAAGTCTACTAGAGAAGTCTACTATTGAAGTCTACTGTGTAGTATAATTCTATTCGAGAGAAGTCTACTGGAGAAGTCTACTTACCCTAAACCCTAAATAAAATATTTTTGATTAAAACTTATATCAAAACATTAATTTACTTAACATATTCACAAATTACAGTTAAAATAATAAAGATATCAATGCTAAATCATTAACCAAACCACAAATTATGAATTTATAAAAAAAACATTTCTAACCTAATTTGGCTATGTTTATTTAAATTGATCATTTTTTTTGAAATTTTATTTTTTATAGATGGGAAACGTATATGTTTTGGTTATTTATCTAAGTTTAAAAAATAAAGTTTTTATAATTTTTTAATTAATCCTCAAAAAATTATTTGAGAGAATTCTACTCGAGAAGTCTACTCCAGAAGTCTATTATGCAGTATAAGTCACACGAGAGAAGTCTACTTTGGAAGTTTACTCGAGAAGTCTACAAGAGAAGTCTACTGTGTAGTATAATTCTATTCAAGAGAAGTCTACTGGAGAAGTCTACTCGAGAAGTCTACTCGAGAAGTCTACTCGAGAAGTCTACTTACCCTAAACCCTAAATAAAATATTTTCGATTAAAACTTATATCAAAACATTAATTTACTTAAGATATTTACAAATTACAGTTAAAATAACAAAGATATCAACGCTAAACCATTAACCAAACTATAAATTATGAATTCATATAAAAAAATTTCTTACCCTAACAATTACAACCTTATACCATGTACTTTAAACCTTAACCCTAACCCTTTTAAATTGAATACACATGAAACTTATAAATTGATTCATATTCATGAAATTTTATTTTATATATATGCCAATTGTCTATGTTTTAATTGTGTTTATAATTTTTTTTACCAAATTTTTTTTTATAATTTTTATTATTAAAATTTGAGATTTAGTGATTTAGTAGACTTCTCTATATGTATTAGTTTCTAACCTAATTTGGCTATGTTTATTTAATTTGATTCATTTTTTTGAAATTTTATTTTTAATAGATGGAAAATTCATATGTTTTGGTTATTTATCAAAATTTTTTATAACATTAATTTTTATAATTTTTTTAATTAATTTTAAGGAAGTTATTTGAGATAAGTCTACTCTAGAGTATAAGTATATGTGATAAGTCTACTTTGGAAGTCTACTCGAGAAGTCTACTTTAGAAGAAAGTACACTTCTTGGAGAGGTCAAGAAGTTTACGCGGAAAGTCTACTCTCTCGTAGTAGATTTCTTTAGGGTAAAATCGTCATTATCGCGAATATTTTTTGTTTGGTCATAAGGGTGAGAGTTGTAATTTTACTACTCTGTGAGTTACTTTTGCCAAACATGCAATAGGGAGTCTAGTTTTGGAGAAATAATCAAGTTTTAGGTTATTTTTAGTAATTCCCCCAAAATTCATTCTAAAATTATAGATAAGTTATTTAAATATTTTAGTTTTAATAAAAAAACAAAACTATATACTCCTAATTTAATAAAGTATCATAGTTATATTTTTGTATAAAATATTTTTATGTTAATTATTAATTTATTGTATTAATGGGAACGTAAATTTATATATGTTTCTTAAAAAAGTTATTTTTTTATTATCTTATCGATTTATGTTATATTTGAACTGCATAACTCGGGACCGGAGAAATTTATTGATTTATAAAATTTATTAATTTATCAAGTATTAATTTATAGAATTTCTGCTGTATGACTGTACGGTTTGTTTTTCTTCTTCTTAAAGTCCTTATATACTTTTTTATTACATCAAAAGCTTTTGTTGTTGTCTTTTTGATATGCATTTCAAAATTAAGAAGAGTTTAAAACACAATAATTTTTTTTATATGCCCGTAACTACTTAAAAAAATATCATATAGTATCATCATTAACTTTCTCTGGTTGACGTCAGCACCTAAATAATTGACACGTTGCAATATTTTTAAAAAAAGAAATTGACAAAAATATCTGAAAACTGACGATTCTTTTTTCTATACGCAACAGTTTTTTTTTTTTTTTTTTTTCATTTCATATAAATCAATTTGGGTTACAAAATAACACAAAATCCCTTATCGGGAGGCAACAAAAGCTGCTACAACTTAAAGTAAAAATTAGTTTTATACAAGCCTACATAGAATCAGAGGAAGGAACCTGAATTAAAGTAAACCAAGAAGTTAAAAGTGAGACCGTTGAAGGAGTATTTCGTTGAGCCCTCGATAAAAGATCTAATTTCGCTCTCATGATTTGTTGTATTCCTTGAATGATTACCTGAACCGGAGTTGAAACATTGGTGTGCAGCCGAGCATTCCTTTCTTTCCATATTCCATAAATTGAAGCCTGATATGTGAGCTTCATGATGATTGCCAGATTCTTATCCCTAGTTGGGTTCTTCATCCATCTAAGTCCATCTTCAAAAAGAGTCGGAGGAGATAGATGGGCTCTTGACCAAAAGAAAGACCAAACTTCTGAGCTAAACTCACAATCAAAGAACAAATATTGTCTTGATTCATCAAAAGAGTTACAAAGCAGACACGATGAAGGCACACTTAAACCCCAACTACGCAACTTATCCCTTGTGACCAAACGATTCCTAGCCGTCACCCAAGTAATGAACGCATGCTTCGGAATTCGTCCTTTGAACCACACCGCAGCAGCCCAATCTACTATCGGACCCGCCAGATTCAAAGAATGCCACGTTTCAGAGGATGAGAAACTATTGGAGGGAGGAGACATTCCCGGTTTCCAGAGATAACGATCGTCCGTTTCCGAGAGGATGATATTCTGAGGATTTGGGAGGCAATCTTTCAACAAAGAGATAACCGGATTTCTGCTCCTACTTCTGGAAATCCACCACTCACCGTTAGAGATTGCAACAATAACCACCGCAGATAAAGGAAGACCCGAGATTGCTGGACCCGATGGACCCGTGATATCAATAATTGGGCCAAGAGAAGTCCAATTGTCATACCAAAACTGAGCTGTTATCCCCGATCCTACTTCACATACCAATAACGGTTGAGCAAGAGGTCTGAGTTTGCATAAACTTTGCCAAATCCAGCTTCCTGAGATCCTAGAATCAGCATCCCAAAAACTTACTGTCCCAATCAGATTGTGTCTTACCCAAGAGACCCATAACGACCCGCTTGATGAAAAGATTAGCCAAATTAACTTTAGGCCTAGCACTTTATTCCA
The DNA here is from genome assembly GCA_020283515.1 of Alliaria petiolata. Taxonomy (NCBI): domain Eukaryota; kingdom Viridiplantae; phylum Streptophyta; class Magnoliopsida; order Brassicales; family Brassicaceae; genus Alliaria; species Alliaria petiolata. The sequence continues at coordinate 32,433,836 of JAHZTW010000002.1, read as the reverse complement.
AACTCCGAGCCTACGCAAACCCAGACCACCTGATTCTTTTGGGGAACAAATGGAATCCCAACTAACCTTAGCACCTTTTGCAGAATTAGGAGCCCCTTTCCACAAAAAACCATTACACATTTGTTCTAGTTTCTGGATGCATTGATTAGGCAGAATGAAGATTGATGCCCAAAAGGAAATGGTTGAGTAAATTACCGACTGGATTAACTGCAGGCGACCTGCAAAAGACAGATAACGAACTGTCCAAGAGGAGAACCTTTTGTTAATTTTGTCAATAAGCGGCTGAAAATCATCCTTCTTCATTTTCTTTGAGGATAAAGGAACTCCAAGATATCTAACCGGAAGAGAACCCTGCCTAATACCAAACACAGCTGCTAATGCCCTACACCTTGACAGACTGCCTCCATTGATAAAGAGCTCTGTTTTATCTCTATTCACTGCCAGACCCGACGCTGCTTTGAACTCAACAAGAATGGATAAAATTCCTTGAAGAGACTGCTCAGATCCATTGAAGAAGATTAATACGTCATCGGCGTTAGGTGAGTTACCAACGAAGCCTCACACATAGGGTGGATTAAAAACGTGCCGTTCAGAGCATCTGCATCCAGAGATTTGGACAAGTCATCCAACGCCAACACAAATAATAGAGAGGAGATTGGGTCACCTTGTCTGAGTCCTTTACGTCCCGGAAAAAACCCGATCAATTCTCCATTGAAAGCTATGAAATAAGTTGGCGTGGAGATACACTCTTTAATCCAGTTCACGAAAATCGACGGTAAACCAATTGCCTTGAGTATGTTGAGGAGGAATTCCCAATTTAAGCAATCATAGGCTTTGGTTAAATCGATTTTCAGGCATCCTTTTTTAGTGTTCTCCTGCCTATGAAAATCTGACACTAACTCCGAAGCAAGCAAGACGTTCTCGCAAAGAAGCCGCCCTTGAATAAACCCCACCTGATTGGCCTGAACCGCATCCTGAACAAACAATTTGAGCCTTCGTTTAAGTATCCTAGCCACCACCTTATACAATGTTGAACACAGAGAAATCAGACGAAACTGAGAAAGCTTGTCTGCTCCACTGATCTTCGGTATCAGAGCAATAATGGTGGCATTGAATTTCTTTAACAGCCTTCCAGAGATAAAGAATTCTTGCACAGCTTTAATGAAATCTTCACCGACTACTTCCCAAGCTTCGATAAAAAAACTCCACCGGAAAACCGTCCGGGCCTGGAGCCTTATTCCTTGGCATTTTCCAGACGATTTCCTTGATCTCAATTCCTGAAGGAATTTTCGTAAGTTGGGACTCATAAGCAGCAGGGCATCGATAAGGAGTTAACTCCTTTATCCTCTCTACCGAATAAGGTCTAGCTTCTGCGTTTTCAGAGCCCAACAGATTTGAGAAAAAAGCGACAGTCATATCCTTTATTTGAGCTTGATTATCAATTCTCCTGTCCTGGTGATACCTGAGATATCTGATGGCATTTCTAGACTGATTAGCAAGGACCGCTTTATGGAAAAACTTGGTATTAGCATCACCCTCCTTTAGCCATCGAATTCTCGATTTTGCTTGAAGAAAATTTCCTGAGCTTTGGCAAAGAAATTCCATTTCTTTCTCGCAACAAACTCCTCTCTGAAAAGGTTATCCGATGGGGAGGACAAAATTTGAAGTTGAATGGACTCCAATGCCTTTAAAGAATCACGGGTCTTTTGTTGAATGTTACCAAATCCCTCCTTATTTAGCTTCCTGCAAACTCTCTTTACCTCTTTCATCCTCTGACCCAAGCTAAACATGAAGGAACCAATCATAATTGGAGAACTCCATGCTTGGATCATTGAGCTCAGAAAACTCGGGTGTGAAGACAGAAACGAGAAGTACTTGAAGCTTACTTTACGAACTTTCTCGGAGGCTGAAATAGAGACAAGGCATGGGGTGTGATCAGAGTCCCCAGGAGGATCAAAAACAGCCACTGAATCCGGGAAGGTGCCAAACCAACTAGAGTTACCCATAGCTCTGTCTAGTTTCCGAAGAATAGGATCTTCCGGACGACCATTTGACCAGGTATAAAACGCTCCACGATTAGGCAAATCAGAGATATCATTATCTACTAGGCATGACTGAAAATCCTCCATTGATCGGAGAGGAAGCTGGTATGGGACGAGGGAGTGATGCTCGTTGGACGAGGGAGAGTTTCTCGAGATATCCGAAATTTCCTCCCATAGCAACCTTCCTTGAGCTTCAACATTATGAGCATACACAAAAGATACCGAAAAAGATTCATTAGTGGTAGGATCGTGCACACCACACATAATCATCTGAGACGACTTTTTGAGGACAACCAGAGACACTGAAGGATCCCAAATAACCCAGATCCTTCCTCCTTCAGAGTCAAAATAATTAGTCTCATATCTCCAACCAGGAAAGGTTGAAGACAAAATTTGAGCAGCCTTCTCCTCCCTGACACGAGTTTCCAAAAGACCCCCAATAATAGGTTGATTAGAGTTAATCCAACTCTTTACTGCTCTTTGACGACTAGAACTACTAAAACCTCTAACATTCCAAAAGAAAATCTTCATTATATACACAAAAGAGAAGATGATCTAAACTTCAGAGGTTTTTCCCCTTCCTCAAGGGGGAACCTCGGGTAAAGGAACGATCCAGAGGAGGATTGAACACCAACTTCGAAGCTTTCAACAACGCAGCTTGTCTCTGCTTAGCTCTTTTAAGAGCAGCTCTGGGTAACTGGAAGCCATCTTCTGAGGTCAAACCCATCTGATTCTTAGTAGACTTAGCACAAACTGGAGAACCCAACTGCGCAGACCTTGACTCGGGGAGCTTAACTTGCAGGTTTAAAGTTTCACTGTCTGTAAGGTCTAACCCAACATCTCTTTCATCAACAACAGTAGAACCAGGAGACGACTTTGTGGGAGGACAATCAGACGAAACTTCAGCGGAAGAAGCCTCTAAAGTAGAAACCTTTGGTGGAGAGCTACGAGCCCTTACTCGGGGAGTAGAGCGCTTGATGGAGCGAACTTCAGTCACTGAAGTGAGGATAGAAGTATTAGCCTCCGAAGAAACAGAAACTCCGGCTACAACTTCCTTTTCTGGATGATTTTTTTGCAGCAAAGAGACTTTAGAGATTGCCTCAACAGTAGACCCGACTTTACTCTTTTTGTGAGGAAGTTTTTCCATAAGAGGACACGGGCACCTATTCAAGAGATGGCCAAAACGTTCACGATTGGAGCATTTTGGTGGCAGTCGGGGATATTCCACTTTGATGTGCAGTGAGTTACCGTCAGAATCTCGAACAATGACTATCTCTGGAGGATTACCATCTAGCTTGATCTCGATTTTCACTTTGGTGTCTCCAAAATGATACGAATCCAACCTGGAATGTTCTGTATGAAGAGGTTCACTGATACCACTGGATATAACACTAATACCATCTAGCGAGTATAACTGAGGAGGAACGTTTTTTAACACAGCCCAGGTCGGCGCCGATTGAAGGTCTTGCAGAACCAAATTACCCTCTCGAGTCCACGGGAAGACGGAGAAAGCACAATTTTCTGCCTGCCAATAACCCACTTCGAGAACCCATTCCCGAGTTTGCAAAGACGGGATGAAAATCAAATATGAAGTCGCAGAAACCGTTCGAATAGTAATGTTCCCAAATTTTCCCCAAACTCGATTTAGGTCGGAGTAAATTTTTACAGGAGGAGGAATGAGGCCATGAAATTGAGCAACGGTATGTCCTTTCCAAAGATCTGCAGCCTGGAGGAGAACAGACCGAGGAGCTTGAACTACCGGAATACCATCTTCAAGGTATGATAACAAGCTTTTTCTGTGTTCAAAAACCTTAGTATGCTCATGTCATTGCAATACTTAAGGGTCAATCCAACTTTGATGTTTGAACAGTACCAAGAATACACAATCCTTTTGTGAATCTAAGTGAAATCCGAATAATAGGGCGTAAAACCGAAATAAAATGATTGCAACTACAGAAATACTTGGAAAACTATTTTAAAATCCCAGGAGGGATGTCTACTAGCTAGCTGAAGGCTTCTAAGAATTTTAAACAAGCAACTACTAGTTTTAGAAAATCGGAATCTAAGATGTGACGAAACAGGGAATTTCTAGCCAAAGGAAAAATTCTTTAAAAACTAAAAATAAAAATCTAATGACTTCTAAAATTTACCAGGATGCGAAACAAGCTACTGAGGGATTTCTAAAATACTAGCTAATGCAAAAACACTACTTTATGAATTTATAAAGCTATTAAGCAAGAAAAAGACAACTAGATGATTTTTGAGCTAAAAGATTAAGACTTTAAACTAAAGGAAGTTGATTTTGTGTTTTTAAAAGCTAAGGGAGGATTTGCGTTTGGGGATCATGTTTAAAGGGGTTCAAGTTTAAGACTTTGGGTTTTATAAAAATGGATCTACTCATTTCTAATGAGCTCTCTCTAAACCTTGAGAAGCTAATCTAGTTTTACCCATGGTTTGTGGTGTAAAACTTTTTCTCACCCCTTCCTCCTAACCCATGGTTCGTGGTGGAAAGAAGAGGTCAGAAACGTGAAGCATAGATCTCAAATCTTGGTCTTACTAACCCCCCTCGCATCCATGGTGTGTAGGAAGGGATGGGTTATTATCTTGGATTTGGTTTTAAGGGATTCCCTAGATCTTTCTAGGACAAGGAAATCCCTGAAATCAAAGAGGTCTTTCTCAAGATCCTCTTGCCTTAACCCCCGGCCCAAATCCAAGAAGAGATTTTGTTAAGAACTAAAGGAAACCAAAGCTTAAACCCTTAAACCCCCTTAATCACTCCAAACACAAAACCTTGGATGATTACTCACTCCTCATGATCGAACCACTTACAAACATAAGTTTTGAGGGATTCAACATGTTCAAAATAATCAGAAAGAAGATTGGAGCAATAAAAACTGGAAATACTAGATTGAAATATCAAGAACTACAATGTTTTTCAAAAGTAGAAAACTTAGAACATGAAAAACTAGAGAGAAAATGGTGGCAAGATCTAAAGGGGAAAAGAAGACAATGAGAATATTCGATGCTGATCCCAAAAATAGGATTAGCTGTCTTCTCTCATCCAAAAGTGGTCCCCCACAAAATTACAAAAAGCAAAAAGCAAAGCAAGAGGATAAGGTTGCGCCTGGGTATCAGAGATCGAGCTCTGAAGTCGATCTCTCGGGTCGATTTGGAGTTGGTCGAGTGGCTTGGTCGATCTTCCTGCTCGATCTCCTTGCTCCACGCGAATGCTCCGCCTCAGTCGATCTTCCTGCTCGATCGTACGTCTTGATCTGGTTGGCTACTCGATCGTCTACTCGATCTCTTCTGGATCGAGTCCTTTGGTCCGATCTGCTGCTCGATCTCGGCTCCATTCTCCTTGTGCGAGTCCTTCTTGGTGCTTCCACGAATTCCTGAGCTATCTTCTTGAACATCCCTCAAACTCCAGCATAGCCTCCAAAGCTCTAAGTACCAAACAACCTGAAAAGCATGCAAATATGCAAGAAACTATGCAAATGCTAATGCAAGGAGTTCTAGGACCTAAAATGTGGTAAATGATGCAAACTAGGCTATTATGCAGGATTTATAGATGAAAACCTATCCTAAATGCAAGCTAAATGTGCGAAATATGAGAGTATATCAACTCCCCCAAACTTGCCTTTTTGCTTGTCCTCAAGCAAACAAAGACTAATAAGGGAGAGAGGTTTGAAGGTGGGAGCTCAACATCCAAGATTGTAAACAATAATAATCAACTCAACATCCTAGTTCTTAGTTCTAAAGTGCAGGTGAATCATTCTACTCAATAAGAGTTAGCCATGCCCATTTCAACATTCAATTGCACTAAGATTTCAATCAAAACAAGCCTCCCTATCAAACCAACTCTTTAACATTCATTAAGCTTGTAACCGTGAATCATGACATTGCAAGGAAAGTAAATTCATTTGGCTTAGGGACTGGGCTTTGAGATAAGAATGATCTCAATTCATCCGGTTTTGCATTTAAGTGGGGGTGACACTCAAGAAAGATTGAACCATATGCATAATGCTAAAGGTAAGAAACAAGTGATGCATACAAGCATAGACTTTCATCTACCCAAAATGCTATCAATGATCTTATACCCCTCTCATTTATCTTTTTGCTCACTCAACCCTCTAGAATCTACCCTTTTCCCAAGGCTTTTTATGCCTTGCTAAAACCTTTTGAATTGCAAATACATTTCTTTCTTTTAAGGCACTAAGGGGAACTTCTTCAACTTAAGCGAATGGAGTAGTCTACAAAAAAACTTAGCTCTTTTTCTTATCTCTAGGCAGCCTTGTATTTATTTATTTTTATTTTTCTTTGGCCTTTTGGCTCTTTTGATTTCTTAAGGCGACCTAGCAAATTTTTGTTTTTTTGTTTTTTTGTTTTTTTTTCATAGAGCTATTCTTTTCTTTTAAATCCAAGACTCCCCATTTCAAACCATGTTTTCCCCTTATTCTTGCCGAACCCTTCATTCAACTCTCCCTTTACAAACTTTTCCACAATCAACAAGTATAACCACGGCCAATCAAACCCCCAAATCCTAAGCCTAAAGCTAGCCTCAAAATGCAAGGATAGAATCTACATGAAAACCTATACTTGTCGTCCCAAACCTAACACTTTATGCTAGGTTCAATCGAAATAAAGGCCTCACAAACAATCACACAAGAACAATTGGCTTCAAAGGGGGTAAGGTTTGGTAGGGGTTTTACTTGAGCTAGCAAGAGGCTGACAAAGTGGATACGAAAGCTCAAGAATTTTAATCCATGAATTTACTTTCAATGCAAGCATGATAATTAAATGTCAAAATTCGGTTTAAGTGAGTAGAGTTGGCTATCAAATTCAAGACCCTATTTCGACCAAAATCTAGTGACAAATGAGGTGGTCCAAGCATGGTTCTTCCTAAATTTCAAATGTATTCACAAGCATTAGAGAACTACTAACTAGGGTATTGAATTGATTACAAAAGTTTAACAATCTACAAGGAATTTGCTCATCATTGCTCCCTATGCATATGCAAACATCATAAATGATAAAATTCTAGACTCAAGCCTAAAATGTAAATGCAAGCTACATGAATTTTTGAAATTTTTTGTATTTTTTTTTTATGCACTTAGATGAGACTCAAGGATGCAAACACAAAATAAGATCCAAATAAAAACATGTCAAAGCACAAACACTCTCCCCCAAATTTGAATGACAATGTCTCGGTGTCACACAAGTCCAAGAGAGAGCAAACACACAATGCAAAAGATAAAACTAAAAATGCGTGGTATATACAAGGGATGTTGTTTGTGTACCTCAATCCTGCGAAGTGGAGGAGGAGGTTGGTGAGGAGGAGTCTATGGAGATGGGGATTGTTGCTGTGCTTCCAAACGCCATGTAGCACTCATCATCCGGGGGCAGGAACTCGAGTCCTTCTAGGCTGTTGGTTAGCATATCGAGGGGGCTTGGAAGGATGTAAGCCTTTCTCCTGTTTTGCTTATTCTGGAAGTAATAAGCAAACGTGTTTGGAGCTGGTGGGGGTCCAAAGAAGTCCTTAGCGAGCATGTAGTTATGATCCATGTATGTCCTCTCGGTGCATGCTTGAAAAAATGAGAGGTCCACTCCCGCTTTCTCGAAAAGGGGAGTTAGAAATCCCCCTATGTTGATGGAGCATGATCTCGACCTTCGGACCATTCCCTTGTAGTTCACCAACGAGGCAGCTATGATGCATCCGTAGTTGACATCTTGGCCGAAGTTATCATCAACCGGGTCTTCGTCATTGCCTGTGATCCATCCTTCGACCCACAATACTTCTTTCAAGCCCTCGAAGAGAAAGCTAAGCTCCTTCCTTCCCACGGGTGAATCCCATATCTTTCCCACAATGGTGTTAGCTAGGAGCTGCAGCGTGAATCGAAGCAAAGGATTCCTAGCTTCTTCAACTTTGGACTCGTCACCTAAGGTCTCCTTCACCGATTAGATCCCACAATGCCTTGGCCGACTCAAACTGCGGGAACTCGACTAGAGGGGCTTCGGGATTAAGCTGGTAAGCTTCGCAGATGTCTTCAGCAGTTAGGTGGAAAACATTTCTCCGGACCTTGAACGTCATGCGTCCCGATTTAGGAGCTGGTGATCTCGGGTTGTCGTAGGCAAATTCCATCGTGGATAGGAAATGCAATGTCACCTCCGGATAAGTTGGACAGTCCATGGTAGACAACATGCCGAGCTCCATGTTGTCGAGCAACTCATCAAAGGGGCCGAGGAGTCCGATATTGTCCAAGAATGTTCGACTTGCAAATCTTGTAGGTCCAAAACTCCTATCCTTGAGCCGCATGCGAGTTCTCTTCTCTTCTTCAGTCCATACCAAGAGTCCCGCTCGTGGTGAGTAGCCAAATTTCGACGCCATTGTTCCTGAAAATTAAGAGCTCACAAGAAGAATGAGTAGATGGTAGATATCAAAATGATGATCAAGAATTTAAACCTTAAGCAATATTCCCAAGATTTCGTGATTAATAGAGAAGATGCCCTTAGATTTAGAGGAGGTTTAGCTTCACCGCAAAAGATTTTCAGAATATCCCCTAAATCTTAGATATCTTTTAAAGAAAGTAAAATTCCAACACCCAATCAATCATACTCCACAATTCTATCAATTAGTCAATTCAACAATAATATCAAAATACCTTAAGAAACTTGCTACAAGGAGTATGAAAGACAACCTCTTGCCAATACCTAATCTCTCTCTTCTCAATAAAGAATTTTCTGTAAATGTGTTTTAAATTCAATTGAGAGGAGTGTGAAGGTAAGGTTTTTATAAAGGGTGAAAAACAAAAATTTTTGGGATAATGCACATGCAAGAAATCTCGTGAATCGTGGTCAAAGCCCAACCACCATGGTCAAAGGTGTCTGCCTTGACCAAGATTCAAATTCAAAATTGGAGGGAAAGATAAAGATTGTGAAATTCGAAAACTTACCTCTTTTTGAGATCGAGTCAGATAGGTCGATCTGGACCTCGATCTCATGCTTGTTTCTTCCGTGATCGTTCGGCTTTCTCGATCTTGAGCTCGATCTTAATTGAATCGAGTCTCAGATCGATCTTTTTAGTAGATCGTGAGGTTTCTTCGACTGAGATCTAGTGATTCAGTCGATCCACACCCTGATCATAAGTGCAGTGTTAACACATGGGTGGATCATCCTCTCGAAATCGACTGATCCACTCGATCGTCCTACTCGATTCCTTCTAGATCGAGTGAGATCACTCGTTTGCCTAACTCGATCTTGTAAGGATCGAGCCAGAATGGGCCGATCTGTCACTCGATTTATTTACTCTATTCTCCCTTCTTTGCCTTTTGGTTAATTCAAGATCCTGATCCCTGGTTCCTAACTCTTCTTGCCTGAAAACATAAACATAAAAGCATAAAATTGAACGAGAAATATATACAAATATAGTCATGGGATTTCCTCCCAAGTGCGCTTTTGTTTAACGTCGTTTAGCTCGACTTTTCTTACTCCCTTAGCGTGGAGCTCGGTCGGTTGGAGTGGGGATGGATGTGGTTGAGCTTATTCCTGGCTGAATCTCCACGGTGTAGGTAGTGTTCATCATCTCTATTATCTTTCCCTTGTCTCTCCCGATTAATTCATGTGTAAGTAGAAACCTTGCTTTTGCAAACGGTTTCGCACCACCTTTCCTCTTGACCTTGCAGAGTATGGAGTCACCCTTGAGCTCCAATGGATGCAAACTCAAGGTGTCAGGTTGTGGTCGGCTGTATCCGGATGCTTTCTTACCAGCCTCAAAGAGAAACTTGAGTGTCTTCCTCTTTATTTTTCTCTCCCTTGGTACTATCTCCGGGTGAGCCTCCTTCTCCGCACAACTGATCAGTGCCAGCAGACCCTTTTGATATGGTTCCTCATTCCCTCTGTTCTTTTCTTCAAGACTGGTTGTTTCCCTCGTGGAGACCGAGAAACAAGAACCCCATTCTAATGCATCCTTGCCCTTCAAGGCAATGGGTTCCGCTTTCTTCCTAAACGAGTCGGCTTTACCGTCATTCTCTTTCTTAGTAGGAATTCCTCTGTCCATTAGGGCGTTCTCCTCCTCTTCTGGATTCACCCTTCTCGTGATGCCAACTTGGAAAGCTTGGCCGTCGATCGTTGGCTTTTTCAAGCCATCCCTTGTAGTGAATTCTAACCTTGCGCCCTTTCTCAAGTGTAGGGAAATCTTGCCGTGCTTCACGTCGATCACAGCCCCTGCTGTAGCCAAGAATGGCCTTTCTAATACAAGGGGGTCTTCATCCTCCTCATCCATCTCCAAGAAAACAAAGTCCGAAGGAACGGTGACACCATTGATCTTCAAAGGGAGATCTTCAAGCACTCCCTTTGGCAGCCGTGTGCTTCTATCGGCTAGGACTAGGGACATGTGGCATTCTTTGAGGTTTGTGAGACCCAGCTTCTTTGCAGTGGAGTAAGGCATTAGGTTAATGCTTGCCCCCAAATCACAAAGGCTGTTTTCAAACTTCAAATCCCCTATTGCGCATGGGAGTGTGAAAGATCCGGGGTCACCGAGCTTCCTTGGAGTTTTCTCCTTGTGTGTGACCACATTACACTCGTGACTTATTCCTGAGATATCTTTGCTCTCTTTTACCTTTTTGGCAAGTGTGTCTTTCAAGAATTTTGCATACTTCGGCATCATAGCTAAACAATCCACCAATGGTAGCTTCAGCTCTACGTTTCTCAAATGCTTTTCAAACAAGGCTTTCTGCTTCTCAATCAACTGCTTCTTGAAACGTCCAGGGAAGGGAAGTTTGGGTTTGTATGGTGGAGGAATGAAAGCTTGTCCCTCCTTGCTAACTTCCTCAACTTTTTTCTCCAAAACCGCTTCTTTCCCTTTCCTTGGCCTTGCAATGTAGACATAGTCAAAGGTGATCTCTTGATCATTCTCCCCCTCTTGAATCACAATGTCCTCATTGTATTTTGCTCCAGACCGTGGTGCTATCTCTTTTCCACTCCTTAGAGTTATTGCATTGGCATACTCCTTCGGGTTTGTTTCACTCTTCCCGGGTAAGCTAACTTGGCCGCTAGAAGAGGCTTTTCCTTTCTCTAACTGACGAATCTTGTTGTTGATGTTGCTTATCTATGTAGAGACCTCAGTGAGAGACGAATCTAGCCTGTTGTTTATATCAACAAACTTCTGGTTGTGAGATGCTTGCCCTTGTAGAAGTTGTTGGAACATAGCTTGTACCGGATCTTGGGGTGGAGCTTGCACTTGCTGCTGTTGAGGCAAAAAACCTGGTGGGTAGCTCTTGTTCCCTTGTTGCTGTTGACCTTGGAAATTGCCTTGCCTTGGCCCTTGATAGCCACTGTTTTGCACGAAACCTCCTTTGTTGAAAGGAACAAACTGTTTTCCTTGTGTAGGAGGGTAGACTTGGTCCTTTGGATTTTCCACATTGGTGCTTCGGTATGAGAGGTTGTTATTGCCTTGGAACCTCTGGACATACCCTTGTGGCTTGTAGTCTACCCAGTTTGCTTCTTCATACTCTTCTTGAGTTCCTTCCTCAAACACATTCAAGCCTTCTTCAACAAAATGAACATGTTTCTGGTTTTGGAGCATCATTTTGTCTATCTTTTCATGAAGGGACTTGAGTTCCTTTTTGTGAGAATCCAGCTCGGTACCCCTTGGTGCACGGTCGTAGTCTTCAGAGTAGTTGCCATCACTTAATGCCAAGTTCTCTATCAACTCCATGCCTTCGGTTACTTCTTGCCCCAAGAAGTTTCCTTTGCTTGCGGTATCAAGTAATAAGCGAATCTTTGGCAATGCACCTCGGTAGATTGTGCTGAGGAGGGTCTCTTCTGTGAAGCCGTGGTGAGGGCAAGCTATTGTATAGTCCTTGAATCTCTCCATTGCCTCACTGAAAGTTTCATTCTGCCTTTGGGCGAAACCGCTAATCTCGCTTCTAAGTCTTGCTGTCCGTGTGGAGGAGAAGAACTTGGACAGGAAGGCTTTCTTGCAGTCAGCCCATGAAGTAATAGTGCCTTGTGGAAGAGTCTTCTCCCAATGGCGAGCCTTGTCCCCAAGAGAGAAAGGGAACAACCGAAGTTTGAAGCTATCTTCGGATATGCCATTGATCTTGATCATCCCGCAAACTTGTTCAAAGTTATCCAAGTGCTCTAGAGGATCCTCCAATGCAAGACCGTGGAACTTGCTGTTCTGAACCATTGAGATGAAGCCTGGCTTGATCTCAAAGTTGTTGTTTTGCACAGCCGGCGGTGTGATACCAAACCTATTGGTGTGGGTGTTAGGTGCATCTCCCGCACCAATGATTCTTGGTATCCTCGGAGCATGGTAAGGGTTTCCATTGCCCCTACCATCTGGAGCATGTTGTGGTCGAACTTCTTCCTGGTCTTGATCAGCCATGACTTGCTCAACAATACCCGGTTGCTCTGTTTCTTCACGCACTTGCTCTTGTTCTTTCTCTCTTCTTAACCGTGCACTCCCAAGTAAATGAATGTTGTCCAAACGTTGTAACAGATTGTTGTCACCACTAGAACGCAGGTTCATGTACCTGAGATTACAAGTATCAACAAAGAGAAATCAGTATCAACAAAGTAAAAAGAAAAAAACTTAGTCTCCACTAAACTTGAAATCCTAATAGGTTCAAACAAAACCAAAACTTGGCAACGGCGCCATTTGATAACAAGCTTTTTCTGTGATCAAAAACCTTAGTATGCTCATGTCATTGCAATACTTAAGGGTCAATCCAACTTTGGTGTTTGAACAGTACCAAAAATACACAAGCCTTTTGTGAATCTAAGTGAAATCCGAATAATTGGGGGTAAAACCGAAATAAAATGATTGCAACTACAGAAATACTTGGAACACTATTTTAAAATCCCAGGAGGGATGTCTACTAGCTAGCTGAAGGCTTCTAAGAATTTTAAACAATCAACTACTAGTTTTAGAAAATCGGAATCTAAGATGTGACGAAACAGGGAATTTCTAGCCAAAGGAAAGATTTTTTAAAAACTAAAAATAAAAATCTAATGACTTCTAAAATTTATCAGGATGCGAAACAAGCTACTGAGGGATTTCTAAAATACTAGCTAATGCAAAAACACTACTTTATGAATTTATAAAGCTATTAAGCAAGAAAAAGACAACTAGATGATTTTTGAGCTAAAAGATTAAGACTTTAAACTAAAGGAAGTTGATTTTGTGTTTTTAAAAGCTAAGGGAGGATTTGCGTTTGGGGATCATGTTTAAAGGGGTTCAAGTTTAAGACTTTGGGTTTTATAAAAATGGATCTACTCATTTCTAATGAGCTCTCTCTAAACCTTGAGAAGCTAATCTAGTTTTACCCATGGTTTGTGGTGTAAAACCTTTTCTCACCCCTTCCTCCTAACCCATGGTTCGTGGTGGAAAGAAGAGGTCAGAAACGTGAAGCATAGATCTCAAATCTTGGTCTTACTAACCCCCCTCGCATCCATGGTGTGTAGGAAGGGATGGGTTAGTATCTTGGATTTGGTTTTAAGGGATTCCCTAGATCTTTCTAGGACAAGGAAATCCCTGAAATCAAAGAGGTCTTTCTCAAGATCCTCTTGCCTTAAACCCCCAAATCCAAGAAGAGATTTTGTTAAGAACTAAAGGAAACCAAAGCTTAAACCCTTAAACCCCCTTAATCACCCCAAACACAAAACCTTGGAGGATTACTCACTCCTCATGATCGAACCACTCACAAACATAAGTTTTGAGGGATTCAACATGTTCGAAATAAGCAAAAAGAAGATTTAAGCAATAAAAACTGGAAATACTTGATTGAAATATCAAGAACTCTAATGTTTTTCAAAAGAAGAAAACTTAGAACATGAAAAACTAGAGAGAAAATGGTGGCTAGACCTAAAGGAGAAAAAAGACAATGAGAATATTCGATGCTGATCCCCAAAATAGGATTAGCTGTCTTCTCTCATCCAAAACTGGTCCCCCACAAAATTACAAAAAGCAAAAAGCAAAGCAAGAGGATAAGGTTGCGCCTGGGTATCAGAGACCGAGCTCGGAAGTCGATCTCTCGGGTCAATTTGGAGTTGGTCGAGTGGCTTGGTCGATCTTCCTGCTCGATCTCCTTGCTCCACGTGAACGCTCCGCCTCAGTCGATCTTCCTGCTCGATCGTCCGTCTTGATCTGGTTGGCTACTCGATCGTCTACTCGATCTCTTCTGGATCGAGTCCTTTGGTCCGATCTGCTGCTCGATCTCGGCTCCATTTTCCTTGTGGGAGTCCTTCTTGGTGCTTCCACGAATTCCTGAGCTATCTTCTTGAACATCCCTCAAACTCCAGCATAGCCTCCAAAGCTCCAAGTACCAAACAACCTGAAAAGCATGCAAATATGCAAGAAACTATGCAAATGCTAATGCAAGGAGTTCTAGGACCTAAAATGTGGTAAATGATGCAAACTAGGCTATTATGCAGGATTTATAGATGAAAACCTATCCTAAATGCAAGCTAAATGTGCGAAATATGAAAGTATATCAAGGTATGTCGGTGATGAGATCTTACGGAGATTACGAAGCGAAGCTTTGAATCTCTGAGCTTGGGATGTAGGAATTGAGGATGGGGACGAAACATGGATCGTGGAAGCCGAGACATTGATGGCTTCGGAAGTAAGCTGAGACGCCGACTTAACGGGAATAGAGGGATCCGGAGGATCGGGAGGAGCTGCCATGTCTGCCGAAGAAAGGAATAGGGGGGAGAAAGAAGAAATTTCTTAGAAACCAGCGAGAGGCCGGCCGCCGGTGGACAAAAACCTAGTCACGAAATCCGTCGCCAGGAGAGAGAAAGTCGCGAGCTTGTGAAATTTTTATGCGCAAGAGTTACCAAATCTATCGCCGCTCTACATATTCCTCTATCTGCTCTGTGATTAGAATACCAACCTCGAAACCCTCAACCGTCTCTTCTCACCGCCTCACAACCCCATCGATATCCCGGAGAAAACGATCACCACGTCTTGATATGGGTGTTACTATGTGCGTATATGATCAAATCGAAGACATATTTCAGCTTCTCGGTATTACAAGCCATGGAATGAGGCGATGATGACATATATCGTCAAAATCATTCCAGATATCGTCGATATATCCGTGAAGGCAGGCGAGTGCCTATGGTCTGCATCACCGTAGATTCTTGACAGGCTGGAGTACGATGCACATAAAAAGAGCAGACATATAAGAGGAATTTGGAAATGGAGATCAAGCCAAAAGCGAAGAGAACGAAGAGCAGATGGGTTGGGATTTGAAATAAGAACATGGTGCCATGAATTGATAGAGGAGATGAAGGGAGGAATTCACTATCTCAGCTGTCTTAGGTTATCTTTTATTACTCAATTATGTTTTTCTACGTTCTAAAGCGTAAAAGAGATGAAAGAAAAATATACACTATCTCAGTTATAGTAGGTTATTTTTTGGTATTTCTTTATGTTTTTGTACGTTTATAGGTAAATGAGACATGTAAAATGTAAGTGTAAGACAAACACATAGAAAATAAAATGTGGGACTCTGTTTTGGCTTTAAAACATTAGTTCTCCAATAATTCTAGCAAAAACACAAGTTGGACTTATATATCACTAGAAATCAATCTGCGCGTTGCGCGGAGTTAACTATTAATCTTTTTATTTTATTTTATAACTTTATTTTATGATTTTAAATATTTTTTTATTATATTTTTTTTTTGTTTTTTCTTTATTCTATATATTATTTTAGTTTCTGTATTATTGTTAAATATGTAGATCTATTGTGAAATATTTTACTTAATATAAACTGAGATGTGTTAATTGTTAAAAAAAGCTTTGTTTCATACTTATACGCTGTCATAAGTATCTATGTATCCCACATAATAGTTTTATTCAATTAGCATCTCTTTTTTCGTCGCTTATTTTCTACGAGATTAACAAAGTGAAATCACCATCGATCCAATCCATTCTCTTTATTTTCTTATTCAAAATATTGTTGTCCTTTTTTTTTGTAGATAATTTTCTATTTTGTGGTTTGTAGAATAAGTATTAGTTTTTTATTTGTAAACTCTCTCTATAGTGTAGTTTAAAGTCATTCGGGTGTAGATTATTTTTCTTTGGAGTATCTGCATTTTATTTTTTTATATGTAACATTGTTGATAGTTTTTTATGTCTTTCTATTCCTTTTCATGGATTTTAGATTTTTTTTTCCTTTTTTTGTATGTTTTTTTTAGTTTTGTTCGTAGGTTTTCCAACTCTGTTTTTTTTAGTTTTGTTTGTAGGGTTTTCAACTCAGTTTCTACATTTTATTTGATTCTTATTAACATTCAAAATTATGAATTTTTAGAAAATGTATATTTTTTTTTGTTTGTAGAGAATTTGTTTTTTAATTTCTAAATTTATGTTATGTGAAGGCCCAAAACAATTATATGAATAAAATATATAAAAGTAAAAAAAATTTGATGATGTAGATAGCTTAGATGGAGAGAGGTTTGACTAATTATATATATGATTTTATATATTTTTATTATTATTATGTTTATTTTTTATTTCTGTTTTTTTCTTTATTTTAAATATTACTTTAGTTTCTTTATTATTGTTAAATATGTAGATCTATTGTGAATTATTTTACTTAATATAAATTGGGATGTGTTAATTGTTTAAAAAAACTTTCTTTTATACTTATACGCTGTCGTTAGTATATATGTATCACACTGAATATATTTATTCAATTACCTTCTTTTTTATCGCTTATTTTCTGCAAGATCAACAAAGTGAATTCATCATCGTTGTAATCCATTCTCTTTATTTTTTGTACAAAATTTTGTTCTGGTTTTTTTCATAGAAAATTTTCAGTTTTGTGGGTTGTAGAACAAGTATTTGTTTTTTACTTTTAAACTAATGTCATGTGGAGGCCTAATTTATAGTCTCTCTTAAGTGTAGTTTAAAGTCATTCGGGTGTAGATTCTTTTTTTTGTTGCAGTATCTACATTTTGTTTCTTATATGTACCATTGTTGATAGGTTTTGATGTCTTTCTATTCCTTTTCATGGATTTTAGATTTTTTTTTAAATATCTTTTTGTCTTTTTTTTTTAATCTTGTTCGTAGGTTTTTCAACTATGTTTCTACATTTTATTTGATTCTTATTATAATTAACATTCTTAATTATTATTTTTTTAGGGAATTTATAAAAATTTTGTTTATAGAGAATTTGTTTTTTAATTTCTAAATTTATGTTTTCTTTTGAGTTTCAAACAACAACAAAAAAAAATGCAAATATCTATATGAAAAAATCTGCACGTTTACGCAGATTATCATCTAGTAGTCATATAATTTCTTATAGACTTTGAACTTCTACCATGTATCATTTTACATATATAATCCACTAAACTATTAACATGCATTCTTCAGCGTTATCGATTTTAGTAATCATTATTTTAAATGTATACATAACATTTTATCAAATACTTCATCTAATTTTTATGATATATCATCAATTGAAAAAAAACTTATTTTTGAAGATCATGAAGTAAATTTCTATAAACAAATCCACTAATTAATATTTTTATTTTAACAAAAAAATTAATATTTTTATAAAATTATAAATTTTCGAAATCTCAACATTAGTAATTTATACAAGTTTTAGATCATCTCCAACATTATTAGATTATACACTTGAGAATCTCAAGCGACATTCAATTCAAGAACAAATTAGGAGTTTCCGAGATACTGAATGAATATGACAAGTAAACCTCTATATATATATTTAAATGTATATATATATTTTAAATGATTTGGAATTTTTATGCATCATTAGTTTTTATAGTTACAAATACTTTTTAGTTTAGTTAATATATATATTATTTCCACAAATATGCGTGAAGACATGAATGTTAATTATGCAAAAGTTGAAGTCGCATGTGAGCTGGTTGTGCATGCATTTTGTTAACCTTGATTTCAGTCCAACCTTAATATTAATCATATAAAATTTTTCTTATTTGAACATCTTCGTCTCTCCTAACCGCGGCGAGGTGGTTCGTCTGCACGCAAGTGTGGACCAACCACGTACCCTCTTTTAGGACAAATAAACATATATATATTTAATGATTTTGAATTTTTATGCATAATTATTTTTTAAAATTACCAATACTTTTTAGTTTAGTTAATATATATATATATATATATATATAAAATAAAAACGTTTTTTTAAGTTCTTTGTAGTTTTAATTACTATTTAATATAATTTTAACATTTGCAACTAATAAAAAGTTTTGAAATAAATCAGTTTCAATAGACACAAACCATACCAAACTATAACATTTGGAAAATATATCAAAAGAACTAATATACATTTAAATATTACTTGAATATTAAAAAATTCATGTCTGCACATATGTGCGGGACAACCACCTAATAAATTATTATATAAAAATATTGGACTAAAATATTTTACTATGATTTAATTTTCAAATTATACAAAACTAAATAAATATCAAATTTTTCATCCATTATCACCTAGTTAATTATATATATAACAACATCCAAAATCTTTATATAAAACTTGTTGAACCACTAAAATACCAAACCCGATCAAACCATCTAAGGAAAACTTTTTTTCTTCTTCTTTAGAACCATAGCATAATCCACTTTTGATTCTTTTGCATCTAGAACCACGACCCGTTTTGTTACTTGTTAAATCTATCTTTCTATCCTTCATTCATTTTTGGCAAAAAATGTTAATATGTTTATTGAACTATTTTTCTGGTTGAAGTATTTTTGATTTGAATGTTAAATGATTTAATATAACACAATCAACAAAAGTTGATTCCTCACGATAGCGTGAGTCCATGTATATAGTATATTTGCAAACTCTACCTTTTTGTCCAAGTAACGTAAAGCCAAAGACATACCTTTTTTGTCTTTGGGATTTAAGAGCTCGAACCCTTAACATACCGTGGACTGGAGAGCGTGGAATAACCACTAACCCATAAAGACGATTAAGACAAAGATAGCCTCATTCCCAAAAAAGCATAAAATTTATATATATAATAATGTGTTTTGTTTACAATCTATAAACAAAAATTACAAGTTTCTAATAAATAACACATACACATCCCCGATTGTAAACAAAAATTACAAGTCTCTAAAACACATATACATCCCCATGGCCTACTACAGTAGACGACATATCCAGGAAGAACCTTCAGGGTTAAGAAGCAATGGTGTTTGCAAATTCTGTGAAAATGAGGTTTGTCAAGAATCTAACGGTTTTTATTGTCATACATGTCGGTCTCATTACCACAAGGATTGTCTTACCATAACTTACCCGAAGATTCATGAGCATACACTCACCTTCATTCACAAAGATAATTCCTTCTATTGTGATGCTTGTGGGTATATCGAACAAAAAAATGTAGATATGTTCGTATGTTTAAAATGCAATTTCTTTGTCCATAGAAGTTGTATTTTCTTACCAAAAGTTATAAAAATCACACGTCACTCACATTATCTTTCACACACTCTATCTATTCCTCCTGGAAACTTGGATTGTACAATATGTTGGAACCGGTACAGAAAGCTAAAAATTGGTTATGGAGGTTATAAATGTATTGAAAAGGCATGTGATTATGTTGCCCATTCGTATTGTGCAACAATGAAAATAGTGTGGGATGGCAGAGATGTTGAAGGAGAACCTGAAGAACATATTAACTCTGAAGCTGATCTTGCGGTTTTGGTGGAGATAGATGGGGGATCCGTCCGCCATTTTAGTCACAATCACGATCTAATGAGATTAGATGTGGATCATCAAAAAGAAAGTGGTCATGAGGTATGTCAAGCATGCATCCTTCCAATTGAATTTGGTAAATTCTTGGGTTGCAAGCAATGCCAATTTGCTCTGCACGACGCATGTGCGAATCTTCCACATAAGATGGAAAACGCTTTGCATCGTCATCCGCTAACCTTACGAATCGACTTGATGAGCACCAAAAAGGGATTTTTCACTTGTTCTTCTTGTCACCGGGAATCGTGTGGATTCATGTATCAATGTAGCCAAGAGGATTGTGGGTTCGAAATAGACGTAAAATGCGCTTCTTTCGTGGAGCCATTCAACGATATATACCACCCTGAACATCCTCTCTTACTAGCTCAAAAATTTAAAAGAGGGGCATATGTATGTAAAGGTTGTGATCGATATATAACGACGGATGTGGGTGTGGCACATTGTAACATATGCGTCTTCTTTCTGGATTTCAGATGCTTGACTTTACCAAGATTGGTAAAATACAAGCTCCACGTTCATCCACTCATTTTATATTGTGATAAAAGTTACTCGGGATGTCTACCGTGGTGTGAGATATGCGAAGAAAAGATAGAAGTAAACAAGTTTTTCTATGTCTGCTATGATTGCATCACCACTCTACATATTGAATGCATGTTAGGAAAATATCCTTATCTGAAACCTAATCATCGTATCAAAGTGGATGGTCTCAATTTGGAGATTCGCTCAAACAACAGTGCTTCCCGATCGATTTGTTATACATGTCACCGTATCTGCCAAGACAAACTGGTTTTTATTAGTGAGAAAGATGTATGTTTCTGTTCCATTGATTGTATTCATTCTTCTACCAAATTTGTTGAAAATCTTACTTAAATGATTCCGTACTAAAATGCATTGTTGTAATGTGAATGGCAATAAATAATGTAGCACCTTACTATTTCATACATGGGTAATTTAAATTTAAAGTTGCACCAACAACACCATAAAATAAAAAAATTTGCTGGTTTCAAGTTGGACCAATATAAAAGTTAACAAAATTATATAAGATAATAGAGTAAGAATATATAGAAATTAAATGTATGGTTCCAATAACATTATAAATTAATAATTTTATAAATTTTATGCATATATAACCTAAACAATTTACAAAAAAAAGATTGTACTGTTGTTTTTTCTTTTTCTTAAAGTCCATATATATTATTTTTTTATTACATCAAAAATTTCTATAGGTGTCTTTTGATAGTATAATGAGTTCAAAGCCCAATAATTATTGTTGTATACGCATGTAAGACCGTAACTACTTTCAAAAATATTATAGTATCATCATTAAATTTATCATATATTAATAATCATATAATTTCTTATAAACTTTGAACTTCTACCATGTATCATTTTACATATATAATCCAGTAAACTATTAACATGCATTCTACACATAATAGTAATCATAATTTTAAATGTATACATAACATTTTATCAAATACTTCATCTAGTTTATTTGATATATCATCAATTGAAAAAAAACATATTTTTGAAGATCATGAACTAAATTTCTATAACAAATCCATTAATTAATATTTTTATAAAATAATAGATTTTCAAAATCTAACATTATTAATTTTTAGAAGTTTTACATCATCGAGATTATATTTTTGCTTTTTAAATCTCATACTCTAATTGCGTAGAAACAATGTAAATTATACACTTGAGAATCTCAAGCGACATTCAATTCAAGAACAAATTAGGAGTCGCAGAGATACTCGGTACCACCAACACACAAATACTAAATGAAGGATACAAGGAACACAATCCTTTGATAAAATCACTCCAAAAGAGCCACTTTTTTTTTAAGTAAAAGCCGAATTATCAGATTACGAGCCGGCTGGCGATTCAACCAGTAAGGTACAGACCAGAAAATCCTTCTACTTCAATACAAATCTTCACGTATCCATGCAATTTATTTGCAGTAAGTAACACCAGAGAATGTTATGTCCAATGGATCAGAACTCTGGACCAATCGAACCGAAAACCATAAATAAATATCAGTCTTTGTCAGTCTCAGATGAAGCAGCCTTTCCACAATACTTGTTTCGCCAAACCTGTTTATTCTCCTCGATCTTGTTATGGTTTTGAGAAAATTCAGTAAGCCCTTGTCTAAATGCTCCAAGCGTAACCCCATCACCCACCAAAATGCTTGTCACTCCCATTTTCGAAACCTGTTTGTTTCAAACATCAAAGATTCAATCTTAGCCCACAAAGCAAAGAAACAATCCCACCTATTGAACATATGTGATGTAATGCTTACTGATTTAATGTTTCTGTCCTCGTCATCGAAGAAGAGCATCGCAGTAAAAGGCACCGTTGTTCTTGTGTGTATCTTCTGAAAATGCTCTGTCTTGTGAGTCCAACTCGAAAATATTTCCTGAAAACAAATCCCAAAAGGATTCAGAGTTATAAAGATAACAAAGTTGTAATACATTTATCACTTGAATCACCAGAAAAGTCTGAATAAAACATCACTAAGGATACAAGAAGAAGAACATGTTTCAAACTAACCTTGGCGACAAACATGGACTTAATGTTCAATTTGTCAATAAATGTATTAGCAATATCTGAACTTGGAGATCTTGAAGCTATCGCCATTTCAATTCCTTTCTCCTTCAGAGCATTCAATATACCTTTTGCTTGTGGATACAAAGACGGCATTTCGCGTTTCGAGCGACATTCGCTGAAATAAAGTTAAAAACCCATAGAAACATCCAAACTAAAAGTATAAGATTGTTCGAATTCGAGACAATTCACACACAAAATTGACAATTCGAGACTAAAATTACAATCTATTGGACGAATTAATTCACAGATTGAGACTTCTTCTTCTTCTGTTAAAGGCTACAAAAACTCAAACCCTAGATTCAATTTGAGATTTCCGTTGATAATTAATCAAACAAGTTCTTATAAAATTGGGGATGGAGGAAATGGAGAAAGAGAAACGTTTTACCAGTAGAAAGGCCAGAGAGTATAATCGAGATCGAAGACGACAAGTCTCGGAAGAATTTGAAAGGTTCCCATAATCTGCATCGCTTCATCTTTTACCTTCTCTTCCGTCATCTTTCTGCTGGAGAACAGAGCGGAGAGAAACAATCGGAGATACGAGAGACAGAGGAAGAGATGTTCAGAGTCTTTGTTTGGCTGCGCGTTTTACAATATTCTTAGAGCATCTCCCATCCCATACCAATTTTGGTGCCAAATTATATTTTGCAATAAAATATGTTCCAACCCAATTTCATTTTCAATTGCAAAATGACATAATGTCATTTTTGGTTGCAAATAAGGCACCATCTTATTTTCAATTGCATTTTACAATTAAACTTTTTTATTTATAAAATAATCTTTCAAATTTTACATACTTTTATTTTTAAAATTATAAATAATTATTTTGTTGATAATTTTTTTATGATTATAAATATTAAAATACTATATATATAATATTAAAATATAAATAATATTATTTAATAAAAATCTAAAAACATAATACTAAATTAAAAATAATCGAGACGGTAATAGACGTGTAGTAGACTTCTCGACCTGTCTTAGAAAGTGAAAATTACCCAAAGGAACCCTTCTTTGTTTCCGTTTTACGAAAAATACCCTTATCTATTAGACAATTATGTTTATTATGGCAGACTTTTGGAACGATAACGTATAGACAATTTTTAGGAAATCAATTTAATCGTTGTCCAAAAAAAAAAGGAAATCAATTTAATCAAAATTTTGGGTAAATCGTAAGAATAAAGTTGTCAACATCTTCCTAAACCAAGATAATTCCATATTTGTTGTTCAGTTTGTAAACATATATTCAGATCTATGATAAATATATTTTATTTTGTGTCTTAGGTTATCAATCAAAGATGGACATTCGGTTATTCGGTTTAATTCTATTCGAATTTTCTCATGTTTTGTTTTTTTTATGGTTCTTGAAAATTAGGATCATTCTGTATCAAATTATATTTTGGTTTGGTTCGGTTCTTGTTAACCGATACCAATTAAAATTGGGGGTTTTTATTAATAATTTTGGTTATTCACTTTGGATTATTTAGCTGTTTCGGGTTATGCAATTAAAATTTGGTTAATTTTGAGAGAATTTCGATTAATTGTGTGTTTTATTTCCCTATTTAAAAGAATGCACCTTCATAAACAAGTTAAGTAAAACATTATTCTAAAGTCTGAGACAAAACAACGGCTTGTAATCCACATGATTTAAAGGCAAATAAAATTCTCAAACACTATAAAAAACCAAAGCTCCTAATATGTTTTGCATTCCAAAAGGTTTCCAATTGATACTCTGCCATGCTGCTTCCAAAACACAATCACGTCCCACCTACGAAAACAAACCTATAAGATGAGCAGAGAAGAGAAATCTAGAAGAAAAATTAGACGATATGATGGAAGACGAACAGTTAAAGACTTAAAGTAATTAACTAAACTAATATACGCTCCTATTGGTGACACGTTAAAACTGCATTAAAATATATTATTTGATATCATAACAATTAAAATATTATAATTAGATTAATTATTATAAAAAATGACATAATTTAATATAATAAGAAAGATTTAATTTTTATTATAATTTGTTTTTCAAAATAAAAGTATATAATAATCTAAAAATATTGCAAAACTTAAATAATAGACATAATTTTATCATTAAATATTTTTTTTGTAGTACATAATTATTTATTTGTATTTATTTAAATAATAAAATATAATTAAATAATATAAAATATTGATTCCGCAAATAATCTACTTAAAACATATTTTCCGCTCAGTGGAGAATTTTTTTGTATCTATAAGTAAAACCGCAATTACGTACATCTTGCGTTTTTTTGTTTTTCCGCAGATTTTGTTAAGGGCCTTATATCTTGTTTTGGGTTTAGATCCAAAAAAAAAAATCTTGTTTTGGTTTAGTATTACATGATGTTTGCCATTTGAATTCAATTTGAATAGGACACATCGCCGATTATGAAAATTAATCCAACTTTTCTATGAAATTAATGGCGACTTTAAAAGTTTTATTTGGTTTAGACTTTGATCGAGCAAGCTGCGGAAATACCGATGTTGTTACTAACTTTGTGTTTCTTGAAAAGTGAGAAAAAAACGGATAGGAAACAACGAATCTCGAGGATGATGTAAGTGTTCTTTACTTGACACTTCTTTAATTTTAAACATGTAGGGTAGTAGAGATTTTGTAGATCTTTATGATAATCTCTTGGACTACACTTCTAAAAATCCGTCTCAATTCCCTATCGTTAGATCATTTTGATCTTTCACCGCCATCTAGATGACTTTGTTATAAAATGTCAAAAATTCAAAATGGTGGAAGACCCAAATTTGATAATAATTTTTAAAATTACGTGTATATTGTCGATTGTCATTTTATTTTCTTTGTAAAACCTAATTTCTTAAGTTTTTCGCAAGCTAATTTCTTAAGTTTTTCGCAAGCTACATAATATTAGGACCTAGATATAGTTATAAAAAAAAAAAAAGATCCCACTGCAATGGCTAAGGACCAAAAATAGTCAATTACACCAACATCTCTGCATTTCTACAAATCAAAAATTTGAGGACCAAAATATACAAAAAAATAAATAAATAAGAATATATAAATAGAGCCAATCCTCATTTCTTGGCGTGTTCAACCTCTTTCCCAAGCGTCACTACACGTAAAAGCCTTTTATCTTAAGCATACGCTTCGCCAATCTCACACACAAATTGAAAACATTAATGTATATACATATATAAAGTTTGTGCATATGAATGAATATTGAGCATCTTGATTTCAGAAAACGAATTCGATATGTATCTGAGTCGGAGAATGCAGAGCGGAGGTTATATTGCGGTCTATAGGGAGGGACTTGCGGAGGTCTTACAAATATACAACAAGGTTGAGAGAAAGACATCTATGAATCCATGTCCCAAGATTATTCTATTCGGAAGAGACTATTATAACCAAATGAGTCCACAAAGTCTAAAGTTATCAAATCCGGTTTATGCTGGGATTAAGTACTTTAGTAATGGTTCCAAAAACTCTAAGATGCAATCTTCTCCTCCAAACCCATGGTTTAATTTTCCTTCTTGGTATTATTCTCTCTCTCTCTCTCTCTCTCTCTCTCTCTCTCTCTCATCCACATCGAATAAGACAATATGTAGGTTTGATACCAATTTGCATTAGATATGATCAAGATTAGATAATTCAATCCATTGATTACAATGAAACTTTTATTGGGACTAATTTGGATTCTTACTAGCAGGGGAAGATTGGTTATAGGTTCTGCGATTTCTTTAGTGCTATCTTTCTGGAACAATAAAAGGATGCAGGCACTGAAACGGATCGAAGGTAGTGGAAATAGTATCATCTCATCATTCAGCTCTTCATTTACTTTATCAGCTTATTTACTTTCACTCGTTATTTTTTATGGCCTTATTTATTTGCATTGGTTTAAAAGACTTAAATCGTGTGTTTATTTGTTGATGACATTTGTTGTAATATGAAAACATTCTTCAAAATGGATACATTTCATGCATACACCTCATTTTACCAAATGACTCAAGTTTATGGAATTAAAATAAACTCAAAAATAGTAAATTAAAAAAGTTTTGGACCCGGAGTTTTTTGGATCTTCGAAAACAAGACTTTGTAAGTTTTAGAAATAAAAAAGAATATACTGTCAAGCATTTTTCTTTCTTTCTTACTTGTATGTTTATGATATCCGACAAGACTTGTATATATATATATATATATAATACGGAAAGAAACTGTAATTCATCAATTTGTAAGAGCCTAGTATGAATGGAAAAAGGATCTTGTGTTTGCTTAAGAAATGAGTATAAATTTGAATGATGTTATGCAGGAGAGGCGGAATTGGCTGTGGAAGGGGTAGAGGCTGTAGCAGAAATGGTAGAGAAAGTGGCGTCGGGGACGGAGGAAATGGCTGAAGAAATGACAGAGAAACTTCCTGAGAAGAGTAAACTTAAACAAGCGGCTTTGGTTCTGGAGCACATATCAAAAGTTGCTGCTCATGAAGCACATATAACCCAAGATTTCATTCACAAGGTACCTATTTTAATCATTCAAATTGATATATGAAAATACTTATAAAACCTTACTAAAATGTAACACTCCAACGCTAACAAAGGTAAATTTCTTTAAAGATAATATTTTGAATATACGATAATATCCAATATCTCCTAATATAACCTCTGCTTTTTTAGGCACGTTCTGGAACCAAATAATAAACATATATAAATTTTTGATTGTGATTTGAAAGTTTAAAACTTACAAAACTGCAGGTGGAAAAAGTCACGCAAGATTTGGATGACTTGGAGGCAATGATAGAGCCTTTGGTAGACAAAATTGTGGCAAATGCTGAAACAAAGCAACACGATGAAGGAGAAGAAGTAAACTCTGAGTCGCCTTCACGCCACTAATCTCTTCGTCGTCTAATTTGGACTCAAACAAAACAAAACAAAAATTCTTCAAAACTATATCTCTATTAATTTTTTTTTTTTTACATTCTTTTAAAAATGTGTGTAAAAGCTTTTCAGAGATATGTAAGAGACTGAATTTGATTGGTAATACTTTATCGCAATAGTAACAAAAACAAGAAGAATTAACAGTACTAAAAACAGTACCACCATTTATCTTTACCAGTATCTAATAAGCCTTTACAAAAACTATCAATAAAAAACTCTTCTAATAACCTAAAAACTCATCTATCAAATATAAAACTCAATTATCACACTATCTTTTCTTTTTTTGTCGAAAACTCAATTATCACACTATCTAGATAATCAAGCTTGAGAACTATAACTTAGTTCTGTTAAAAGAAAAATACTTTTCAATACAAAACTCTCGTAATAGCCTTTACAAAAAAACAATTTGATTTCTCTAAATCATGATGCAACTACCTATATAAACCTAAAGAATCCTCCATATTTTCTGAAAATTTCATGTCAAATTGTGAGGATATCGACAAAGAAACTCAACGATCCAATTCCAAAAACAAATCACAAGAAAATGATTCAATAATCGCTGAGAATCAACAAAGTACAAAGAGAGAGAGAGAAAGAGACCTAAAATCTAACGGTGGTGGGACCAAAGCAGCTAAGACCCATAACTCTCTCCATGGAAGCCTCAGATTTAGCCGTATGATTGTCTCTGACGAAATCAGCCGATGAAGAAGAAGAAGAAGATGATGCGGCCGAAGGTGAACGAGAGGTTACGGCGATGGCACGGAGACGAGGCTTGACATCTTTGTTGAAAAGACGGAGAGGATAGTTCCAGCGAGCCTCCACGGCGGCGATGGCCGTAGCCACCATCCACGAGGTTTGCCTTGCAGTTGCAGCAGCGCTCATCGGATTGATGTGACTGAGATTGAAGTTGGAGAAGAGCCCGTAGGTTTTGCAGACGGGAGTTTTTCCGCTTCTCCAAGTAAATAAAGAATATTTTATTCCCTTTAAGTTTTTTTTTTGCCGGCTCTTTAATTTTAGCCCTGTCAGGAAACCTGTCCCCAACCCATATCGGTCCCGAATTTTCTCACTCATTTCCAATAAAATACTTTTATTTATTTGGAATTATGTATTTTATTCAAATGGATATAATCGAGAAGAATACTAAAGAAAACCAGTATGAGATAAGGTATCCGAATTATCCGTTTAAAAATTAAAAAAAATTAAATTTATTTCCCAAAAATTTCCTAAACTTTCTCGAACTTTCCCAAAATTATTCGAAATATCCATCCCGAAATTGATTTTTACCCAAATTATTGAGAGTTTGCAAAACATTTCAGCTAAAGGAATTTCCCATATCCATCCCATTACCGGAACTTCCCATCGTGTTTTTATCGGATTCCCTTTAAAAACTGTTTTACAATTCCCACATTATTCGTTCCGGTTTCATACCCGTTAATTCTCTTCGTAAATTTCGTAATGTTCAGGACTACTCTTTATCGCTTTTAGTTTTTTGGACAATTTCCAAATTTGTAAACTAATATTTTTTGGGCCACTTGCAGATCTAACCCATTTCACCAGAAAAATATAGAAAAACTGCACCCTCAAAAATGGTGTTAACAAAGAACGTTTTCTGATAATTATGCTCTTTTTGGCAATAAAGCTAACTTCCCGAAATTATTTCTGAATATGATTTGACGTTTACGGAAACGCTAGCGCTTTTGATATAAGTATAAAATATGGAGGGTAGTCTTATTAAAATATTACTGAATTTGATTTGACTGTTTACTAATGGGGTGTTATTGGTTTTTATATTTTAATGGATTTAGAAATCCAAATCAAATCCAGTGTTATTAGTTTTATGATTTTAAAATCCATATTGAAATCCAGTGTTATTGGTTCTATGATTTTAAAATCCATATTGAAATCCAGTGTTATTGGTTCTATGATTTTAAAATCTATATTGAAATCCAGTATTATTGGTTTTATGATTTTAAAATCCAAGTATTATAAAGATTTGATTTTTTATTAGATTTGAATGGATTTAGAAATATTTTCATGACTAAAATACAAAGATTCAAATACTTGATTTAACCTTGGTATTTGATTGGATTTGATTATTTTTCAAACCCAAAGAAGATTTCCAAATCCAAAGAGGATTTCCAAATCTAAAAAAGATTTCCAAATCCATTAAAATATAATTAAAAACCAATAACCCACCTAAGATTTAATGCTTTGGTTAATAATATAATTTGTCAACAAGTAACACAATATATACATGTTATAATTACCAGAAATTTAGTAAAATTTATAGACACATAAATTAATATCCTATACGGGAAATTCTAAACCCTAAACACTAAACTCTTAACCCTAAACCCTAAATCTTAAACCTTAAAATCTAAACACTAAATCCTCACTAAGGATTGGTGAACCCAAATGGGTTAGTGTAAAAAAATTTAGAAGCGCTATTATATGTTTTTTTTGTTAAACTCAAACTTTTATATGTTTAAAATCTAAACCCTAAACTCTTTAAAAGAACTAGGTGGTTTTTTCCGCACCTTGTGCGGAGTTCAGTTCATTTAAAAGAAATTAATAACATTAGTTTATTAGAGATAGAAAATTCTGATTTTATAATTTGACTTTACTTGAAATCGAGATTAATATCTATGCAAAGAAAATACAATTTCCATGAGCAAGACATATTGTTTATGTCTTGTTTTCTAATATTTTTTATATTATTTGATATAAACAATATATTTTGCTCATGAAATAAAGTATAGTTATACAATTTTCATGAGCAAGATATATTGTTTATATCTTGTTTTCTAATATTTTTTTATATTATCCGATAAAAACTCATATGTATACTTTATTGCGTTTATCAAAGAGGTTGGATAATTGTCTTTTTTTGGTATAAATTGACATATTAAGATTAATGAAAATCAAAGTTTGCACAAAAAAAAGAGAACATACACTACAAGAAAACATCACGTTTTCCTACAAAACTTCCTACAAAAAGGTTGGTAGGAAATATTTTATTTTCATCCATCAAAAAAATAATTTTTTTTTAATCTCTTTTTGTTATCTACATTGTGATTTTGTCAAATGTTTGATATCTCCGATTGTGATGTATATTGGAGCATAAAGGTCATTCACATGAGAGCTCAAGCCATCCTTTTGTGATGTAATATTTACATAGACATGTATGTGATTGGACCAAATCGGCCATGATGTTAAAGAACCATAACTCAAACATTATGCTCATGCTCTTAGCAATTCTTTCTCTTTTTCTTCATCTTAAACTCTCTCTGCGTCTGCGAAATATCTCTCCTTCTTGTTGGTTCTTCTCTTTGTCCCTCTATTTTGAACTATCCATCTCTCTCTCTCTCTCTCTCTCCCTCTCTCTCTCTATCCCTCTCTCTCTCCCTCTCTCTCGTTTATTTTTGATCTCCAAAAGCGTGTGACTAAAATTAGCCTCTTTATACGTCAAGTAACTCGTATGCACATAAAAAAATTTAAAAATATAAACAGAAGAAAGGATCTTTGTTTCATATCAACAAAACAAAAAAAATAACAAATTATAACAAATTTCTCATTTATTACCCATATGCGATGCTATGTTTACGACATCTTAGTTTCTGAAATGTGGAGCTTTTAGATTTGTTTTCTTATCTGTTTCCTAACTTTTGTAGATGGAGTTGAAACCCAATGCATGTCTCTTTGATTTCTTCACAATAACTCTTTTGAAAATCAAGTTCAACTTTAAGAGAAGACAACTTTTCTGAGTCGTTGAGTCTACCTCTTATTATGTTTAACCTTGTATCATGATTTTTTTTTATCCATTCCTCATTTTCCATATCTACTCTATTGATTCCTAGGCTTTGATCCCTCCTTTTAAGTTTTTTAGCTTTTCTTATGATTATTCAATTATGTCTCACATTCTTGCTTTAATCATCACGTTCAATGTTCTTCCCTTTATATCATGTTGTTAGACTCAGACATTTCTTGATCTCATTTCTTTGTCACATGAAATTATTCAATAGGAGTTTTTCATGTGATGCAGAAAATATCTCTTTCATAATTTTTGGTCTCTGTGTTGTTAAACTAATTTTAACCATAAAATAATAAAAATCCATCGAGTTATCTCCTCATTCCATAAAAGTATGTTTCTTATCCTTTTTATATGTTTCGGGTTTTGCCTCTTACATGTTCTTCTTCTCCTATTTCGATGGCCTCTTCTTGCGTCTTGAAAATCCTAATTGGTATCCTATTTTTAATCCACACAAGCACCTAGAAAACATGAAAAGAGAAGATCAGACTCACTATGAAAAATAAAAATCGAAGGAATAGAACAATAAAACAACAAATTAAAAATGTGTCATAGGCTGAGCTGCAACCTAAAAGAATTTACAGAAAATCAATCGCTTCACTACCAAGAACAGAAAACACAAAATTGATACACTTACTATAGTTGAAAGTAGAAACCATCAGTAACATGGATTTCATATTAGGATCGCTCCTCTGCAATTCAAGAGACAATTTATTCACCAAAGAATGACTAAATATCATAGCTTTGAATCGCTGCTCTTCAACTCATCTCGTAGTTCGATGAGATGATCCGCCGCCAACGTAACAATACTACACAAATAAATATCACAAAACAAAGATCAGATCACAGTAAAAGAAAACAAAAGTAACACTAACTTCAACTCCAAAAATACCATTATGAAACCCGAGAAAACTAAATATGTTTGTTTAATTTAATATCGTTACTAAGAATCTTCTTTGCACCCTAGAGACCTCTTACTTCAACTTTCCTGCTGTTCAAACAAAACCAGTAGCCGAGATTTGGCCAAGCCCCTAAATTATGATATACATAAAGGATTATAACTCTATAAAGAAGGAAGATTTAGTCCATAAGGACTTACCACCATCGTGTCCCATATAAGGTGTACTCCTCCTCAAGTCCTAAGCATATGGTCAGATTTTAAGTATTTACATGAATAAATCAAGAAAAAGAGGCAATGATAACAAAAAGTAAGAACCATGTTAAGCCGACTATTACCATCGACACCATTGGAAATTTTACGGAAATCAGAAGCCCGATGCAGATTTGAAAGTCCAGTAATCACTGATTACTAATCAGTTCTTAGAAACTTCATAGAAATACCAAGAAAAAGAGGAAAACAATGTTTAAAAGATATCAACAGTCCTTGCCCTCAGTACCTCTGTAGCTGCAATCTTAGCTTTTCTCTATAACTTGCAAACGTCAGGTTTCATAACATTAGAGAGCATTAAGAAAAAAAAAATGTTTTACTTTTCCTCTACTCCAAAAGCAGAGAAGACGTACCTTTCTTTTCTATGCAGTATCACGTTCTCTTAGATGCTGCTCTAGTTCTTCTCTCTCCCTTTGGTCACATAATCTTTCCTCTTCAGACTGCCAATATACATGATTGAAGCAGATTGTCAACAAATTAACTATTAAATTAGGTACTAACCACAAATACACGAAAAGAAAAACCCCACTTTGTCAAATACGATCACAACGAAAATTCACTCCGTTTGTCACGATACTTCATTGAAGAATTACCTTTTTTCCGCTCGACGTACCAACTATCAAGGGGCTTAATCCGAACTGGCTACTCTTTTCTGCTTAATGATCTAGGCCTACGCATCCTACCACAGATAAAAAACACAAAATAATGTACAACCAGGCCCGGCCCAAAAATTATATGGACCCTAATTTTACAGTTTTTTAAATCGAATTGACAAAAAAATCATAAAAGTTTTTAAATGGGCCCTAAATTTTTTATATGGATCATAAAATTTAACTAAAAATTGTAAACAAAAATAAAGATCCAGTGCAAATTTAACTAGAATCGGGCCTGACTACAACTACTCATATACAACAATATAAAAGAACATAGTAGAACGTAAGAAGACAAATAAACAACAATCAAACAATAAATAATATCAGCTGAAATCTGTCACCAAGAAAACTAATACGAACCTAAACTAAAACACGAAATACACACAAAAAAACTCTTTTAATTTTGTGGTTTTGATCCTTCTATAACCCTAACATGAAACGTACAAGAACCCTAGAAGAGCCCCATGAATCAATTAGTAACCCTAACATGAAAACGTACCTTCTATAAACTTGTCTTTCGCATTGGCATGGCATCCCAATAAAACCCTAGGGCGTGAAAAAAGAATTGACAGCTGCAACAAAGACGAGATAACACAAACGAAAACTAAACCGTCGGAGATCGAAAGCAAAAGAGATGAAGAGAAATAAGTGTAGCGTTAAAGGGGAGGTTAGAGGAAGATTATTCAAACATGAGGTGTACGAAGATTTACCTCCCTATGTTTGGTTGTGTGTGATCGCAAGGATGAAGGTATGCATTAAGTAAACAAATTAGGTCTGGCCGAAAGTATAATAATTAGGTTTAGCCGTAAACTTATATCGCATGGGGTGTGATTAAAAATGGGATTAAAGAGATTATTAGGGCTTTTCATTAAGGATATTTAGGTAATGTTTAGTAAGATTGAATGAGAGAACTCTATTCACCAAAATCACTTCGCAAATATAGATATAGATTAGTGAATCCAAATGGATTAGTGTAAAATTTTAAAAACAAATCTTAGAAACTTTTATATGTTTACATAAATTTTGATTTGTTAACTCTGTAAAAACAAATCAATTTTCATTCTCAAGACTTAAATTTCTATAGTAAACGTCTAGCGAAGTCAGAAGGGACGACCAATGTCAAAATGGGCTTGTCTGTGACGAATTCAGTTTTTGTTTTGTCCGTGCGGGTTGGCCCGCCGCGGATTGCAAAAAAAAAACATAAGCCCAAGCCTGCTCCGCCTTTATTAAACGGATTTGTGAACAGGCCCGCGGGCATGTTCTTTTTTTAATATATAGGTTAAAATTTAGTGATTAGAGCCTAATAATATGTCGTGGTTCGAATCTCCATGGCTGCATATGGGCGATTTTTCGATTTTGTTTAATTAATAATAAAATTACTGTTTTGCCCTCTTTTTCTTCACTGAAACTAGCAACCTCATAACCCTAATACGCCGCCTCTCTGGTTTTACATGATTTTCAAGATTTTTTACTTGTTTTCTTGTTGTTTTATAAGTATTTATATGGTAAATCTATCAAATTAGTAATAATTTATGACTTAAATCGAAGAAAATTTTGAAGTTTGTCAAGAAATCTGATTTTTATATCGAATAAAGGCTCTATCAATGGTGGATTTGGAGGATTTAAAGCTAATTTGATTAAATCTAACTATAATTGCGATTTTGCCCGCTGGCTCGCAAGCCCGTGAAGGACAGACCAGCAAAGCCCAAAAACCGCACGGGTAATGCCCGCAAAGCCCGCTAATTCATGGATAATTTTTACGCTGTCCAAGCCCGCCCCGCGGGTAAAACTGACATCTCTAAAACGTCGTTAACCGAATACATAAACAAACCAAAAAGAAGAGAAATCAAATAAAGGAATCTAAACATAGAGAACCCCAAAATCAATGATGTGAAGCTTAGTTGATTTCAAGGGATAGCTCGTAGATTGATTTGTTTGCAGGAAAGTAGTCCGTAATGTTTCTTCCACTAATGCAACATCGGTTAAAAAAGTGAAATTAAACAAACAAACAAAAGAATATTTGATTTCTCCGACCATTCTTAAGATCATCTTCTTCGACGTTTCGATGACGCTACCTTTTCTGCGATTTTCCGTTCGAAACCAACACCGCAAAATCTGTTAAAGTCGTCGTTCTGCTGAAGTTCCCGGTAAAATTGCAATCTGGGTCGGCGGAATTTTAATCGGAGCTTGTGTTCTGATCAGATTCAGGGGATTGTTGCTGGATTATCTCGTAGAAGGATCTCTCGGCAGCTTGTAAGGCTAAATTGTCCTGCAACAAAAGAGGTTCCCCAGCAAAATCTTCTTCATCCATCAACATGTCATTGATGTATTATCCAAACAAATAGACGGAGGAGAATCGGTGGATGAATACTGGTTCTGAAATTGGGGAAGAGAGAGAGACGCTGAAATTGGAAAAGAGAGAGAAAGAGAGAGCATGTAAAATGATCGGACTAGTCTTTTTTTAACGCTTTGTTTAATTGATATTGGAATCGAATAGCATCATAAAAGAGAGATTTGACAAATAAAATACAAAGAAAAATCAATGATGTTTTACCACACTCACAATTTAGTGAAGCACAATTTAGTGAAGACGGATTTATTTTATGACATATTGGCGATATTAAAATAATCTCGTTTTGAGTTTTTAGAAGGTCAATAAAAAATGTTTCCGTACCTTAATAGTAAACAGATATTTTATACTTTTGACAACAACACGACAACAATTCTCATGATTAACATAGATCTCTTTTTTTGATTATCTTCGTCAATTTTGTTTCGGAAGAGTTAGTTTCGGAAAAGCCCGTTCAAAGCACCATTGAACAAATTTAAACTGCAAAACGTATATTAGATAGATAGCCAAAATCGACTAAAAATTAAGCAGGTAAAACCTTCATCTTAAGAAAAGAAAAAGTAAACTCAGACAAAAAATTCACAAGAACCCGTAAAATTGAATCTTACGAACTACCAAATCCAAAACCTACTATAATGAAAGTCAAAGAAAAAAAAAATCTCAACCCATATAAAAAAGGGTCAATTTGCTAAATGACCATAACAGAAAGAAAAATTAACAAACTAACCATAGGGTTAGAGAGAGATAGAGAGAGATAGGAAGAGATAGAGATTGAAAAAGGGAGTTTTTGATTAGTTTGTAGGTTTTGGTTTTTTATATGGATATAGAGTTAATTTTTCCTATAAGAAAACTACTAAATTATACCCTCTCACAATACCCGCCAAAAATATGAAAATCTCCTTTTTCTCTCTCTGATGATCGGACTAGTCTAAGATGACAAATTTAGGTGTCAAAAATGAAATCTCGTTCAATTGCCATTAAAATTATTTTGGAGGGGTAAACGGTAATAACATAGGATCAAAGCATTAGTTTGTTTGTCACTTTTTCATAGGCGTTAGTTTCACATATTTTGACAAGATTCGGCACTAGAACTCTAATTATCTCTACTTTTTTTTTTTTTTTTCAGTAGATTTTACTTTTGTCCCATATTTTGAAAGGTTTGCAAACGTACCATATAATTTGTTTTTCCAAAGGTTAGTTGATATTCTACGTTTAGGAAAAATTAATTGAAATAGGGAATAGTAATTTTTTTTTCACATCTAACAAACAAATACAGAAATGAAAATAGCACACCACCGGATGAAGTGGGCTAGTGGTTTAACCGCAGGTGTTGGTACTGTTGTGCTCCTAGTTCGAATCTCAGTGAGAGAGATGCTTTACACCAAAAAGTATTAAAAATGGCTGGTCACGGGCAAGGATTAGGGCCTAAGCTCGAACCCTTCTTAGATAACAAAAATAAAAAAATTGAAAATAGCACAGCGAATTCGAAACCAAGCTCGAATGCATCAAAGAAGAGTTCATGGCCGATCTGGAAATCGAAACCTTAGTCACGGTACATTGTGACATTGAGAACCAACTCTTACTTCTGAATTTCGTTGATCCGGTTGCATCTTCTGGTCCCGTGCAGACTTCATTTGAGAACCAACTGCTTCCTTAGGAATTTTACATCTTTTAGATAGTCGAATTAGTTATTTGGCAGAAAACCTCATTTGTTTGGAAATAACGGTTCAATAACATTAATTAACATGGCGAGTTTGTGAGATTTTCTTCTTCATCTTCTTCCTCAGATCTTTTTAAAATCTCAAAAAGTCCGTATTATTTATAAAATTTGTGAGATCTTCTTCCTCAGATCCAGAATCACTACAAGTGATATAAGAATTTGTTCTTTCTTCTTATATTCACTTGAACAATCAGGTTTGGTAGGATATTCTATTTTCATATGACCAAATCCTTGGGATTCATAACATTACATATAGCTCCGTGACTAATTTTTTCGTGATTATAGCTTCGTGACTAATTTTTTTCGTGATTATAGCTTCGTGACTAATTTTTTTCGTGGTTATATTGGTCTTTTCGTGACTTTTTCGAGCTAGCCACATAAATTTTGTAGCTATTTCGTGGCTATACGAATACTTTTTACTAGTATAGATTGCTTCTTAGATAAATGATTATTGTTAAATAAAGGAATAAAACACCATTATTTGGGGGCTAGTATTTGTATAATAATTTGGGGGTTTAAGGCGATTGTTTCATTTGAATGTCCCCAAAGACCGGCCCGCTGACAGAGCCCTTAAATTGAATTAGCCAGCCTCTTTTTTCTCTTTTGTCCATTCTGATTTTGACTCAGT
Source organism: Alliaria petiolata (assembly GCA_020283515.1). Lineage (NCBI taxonomy): Eukaryota > Viridiplantae > Streptophyta > Magnoliopsida > Brassicales > Brassicaceae > Alliaria > Alliaria petiolata. The sequence continues at coordinate 32,396,190 of JAHZTW010000002.1, read as the reverse complement.
TTTAGTTCGATGCCGAGGTTTTCCAACAAACCACTTAAATCTTTTGCAATCACACACCGAACTCCATACAAGGATTTCTCCAAAACCCTTAAGATGCACCTAAAACCTTTAACCCGAAACCTCTCTTTCTCTCACTCTCAATAAGAATAAAAATCGGTTTATGCTCTCTGCAAAGATCGGTGTCTTGATTCTAAGTTGTATATTGCTTTTTATAATACAAACCACTACCATAGAATTAAGACAATTATATATTCTATTTGAGTTGTTTTTTCTTTTTCCTTGTTGATAGGAAACTATAGACATAATATCCCTTTTCCTAAACTCTTCGCATCATGCAATTTCCTTTATTTTTCTTGTGAGAGGTACGATGGTTGCTCCGGTTAATCTCCTCTTCAGTTTGTTAATTGCAAAGTCAAGTTCCACTTAATTACTATGAAGCTCTTGCTTCAACATCATATTTGTCAAATTATTAAAATAGAAACATGAATTTTCAAACATATCTTTAGCGTGAATCCAAAGATTCCTCTCTGAATATGTTAATATAATGGAACAATAACTTTGCAACTTGTCTGGCTGATGAGTGATGTGTCCATAAATCAGTTTTCTTCTTCTTCTCCTTGTGTACTGTTGGTTATTTGTAACCCGGATGATAAATTATAAACTTGGATAATGATTGAATCGCGCACAAAAATACTTTCCTTAAAGAGTATTTCGACCCTTATTAAGTTTTGGGTTACACGAAATCCCTTGTAGGATAAGACAATCAAAGTTCTATCTTGTTCTAGGCAAAGATACAAGAGACATACTAGAGTTCTAATGCTTTTATGTGTTTTTCCAAAGATCTTTGATGATCTTTTGGAACAACAATGAATCTCTCTTTTTCTCTTTCTTATTTCTCTGTTTTTGTAACTGTTTCTTGTTATAATTTTGGAAAAGCCAACAACTCCTTTTATAGAAAACCAAAGGTTACCTCGAAAGATTGCAATGATTGATAGAGTTGCAATTATTGGTCACCAACAGTTGCAATGGTTAGTAACCGAAAGTTGTAACCATAAACACAACAGTTGCAATGATTCATTTAAACGGTTGCAAATGTTCATTTAAGCGGTTGCAACCGTTCGTCAACGGTTACAACGATTCACTTAAATTTCCAACATTCTTCCCCCATTTAAGTGTAATCATAGATTCACTAAATTAAATAAACAACACATAAATCAAACTCATGCATAAATGAAAATGTCGTAACGATTGAATTTTCATCTTAGTGATATTACACGTTCCAAATGCCCGAGAATCAGGGTGTCCTATGGATTGAATCCTCTCAACTCATTTGGGCACATGAAGATAATACACACACAAATTTCCACACTACTCTAAGTGTTTATACTTGACACTATTATAAGCCATGTGTCCCTATCCATTCATGAGTGCATACAAAGCCAAGTCCTAGCTTCTTGAAGCGGCTGCACTTCACACTCATATAGGTAGATATTTTAATCGTGCATCTGCAAAATACACTTTTTCAAAATACATATTAAGAAAAAATTTCAACCTATCTCTTTCTTGCAGTTCCAAGCACATTCTTTGGGATGATATAAAACATGTGCTTCAATCTTTAAGTGTAGGCTTTCCACATTGAATTCAGCCTCTAACGTCGTATTAGAGGGGAATTGGGTATCCCATCACCAAAGATTTCAAATGGACTTTAACCCCATCCTTTTAGCCGACTTAGTTACCAAGTCCCTAGCTAATCCTTTTGTCAAGTNCTAACGTCGTATTAGAGGGGAATTGGGTATCCCATCACCAAAGATTTCAAATGGACTTTAACCCCATCCTTTTAGCCGACTTAGTTACCAAGTCCCTTGCTAATCCTTTGGTCAAGTGATCCGCTAGATTCTGCAGAGACCGAACAAATTCTATGGTAATCACCCCATGAGTGATCAACTCACGTACCGCGCTATGTCTAACGCCCAGGTGTCGCGACTTACCATTGTACACTTAGCTATAGGCCTTAGCCAATGTAGTTTAACTATCACAGTGGATAGATATCAGTGATTGATAACTAGCTTTCTTAAGGCTTTAATCAATCCTAGAGCTTAGCATTGTCATTTTAATACTTTAGGTATCAATCCAAAGGGGTAGAGATTAAAAACATTATGAATGCATGAAACTATCTAATCTAAGCCATTTTCGGATTAATTGGGGAACAAAACTATAAAAAATACTTGCTGCAACTATATGACCACTAAAACATTTTTAAAATCCCTACTGAAGGGATAAACAACTACTAGGTGACTTCTAAGCGATTAAACAACCGATCTACTAATTTTAAGAAATCAAAAACTAAAAGCAGATAAAAAGGGAAATTTCTAACAACCTAGGCTGAATTTTAAAAACTATTTATAAAAATCTAATGACTTCTAACTTATAACCAGGCTGTAGAATGAGACTCTAGGGAATTTCTAAAATACTAAAACCAGCAAGAACACTACCTTATGAATTATGAGACTCTAATGCAAATATTAAGCAAGATGAGCTATTTCTATCAACCTAATTGAAATGTGCAATTAATAAAGGCAAGAATTCAAAGATGGGGTAATTGAATAAGAGGATTAAGATGGCTAACTTGATGTTCATATTCTAACAATTCTCATTTTTAGGATTA